>OY728146.1:1182937316-1184137316 GCA_963277665.1 Viscum album
TGAACACGTCACTAATGTATGTTGAGGGTTACACACCTACCACTGCCCTACTTGATGTCTGGGTTTATGTATAATTATTTTTGATTAATAATTATATTTAGAGAATAATGAATTATCCACATTGATTTTTATAAATAGTAATAGATTAATAGTAACACATTTCTTTCATTTATAGGCCTTAGTATCTATTAGATGTGTTTTTTGTGCTTTGGGTATAATTGATAATTTTTGGACATCCATTTCAGGATGTAATGGATGAATTTGGAAATAGATAAAAGTACAAGAAACAAAAAATTTTTTTATCATTTTTGGTAAATAAAATAATCACTCAATGATAGGATAGTGATCAAAAAGTAAAATTTTAGTCTTAACAACATAATTTTTGGTGAACCAATGTCCTTTTAAATCATAAAAAATTTATGCCATCGATTCCCTGAACATTTCTTTGTTCATTCAAATGTTTGTGATTGATGAACTGAATCACTCCCTATAAATATTTACACCTTTCCTCCAGGTCCAATCATCACTCCCAACTTATGTTATCCTATGTGGAATACTAGTTATATGTTACTTTGGGTAGTCATTATGGTTCCAACATCCCCTTTTTAAAGGCAGTGTTTATATTAATTTTTACGATGTTGGTTTCAATTAATGAAACATTACTGTATTAAACAATTTATAATAAGGACTAATTTTGATTGAGAAATTAATATTAAGTGGGGTATATTTTAACAACCTGATATTTTATGAATTATTATTTTTAGAATTAAATTTCCATTTTTTATATTTTCCATTTCATGCAACATTGAAAATAGTTTATTTTATATGTTTGGAATGAGTTATACACAACACTAAGTTAATTGTTCCCTACTCAAAACAAAAACTTTGGATTTATCTATATGTAACACCAAGGTTAATTTGCGTTATACACAAATAACACTTTCTTCTATGACTTTCATAACTCGCATGATTGAGGATTACAAAACAATAATTTATCATCAAAATTTGTCTATTGAATATAATAATATTAAACCATGATGTTAAATTAGAGGATATGAATAGTATTTAATATTCAAGGAAAATATATGTTTTAAAAAATATAATATGAATTCATTGGATACCAATTAATTATAACTGAATATGAAAGCCGATTGAATATGAAAGTAAATAGTATTATTGTTAGAAAACTATTTTACAATAACAAGTTATATTTTTATTTATGTCTAGTAATGCACTATGTCAATCTTTTCATTCACATGGAACTGTATTGTCATACATTACATGAAACACTGACTTTGAATACAACTTTTCATATGATCCATGCAACATTGACTTGGCATACATTACATGTAATACCAACATAGTGTATGATGCACACAACACTGAGTTTCTACAAAACAATTTTTTATATAATTGTTTAAATGAGATAATTATATCCTAGAAATTATAAATATTTATAGGACTGTTAATAACTACATTTCAAATAATTTTCATTATTTTTTATATAAATTAATTATATTTAATATGAATGATATGAATTTTGGGAAAGTCATTTTTTGTTAAAAATTTCTTTTTCCTTAATTAACCAATATTATAAAAAAATTAAATTTAGAAAAATTAAAAAATTTAATTTGATAAAATAAAATTTATTTTTGAATTAATAATGTTGAAATTATCATAGGAAATTTTTTTTTGATTTTTTTAGATAAGCCTAATTTTTTTATTAATAGTGAAAATAATATATTTTAGGTAAAAACTACCCTTTTAAAATAATATATAATGAAAATGATATTATGATTTTTATGAGGTCTTGTTAGATATGTATTTAATATATTAATACAATTTAACTCATAGAATCAAATTCACTTTAAAATTGAATAATTAATCATAACAAAATTTTCAACATTTCTCTACTTTATAACCCAGTTATTTCATCCTATCTACAGGATGGAAATTAACAATAATTTTCCCGCTTATATGACTTGAATTTCAAAAATGTGACATAAAAAATTATGCTAAATATAATATTTTGAGTCTAATAAGGGCAACGTAATTTTTTCCCAAAATTATTTGTAATAGTGATTAAAATTAATCACAACGATTCAGGCAAAATAAATCTTAATCAGGGAATAAAGTGTGAAATTAAGTGCCCAAATGTCTAGTCACTCATACAATATGAATTGAATATACATAGTTCATCCAAACACCTTCAATTACTGATTTTTCTTGTTTTTAATGACTTTTTAGGTAAGAAAATGGGTACACAGAAATTTATTATTATAAATTCTAAGTGAGTCTATTTCCTTCCCTATAAAAATATTTCACCTCTCCCACTTCCTCAAACCTCAAAAACCTCTAATGTTCGGCCATGGAATGACCAATAAACTTCCTAGGTATCCTTACATCCTTCTATAAGCCTTTAATTTGGAAGAAGTAAATCCAGGAAAATTATTTGGCACAAACCAAAAGGACTTAACCAATAAAGAGGTGGTTTGAATGAGTATGATGAGAGTCAAGACTCAATGTAATGGGATTTCATCTCACTTATTATTTTCATAAGATTCATGCTATGTATTCCACTCTTTCATTTTTTTGGTATATGTAATGCCCCATGAATGGATTATATTTATTATAAAGATAAATTTATGGGTATTAACTTTTCCATTTTATTATCTTTCTTTCATGGGGTTTTGTTTAAAAAGTTTCCAAATTGGTAATAAAGTTTTGTCTCAATTTTCATTCGTTGAATGTCATGTTCTATTATGAACCTAAATTATCTATTAATTTGTATATACTTCCATTTTACATTTCATATAGTGAAATTACTTTTCATCATGATATTTTATATTTAATGTAATTTTTTCCACTTACATTGAATGTATGATCCTTAGTTACAAAGTTATAAGTGTTTATTGGGATAATCACATCAATATTCTATATTGTTAATAATTATTCACATTTGATGAAATATTATGATCTTTCATTAAATAAAACTCAATATTTCCCTCACATATATTTAGTCATGATATATCACCATATAAGAACCATTTTCTACTCGTTGGAATGTAGGATAATTTTGAATGTGATTTTAATAAAATCTAATAGTATTTCATTCATCGCTCAGAAATCGGCTTTTTTTTTCAAAAAAAACATTTTAAAAAATGTATTAAAAAATAATTTCAAATGACACAAGAAGGTCATTTTCATTGAAATAATATCTTAATTTTTTTTATTATTAAGGATACCCATATATGTTTTCAAAGCTATTTTTAAATATAAAGGTTTTACAAAATATTTTTAATCTTATTTTATAAGTCTTTAAGGAAAATGGGTTTCAAAATCATCTTCAATATTTCTTATATGTTTTCAAATATTTTTAAAAATAATGTTTTTCATAAAAATTTCAATATTATTTAATAAAATTTTAAGGATTTTGTTTTCAAAAGGTCTTGTATTTTTAAAAATAATTCATCAATAAGAAAGGATATTTTTCTCATGAAATGTTTTAAAAAAATATTTTAAAATTATTTTCCATCTAAGATGAAATCTGGTTATGTCACTCATTCTTCTCTAGGAAATGATTTAAAGGATCAATTCATATTATTTCTATAAATGGTTTATGCATTGGTTTCATGATGTATATGAGTCTAATTTATTTCTCATTTGTTATATGCTTAAAAACCCGCTTTTTTCATGGGTTATGCTTTCATGAAGTGATTGTGAAACCTATATAGTCTTATATTATGTAATTTGACGAAATATTACTAATAAAAATTTCATTTCTTGGTTTATTATTTGAGGTTTATGAAACCTAATTTTTTTATGGATCATGATATGCTGAATGTTTCATTTGTTGTACATGAATGAAAGATATTATACTGAGATGGATGGACCATATACCTCCCTCCAATTCATTGTGTAATGATAAATGAATTCAAATCTCAAGGGGTACATGGAAGGGCATAACATTCCTGAAACAAGAGGGTATACAAGAGTACATTCCAAGCCTGAAACAAGAAGGTAAATCGGTGGAAATCCCTAGACAAAAATAAGAGGGTACACTGGAGGTCATCCCAATCCCGAAACAATAGGTTATATTAGAGTAAATCCCAAACAAGAAACAAGATGGTATACATAAGTAAATCACAAGCCCGAAATAAGAGGTTATATTGGAGTACATCCCAATATCGAAACAAGAGGGTGCACAAGAGGAAAACCCAAGCTAGAAACAAGTGGGTATATATAATGACATCCCAATACTGAAACAATAGGGTACATGGAAGGACATCCCACATCCGATGCAAGTACACAGGTGATTAAACCAATCCTAATGTGCAAAAAGACATTGGCAGCCCACCTTAACCATGTGTTTTAATACGTGTCTTCCAAAATTATATGTCTTATTACTATGTGATACTTTCAATAATTATACTATTTAATTCCCTATGATTAATGACCTATGAAAATAAATTCATTATTAAGAACTCTAATATTTAGGTAATGATCATCACATGTTATGCTTATGTTCCATACCCTTTTTCTTGTTATACTTACACATTTTCTTTATTTTTATTTACTGAGCATTAGATCTCAACCGTTTCTTATGTTTTTTCCTAGGTTATATAGAAATGTTTTAGGTATAATTACGAAATGTGGATATTTTAATGGGATATGGTGAATATCTTCCACGAGGATATCAGATTTTTCTTCCATACTTCCAAAGACAGGAAACTATTACAGTGATTGGGCATATATATTTCAAATGTACTGAATATATATAGAAATGATGTAATATCCAGGTATTTCAATCCTAGGTCTCCATAATAATTACATATAACCATCTCTAATTTCATCAAATGGGTTACAAAATCATCATCAGTGTGTACGATGGAGTAATACCTCTTCAACTGATGTTTTCCATTTTTCAATTACGACCTCCCACAATTGCGTATGAAGACAAATATAAAGTATATATAATATATTTATAACATAATTATTAATATAGTGTAACTATATAATATATACATTTTTTACTATAAATTCCATGGGGGTTATTATAACATTGCTCTTCTGTATGACACAATTCCGCCTTGTAAAGCAATGCAATTCATTTTCACTAACGACTTACAAAGAATGTAATGCATATAATGTTAATGAATATATGTGTTATACACAAAATAATTATCATATTAATGGCATATTTATCAATATAAAATAAAAATAATTCTTTTTTATTTCTTGATGTACCACTAACTGAGAGATGATAATGTCGTTCCTGTACGTGTGGACTACCTCCTTCAAGAAATGATGTGACCATGTCATCTCCAAAATAGATGGATGATATGTACAAATATATTCAAATTAATAATATTGTATTTTGATAATTTTTTTAATATAAAATATTACTTAACTACATTATATAATGATCATTGAAAAATGGAAATGTTACTCATGCGTTTTTACAACCTACCGTCTCTATGATCATAACATACCTAATTTCTCAAAATTATATTTCATGATTGGTATTAAAATTTTAAATAATGTATAAAAATGATATATATTTTTTTTATTCTGGATAATATGAAACAATGATCAATGTTATATGAAATGAAAATAAAAAATAAAAATATATACAAATAACAATGTTTTCATTACCTCAAACAAGATTTTAATAAGTAATTGGTAATAAATTTTTTAAGAATGGTTATATATAGAATTTTTATGGTATAATACATATATTTATGGTTCTATAATATAATTACAATAAATATATATTTATTATACCATAGTATAAAATATGTTTGATGGATGTCGACATTGAAGCAAATAGATTTTTGTCTCACTTTTCACTTCTCTGAGGCACATTCCATATTCACAAAATAATTATTTTATGTGGTTAAAAAACTTCCCAGGATTTCATATTTTGATTATTATTTAGAAAAATATTGATATTTAAATATAAAATTTAACATCTATCATTCATTGGGTTTATGGTTCATAATATTCCAAAACTGTAAGGGATTTTTGTCAAAATTTTCTTTTCGTTAGATATATGTTATTTTATACACATATCATCTTTTATGATTTGCACACAAATACAATATGACATGTTATATAATTATTTTATTTACTATAATCATATTTTATGTCTGATTTATGGTTACTAATTCATGGGGGATTTCAATTCAATGTTACAAATGTTGTAAATATTTTAGAATGTAATCTTCTAATTTATCGTGATTATTTATCATTATGTTTCCAATGATGAAACCATATAATTCTTTTCTCACCATACTCATGAATTTATTCTCTTATGTTTGGGTCTTCATAATATGTTTTTCCATTAATTTCCATCACATTATATACACAATATTTGGAATTATTGTTTTGAGGAAAATATCCTCACTAGTTGAAATATGGGATTTAACATCAAATTATTAACAATGATTTTTTTATAAACTAACGTTGATAGCTTCAACAAGAAATTTTTGGCATCAGTTTTACTAAATACCGACCACAAAATTATTAATATATGGATTCTTGCATCGGTTTTACTAAAAACTAATGCATGAAACCAAAATGCGCTAATTTTTTATGTCGGTTCATGTTAAAAAAGTCACCCAAAAAAAAATGTTTTCCACGTCAGTTTTAAGGAAAACTGATGCCATATGTGTTATTTTTGGTGCAGGTTTTCCTCAAAATTGACGCTGAAAATAATAACCCAGAAGACTTTGGGCATCAGTTTTTTCAAAAACTAATTCCGAAATTAAAAAATATATATATTTTTCGTGTTAGTTTTTCCCAAAACAGATACAAGTTTTTTTCAAATTTGGCATCAGTTTTTGTAAAAACCAATGCCAAAAGTCATATAAAAACTGTCGGAATCGGGAATCCCTCATCTTATTCATTTTTTGAAATCAAAACCCACAGCGGCTCCTCTCGACACACGATGACTTTGAATCCTTATTTGTGATTTCTAACTCCCATTGTTGCTGATTTTCTTCCATATTAACAATCTGTGGTCTGCGTTCTTCATTATATTGTCTTCTTTGATCATCTACGGATTATTTTTTCTCCTTAATTCTATTTTGAGTGACATTCAACCATGGTTTGATTTTCATTTACTGTTTATCTTTATTTTTCATTGTTACAATCAATTTTTTCTTAGATCTTACAGTGCTTAATTTTCCAATGTTTTATATGGATCAATGTTTGGATTGGAAATCTATTTTCGAGTGAAACACCATATTTTATTTTGAATTAAAATTTTGAAGATATATTATTGATCATTTAATAATTATTTTCTTTTTTTTTCAATTATTAGTTTATAGTTTATTTTAAATGTGTAGGAACATAGTTAATAGTCATCCCTTATAGTTATTAGTCAATGTTCATGATATAGATTGGAGTTGTTTTATTTTATGTTATGAATTTTTATCTGACATTATGTATAAATTTATTAGCCAATGTTCTTCAGTAAATTATACCAAAAACCACTTGAATTTTTTTTATCGGAGATTATTTTTATCTGAAATTATCATTAAATGTATTGGTCAATGTTCTTGACTAATTGTATTAGTCAATGTGTTGAATTTGTTTTATTTGACATTATTTTTATCTTGAACAATTGACTAAATAATGTTCTGAAAATATTTTTGTCTGACATATTTTCCTTATAGGATTGAGAAAATACACTTGAGCGGGGTGTGAATTGGGGGGCATGAATCAGGTCTACCTAAATAATATCAAAAACCAAATAATCTATGTATATACTCATTAGATCATGTAATTGATCTACAAGCACTTTTTATTCCTCAACTGATTGTCTTGTTCTCTATCCCAAATGTGTTGTAAGATATATCAATTTAGTTATGTATTTAATTTTATTAGTCATAATTTTTTAGTATTAGGATTTACTTCACTTATAATATAAACATTTACTCTAATTATTATTTCATATTACTAATAAAAACTAATTCCCCCCCCTTAAATGAAGGAAATCATCAATACTTTTGATACATGCAACATCAAAATAATTCCTCAACTAGGTAAAATTAACTAATACATTTTAGAAGATTGATATTATATTTTAATTATAATATCAATATATCACTAGTATATAATATGAAAATAAAATGTTTATTATTTGTAAATGTGTTTCTTATCAGATATTCTCTATCAGATTATCAATAGTTTTTATTAAATGTGTTTATATTTACTATTTGTCTATAAATACACACACATATATATATATATATATTTAAATAATTTTGTTTTTTAATATATTCACCAATCATTTTTGTGATAGCAGATATTGAATGGATTGTAATTGGATACATTTAAAAAGAACCCTCGTTAATATGAAAAAGTAGTTTATAAATTCTAGGAATTTTCTAAACGACATCTTGAAAACATTGATTTGATTTTATATCCATGTTTGAAGTTTTTAAATTTGAGAAAGTTAAACTCAAGAGAAATCATGTACCATCTCATTTGTTATGGTTGTAGCCTTAATTATACACATTTGATCTTGCAGGGTGATTGAACTAATATTCAACATCCAATATTGATGAAAATATTCAAAATAAGGCAGAGGAACATATTGATGAATTAATCCATGATTTAGGTGTTGAAACCATTGGAAAAAAACATCTGTTGAATGATTTTGTAGAGATTCTGAGAAACCATTATACAAAGGTTTCAGTAAATATACAGTTTTATCATCTGTTTTGAGATTAGTTAACATAAAAGCAAAAATGAGTGGAGTGATAAAAGTTTCTCCAGATTACTTGATCTTTTAAAATAGATACCTCCATAAATAAATGGGCATGCATATTCCTATTATGAGGTGAAAAAAATATTATTCCCAATGAGATTGGGGTACAAAAAGATTCATTTTAACTATAATGATTGTGTAATATATAGTAAATAAAAGGTATATTTATCAAGTTGTCCTCAATGTGCGACATCACGCTATAAGATAGATGTGAATGTAGACTCAGATTCATTCTCTGGTGATTTCATCTAATATCATGAAAAATCAATTTTGTACTTTCTAATGATATCATCCAATTTTTTTATACAATTCTGATATTTCAATTGTGATTCATTTTTATGTACCAAAATAAAAACTCATAATAAACCAATTTTGGGCCTTAAAATAATTTCACTTTTGAAGCGTCTATTTTCAAATTAAATTAATGAAAAAAGGTTAAGATGACACTCAGATGAGCACATCTATAATGGTATCTTACGTCACCTTGCCGATTCACAGTAGTGTAAGAGTTTTGATAAAAAAATTCCTGATTTTGGATATGAAGTTATAAATCTCATAATGGGATTGTGTACTGATGGAATGAATCCATATCGAAGCATTAATAACCAACATAGTTCAAGGAATGTTTTTCTGGTAGTTTATAACGTGTCCCAATATCTATGTATTATGAAAAATTATGTTATGATGAGAAAGATGATTTTTGGACCAAAAACCTAGAAATGATATTGATGTGTATCTTTCACCATTGATTGATGATTTGAAACTACTATTGGAGGGAAGTTTTCATGTTTTTGATTCAAACAAGAATGAGTATTTTCTTTTCTGTGCTATCATAATGTTTACTATAAATGACATTTCTACATATGTAATCCTTTCTGTATATAGTGTTAAGGGACATAAAGCATGTCCAATTTGAGAAGAACAGACTTCATATTATGAATTTCAGAATGGAAGAAATACAATGTACATGGGACATCGATGATTTTTTTTTCTAATTGATCATCATTATCATAGATTAAAAAAATAATTCAATGGATTACATGAATACAACCCTACACCCTTGAAAATTCCAAGCTGAAGAATTTTATTATTGGATGAAAGATATTGATTCGTCATTTAGAATGAAAATAAGTTCTGGTCTTCAATGAAATATTTGGAACAAGCAGTCTATTTTTTTGAACTACCTTATTGGGATTTTTTAGAGATAAAACATAACATCGATGTTATGCATGTTAGGAAAAAGATATGTGAAAATTTTATTGGAACTTTTTTAGAAAAAAAAGAATTATAAAATATGGATTGAATTCTAGATATGACTTGATTTTAACGAGAATACGTTTGGAGTTAGCTCCCAACTGTGAAAGGAAACAGAACATATTTACCTCTTGCTTGTCACACATTAAAAATGTTTAAAAAGGTGAATTTTTGTCTGTATCTTCCTATTATTAAAGTAACTAGTGGTTTTATTTCAAATGAGAATAAATTTGTGTCATTGAAGGATTGTTTATTAATAAGTATGAAATCTCATGATTTTTAGGTATTGATGCAACAACTTCTACCAGTAGTGGTGCGTGGTATATTACCGACAGCTGTCATCTTCTTCATTGAATTTTATCTATGAGTTTCAGATGATGGTTGATATATGTTGAAGAGAATATCTATTGAGATTACTCAAAGAATATATCATGCATCTAGTAAATGTTGAAGAGATCTACCTGAATGTGGTGCAGTTGTTTACCATGTATGTAAATTGACATTTGTATTTATATATCGTTAATAAAATTAGGTTCTAAATTGACTAACTATATTTTATTTTTCAATTAGGTATCTACACATTATTCTTTTACAAAATGAAAGTATTGACATTTATAATTTTATATATCTAAATTTCATTTCCATATAAGTGAAATATGTGAAGAATCCTCATATAGTTGCATATCTGTGTGACAGATTATCACATACAAAGATTCAGTTCTAGTTTATATTATTTCTCAATAAGTAAAAACTGAATTATAAATATGAACTAATGATAATTATAATCTCATGAATTTTAAACTTTATGTGTTGTTGGGGGAATTGGATGTTAGGCGTATTGTGCCCAAATGAATGCACCGTATATTGGTTTTTCTCTTTATTATGTAATGTTCATAAAAGATATTCTATCTTATTAGAAAGTTAATTTTACTTTTGTTTTTATAATCTCATTTTGTTTAATTATCAATGTTAAGATATGTATTATTAGTTCATATATTTGAAAATGAAATTCATTGAAAAAATTTAACAAGGAATAAAAGTCAATAAAAAGAACAAATAAAATCAAATATGTGGATGTACAGGTAATTAGATTTTATATAATAATTTGATATATTTTTATATACATTAATTTTTATTAATAATTTATTGTTTTATAACTATTGTTTCATCATCAACAAGAAAATGTTAAAAGTCGTTATTATATTCTATGATAATTGTATGAGATAATCAAAACTAGGGAAACTACTGACTTTAATAAGGTTAGTTGTAATAATTTCATTATATTTTCTTCCATATTAATCTATTTTTTTCTCATATCATTCAATGTCATTATAGGCATTCAATGATTCAGAGTCTTATTACAAATCTGATATGACCCATATTCAATCTACTTTTGGGAACTATTTTTTATGTCTGATTAGTATGTGAGGTATGCATATTCTTATATTTATAAATAACAGTACATAAGGGTTTAAAAAACTAACTCATTTGATATATTCGGTGTTTTAACATACTAATTATAAAATAAAATTTTCAACAATAACCAACAATGTGAATGCCGTAAATTTCATGTACATGTATTTTAATTCTAATTAATTTTGAAAGTGTAATATTCTGAATTTTCTAAAAAAATTGTAACTTTCAGTATAGGTTTTTTTGTTTATTCTTGGTATATGAATGAATAAATAATCAATAAACCATGTTTTGAGAGGATATTTACTATCCAAGATGACATGAACCCATGTCATACCTACTACACCACCCTGCCAAAAGGATAAAAAAGACATTAGAAGTGACCAAGAATAATTCAATAGTACATTAATCATATTATATGGTATCCTTAAGGCACTGAGTATTCAGACAGGCCACAATGACGATGAGTGAACATGTACTTGATATCTTCATGGCATAAATTTCATTCTTGGTATATGGTATCCATAATTAATTGTATTTTATGTCTAGCCATAGGACAATCATAAGTACATCGTAATCATTTTCTTGTTTCATTCCAACCACCCTGGTATAATCATATCATGATGGTCCCCTTATTCCAAAAACCAAATAATACTTCCCTAGGTATGGTAATATATTCAATAATAAATATCATAAAAGGAAGCATAATACATATCATCATGAGATATCTATAGAAACATACATAAACATGTGATAATTATGTAATTTGGTAACTATTTACATAAGCCTTTTTTGGGAATAAAACATAAAATATGGTCTCATAGGCTACACATGTGACTTAGTTACCATATTATAAAACATCTCTCAAGTCCATACACACACACACACCACTGTGCATAACATAAAAATCATGGACACATTGGAAACACAGATATTTCGATATATTCCTAATCCAATAGAGGTCACAAATAAAATAACATGAATAGAATTCACATCATTCCCTCCATTGTATATGATCACCCCAAGTGGTAAAGGATTGATGAGGTATCTGATTCAACTATTTTTTCTCTTAGCACTAAAATGAAAATGAAATATAAAATACTTATATACTCTTTCCCTGATTATTTTTAACATATCACATTTTTTCTATGAAATTAGAAACATGGTAATTTGGGTATTAAATCACAAAACACATAAACATACATCCTAGTATACATCTATTATAATAAATGTACAAACACTCATCCATCATGGGATATCAACACAGACATAAAAGGAAAAAATTACTAATTTTAAATGTGAAATTATGTACTTCCACCACGTATATCCATTAGTCATCTCATTCCCATCCTACTTTATCTAATCAGCCATTCTAGCACAGTTTACTATCAAACCATCCCATTCATCCTTAATTGCTGATTCCACATTGACTACAATGGAATATTCTTCCATTATTTGACACTAGAATTCATTGAGTTCTCTCAAGTTCCTCTACATTGTCTTTGTCTAATTATTTATATTATTTATTGATGCATTGATCTTTAACTGAAATCCATGTAAATTTTTCAGTGACACAAATGAATTGTCCTATATATTAGAGAATAGTTGGTAGTGTGAGAACTGAAAATTATAGAGTCCTGGGACTTAAAAAGGTCACAAACGTTTTTAAAGAAGTCATTGATTGCAGGTATGTGTATTTTAATTCTATATTATAATATAAATGCGTACATGATTTTTTGGTTAAATAGATAAAATTATGTATGTTTTATTTATATATATATATTTATTAATACTGTTTTATTTTTGTATATATTGTGTTTTCTATAGGGGTTTCGATTTTCGTAGAATTGTAGTTATTTTTAATTTTCTAAAAAAAAATTACCTTACCGAGTCCGTAATTTTAGAAACTGATGCAGATTTTTAAATTAAAGTGTTTTGACATTTTTATTCTATAAAACCAATACTGATAACTGGTTTAGAGTGTCATTTTTATCCCAAACCAACACCGTAAACCCGAGCTTATTTGATTTGTGGCATATGTTTTATCTAAAATCGACGCTGAAAATTGGTTATCACTGTTATTTTATTTAATAAACAACACCCAAACCCTCAACAAAATAGATTTCTAGCGTCAGTGTTTTCAAAACCGACTCCAAAATAATACTATTTATGTCACCTTTTTAAACGTAAATTAAAAACTAATGTCAAGACCAAATTGACATTAAAATGTGTTTTTGCACTACTGACTCATAATATTTTTTATCAGTTGAAAACCTTATTTTCTTCTGATGTTGTTATTTCTAAAAAAAATTAAAAATTTATTGTTCTTCAAATTAATTTTAAAATAATTTTCTATACATGGTTTAATTTTATCAATAAAACTTAAATAAGTCATCATGTAGTTTTAAAAAAATAAATTTTCTTTTATATAATAAATAAAATAAATATGTTTTATATCATATACACCATTAATGTAATTTCTCCCCATCATGCCCATAATTGTTTTTCAAATATTTCTTTATAATTATTAAATGTTAATTTTTAAAATAACTGATTTAAAAATGTTTTATAATTAAAAAAATTAATGTAGTGAGAATATTTTCCTCAATACAAGGTTTAATTTATTTTTAAGTATCGATTATATGTTTTGAATGTTGTTTTAAAAAAAATTATTTTAAAAATGATTTATGTTTTAAAAAATTATTTTCAAAGAGGAAGGGACACTTTCCTAATGTGATTTTTTAAACTATTTTCTCATCATTCAAAATATTTTTTCAATTTTATCTTCCAGGAAATTGATTTCCAAAATATTTTATAAAGTTTAGTTTTAAGAAAACATATCATATAATAATTATTATTTTTATCAAGAAACATTAGAAGTTATTTTACAATAAAAATAATTATCCATTTAAAAGGAATCCTTTGATGTTAGTTATTCATTACAAGGGATATGATCCAAGTATCTAATTATTATAATTTCTCTAAATGATTTTTATTAATAATGACATTATGTTTATGAAAACCATTTCAATAACATGAGGAATAACATGATAGAAATATTATAAAACACAATTATTTCCCTCTATTATACTATAATGAAATCATGAAAAAATTATGAAACATAACTCTTTTCCACTAGTAGTGATGTGATTAAATTTTTAAGAAACCAATTTCATTTAAAGGATAATGACATAGTGATTTTTTATCAATTTTTGGGACAGGGATATATGATTTTAATTATGTGATGGGTGGGACCAATATATCTCCCTCATAAATTTAGTAATGATTCATATCTATTGAGATATATATGATTAGAATGAAGAGTGATCTTGGTACTATAATGGACTTTGTTCACTAATATGATGTTGGGAGTGATCCATGACTACAATGATGGTTTGGTGATTGAACCCATTCTTCTATTACATTCATGGATGTGAGAATTGACTACAATAGAAATAATTTTCTATGATTTTGTGTATGAAATAGTTTTTTATCTTATGAAATTGTAATACTCTCTTGGATCATGTTCTGTGACTCTCTTATGATCCAATTCTTAAGAAAATCCAATATTTATCCCATGTATTAATACAATGATCTTTTATACAAATGGTATGGTTTTAAAATGTTACCTACATGTTATCATAACCTTATGTGCATGATATGCTTACGTATCTCATTATTTACCCTTACTAAGAATCTAAGCTCACCATTTCTTATGATTTTATTCCCCAGGTTTTGAAGAATTGTTTTAAATAGGGAATTTTATTGAATAGTACTAAAGGGTAATATATTCATGGGATATGTTAATGATCTTTCTCCAAAAAAAATTACTGTGTACCGAGTCTCAAAAGATGATAAACTATTATCGTCCTCATAGATATGTATTTTTTATGTATGTATTAATAATCTAAAAATATGTAATACCTATTTATAAAATTTCTGAGACACAATATATATTCTTTAATAACACGTAACTCATGATTCACCCAACCTATGAAACAATACCTCAAACAACTATCACTATGTTCGATAAAATACATCTAGGTGCATGAGTTCTAACTGGTACTAATAGTAATCATAATGTATTATGACCAATTACCATGTTTCAAGATAGTAATATTTTATGAAACCAAAATAAGAATATTTCATACTAACAGGTATATGCCATTAATATACCATCTGGGAGACTACCAAGTGGTAACTTCCTCATACTAATCCTAATACACCTATGAGAACTCACACCTAAAATTCATTATACTACATTTCCTATCCTAGTTTATTATCCTAATATTGAACAATATTTAGGAATATCATTATATCATTTCAATGTTTTCATTAGATAGGGGAACTACTATGGCCTTATATATGTCAAAAATAATCTTGGAAATTTTCGAATAAATGTTATGTAGAAGAATAAAAAATATTGCATAATAATAAAATTCACTTTATTGAATATTTATATTTATTTTAGAGAAAAAACTAGTAGGTTCTAAGGAAATAATTACCATAAACTATCAATTTTATAAGATCCAATTTATGATGACTGATTAGTCCTCACATGAAAAACATGATTCTACTAATAATGGGTATAACTTATAAAACTACCATATTCCCATGGCAACGATTGGAATATCCACAAATTATTATCATGTATATATTTACTGCAATAATATAATCTTGAGAAATTCCCTCATGTGGTGATATGATCGAGTATTCACCTCTTGCACTCATGTCAAAATCACGATATCTAGACTAAATTTATATTCAATTCTTGTTATAATATTATAAATATCTTTTTTTGTAGAACCCACAATCAAAATAGGATATTACTAAACCACTTCATAAGCTACATCATAATTCATAATGTACATTCATATTATAGATATGGGAACTAGGTTTCGTAATAAAATTTTCACGAATATTGTCTTATATTTTTTTGTGAACCTATATAAAATTTATCAAAGTGTAGACAAGTACAATATTTCCTTATTTCTAGTATTATCACTTCTCCATACACCAAGAGATCATCAAATTTATATTTAAATGTATATTCAAATAATTATAATTGTAATTCAATGAAATTATTTTAGATCTGTGTGAAGGTCATATACTACGATTTATTCATCATAAATATCAAACCTCAATAAATATCATGTAATATGATATGAATTACTGTATAATATTATTATTAAATTATTTCAAAAAAATACCTTCTTATTCCAATGTAATTTATACTGGATGGATTACATACCCACAACAACTTGACATAGATTTATTTGAAAATGTAATTTTCAATACATTTTTAATATATATATTATTACTAGATTTAGAAAACCCATTGATATATTTTATTGAATATTTAATATAGAAAACAGACTCTATTTTATGTTATACTTGGGGATTTTCCATTACTAATTCATAATAAGATGGTATGGTATAAATTTTTTTCCTACATATTATCAACATATCTATCATGAAAAAGTTATTTATCATGGTGACAAGTAAAATTCAGATGTCATTCATTTATATCCAAACTAATATTCTATAAGGTGCGATAACACTTTTGTCATAGAATAAAACTATTAATAATATAATATGATATATTGGTAACATCATTTAACATCTATTTATATATTCCCTTAATTAATCATCAACATGATCATGTTTTAGAGTCATTAAAAATAAGGATTCCACAAATATTTATAGATGGAGTCCATTAAATAAAATTATACATAGTTTTCCTATTTATAAGATTATAATTTAATTATTTTTTTAGGAATATATATTATGAAATAATTAAATATGTATCACCCACCTTGGTGAACATTACTGACCAATTTGGTTATATATTTTAAACAATATATTCTTTGGAATTCAACTACTCACTAGCCTTGTATATTCTTATATTCATATGTCATCTCATGTAAATTGTGATAATTAACCATTATAGGTTATCTCTACTCCCACTAACTTCAAAATGACTGGATTCCCTTATAGAAATATAGTCGATCATGACTAGATTTTAATATCCCCATTATTTATTTCATCATTAAAACATATTCTTATTACTGTTTTAATATTCATTTATAGCTACGACTGTCTGTAAAAAATGGTTCTCCAAAAAACTTTTGTTAGTTTCCTAATTTATTATTATCATATCTCAATTTATATGACCTCTATTAGAAAATATGGTTTCTTTAAGGAATTTTTTTCCCTTATATTTCCAAAAAAATTCTTGAATAGAATAATGGATGATTGAATATATATATATATATATGAATCATTATTGATATTTAATTTACTAACAACATGAAATCGATGTATATATGGAAATTTTTGTTAGGGATATCTTTAAATCCACATTTATAATCAATGACTACTTTTATTGGATATTTTTCAAAAATCCATCTTAGAGATTCCAAAATCAATACACAGTGAACTCATTTATGTCCCAAATCATTTCTAAATTCACATAAAATTTCAAATGAATTATATAATGTTAAATTTACCTTTAATATTGTTCTCATTTAAATGATGAACTAACATTAATTATTTTGTGGTTTACCTATATTTATAATGGTTTTATTATCGAAATCTTGATAAATAGATTTTTTAACATCTTGTATCATTTCTCCAATGATACTAAAACAATTTTTTGGAATAAATATTTCATCCATTTTATGTTTCAATTAAAAATAACTTTTTTACCAAAAATTTGATATGATTATAATATATTTATATTATTAATTCATTTTTATGTATTTATTTATTCAATATTACCATAACCATTGATTTATTATTTCTGTAAAATAAAAACATCTATTTTGAAGATTAGATAATTTTTCAATTTTTTAATCAAAACACGGAGATTTATGTTTTGATTTAAGTTACCAAAACATGGAACAATACAATTTGGATATGAATATTTGTGATCTACCAATAGATGATATTATAGTACCCCGTTATCACCTCCTTTTGTGTTTATTTTGTTACCTTTATGTTCCTTCTCATTTCATATATTTAAATACATGATTAATTTATAAAAATTTTATTTAATATACAATAATAGAATATAAACATTATTAATATTCCAAAATCATATGTAATTTCATGATTCTTTAATTTATTACAATTTATTTTCTAATGGCCATTCCTTTATCCAATGAAGAAAAGTTCCTCTTATTCAATATTCTACCCTTAAATATTATGTTTCTATAATGGAAACTGTAAATGATATTATGGGTTTAGATTATCCATGCAATATTCATAATTTTTATTTAATCTTTTAATTATAAGGTTAAAATAAATAGGTTTCAACCAATTATTATCAATTTATTGATGTATGTAATAAATTTTGTATAGTGATTTATTGATTTTTTTTATCTGGGTGAGGATAAATAATATTATATATAAATATGATGTTAAGGATAATATGATGAGATTAGTATATAATTTATTACCCAAGTGTTTGACCAATTTCACTAACTGATTAACATAATCCAGTATTTTGAAAGCATTATAAATAGCAAGATTTCATTCTTTTAGTTTTCACTAATATAGTGCGTTAACCATCCAACGACCCAAAGGCCATAAATTTTATTTATTATTGATAAAACCCACTTTTAAGGGAATAAGGGGGAAACCCAACAGACTTTATGGACTTAGTACAAACACACCCGAGGACAAAGAGAGTGAAAACCAGATTGAAAACCAAAGCAGCCCCACCCTAGCATAAAAACTAGTTTATGCACTCCAAAATTTCAAAGGTATTCAGCAAAAAAGTGTCCGGTGTCAAAGAACATGCCCGATCTGATGGCAGATGCCATACCCACTCAAACATTTGAATCTAAAAAGCGATGCAAATTTGAACCACCAGCTCTAAAACCTCCTCTAGACCTGTTCTATGTGATCTAAACCAAAAACACCACCTTCCTCCTCTTGGATCGAACCAAACAAACAAAAAAACTCCACAAAACAAAATTCTACAGCACCTCTCAAAATCCAAGCATTCCAAGCACCACCAATCATCTAAAGGTGGAGATTCCAGAAATCAATCATTCTAACGAGCTAAATTCAACCATAAGAGCACCAAAAATCTAAATCACTTCTCAGGAGAATTAAGATGTTTTATTATGGTGTATGATTCCATGATCTGATATTATATCATCAACTCTATAGAAATAATTGATTATATAATACAATAGAAATAGGAAGCATCCTTAAAATTTATCTGGAAAGTATCATTTTCACATTCGCTCACTTCATGTGGTGGAAAAACATGAATTGGGGATCCCAACAACTAATAGAAGTTTAATGATAATAATAATTCACATATATGATTATATCATATCTATAAATATTTACATGAAAGTACACACACTATTAAAAGAAATTAATTTACTATTTCATGATTAGTTAATCCATTTATAAAATAAATAAAATAAATGATTAATACTTTTTATTTTTATAAATTATGTGAGAAATATTAATAATGATTTTTTTAATTATCTTGTTATTTTTTCATGTCACAAAATACATTACAATTAAACATGGAATGTATAGTATTTATAAAATTCTAGTTGAATTATTCCATATTTCATTTATTATAATTCATAGAAAAGACATCTAAACTACAAGAATGTATTTCGGTAGGCAAACATGGAAACTACTGGCTTGTGGCCCCTTAACACGCTTATTGACCACCCCAATCCAGAAACCAAGACTAAGACATCCTCAACTAATTCCTACAAAATTTTATTTGGTATATATATGCCATTAATATTAAAAAATCGTTCACTCAAGGTGAAAATATGTCATAGTTGAGACTTCGTGATTATGAAACATACCCCAGATGGATGTCGAACTGACTCAAAATCTAATGGTTCTTCTTAATTCACACAATAGAGTCCTGATGGATTAATATTAAAAAGTGTTTTCTTTTTAATTATTAGACATAAAATTCTTTCTTGTTTTTAATTTACATTACTAGTTAATATTAATTGTATTTTTCATAATTAATATAAAATTAGGGATAAATCATTTTTTCATAATCAATTTATTTAAATTCCCTATTACACATTAATTAATTTATTTATGTAATCACAAAATGGAATCTATAAAATAAATATTTCATCAAAAAGTATATAAATTTATAAATAACCCAATTATGAGATTATCTGATTAATTTATTTTAGGATCACACAATGTATCAACCTATGAAATAGTTGAATAAATTATTTCGGTGGTCTTGGCATGAGTTGAAGCATTCCACTTGTATACATGTGTAACATATATGTTGGAATAATCATAATTCCATCATAAACCACCTCCATGATCCTTGGAATACTCTATTTATTAAATTATTTATTACTAACCTATAAGAGAGGTGATCCAAACCATTAGTACATGAAAATTGCATAAAAAATATGAACATGAATTTCCTATATAATAATGGAAGGATGGCTAAATCACATTTCATCAATTTTAATTTAATGATTACTAATTGAAAACCCATGTAATAAATTAAATTAAATAAATTATAACTCATACATAGGTCTTTGTAAATATAAATATTTTTCAAATACATATTGAATAAAAATAATTAACTAGATAACATTCAATTCTAATTCATTCTTTATTATTATGATAAATGTGATTCCATTAATAAATAAATTAATTAGTTAATTAATTCAATTTCATATTAATGAGGATCCTTATTCCATTGAATATTTCCATCATTAAGGGAAATCCAATAAAATAAATGAAAATACAAATAGTTAAATATTTATTACAATAAATTAATTGATCATCTAAAATTATTCAAAAAAATTGTTATGTTTTGAAACAAAACCGGACCCAATCAATAAAATATGGTTTTAATGGTGTAATTTTCAAATGTATGTAATTTAATTATTCAATTATTTATAATAATACTTTAATTTTACTTTCTATGTACACATAATGTCCATGTGTTTCCATTAATCTATGGTATGTGCCTAAGGTGTCAGTTTATAGCTTGGATAGAAAACATGACAAGTAATAACTAGCTACACACCCTGTATTCTACTTTCCACATGTCTGGCATACATGCCTGATTCATGAGCATATATCTTATTTGATTAAATTATAGGTACATGCTAGTTACACTCCGTGTTGTCCAAATTTTGTGTGCAGGTATAACCAGATTAAAGTCATGGTGTGTTCTCGAAAGAGATACAACATTAAGGGTATAGTCCAGCTACCCACCATGTATCCTCTTTACATGTAGAATAGATGGGTTTTATTTGGAATGTGGTAATGAAGAACTAAATTCCACGTAAAATGAATACAAGTAATATATGTCATTAACACTCCATCTTTTCAGTCTCAAATGGTTTGACTATGTATAATGAATACAAGAATTGTCATAATTTCTCCACTGGCCCAGGTTGAAAACACAGTGTGAATTCCATCTTCACAATATAGAATATTTTGTTGTCATGTTCTTTGTTGGATTGGTCTACACGTGGTGTGAAATCAATGAGCGACATATAATTAACTACATTAAATGTAAATTATCTCATGACATGACTAGGTATAGTGAATTTGGGTACACTATGTGTAATACAGCTATATATCATGTAGTACAATACTATTTGGATATATTCCTTGGCACTTCCCAATAGAATCCTTATCCCTCCTTTATCTATTCAAATATCCTTATGAAAAATAATCGATGAAATATTTATTAATAGGATGATAACATGTTAATATATATGTGAAATAATGGCTAATAATTTTAAATTTACATAAAATAAAATAAATAATTATAGATTCGAATCGTGGATGATCTAAAAGAACTTAGTCGTTCTGAGTGCAGTTAAAGACCCTTTGGTGGGGAATATATTATAATATCTATTAAAATATAGATTTATAAAACCAAAATAAAGGATATCATCATGATAAGTAAATAAATAATTTATTTAAGATTGGATGAAATGTATTGTCTCTAATTGAGATCCATTATTTGATATAGATTAAAATCATATGAACACACTTTTCAAGATTATCTCCATTATACTAAAGGGCCCCTTGTCTAGAACACCTCTACCACTAAACAACACATTCTCCATTGATATTTATAAATCACCAATTAATTTCTCGGTGCTAGTGTGGAGATTCAATTGACTTACATCATTTATGTTGATCGTTCATCTAATGATAATGATGGAATAACTATTTCGTTTATTTTTCTTGAGAGGGATATATAATGATGAATTCAGGAGACAAATACATTATGTGTAATGAACCTCTATTTTTTCATTTAACTTGACATAGTAGACATAACCATTTATTTATAGAGTTATAGTTTAGGTTTAAATAATATTTAATTTTGGAACACCCCTATAATAATATTAAAATATTTATTAAACCTCATTCCTCTTAATAATAATAATACAATAATTATTATTATTTTACCCACATGATATATTGAATAATAAAAAGAATAATTTTACTAAATTGTAAAGTAATATTTAATAATTTACATGGTCATTGTTTGTTTGAACTCTAGTATTTATTGAACAACTAAATAGTCATTTTTATTCATTAATAAATATTTTTATAAATAAATAGTGAATAAATATTTATTACAAATATAATAAAATTGAGAAAAATATTTTATTCCTAATCCAATGAATAAACATCTATTTATTCTATTATATCAACAATACATGAACAACAATATTACTCATTTTTAATAGTATTATTTTTTCAATTAATTGATATTAAATTTATTTACTCCTGATAAATAAAATCACATAGTGTTTGACTATATAGAATTCTTTCTCATTTCCATTAGAAGAGTATACCTAAAGTCCAAGATTACTATATAACAAGAGGACATGGCACCCAAAAGAAATATCATAATGAAATAACATTGACCAAAATATACAAACATCAGTTGTGTTAATATAATCAATTTGTCTCAATATCTCATCATGATGGTTGCACGTCATTGTCATCAAACTGTGTGATCGATGCAACATTCATTAAATATCTGGAATAAACATGTTGTTCCACCATGGTCAAGTAATTTACTGAGAAAGTTATATTCAAATTAAAGGGAGGAGGTATAATATTCTATAAATATGGAAGGGGATGATCCTTCCATGGAAAATTCATTAACAACACATCACCCATTATGCAACCAACGTGTCCAACATCACCATGAACATTTTTTTGACAATTTATTAAATAAGTATATGTGCACAAAATGTAACAAGTATTAGTTATAATAATATAATATAAGGACCATTAAACACATTCATAGATAGAAATATCTGATGACTCCGAAACATATGGAATTTCTACAGGCAGGTATGTTCGCAAAATATCCCATCACTGGGATTACAAACTATGAACATAATGAGCTGAACCCACATCCACTTTTAAGTACTCTCACATGAAATTATATTTACCATGTTCTCTATCATAATATGTTATTAAAAGACAGAACTATATTTATGAATATAATCATAACATTTCAGGGATCTCATCATAGCAGTTAACTTCTATGACCATATCAATGTGACAGATATTGTAAGAAATTATCACATCAATAGTATGAAGAAGAAAATATATTATGTAGTATGATATTTAGATTTATATTAAATTATTTTAATATATATTTGTAATCAAGAGTACATATTTTTTATTATTAGGTAACCGAATCTAATAGTTGAAATATGTTCCTATGATTTTTAGAGGTTATTATTTTGAGATGAATGTTCTATTAATGATCATTTTTTTATTTTATAAATGTATTTTATCATATATACATAGTAAAATTATGGAAATTATATAATTGGTGTTTTTATATGATTCCACGGGATGATAATTAATTTTGATTATATATTTTAATGGTTTTATTTCATTCTAAATGTTTTTAAGATTTCTTTGTTGTCCATATGGATGTTAATTTGATCATATCTGGTATAAAATTATTCTTTTCTACTTCCCCATAGTCTTTGGGTTAGATTTTTTTAATTGGGGATTATGTTTAGTTCTATTAACATTGTGGTTGGTGTTTAGTAATTGGATTATAGGAGATATTTGGGTTATTTCTCTGGTAAATAAGACATAGGATAGATTTCAATGAGATCCAAAGGGTACTTTTTTGAGGGGTCACCAAGAGATTGGTCCCCAATATAGAGGATTATGATTATGAATTTGTAGTGGTGTACAAGGTGAGATCCAATGTTATTGTTTATCACATATTTGATTTTATTGCTTAACTATACCTATTTGGGTTGATAAGGTATTAATGGATTCCTTCAAATTCATGATAATATTTTTTTTCATTCTAGTGTTGTTAGGATGATCATAGTAGTCGATTCTATTTATAATTTTTATAGGTTTACATGGAATTGTTTCCTACATCGATTTTTAATTCACTTATTCTAGTATTTTAGAAAGTCTCTGAAAGATGGAGTGGCCTCAATGGGTCTCTCTTTCATTGGGGATTCATAATAAAAGACTATGATATAGTTTTTCCTATCGGTGTAGGTTTTCTTGTAGGATATGCCACATTATTTGAGGAATTTGGTTGATGGATCATGTTTTTAGAGTCATTCTATTATAATTATTCTATATTTTCACAATAAATTAAAATTATTTTATCTAAGTGAAAAGACCCACCATCACCATATATTTTCAATCCATTCATTTATATGGAAAAAGGAATACATTGTAAATTAATATGGTGCCCTCTATATCAATGTGGGGTTATTTTATATAATTTTATAATATTTATGGTTTTATTTTTTTTTAGAAATTTTCATTATTTAGTCAATGGAATTTTAATTGTTTTAATGTGAAACATGGTTACATCACATTATTAGGAATTCTCTTGTTTTCAAATTTGAAAATTATAGAATTCTGTGCTGTTTTATTTCTCATCTTCACCACACGATTTGGATAATTGTGTGGGGTATTCAAAGGTAACTATGTGATGTGGTTTAGTTTTCTATTTTGGGATGCATAGTTATTATAGATTTTGGAAATCAATACAGCCTAATATTGTAGGTATCTATTGAGTTTAAAATTATTAAAATCTTATCTCATCCCATCTTGAATTAATATCACAGGGACTCTAATTTCACTGGGATTTACTCATCCTAGAACTTGATTCTCCCTACCCTTCTATCTAATAGTGATCCCCCTTGATTTATCCCTGGTATTATCCCCAATTCTTGAGGTAATCTTCCTCATTTATCTTACCATTCTCAATTTCATTCCAATAAAAGTATTTCTATTCCTCTAAAAAATGATATAATAATTTTTTTAAAATTTTATGAAATGTTTCAGAAATAAATTAGATATCTTCTAATGTTTAGGTTTTTTTGATATCATTCTATTCCTCAATTCAGTAGTTAAAAATAAAGATGAGACATTTTAGATGCATTCCACCTAGATTGAGTTGGGGTTTTAATGATATATCGTTTATTATGTTATCCATGTGATCCTTGGGTGCTAGAAAATAATTATTGTTATAGTATATATAATTTTTTTCATTAGAGGAAAATTAAAATTTATTTCATTAGTTCTCTTGTATTTTTACAAAGAGATTAATTTACAGATTTTGAATGTATTATGATATTATAGTTTTTCTTATGAAAATAATATTTATAAATGGTCAAATGCGTATTAAAAAATTAATTTTAGGGAATAAGTTTCATTTTTACATTTTTTATAATTTTGAAATCTAGTTATGGTGATTTTAAATGGGAACTTCTAGCTTAAAAAGGGTTCATTTTCAAATGATTTCAATGTATTGAAACAATTGAATTTCAATTGAATGGAAAATGAGTCATATTATTATTTTGATATTTTCTATGGTCAACTTAGACCATTACAATTTGTTCTTATCTTTTGATTCCATATTCCATTTCACATTATAGTGGTTTCATTATTCATGGGTTGATTATCATTTTTAGTTGATATATGA
Organism: Viscum album; assembly: GCA_963277665.1. NCBI lineage: Eukaryota > Viridiplantae > Streptophyta > Magnoliopsida > Santalales > Viscaceae > Viscum > Viscum album. Next base: position 1,182,963,746 of record OY728146.1, read on the forward strand.
TGTGAAAAGGTTTTTTTTCAATGTGTGGTTTTTGGAGGTGAGTGTTGAGATATTATTTTTCTAATATATTTATTTATTTGGTTACTTTCGTTTCATCAATTATTATTATTGGGTTATCAGAATACTATGTAACTAAACTGATATATATATGAGTCAAAACAAATAGTTTCGATGGTTTTTTTCTAGGGATATAAATGAAGATGTTGAGAACTCTTGGATAGTGCCATTTTATTGGTACCCTCCTATGTTGGATTCAGGCCCCTACTAGTTCTATATGATACCCTGCAAGGTTATATATTTTGAGTTCAATTATAGTTTCCTAGAACTAGTTCAAGAACATATTACTTAGGTTTAGTGGTTAGTATCCCTTAATTCATATACCTTTATATGTTCCTTCACATTATTGTTTCAATTTTATTTATTGTATTTTATAACACTTGTTTCTAGAAAAATATTTATATTGTTTACGGTGTACATCTCGTCTCATGAAATTGAGGTAATTATTTATTTTTGATCAATTAGTTTTATTGGGTATGTAATTAAAATGATTAATCAGTTTATATTTAGAATGTGGATTATGAATTTATGTGGGATGCATGGTACTATTTTAATGAATAGTTTTGAAATTTAACTATTTAAGGGTTTTAGAGGAATTTTTCTTAAAGAATAAATGAAATTGTGTTTCTTTTCATAATAACATGTTCTGTCATAATTTTTTTTATTGAATCATAAAATTAAAACAATATTTTCCTTATTTTATATTAATGATATAATTTATGAATTTCTTATATAAATTAGAATTTAACAGAATCAGTTGGTGAAAACTGACTGAGATGTATATCTTATATAAACACAAACACAAACACACACACACACACACATATATATATCTCTGTGTGTGTGTGGTTCTAAGTTTTAGCTATATTGGTTGTCTAATATGTTTCCGAATGATGGGTGAGTTATGATTGGGTGACAAACAAGATGTTTCTTAGATTTTTCTTCATAATGGGTTCATTTTTTCTATTTTTTGTATAAAAATGTATCAACCACAACGGCCAACATAATAACATCTTTAAATATATTTTCTTTTTTATTTATATGTCTTGTTGTGATGTTTTATTTATTAATGTTATTTTATATTTATGTAAATGGGTTGAATCATCACTATTGATTTCGAGATGTTTTGATTGTTGGCTTATTTTTTTATGGTTAAATATATTTGTATGGACATCAAATGTATGGATGATCCATGAATTATTTTTGGTAAGTTATCCTCATTTGTGTAAATTTTGTTTTGAGGGTGAAATAATTGTAGAGGTGCTTCCTTTCATTCCCATGCCCTAGTTTTAAGTCCATTGGGACTAGGAACACCATATGAGTCTAGTGATGGGAATATTATAGTATTGGGTAGGTTTTTTATAGAATATGGTGACACATCCGGATGATCTTCTATTTAATAATGAGATAGTCTTCCTTTTCGACATTTTTGGGTGTAAAACGATTCATTGGTTGATTTAGTGATAGGATGGGTAGACATAGCCTATATCTGTTTATCACTGTTGAGTTTATTCAAGAATTCACATGTATTATATTCTATAATTCTATATATTCATGTTGATATTACATGCTCATTCATGATACATTTGTTGGTTGAGTTGAATGGAACTCACTAAGGTCTCTTATATGCAGTTAGCAGGTTATCAAAAATCATTGAATTTAGGTGAGAAAGGGAATCATATTAGTTCATTGAAATCATGTACTACAAATATTTAAAACATGGATTATAAAATAAACATAATTACCTTCTTGGATTATAATGGTTCAAGTGTCATATTGGACCTAGAAATAATGATCTGGATTAGTAGTTTCTTGAAGGCTGATGATTTTTAAGAGTTGCCATAGTGAGATGGGTTAGTGGAAAAGAAAATTAATTTATCTCTTGTTTATCATATGAGTATTCCATAGAAAAGTGCGTTTTATTTTTTACTGACTATATAGTGGAATGATACTATAGATTGATGTTTTATGATTTTACATGATTAATATATATGATGTTTGAAATGGATATTCTGAATTTTTGGTGTATCTAGGAATGCATCATGTTTTATATTTTATGAAATTGTATCTCCATGTATTTTGATGGTTGTCACCACTATTTAGTATCCTCTATAAAACTAGAGGGTTAACCAAGTGGTAATGTGTAAGTAAGTCTTGACTACAAACTTCCCTGACTTATACAGACCCATATGTCATCTATGGGTAAGGCTTCTGACATAGAATTAGAAATTTCATAAAGAATTATGATTTGGTTTTATATTTTATATTTAGTTGTCCAAAAATATACTTTAATGTTTTTTTATTAAACTATATATAGAATCCATTTTGTTAAATTATTTCCTTATTTTATATGAACAATTATTTATTTAGTAATGTATTTACAATTATTCATATGTATAGTGTTTACTATTTAAATTATTATTGATGGAATTTAGGAATGATTACAGATCCCTATTTTATTTTTCCATTAAATGGTTCTTCCCATTGAATGAATGGTTTATGAATTTTTTTGACATAAATGAGAGTAGATTATGTGTTTAATTTAATGGGAATAATCTCAGCACATATATTTCAATTTGTCACTACTATTTTATATCGTTCAGAACATGGGTAGATAATATTGAGTTCACATGAAATTGGATATTTAGAAACAAAACCATAATAATGTATATACGTTGAGAAATGGAATCAAATAATTTCTTGAATTATGATTTTTATTGTTTGAAATAATATTTTGGAACACAGTTGTAATATTTTGAAAATTATATGAAAATATAAATTTGATTATGACTCTATTTATGTAGGAATATCCTATGATTTCAGTATGAATTCTATATATATGAGTGATATTTTAGTTTGTTTATTTTGTTAATAGATTTTAGTGGACATTGGATTTTTTATCTGTATTATCAAAGAGTTGATTACTATATTGTTCATAAATCGTTATTGTAGAGTGCTTATTTTGTGGTAAATATTTTGTAAGAGTGGTGTTGAAAAACATAAATACATGGTAAAATTTGATGTGAAATAATGTATCTCACAATCAATTCAATGTTTTCTCAAATAGATTTTATTATTTTACATAATTAATTTTTTAGATGACTGTATGATTTATTAAATGATTTTCATTATTTCCCTATCATATGGAAATGATTTGTCTACTTGTCTTTGAGAAATATATTTTTTTAGAAAAGATATTTTATGTGACATATATAATGGGTGAATATAATTTTATAAGTTATTGTAATGGGAAATTATTTTAAATATTATGGTTTTGATATGTAAAAATGTTTTTGGAATGTTTATTTTATTAAATCGTATATAATTGGTTTTAAAAATTAATTGATGATGTGGTAGGGTTTTTAGGATTCTGTATTTTTCGAAAAAAATCATGTACAGAAATTTCAAATTGGATTACAAAATATAAAAATATGGGTGTATTAAAATGTAAATTGTTTTTCAAAAATAATTAAGATGCAAGATATTTTTAGGAAATTTGGTTCTAATAGAATAAATTTACATACAAGAGTGTGAATAATTTTAGAAAAAAAATAACTAATTTTTGCGGTGTGTTAAATTATATTACTATGATTAAAATTAGAAGTGGATGGTTTATTAAAGGGTATCTAAATTTTCGGAATGAACATAAATGTATTAGGTGTTTAGAACCATTGTTTTTTAGTATGGTTTAATGGTTATGGTGGTGAAATTGGAAATATAATTTTTTGGTAACATGTGTAATGTTTAGATGGATTAAATTTTTTTTTCACACCATTAGTGGGATTACTAATTTGATAATAATTACCTATAGGTATTATCACCCTAACACAGATAATTTTTTGGATGTTAATGATGGGGGTTGTTAGCAAACAATCAAGGTGTTGAGGTTGTGAATGAAATAAGTGTTATTGTATTATCCAATTTTGTATCAATAATGTGTGAGAACAGAGGTGAGGAGAATAATTTTATAGGTATTAGATGGTAATAGTGTTGGATTATAGGAAAATTAGGTTATTAGATGGTATGTGTTTTATGAAATTTCACTCGGGTGATTTCTGATGTGAATTGAGAGTGATATTATTATTTTTCTATTGAATAAAAAATTTAGTAATGATATAGATGATGATATGGGATAAAATTTATGAGTAAATAATTGATTTTATTTTTATGTTTGAAAATTTTTCAAGTGGAAATAATTTAATGCTAATTTAAACTGTGATTATGTAGAATCAAGTGTAAGATTGATATTAATGGAGTGAAATTAAGGTGGTCCTATATTTTTTGGGATATATAGATTGATGGGTTATTTTTTTCTATTAGGAGTTTAAAAAATAAAGTAGTATATAAAATTTTGAATATTTTTGGACATATAATTTTTTTAGGTCATAGAGATGTAAAATGATATATTACAATTTTAGTTTACGTGAGTTAATGCTTTTAGTCCCTTATAAGAAAACATTAAATGTCTATGCTTCTATTATGTAATGTTTTGTATGGTTACCTCAAGTAGTTGGACCTAGTAATGGTGGTATTTATTTTTATTTTTTTGATGAGATGTTTGAGGGTATTGTGTATATTAATCATGACAAAAATATTATTGTTGTAGGCTATAACATGGTCTGTGTTTCTCTCACAATTCTTCATGGGCTGCAAATATAATCCCTATTTTCCATGGGGAATGGGAAAATTTTCATAGTGTTTTCCATCATGTAAAATTTCTGTGTTTTGTGAAAACTGTATTATGGATTTATCATATAGGATTTAGATGATTTGAATTAAATGGTTGTATTTTATGGTGACCATGGCATGGTTCAATTACTAGTTCATTTAATGAAGTAAATTACTATTAAAATGTGAAGGTCTCCATTTTATAAGTATTATGCCATCATGATTGTAATTTATAATGATAAAACATGTTATTTTTTTAATCACTCGACAAATTGGTTTTTTATGAATATCAGGTTTAATATAAATTCAATTCCTCTACTAAACCCATTTAGTTACTCTATAGATTTTAATTCCATTAGATGTTGACAAGATCAATGTTTCTGATTTTTGGTGACCATGAAAAATTATTGGGAAAATAATTTGTTAAGATTGATATTTCATGGCCTAAGGAACACTTACTAACTCTTACCCTTATTTTCTATTTTGTGATATTCTCAGAGGCATGGTATTGTAGAGTGTTCATGGTTTTGATGTGTAGTTGATAATCTATGGATGGATTATTAATGTGTTATTGTTTTGGTGGTGGATTGTGTTCATAGTATGGGTGTTTAATCATTGGTTTCCACTGCATCATGGTGTTGTGTTTTTTGAGTTTCATATAAGTTCATTGGTTCCAAATTCATCATATTTATTAATGTATTAATGTGGATTATGAATACATTCTATTTTATTTTCATAGAAATATGTAATTTTTCATTATATATATAATGAACATAATTTTTATAAAATCGAAGATGGTTGAATTTATGTAATATAATTCCCCTTATAATTATTTCTATAATTTTTTATTATTGTTATAATAATTTTACTATGATTGAAGTCATTATCAGTTTTTTGTATCATGATTTAAATATTTTTGTTAATTAGAACATGGATACATGAGGAAGAATGTGGAAAATTATAAATTATTATCTTATTTTTTTGTGTTCATTGAGAATGAGTTGATACTTTCATATAAATTTTATGAATAAATAGAGTTAATTATTTTGTTGATACAGATGTATTTATTAGATGGTGTATAAATGGAAGATGGATTGGTGTGGTTTTTTTATGTGGTAAAATATTATGTGTTTATATAGTTAATTGTTTCTATAGATTGAGGTGGTTGATTTTGTTTAGTGTGGTTTGTTTGATATGGATGTGATATAGGTGAAGTGATGATGTGATAGTGCAGTAATGTGCTATGGTTTAAGAGATTAAGGAATTATTGATTACCAAGAAATATGTATTCAAGTGTACCTTACTGTATGGATTTGATAATGTAGTATGGGAATGGGTTATTGAGCCACCCATAGTCATGACCACTTCTCAATGATGGAGGATAAGAACTTGAAAATGGGTCATGATTTTCACTAACTACTAAGTCATAGTCTGGAAATTCAATGTCTATGGTCAAACAATGGAAGGCAATTTACATCAAAAAATAAAACATATTTTTTCAATTAGTCATTAATCAGTAATATAAAAACTAAAAGAAATGTAAAATCCATTGATGTTAAATTAAAAATAATTCTATCTATCGACATTGAGTAAACATTTATTAAAAACAATGAATGGTTAATTAACGTCAATGTATCAGTAGTTTAAAAAATTAGATTTATTTTTCTTACTTATAAAATTGATTGGATTATCTATGGAATTCCTTAAGAAAATAAATTCTCATCGGCTAAATGTAAGCTAAAAATATAAACTCCATTTAAAATATTAATGAAACAAGTAACATTAATTAAAATAATGCGTATTAAGATATAATCTCAATTAATAAAGAAAACATCTGGATCTAGGAATATCCAAAATATCAACTATTACATTGGGTTTACACACTTACTGATTTTTAGTAGAAAACCAATATTCTAATATTTTTTGTGAGAAATGGTTGCCTATATTTAATCATGGATAAGATATATAATTTTTAGCCAACTAGTGATAGAATGAAACCACACTTAGGTTTATGCGGGATTATTAGATGGTCTAGATTATGAGGATGGACCTAAACCATTGTACCAATTATAGGGTTTATCAACTGTTCAATATACATGAAATTTAAATAGGTTCACACTAAAATAATATTATTAGACTAGTTGGAGCAGGTAGAATCAGGCCATATCAATGTATCAAAAAGTATCGTGATATTTGATTTGGTATGTTGGTTTCCTTGATGACAATATATTTTTGTTCTATATGATTTGGATATATTGAATTATAATAGAATGAAAGGAAAAATTATATGGTCATTCGAATAATGATTTTTTTTGTAAACTAAAAAAACATTTTGTTTCAAAAATAATTGTAGGATTATATCAATTCATCTATGGGATACTCTTCATTTATTAACTTTTTTAAGATAGAACTCCATTTGGGATTATATATTGAGCCTAAAAGGTTTTTTCAAGGAGGATGACCCTAAAGACCATTACATTTTTTAGGGGAATGAGTAAATAGTTATATAAGATTCAATAATAGTGAAATAATAAATATAAAATATATCCATTGGAAAAAACACTAAATAAATTTTAATTACATTCCTCCTATTCACAATTATTAATTTCATAAGATACTTCCAACTGAAGAAAAAATATAATCCATCATAAGTGAGGATTTCATCATAAGAGATATATATAGAAATGGAATAATTTTGGAGAGTAAAATAATTATTGAAAGAGAATTCAAAAAATATAACTATAATTTAAAACCTTGATCCAAATCATCTAAAACTATTCTGCCCTCACCCGACCTCTCTATAGAAGTATTTAAATCTTTAAAATTAGCTAGTTATTTCTAAACACTCAATATAAAAAAAATTTATAATAATTTATTAAACCAAGGCTCAGTGATAAACATCACATCATGTTACATATAGCAGTAAAATCTCCCCTTTCCATTCTCCACCAACTCCCTAATCCAAATTCAATGGTTCTAGTTAATACATTCATATCATATCTTATATATAACCAATTTAAAATACATATGATCACGACCAATCATCTCAAAAGTAAATTCTATGATTTTAGATTCCAAATATATTTATTTATCTAATATTATCAATATGGTTATTGAATTGGGGAATAATAATTTAGTTTTTCCCAACATAAATCATGCCTCATAATTATGATTTTATTTTATTTCATTAAATCATGGATCACATTTATTCATTTTTATTCAAATTATACTCATATAAACCATCCATAGTGTGATTGTCTAAATTATGATGCAATATCATCTTCCTTATATCTTCTATTACATTCATATATTAGGGAATTTCAACATGAAATAAACATGTCCTATTGTGATTTACGATATGTTTTTATATTCAAATTCTCTCAAATAATCCCAACAAGAAGAAAATTCAATTATCATGTGATTATGTGTAATCCTTTTATGTTCTACTTAATTTTCTATAAAGTAATTTAAATTATAATTTCCTCCCAAAATCATAAACAATGATCAAAATTATTATGTATTATGATCAACTGACAGTGAATAATATTAGAAGAAAAATTACACATATTTTCATTATGAATTTACTCTCAACAGGAATTGTTTCTTGTCTGTAATAAATACAAAAACATAAAATAAAAAACAAACCACATCTCATAAAGGTAAAAATTCTTTTATTCACACTCATAAATTTAAATTCACAGTTATTTATTCCCAAAATCACTCAACTAATTATTAAATAGAATAATAATCCTACCTCTTATACATTACCTATTCAAAAAATCATTCCTCTTACGCTTACAGTATTATATCATTCATTAGAATTCCAGATTCTTATGATCATTATTATTATAAAATAATTTCACATATCACCCATGTTCTTGTTATTAATGTTATCATCGACCTTGAGTGTATGAAATATATCTAAAATATTTGATATGACCTCAATATACAGATAGAAATAAATCAAAAAATATCAAGTGGAAATTTTAATCGCTAATATTAACTATTTATAATATTTTTTCTTGATGATAAAAGTAAAATCAAATTTAAAAATGTGGATAAAATATTAATGATTCATTATTGATTTTCAATCAATAACAAGGGAGAAATTTCTCATCATTTTCACTAAAAATTCCTCAATGAACACACCTATGTTCACTTCTATCAATGGTTGACAGAAATAGAATTTTAAAAATGAGAAAAAATGTGATTTTATAAATTATCATTTTTAAATGAAATTTATATAAGAAACCACACTTACACAATTTAAGGTCAATCCAAACCATCACACGGATCCCCGACATATTTATACTACTAAGATAATTCTTAATAGTTAAAATAAGAAGGGGGTGGTGGTTTGAGGAACTCCAATACAAGGCATCACATTAATTATTCTATTTAAATATTAATATAATCTTGTAAAAAAACAAAAATAACAAGTAATAAAATTCTCTAATTATCCAAGGGAAACTCTAATTTTTTCCCTTTTAAATAAATTGTATTCGGATAATACAATGAATCCTTAATCTCCATCTATTTCACCTTATTGAAATTATGTAATTAATTCAATTTAATTAAGGGTATGAAATTCAATTTGTAATGTTATGCCTTCATGTAACCAGTCCAAGGTTCCTACTTCCATAAATATAGTTTCAAAATAATGTTTTTTAATGATTAAATGAGGTAAAAATAATAAATTTATATAATCAATATTTTATTTATATTTATAATTATTAAATTTTATTAAAATATTTAAATGAGTTTTCTAGTAGTGTTGGAAATATTGATAATCACTCCATAAACATAGAATAAAAATAATATAAAATAGTTTCTAAGTGTAACTCTATAGAAGTTGAATTAAAATTATAGGTCAATTATTTATTTGAATTTACATTATATATTATTCTATGTAATAATTTTATAAGAACTATAAATAGAAAAAAGAGGATTAATAAAAATAAATTTATAATTACTCAAAATTATAATTTTTTTAACTTTAAAATTTGATTCCTTTTATGTATAACATTTATGATAATCATCAATTAATTTTTTCTAACATGTTAATGTATTTTATTTAAATGAGGATGACTCATTGACAAATAGTGGGATAATTTTTTTGGGTGTAAATATCCCTTTCCCAAATATAATTAAAATAACTTTTCAATGAATAACTATAGAGATAGGGATGTAATGAAAATAGAATTCTAGTTGTAGTAAATGATTGGATCAAAATCTAAGAAAGTAAATAAGAATATTTGTTAACTATGTATTCTCATTTCTCTTGATTAATTGATAGAATATAGTTCATTAGAGTCCCTTGTATTTATTACAATGTGTTATACTTTGAATCAAAATAAAAAAACTCATACAAAATACAGTTGGTTATTCTCAAATGAAATATTAAGGATTATCACATTGATAGTTCTTCTCAAAAGGGTATTAGTCTACGAAATTTAGTAAATCTATATATAAGTTGCAAGATAACAGTGTTAAAATACAAAAAATAAATATATATCCCAAAATGAGAAATAATATGAAAAACCATTTAAGTAATTAGGAGAGGGATTTTCTAGGGATCTGACATATCATCCATGTCCTCCCTACGTACCTTCCCCCTCTTCTCCTTTGTTAATGCATTATTGGATTGTGGGATTTAAAATATAAACATCGTAGTTGATAACTTCAATAGGCCAACATAGTATGCATGAATTTTCAACTGGAACCAAGATCTGTAACTAAGTGTCAAGCATAATCAATGTTGTGGTAGTGGTAGTGACATTAATTGATTTTGGTTTCATGTTTATGGTCACAGTTCCTTTGGAATCATTTTTTAGTACCACTAATATTGTGTAGGAAGATCTTCTATTTTGTGACATAATAATTGGGATACAAATGGTTAAAATTATATTAAAATCAAAGGATGGTGGCTCCAGTATAGGGTTTATGGGTGTTCCATAGTAGTAAGTCTTTTATCATATGGGTTCCTCTTTGATCAAGAGAGAACTGATATGTTACTCTATATGATGAATTAATTGTTTCTTAGGGGGTGTGTCTAATATGTTCCTACTTTTATACCACAAAATTCAAGATATATCTATCTGAGGATGGTGTGATAAACCTTTTGATCATCCATCATCTAATGATAATTAGTTTAATGGAGGGTAATCCCCTACAATAAACTTTTTTGGAAAGTGACTTTTTCATTCCCTTTTTCTAAATTTATGTTGTACGATCATTTCAATGTTGTTGGATACTATTGGGAAAAGGGAAGAGAATTACACCATAGCTAATGTATCATGGCATGGTCCTAGGAATGATTTGTAGTGAAGACTATAAGTCGAAGGAAACCACAATGTGGTTATGGTACCCTACCACAAAATTATGGAATTGTTTTATTTTCCTCATGTATATCATCGAATATCATTGATTATTCGTAATTGTATGAATTAACATCATTATATATGTTTTTAGGATAATCTCATGAGAATTTCATTACATCATTAAATCCTGATTTCATCAACTATGAAAATAAAATATTCATCAACTAAAAAATGTTATAAAAATTGAGACAGACATAGATATACCATGTGGGAGATTAGGCCAGCATATAAGTCATCTGATCATCAACTATTAAATCTAGCTAAGTAGTGTCAATGTTAGTGTGAACCTTTAAAATTTTAGCACTATGAAGAGGATGGTGAATCATTGTAGAAGTTAGGGTGACCCGTTTAAGTATTCACAATGACAAACTAGATTGTTATATCCATAGGTATTTAACTAAATGAACAAGAAATACCCGATATATATTTATATATAAGATCGTGAATGATCCCAATATCATTTTGGGATGTAGAAATTTGATAATACACAATATCATATTCTTATCCACCATGGATATATGTGTAAGGATGATTTTCTTATTTTGTAAAAATAAGGATATTATTCCATTCCAATAAACGATATCTAATGAAAATTGAGGTAAATTGATGGTTAGAATAATACTAGATTAATTTTTATTTTTGGTTGAAAATTATTTGATCCATATCACACCATAAATATTCTAATCCAATATAAAGGGTCAATTTTAGATATTGATTCAATTATTCTTGTATGAAATCTATTCTTAACACCCACCCCCTTTTTAATGATATCAAATTTATATCACTACCCGCTTTAATTTTTGTTTTATTTTGGAGAATATAATGAAACATAAAAAAAAGAGACATTTATCTTTAGGGGTTTAAAATTTGAAAGAATATACCATTATTTTACATTTTTCACTTTGCCATTATGTCACGGTCATGGTCTTAATTATTTGTGAATTTTAGGTTTAAATATCTTTATAAAGAAGTCATCTATGCTAAGTCAATGCGGTAACACTCCCCTTTAAATATGTAGTTACAAATTTCAAAAAGGAACACATAGATTTGTAAAGATGAATAAATTAGGGGAAAAATGTTGAATAAAGTAACATAGTGAAGAAATTATATATAGTGATTAGATCATTCATTATAGAGGCATTTATGTTTCATTCTTACATTACATATTTCAAATGATTCATTCATTCTAGTGATTTTTTTCTTTTTTTTCATTTACAATACTGAAATCAGGATATTTCTTATGAGAACTTGTATCACATCCCATTATTACATTATTTTACATATGATTGATAGTAAATAATCCATGTTTTATTAGTTTCTCATGGGATGATGGATTTGGTTTATGAATATAAATTAATTATTGGGAATGGATTTTTCAGATTATGAATTTATTGAAAAATATAAACAACACACTAAATGTATTTCTTTTTATACCCTACAATAATATTGTAATAGTGACGTGGAATAGAATATAAACTCTAATGTGGTATAGGTGAGTGGGAGATAGAGAGACGACTTTTCTCATACTTTTTCTTTTATGTATGGATCTAATAGATCATAGAATATTAGTTTCAATATAGAAATGTTTTTATTAATAGAAATATCTGATAAATGGTTTTAAAATATTATAATAAATATCATATGAACTAATTAATGTTATCCACATATTTTAAAGGTTACTATGACATGTTTGGAGTGTATTAAAAAATTTATTCAAATTCACATTTTGTATGAATTTTATTTAATTTCAAATAAGTGAATAATGTCCAAATTAAAACTATTGACATTTTATAAACATTACATTTTATTATATTATTTAAAAATCCTTAATATATTTAAAAATTACAAATTGATAATTATCAGGTTGAAAAAGGCATAAAGTATCAATTTATTGTCAATTAACACAACATAAGTATATATTCATTACCATTAAATATCTATAATGTTATTACCAAAATTAAAATTTAATAGAATAAGTAAGTATAAATTAAAATGGTTAGGTATAAATTGACAAATTAAGTTATTTAAAATAATTACGTCTAAATTGAAAAATTAAGTTGTCCAAAATTTATTGGTTGATGATGTTAAAACTCTATATCATCTCATCTTTGAATTTGGGACACATTGGACTTTCTTTGGTAGGGTTTTATTTTATTATAAATTAATATTTTTGAGAGTTTCCAAAAGTACCACTATCATATCATATAAAAGGAAACCTCCTCCATATCCACTTCACCCAATTTTTAGCCATAAAACTCAACGAAAACCTACCCATTTATCTTCCAAAATTTCATAGTTATTTTCTAGAGGTTCTGGTCTTCTCAGAAGACCAACTCTAGTTCCCTAAGGAAAAAATTTTAGGAGGCAGGTTGAGGAAGTGGTAGTTTCTTCTTTGAACTCATTAAAATTTACTTATTCTTCTAATTCATATTATTTTTTTGTTTAAATAAAAAGTAGTAACATAAGAATGAACTATATACTAATATTTGTTAAGGAAACAACCTTATCTCCCATTCTATTCATCTAACAAAAACGAAATCATTGCGTGTGCGTACGTACGGCTAACCGTCTACACGCCATGGTGTAATATGTTTTTCACAATCACCTTACTTGGATGGGTATAATAGTGGAAATAATACCTATATATGATTAATATAACATGATACTGATTCTATGATATAATAAACCATCCACTTAAATATCATTCAACAATTACGGGAATGATATCGTCGCTCGTGCGTACGTACGGCTTACCATCTTCACGGTGTGATCTGATTCATTATATATATTCTATATAAAACCATGATTATATAATGTAAGTAAATTAATAAATATGATATATATTATAATAATACCATGTTGTAAATTATATAACTGTTACATAAAAAGAGGAATAAAAAGTTTTCCAACAAAAATACAAAAGAACATAAAGCACTTAATACAGAAATAACGAGTAATAATAAAATGTTACTAACAAATGAATGAAAATATAATCATAAATGTTATCATACAAATGATTATTATTCTAGAATAAATAATTAACATTATTTAAATCATTATACATGAGTTTTGGATACAGACCAATCATATCAGACCTATGGTAAGGTATAAATTTTCTAATCTCATCTTTAATTGAGATTGTTTATTCTTAAGTATTTACTGGGGGTATATTTATCATCCATTTACATGTTTTCTAAAAATAATGTAATAAAAATTTTACTATTCTTCTATGTATGATTAATTTCATTTTTACCCATTTTTTACATTTACTACATGGTATGGAAGGAATCATCATAAGGGTTACCATATGAGGTACTTTTTGACTTTTCTAGAAAAAGTACGAGGAGAATGTTTTCTAAAATATAAAGCATAAATGGATTTTTTGGTTTTCATGATGAACTATTTATATGGAGCATAATCTATAATATATCAAGTTTGTTTTCAACCAAATTCTTTTCTTTTAAACTTTTATTTCATTTTGAGAAAATAAAATGTTTTTGAAGAAAAAAGGATATTTTCCTCAAGAAAAATTTTCATGTGTTTTGTAAAAATAATTTTTCATCTATGATTATGTAGGATTATGTTTCTATACCTATTATTACATTTATCTTACTCTTTAAATTATAAAATTATTTTTATGAAATCCATTTATGGATTATGTTTTAATGGTTTGATGTTTAAGAAACCCATTTTATTTCATTGGTTATGCTATGGTGAATGTTTTTATGTTTTGGTGGAACATGTTAGTATTGTTTCATTATGAGATGGGTGGGACCTATTTAATCATCCAATTCATTAGGTAAATATTTATATATCATGATATAGACATGTATGGAATAACAAGTAAATCTAGTTCAATAATACTGGGCTAGAACGAGAAGTGGACTCGTTTCGGTAATGGAATTTATCAACTATGATGTATCTGGACATGAACCATGACTAATATGAAATTATTTTCTATGTATATGGGTGTATGAAACAAAATTTTATGTCTTATGTTATGAATATTGGGATTACATTACACTTTTATGATTTATCAAATGACATGATATTATAATCATTTATATACAGGATATGATTTTCAAATGTTATGTTCTTATAAATATGATATGATTGATATTTCATATTTTTCCCCTTATTAAGAATTTGAGCTCACCCATATATATGTTTCTTTTCCCCAGATTGGGAAGAAGGGTATTAAGTAAGATATTCCAAGATGGGTCTAGTTATGATGAAATAAACGGAAGACAATGTAGAAGTTTAATGAACCAGTTGTTTATGATTCCATGTTTCTAAAGGCACTATTAATATATTTCCCTTTTAGGGTTTTATTATAGTTTTTAATGAATTTACTTCAATTCTGAAGTAATATTAATGTATGTAAAGTATGGGTCATTATAGTTGGTATAAGTGTAAAGGTATTGTTATCTTGTAGAAACTATGATGAGAAAGACTTAGTAAAAACCCTAAGGACATATCAATGTGTAGGATACAATCTTAGTGTTTTAGAAATGACCATTAATAACCTCGGATAAAAATTAATGTTTCATATATTGAAATTTTATTCTTAATTATGTGGTTTTTCTATTATCATTAGTATTTATCACTCTATGCTTCTCGGTTTTAGTCAATGGATGGAACCCAAAAGAACCATGTTAATTCTAAATTAGATGAGAAATGCAATGATTGTCCCACTAAAACTCCAAATGTTATGGGAGATAGAATTAAAAATATTGTACCCATTATCACACAAGATTCTAAAGCAATAAATCATTCCAGATTTCCAAACAAGAAAATGCAGGAGAAACATTTTGTTGAGTCCTTCATGAAATAGCATCCCCCTTAAATCAGTGGGTCTTTTGTTCATTAGTGGGTGAAAAATGGATCAGTACCACTAAAAATATATTTTCAGTTCTACAATGTTTCTAAAATGATAAAGTCTCATTATGAGCATATTTTTTGGAAGGTGAAGCTGATCAATAGTGTACTCTTATAACTAATATAAGGAAAAGATATGAAATTGAGTTCATGGAATTTGAGGAGTTCAAGAACTTATTTTTCAATATGTAATTTCCACGTAATTTTTAAAAAATATGGTGGTGTTCCAAAAACATAAGTAGGAGGATGATGAATCTATTGGAACCTATGAAAAAAAATTACAAGTCATTAAAGGTACACTTCTATAATTATTATTCAACCTGAGGGTAAAATTAATAGATTCTTTTGTGTTTTAAAAACAAGTCTTCAAAGGGCATTAGCCATAAGGGACTTCAATATCTAAGAGTAAGTTATTCTATGTGATATCATGGTTGATATGGAGGTTAGAGTATCCCAATAGTCATATGGGATTAATAAGAATAAAATAATAGAATTTATAGGAAAATATGACAACCCAACAGAAAATAATATGTGTTTTCCATTAAGTTAATTGTGTGAAAAAAGCATTGAGGTAATTGTATCAAAGGGACTATTAAATGTTTTATGTGCAAAAAAATGTTATCGGGAAATTTAATGCCAAATAGATGGGAAAATGATGTCTAATTATGCGATAAAAGAAAAGGATATATAGAATTAACACCCATAACATCAATGTTACAAGTTCAAGGAAATGAGGTATTATGCTAATCAAAGCCCTAATCCAAGGGTGATTGATTAAGATCGATTTAAACAAACTCGTAAGGCCAAAGACAATGTAATGTCACATGAAATCACTATCAGTGATGTGGAGTTTGATAATAGAGTGATGAAATGTACATTTACCATACAATATAAAATAAAAAGTGTTTTATTTTATTCTGGATCCTCCCAATCTTCTATTTATGATGAATTTCATATAGATATTGTCTTATTACCTCATGAATTAGATGTTGAGTTATCTATGGAAACTCTTCACAACACAACAATTACATCAGATGTTTATAATTCATCCCTTCTTGATGTTTTTTGGAAAGTGTTTCCTACTAATCATGTCATCCTTCCTATTCTGGAATTTGATGTGATTCTTGGCATTGATTGACTTTCTCTATTTGCAGCTCATATCAATTTCCAAGGAAGGGACATCACATTTCATATTCTAGATAAGCCTATAATAATCTATCGATACAAGGATGAATACGAACTTCTAGTAGAATTTTCTTCCATCTTATGGGTCATGATTACAATAAATGATGGTTATTTAACTCAAATCATTGGAGAGAAATTCATGATTAATAATATACCCATTGTACGGAAGTTTGATGATGTCTTTACAGAGGAATTTCTTGATCTTCCACCAAATCGTGAAGTTGAGTTTTCAATAGAACTCATACTAGGAGTTATGCCTATTTCAACGACACCTTATAGAATGTCCCCAATTAAGGTGTAGGAAGTGAAGAATCAACTCCAAGTGAATCATGATAAGGGGTTCATAAGACATAGTTCATCACCTTGGGGAGCACCTATTTTGTTTGTTATGAATAAAGATTGATCAATGAGACTCTCCAATGATTATCGATAACTTAACAAGATCACTATCAAGAAAAAATATCCTCTTCCACGCATCAATGAGTTATTTCGCCAACTACACGGAGCTCAATACTTTTCCAAGTTGGATCATCATTCAAGATATAATCAATTAAGTGTAAAATAGTAAGATATACCAAATATGGAATTCTTTACAAGGTATGGACACTATGAAATTATAGGGATTTCTTTTGGTTTTTTAATGCCCCTGCTATCTTCTTGGATCTAATGAATAGAGTCCTTAGAGATTATCTTGATCAGTTTTTTAGTCATTATAGATGATATTATTTTCTATTCAAGGAGAAAGTAAGAACGTGAAGATCAATTAACAATCATACTGAATAACCTGAGAAAGGAGAGTCTTTAGGAAAAATTTACCAAATTTGAATTTTTGCTTTAAAAAGTATCATTTTTTGGTCACATATTCTAAATAGAAGGTAAATTTTTGGTTCTAGAAAAAATAGAGGTTATTGAAAGATGGTCAAAGAAAATAAAAATAACTGAGATCCAATGAATTCTTGGTTTGGATGGATATAATCAATGTTTTGTGAAATATTTTTCACGATTATCTAATCCACTAACCAAGTTGACTCACAAAGGAGTTAATTTCATTTAGACAGAGGAATGTGCAGAGAATTTCAAAGAGATAAAAAGAAGGTTAGGCAGTGCACCTATGATCACAGTGTCTTATAGTGGGAAATGTTTGTGATCTATTGTGATGCATCCAAGAAGGAGATGAGGTGTGTTATCATGAGAAATGATATTGTGATTGATTATTCAATACGACAGTTGAAAATCCATGTGAAAAATTACCCAACTCATGATTTGGAGTTAGCTGTGGTAATCATTTCATCAAAGATATGGATGCATTTTCATTAAGGTAAATAGTGTTATATTTATACTGATCATAAAAGATTAAATTATATTTTCACACAAAAGGAGGTTAATATTCACCAAATAAAATGGATGGAGTTGATTAATGACTACGACTGCTCAATACATTACAACCCTAGAAAAATAAACAAGGTGGAAGATGCATTAAGCCGACAATACCATGCTAGATTATTCATGATGAGGATCACAAAAGATACAATATTTATGGATTTTCAAAGGACGGATCTAGAAGTTATAATGGATAGGGAGAAATTGTATCTTTCTCAAATGAATGTCCAGCTATCTATTCATGTGATGTTTACAGAGACATAAAAGGACGATGTAGAGTTATAAAAGATTGTGAGAAATGTTATTGAATTCAACATTGATTATGATTAAGGATCTGGATCCAGAATTGTATTCCTCCCATAACATAATTAAAGAAGGAGATATTGGATTAGGCTAATAGTTATCCATTCTCTATTCACCCTAGAAGCACAAAGATGTAGAGGGACCTAAAAATATACTTCTGGTGGGATGGATTGAAAAGAGATGTCACCGAATCTATCCCTCGATACATGGTTTGTCAGTAAGTTATGGTTGACAGATAGATGTTTAAGGGGATGTTACAACCATTATCCATACCAGAATGGAAATGGGAAAACATCACTATGCAATTTGTCATTGGACTTCCTAAAACATCCAAAGGAAATAATTCTATTTGGGTTATAGTAGATCATCTTATGAATTCGACACACTTCATTTCAATTAGAGAGGATTTCTCTCTAGAATAACTTTCCGGGATAAATGTAAATGAATTGGTATCAATACACAGAGTACCACATTTTGTTATATCTAATAGGGATTCGAGGTTTACCTCTATGTTCTGGTGAAGTCTTCATCATGCTTTGGATAAAGAGTTAAGTTTCACCACTTCTTATCATCCTTATATAGATGGTTAGTCTAAAAGAAAAATTCAGACACTCTAATACATTTTGAGAGCTTTCTCAATGGATTTCAAAGGGGGTTGGTATCAACACATACCATTGGTGTAATTTTCCTACAATAATAGCTTTTACTTCATTATTTAGATGGATCCTTATAAAGAACTTTATGGAATAAAGTATATAACTATAATTTTCTGGGACGAAGTTGGGGGAAAAAATATTAGGACCTGATCTTGTTGATCAAATGACAGAAAAGGATAGATCAATTCAACAACACATAAGAAAAGATCATATTCAAAAAAAAAGTTATGCTGAAAACCGTAGAAAAGACCTTGAGTTTAAAGTGGGTGATATGGTGTTCTTATAGATATCATCATGGAAGAGAGTAATGAGATTTGGAAATAAGGTAAAAGTGAGACCTATGTATATTAGTTACTTTTAAATTAGGGATCGGGTTGGGAAGGTATCTTACTGATTTTCACTTCCACTGAATCTCTCACTATTGGAATGTGGGTTTTTCCCAACACTTCCAAACCAACGGTTTCATAAAACCGATGGTAAAGAAGATTTCTACCAACATTTTCATAGAACTGTTGGTAATTCACCTCCTATGTAACCTTTACCAATGGTTTAAATAGAACTGTTGGTAAAAGGACGACTTATGGGACCTTTTACCAATGGTTCTATGGAACCATTAGTATAAGTGTTGCCCAAAAATTTTTACCAATGGTTTTTAAAAACCGTTGGTAAAAGTTTCCCCAAAATTAACATCATCCCCTCCTCTCTCCCATTCATGATACAGAATCCTAAACCAAATCACATCCCCAAAATTCCCACTCTCTTTCGGCGATCTAGGAGCTTCTTTGGCTTCCTCTACCTTCATCCCATCCAAGCTGC
The DNA here is from genome assembly GCA_963277665.1 of Viscum album. NCBI lineage: Eukaryota > Viridiplantae > Streptophyta > Magnoliopsida > Santalales > Viscaceae > Viscum > Viscum album. The sequence goes on from OY728146.1 coordinate 1,182,984,069, forward strand.
TAAATCGCATGCTGAATCTCCATCCAACCCATCAAAAATTATATATTTTCTTAAGTGGTACCTTATTTTTATTGAAATTTATCTAATATTTTATTTTTTAGTTTTTATTATGATTTGTATATGTTTTTTTTTGAATTTAACCTAGTATTTATTCATTCGAATCCATTTAATTAATTGAATTTTTAACCCTCTATCGAAGATGAAGGGATTTATTCTCTAGAACCATATAAAACCCTTTTAGATTTTTTATTTGTCACTTTAATTTATCATATCATTATATTAAAATGTTATATAAATATACTGGATAGTTATAGACCTCTCGTTGGTCACCTCCATGAATTGTATCTCACACATTGTTCGAGATTCCATTGCATACCCGGATAAAATACATGATTATATGTTAAGATAAGGGGAATCACCATCTTACAGATGCATGACTACAAACATGACATAGGATGGAGCATAAGAGGGTTATGTTCACAATCTTTAACTCAACTAATGTATCATCGGTGCATATTCAATTGCCAATTGTAATAGTATGGTGTTTCCATCAACGTGCTATATAAAGAACATAATGAAAAATAAAGAGATTATTAAATGGAACTGTTTTCACTTGCTTGAAGAAACATGATTTGACCCATGGGGCTGTGTGGTTCTTATTTATTGGACGGTGACATGTATATTCATATGATACAGGTATGTTTTTGTTTAGTTTTTATTTTATTTTATTTATCGCATTGGCCACTTAGGTATTTTACATCTTTCTACGGATGGATGGTAGTGATGAAATCCTGACTAGTTGATGTAGACCACTTGTATACTGTAATACCATGAGGCTTGATTGTGGGGAAACATTGGAAGATAGAGGAGCCTTGGGGTCTTCCATGATATGGAATTGTTTTTCTAAAAAATTGTCTAGGAACATTTCTGGAGAATTTTGAAGTCATGAAATAACCCCAAGTGTCTCCATGAGATAGCATAAATAACTCCAAGTGTCTCCAAGTGTCTCCATACATCCTATCATCCTCGCATGGGTTGGACACTCACCTAATCATATCAAACCTATCCTATTATATCCTCTCAGTCACATAGTCTAGACTCATCTCTCAAGTATTATCCCATGTCTCGATGCACATTTCATCATCCAAATAGAAAAAGAGGATTATTCACCTTATGGTTGTCCTACTAACAAAAGCACACCATTTCGAACCCATCTACTTTATATTCTCAGTAATCTAGTCAAGAACCTCATCAAAATCATGTATTATAACCCATCCCCACTAACCAGATTCTATACTAAGCTAAATCACACCAAGCCTCTTAGCATTATAATGCCAATATGTCTAACAATACCGAATACCCACACTAGCATCTCATCCTTCATCTCTTTAGTTGAACTCTTGCATCAATAAATAGAGTAAAACCTTTCATAATACATTTTATATACTCATAGGGATCATCCCACTCTAATAACCTACCAAGATTCCAATCCATCCTCATAAGTATTTCCTCATCAAACGCTAGATGTACAATTGCCACACCTATCACTACAAGGACCAATCCTCTTAGGAATGCTTTACTTGATCTAAATCTCCATCATTAGTGACATCAATCACATTAAAGCACATAAATTTCAACTAAACCCTACATTCTAAGAATTATTCATGTGGAAAGGCCCCATAGAAACATGCTAAGAACTAAAACCATAAATAATAATCCCAAATACAAGCATCATTTTTAAATTAATATCTCAAGTGTAAACATAAAAACCAAGAATAATAAGGCCTCATCCCTTTTATCTAACAATACCAAAATAAGTTGAAACTCAGGACAAATTGATTATATACCATTAATAAGAATATTAATTGTTAATTAATAGTAATGTACAATTTGACAGTATCATTTTGAAACATTGATCTGTTTCCCCTTTTATTTCAGAAACATGATTTGACCCATGGGGAATTGTGGTAATTATATGTTGGGCGGTGATAGGTATAGTCACAGGAGACAGGTAAGTTTTAGTTTGGTTTTTATATTATTTTCTATACCGCATTGGTCACTTAGATCAATTACTGCATTCTATGGACAAATGGTTGTTATATTCTACCAAGGGTGCGAGAAGGATTATAGATTGATTCAGTCCACCGGCTTTGATCCGAGTTAAGATTATATGGTTTCTACTTGTCTCGCACCTCATGTATTTGGGGATTTATTGTGTTTTACTGAATATTATATATTCGGTAGGGTGTTGGATCATTTCGTGTTTTGTTGGGTGGATTTGGTTCTCCACTTCCAATCTTGGTAATGCTTTACTGCCATTGGATGGTCTCTCACTAGTTATGTAGTGTCCTTCATGTGTTTTAAGGTTCTTAATATCCTTTGTGCAATGCGTTGTTCCTTGATCGTTGGTATTGAGTCTCCATGACAAGGGAGACTTTCCTACGTGTACATAGGTAAGTAAGTATATGTATCTGGGTTTTCTCGTTACATGTATAGTCACCCATGGTAGTGATTATGCATGTATGGGGCTCGGTGTTCCCATGTATATATATATATAAATATATACGCATGTTTGTGGAGACTGATATATGCATATAAGCATATGTGAAAGGATCACGTTACACATGCTCACGGCCATGCAGGTGTGTGCATAGAGTCTAAGTGTCCTTTCATGTATGTGATGGTGCATATACCTAGTGGAGAAGTAGCAGATTTTAGTTAGAAAGCTCCAAGAGCCGAAGTTGATGGCTTGGTTCCACCTTGATGTAGAGTCCCTCTCATAGCCTCTTTAAATTAAGAATTCTTTAAATTGAATTTAGCTTCTTTCTTAATTCTTCTTAATTATAATGAATTTCATATCTTGAATAAGTGTTATTTAATATAATTATTTCATTTGATAAATAAATTCATGTTTTTATAATAAAACCTCTCTAACGAATGTGCGCTGTCTGCGAAAAATCACAGTGATAGTTTAGGGTGTATGATTCTTTTCTGTAGTTCCATTTCCCTTTAGATGTTGTGTCACTGTGCTGCTCACTAAAACATTTCTACGATCCCTTGTTATGACATATTAAATAGTTTATTTGTTCTATCATGTCTTTTGTGACCTTATATCATGGTTAAACCCGTTTCGGGTGTTTTCCTGGCCTCTTGGTCACCCCTTATGGTGTTTACTTGAGCCTATATATCTAAAAACACTGATGGTGTCATTGTTTAACACCTATATGGATTATGGTTTTCCCCACCATAAGCTTCATTTAACACTGTTTGGATTGTTTTCCTGGACTCGATGCACATATAATTTTTTACATATATGAATTCTCCCATAAGATTTGTGTTGCATCTTGATATGTTAAAACATATTCAAATTCTATTGTTCTCTAGTTTATTGAATTTTAATTATTAGAGTTCCAAGAAATGAATATACCATTGAAAAGTAATAGACCTTCATAATTTGACTCTCAATCAATAGTTTCAACTACCTATTACCACTTTTAAAAACAACTAATATAAAATATATATCATTATCATACCACAATCTAGAATCAAGAGTCTGTTTTTTATAACATAAGATCAGCTTCTATAATGTGTAGGACAACTACAAAGGATTTATTTTGAATCCTGGATAGAAGATGTTGCCACGCAAGATGTCGCTGGACATGGACAACACATCACGGTCACGTCGTGGTCACGCCGAGGTCACACAACGGTCATGCCGTGGTCATGCTACGGTCATGCCGCAGTCACGTCATGGTCACGCAGCGGTCACACCGTGGTCACACCGCGCTCACTCCGCAGTCACGTCGTGGTCACTCCGCGGTCATGCCACAATCATGTCGTGGTAATGCCGTGATTTGGCCCTGCTCTAGGACGACACCCCGCAACGGTTTTCAGTCCTGTAGGAATTTGATATATGATACCTAGATATATTTTAATATACATTACTCATCCATAGTTAATGGTGAGGGAGGCGAAGGCCATAATGTTGCCCCGCTTTCTCCCACTCCCTTCGCTCCTGGCCGAAAGATGTTTCCCCGTGGATGTCGCTGGACCGGGCCAACACACCACGGTAATGTTGTGATTTGGACCTACTCCAGGATGACACCTCATGGCAGTTCGCAGTCCAATCAGAAATTGATGTACGATACCAAGATAGAGTTTTAGATAAATTACCCACCCATAGATAATGGGGAGGGAGGCGATGGTCGGAATATTTCACTGCTTCCTCCCACTCCCCTCACTCCTCACCATAAGATGATACCCCGTGAATTTCACTGGACCGGGTCAACACGCCGTGGTCACGCCGCAGTCATGCCACGGTCACGCTGCGGTCAATCCGAGGCGCTGTGTGGCCGACACCACTAAAAGTGTAGCACTATTCATTGAAATGGACAACATTTTAATGTAAAACAACAACTTTCATATGGAAAACCAACCAAATGCATTCATATTCTGTTGATACTTTAGGAGACTGATCCATGGGTCATTTGCGATGTGTATGAGTCAACTCTGGCTCAATCCGAGGAACGATGTGGCCAGTACCACTCAATGTGTCTTTATTTTGTTTAAAATTTATATGATTTTAAGTAAAAACAACTGGAATACAGAATACTGACCAAATGAATTCATATTGTGTTTATAATTTAGTAAAAATTCCATGGTTCATTTGTGATGTGTACGAGTCAACCCCGCCTCAATCTGGGGCGTGGTGTGGCTGGCACCACTAAAAGTGTCTCTCTTTTGTTTCAAAAGGAAATCATTTTAAGTGAATAAAACAACTAACATATGTAAAACTGACCAAAGGCATTTGGATTCTATTTAAACCTTAGGAAAATGATCCATGGGTCATATTTGACATGTTAGAGTCCACCCCTCCTCAATCTGAGGGATGGTGTGGCCGGCGCCACTCAAACTGTCTAACTTTTATTTTAAATGGACTTGATTTTAAGTGAAAACAACAACTGGCCTATGGAAAACGGACCAAACACATTCATATTGTGTTTATAATTTAGTAAAACGATTCATGGGTCATTTTTGATGTGTACGAGTCAATCCTGCCTTAATATGAGGCGCGGTGTGGCCGACAGCACTCAAAGTGTTTCTCTTTTGTTTAAAATGGACATCATTTTAAGTGAAAACAACAACTGACATACGGAAAACCAACCAAAAGAATTTACATTCTGTTGAATCATTAGGAAAACGATCCATGTTCCATTTTTGATATGTATGAGTAAACCCTGCCTCAATCAGAGGTGCAGTGTGGCTGGAACCACTCAAAGTGTATCACTTTTCTTTGAAATGGACAACATTTTAAGTTAAAACAACAACTGACATACGTAAAACTGACAAAACACATTCATATTTTTTTGATACTTTAGGAAAAAGATCCATGGGTCATTTTTTATGTGTAAGAATCAACTTCTCCTCAATCCGAGGCACGGTGTGTCCACTACCACTCAAAGTGTTATTCTTTTGTTTAAAATTGATACGCTTTTAAGTAAAAACAACTGGCATATGGAAAACTAATCAAACGCATTCATATTGTGTTGATACTTTAGAAAAACAATTCATGGTTCATTTGTGACGTGTACGAGTCAACCCCGCTTCAATCCGTGGTGCGGTGTGGCCGAAACCACTCAAAGTGTCTCTCTTTTGTTTCAAAAGGACATCATTTTAAGTGAATACAACAACTAACCTACGAAAAACATACCAAAGGAATTCAGATTATATTGAAACCCTAGTAAAACGATCCATTGGTCATATGTAATGTGTATGAGTCAAACCCACCTCAATTTGATGGCTGGTGGGGCCGGAACCACTCAAACTGTCTCACTTTTATTTGAAATTTACAGGATTTTTAGTGAAAACAACAACTGGAATGTGGAAAGATGACCAAACGCATTCAGATTGTATTGATACTTTAGTTAAACGATATATTGGTCAATTGTGATGTTTATATGTCAACCCCGCCTCAATATGACGCACAGTTAGGCCGACACCACTCAAAATGTCTATCTTTTATTAAAATGCACAACATTTTAAGTGAAAACAACAACTGACATATGGAAAACCAACCAAACACATTCTGATTCTGTTGAAACATTAGTAAAACGATCAATGGGTCATATGTGATGTGTAATAGTCAACCCCACCTCAATCTGAAGCACGGTGTGGCCGAAACCACTCAAAGTGTCTCTCTTTTTTTAAAAATGAACATCATTTTAAGTGAAAACAACAATTGACATACAGAAAACCAACCTAATACATTCAGATTCTGTTGAAAATTTAGGAAAAAGATCCATGGGTCATATGTGACATTTAGATGTAATCCCCGCCTCAATATAAGGCGTGGTGTGGCTGACACCACTAAAAATGTCTCTCTTTTGTTTAAAATGCACATCATTTTTACTGAAAACAACAATTGACATACAGAAAACCGACCAAACGCATTTGGATTCTGTTGAAACTTTTGGAAAATTATCCATGGGTCATATGTGACATGCACAATTCAACCCCACTTCAATACGGGGCGCGGTGTGGCTGGCATCACTCTAACTGGCTCTCTTTTATTTAAAATAGACATCAAAAATGACATTAACACCCCTGCCTCGTTCATCTTCCTTCTTAGTGCATCAAAACTGACATTTTCTATACAAATAACATATTCCATTTCAAATTTGAACATATACATGTATTTTATCCAACACATCTGAAAACTATTTAGTTCTCATTATAATAAATTATATTACTATGACATTCAGTTTGTATATATAACATGTCTCTAATCAAAGAGGTGGTGTCTCTAAAATTTACACTCATCAACGATAGTCACAAACTATTTTTCATGAGTTGGGTAGTTTCACTCATGGGGTCATAAGTGACGAGACTCCTAAGAAAATACCTTTTCACCATATATTATAAAAAATACATGTTCAATGAAAAATACATCACAAATAATTACATAACCAAATCTAGGATCAGAAGAAAAAATTTGTGATTTGAGCCAATTTCAAACACTTATTCAACTCTAATAAGTATTTATGAGACTATTCTACCTATTATAATTTTATGGGGAGGTGGGGGTCTGTGCTAGTTGGGGGGTTGTGCAGGGGTGTGGTGAATTACTACTATAAGAGAGGTTGTCATATGAAGATTGAAATGAGTGTAAATAATGATTGAGTTATATAAACTGTTATTCAACACTACTGGAAGATTGTTATCATATGAATATTGAAATAGGGAATTGTAGTAAATGACATATTTGGAAGAGTTTTATGGTTTTATGGTTTTTTTTTTCTATTGCAGCTATTTTTATGCTGTTTAAAGTATGTTTGTATGTGTTTTTTGTGTTATTTTTTATATAGGTGTATACTCGAGGGGCTAATAGAGGGGCTATTGTTCAATAGTTCTAGAAATACACAATACCAATGGTTTTATACCATTTTTATACTTTAATATAAATTTAAAAACTATCCCAACAGTTTTAAAACTGTTGGTATATGTTTAGTCCTCAATATATACCAACGATTTCAGTGAAATCATTGGTAAAAATGCGATACAGACATATACCGACGGTTAGCCTACAACCATTAGTAAATCAATACATACAGTGGCATATACCAACAGTTTAGATGAAACTGTTGGTATAGGGCCTTCCTCTCAGCTTACTGCCCTACGGTTCGGAAAACCATTGGTATAGGCTATACCAATGATTTTCCAGCCTATACCAATGGTTTAAAACCCTTGGTATAACCTACATTTCCAGTAGTGTCTCTCATGTTCATAATGTTTTATAGGTATCTCTCTTGATAACGTGAATACATAATCCTTCATACGTACTATTCTCAAAGTTCATAGCACTAGAGCACGATCTTACTTACAAAGAACAACAGATAGATATTCTAGATCATAGAGAAAAAGTTCTACAAAAAAATACCACTTGATTGGTTAATGTTTTATAGAGGAACCACCAATTTGATGAAACTACATGGGAAATTGAGGATATGATGAGAGGGTGGTGTCCTCATCTATTTGTTACATCATGAAAAATGTTTTGGGTGAAATTTTGTTGGGGGGAATGTAATGCCCAAATTTTTTAATGAAATAATTTCTTTAAATAATTTTTATTCATCAGTTTCATTCTTTTCTTGTATCCGTGAGATTAAAAAAACTGTGAGATGATTTTAATATAAAATTACCATTTTATCCTAGCCATTAGGTTTGTAGGAATAATTATAACTAACTTATGAAAATTCATTATGAATTTATGGGCTATTAATTATTTCTGAAAAATATAAATCAATTATATATTTTATTATTTTGAGTAAATTAATTTTTGTATCAAAATTAATTATATATATATATATATATGTTATAAACATAATAAAATATTTTTTACATTCATCTAATGGATATTTTAGTCCTAGGGTATGAATAAATCCCTATTTTATGTATAAGAACATATTTTTTTAAAGGTTAATTTTTACACATTTTAATAGGGAACCTATTTTAAATTAATATTTTGACACATTAATAATTTATATATGACAAAATATTCATGTTATTTTGAAATGGGATATAAAATTTTACTTTGGACAAATTTTTGATAAATTTTTTATAACAGTCATGTTTTGATGAATAGTAAAAGTACGCTAAATTTTAATTAGAAACAATTTTTTCATAGAGATAATTTATATGAATAAATTAAAATAATTATTGTTTTTAAATTACAAATATGATATATTTTTACCATTTCATATAATTTAGATAGTTTTCATTTTTTAAATTAATTCATATGTAAAAACATTTCAATCTTTTGCAATTTTTTGACTTTTAAAACACATTTTTTCATTTCAACAACGGAATTAATTTTAAATTAATTACTTCAACTTATGTGTTTTCAATATGGAAAAATGATTTCTTTTTTGGAATTAGGTGGTCCAAATTGTGTGAGTTGGTACCTTTTTTTTGAAAATTATGAATATTAACGTCATTAATTATTTTTATTACCATTGTTAAAGGTAAATCGAGTAATTAAGGGTACAAATAATATTATAATTTTTTTTAACACCTTTAAAATTCTTATTGGATGACTAAATTAGACCCTTATCATCTATTTTTTTAAATTTAATCACTTAATGAACACTTACCTTTAAAAATGACATGAATATAATAAAAACTAATGAAATGGACAAAATATCACAATCTCATTTTATATAAGTATATTAATATTAATATATAGATAACTATGACATAAGATCAACTAAATATATTATATTGAAATATAAAATACTTACCTACATTATTGAAATTTATTTATAATTTTTATAGATTATGTAATTTGAATTAATGATGAAACAATAGCGATGTAGAAATTTATTTATTAATAGAAATATCAAATAAATGGTTTTAAAAATATTAAACGAATATCATATCAACTAATTACTATTCTACACGTATTTTTTAGATGGCTATGACATATTAATAGTGTATTAAATATTGTTTTTCAAATTTATCTTATGTAGGAATATTTTAAATTTCTAATAAATAATTAATTAAAAATTGACACTATTGACATTTTATAAACATAACATTTTATTAAAATATTTAAAAATAATAAAAATATTTAAAAATTAAAAAATGATAATTATAAAGTTTAAATGGAATAAATTATACAATAATGGTCAATTAAAACAATTTGAGTAAATATTCACTACCATTAAATATCTAAAATGTTATTACCAAAAATAAAATTTAATAAAAAAACTATGTGTCAATTAAAAGGATAAGTTTTAAATTGAAAAAATAAGTTGTTCTTAATTTATTGGTTGATGATATTACAACACTATCTAATATCATATTCGAATTTTCAAACCTTTTGAATTTTTTGGGTAGGGTTTCATCTTATTATAAATTAAATTTATGATTGTTTCCTAATGTGCCTCACTCATCTCTTATAAAATGGAACGTCCTCCCTCTCCTCATCAATACATTTTGATCCTTCATGCTCGACAAAACCCTACATTTTTATCTTATGAAAATTCCTAGTAACATTTTAGAGGAGATGGTCTTATCAAAAGACCAACTATAGTTCCATTAGGGTAAATTTAAAGGAGGCACGTCGAGGAAGATGTAATCTCTTCTATCGATTCATTAATTTTTTTTTCTACTTCCTATTATATAGTTGTTTCATTATAAATTAATAACACTAGTTTGACTTATATACTAATATGTTATTATGAAACAACCTTATTTCACAATCTATCCATCCTATGAAAAATGAAATCACCGCGTGTGCGTACGTACATCTTACCATCTCCACACCGTAGTGTAATAAGGTTTTCACCATCACCTTACATCGATGGGTATAATGGTGTAAATAATAACAATATATTATTAATATAACATGATACTAATTCTTATATTCTATACTCTATACACTTCAATACCATTCAACAATTATGGGAACGATATTGTCGCTCGTGCATACATACGACAAGCCGTCTCCACGGCGCTATGGGATTCGTTCTACATAATCTTCATTAAACCATGATTATTTAAATGAATTGAATGAATAAATATGATATCTATTATCATAATACCATGTTTTAAATGATATAACTATAACCTAAAAAAATGAATAATAACTTATCTATCAAAACATTCATAAAAACATAAAGTAGTTAATACCTGAATAACGAGTAACAATAAAATGTTAATAACAAACAGATGAAATTATAATCATAAATGTAATCATAAAAAATATTATGATTATATAAAAAATCAGAAACAGTGTTTAAATAATTATAAAATTAGTTCAGATATATACGATGCATATCATACATATTGTAAGAGATAACTTTTCCAATCTCATCTTTATCCGAGATTGTTTATTCGTAAGTATTTACTGAGGATATATTTATCATCCATGTACATGTTTTCTAAAAATGTTTCCATAAAATGTTTACTATTATTCAATGTATGTTTAATGTCATTTTACCCATTTTTTAATTTTACTAAATTGTATGGAAGGACTTTTTCATTAGTTTACAATACAAGTTACTCTTTGACATTCCTGGAAAAAGTACGTGGAGAATGTTTTCTTAAATTAAATTACTAGAAATTGAAGATTTATCCACACTTATATATCCATGGTTAAGTAAATCATGGCTATAGGTTATGGTAATTACACAGGTCATAAAATCCCCCTGGCATTTCCCCTGTTCTTCATATATGCTCGTGATCCCCCTCTGCCTTCCTCATGCATGTTCACAATCCCCACCCCATTTCTGACCTTCTCTCCAATCGCAATCCCCACCTCCCTCCCTTTCTTCCCTAATCCCTATGAACCTCCTTTCCCGAATATGTCTCCTAAAAAATCCACTATTCTACTCCTCTGATGCGGCCACCCACATAGGGATGATTCTCCTTTGATGATGCGGTTACCCCACCTCCTCGTCGGTGTTCTTCTATGCGTGGTTCCTATCGAGTCCCATCCTATGCATTGATTTTCATCCTATGAAACATCAATCCCAAGTCCTTCCTCCAGTGATCTCCCTCATCCAACACGGCTACAATGCAGTTCTGATGAGATTATAATGTTTCCTTCTCACCTTCTACCTTTGACGATCTTCCTATTTCGATGCGACTCCACCAAAGTCCACCCACTTCCCCACTAACGTGGCTCCGATCCGGCCTCCCAACTTCCCTATCGATGTAGTTCCATTGATGAGATGTGATTTTGGTCGAGCCCTAAGGTACTCATATGGTCCTATTTTTGTGGTTCCTCCTTGTAGATAGGTTTTCTTCTATATTACAGACTTCCATGGACACAATTAAGGATGAATTAGGTCTCACATTGATAATGGGTCAATTGTTTCTAAACACTAGATTGATATTATGAGCATAACTTTTGTTTCTTATTATCCAGGGTATTTGGATTACTTCTTTGGTTCTATTCAACCAGTATTTGATGGTTTCATTCCATTTTCACATGATTTTGTTGGGTGTTTCCGTGTGATTTCATTTTCTTCACAAACCATGTGATTACTTTGTTTTCAATACAAATTATTATTTTATTACTATTATTATTGTATGTGTTCTGTTTATATGATCTTATATTAGTCATAAATAACTTCTATTTATGTTGTTCCATATGTGTTTTAATGATGTTTTGTTAATGTAAAAAATTTATATTATGACTTATTGGATTAATGTTATGATTATATTGATTTCAATGATGGTTTTGTGTTAAATAATATTTCAAAATATTTTTTTAAGGAATAAAAGTGTTTTGATATTAACATGAAGACAAAGGGCTGATTGAAAATTTTTATAGCATATTATTCATTTAATTAGTTATACCGTTGGCATAATCCCCCATGATATTTTGTTATATAAGAGAATACATATTTTATGAAATGAATGTGATTTTGATTTTATATTATGTGGAATGAAATGGTGTTTTTTATAAAAATATTGTATGGGGAAGGGATAAAGTATTGATATTGTGATTCCTTGCTATGCATTATACTATATATAGGTGGTATATGTGTTATAAAAGGATTCCCCACCTCCAATAGACAACATTATGGGATATTTGGGTATCTAAGTGGGATGTTGATAAATTTTAGCTATGATGGTCATGTTTATATAATTATTAGGATCATTTAAAGGATGGAGTGAATCTATCTAGATGTAATTACACTAGGTAAGGATATTTGCAGAAATCCACTAACATTATATATTTGGATGTTATTCGATATTTTGAAAGGTTATTCTACTTGTGTACATCTTGATACATAATTCACTTGGTTTTTACCTTTTATATTAATTTCCCATATTTTTATAAAACTATTTTTTTGATAGATTACATGAAATTATTTCTTAGATTATTTAAAATAAGTATAGAAATGGAATTTTGGAAGGTAATTTTATTTCTATGGTCGCCTTCCAACAAATAAGTGATTTTTTGAAAAATAAATTCAAATAAAATAATTTATGTATGTACACAGCATGATTTAAAAAGAACAATTTAATGAATGATGATGAGTTGTTTTTTAAAATTAAATATTTTTTTCAAACTGTTATTTAGAAAATGTCTTCAAAAATGAAATGCAATGAATTTTCTACGTAAAAATACTAGGAAATGTTTCTTACACCCTACATATACAACTCATTATTGTTAGAATCTCTGGATTTTTCAAGTATAGGGTAAAGATTCTAATAATATATTTTTGGAATCCTCACCATAGGTCATTCTTGGATTAGACCATGTGGGTTTTGTTGGATAAAGAATTGGGTTCATGATTATATTTTTGGTTTTCTATTATATGTGTCATTGTTTCCATTTTTACAGTGTATATTCCTTAAAATTAATCCTAATTAGTATTTTGTGATTGATATTTCTGCTTACTAAATCTCTATTATATTATATTGAAAGTGAGATGGTTATTTATTTAAAATTTGGGTTTTTGGATTCCTTTTGATTTAAAAGTTATTATTTCCTCTTTCATGGTAGTCTAACTTACAAACATAAAATATTGGATTCCCAGCAATTTTTCACTATTTCTTTATTGGTATATATTATTTTGAAATGAGTCCCAATATTCTCATTAAATATTTTCAATTTGGTATGGTTTTGTGATGTCTTAGAAGAGTTGATGTAGGTCACTCCACGATGTATGTATTGAATGCAATTAGATATCATTTGGAAAAAAAGTCTTTATTAATGATCATGTTATTTAGTATTAGGATATACATATCAATCTAAATATTCATTATTCATTGTTAGTTATTGATTCATGTATCATTTATCATGTACAGTGAAATCAATGATCAGATATATATAATAAGTCATTATATTTCACTTCGTTCCATATTATTTTCTTATAGATGGTTTCTTATGATGACTCCGGTTCTAACCCCCACCATTGAAGGCAGTTAGTTCGACATCAGATTCGGGTAATTTTTCTTCAATTTTTATTCATTGGTCCAATATTAATTAATGATTTTGTGATTTTGTGATTCCCTATATTTTATTGTTCATTTTGTGATACTTCACTTTTCCTATTGAGATTATTCTAGAAACCATATTTTGTAACTATAAATTATTACCCAAAGAATGAAATACTAAATCTAACATTTTATTTGTTTCAATCTAATTTAACTTATATTCCAATAATATTGTCTTAACAAATGAAATTGTGTTATAACTAAACTGAATATCCCAATGTTTTTTTTTGGTTATATTTGTTGTTAATATGTTTCAATATATATATCACGGAGAAGATGGCTGATAGATTGAGATTTATCCCAAAGGAAGTGAAGGTGTGACCCATATATTTGATTAAATATTAATGAAGAGTCATGGTGTTGTCTTATAATACATGGCTAGACAGACCCCTTTTTCAAATGGTTTTATGTGAATTTAAAGGAATCATGTGATGGTGTTGGAGGGGGACTTGTGTCAATATAACTTTTCATTCTTCATTGTGGTTAGGTTATGCATCACTACTATTTGGTCCTTTGATTTCCCTTTGGTTCGTTTTATGGGATGATTTTTTCATTCTTGGTGGCTTCCATATTTTCTGTTGGTGTATTCTTTGAGTATAAATGACTTTGGCTGGGCAAAATTGTTTACCCTCGGGTGGGCCTGATTCTTTAGTAGGGAGGCAGTTGTATTCTCATTTGTGTTTGATTTGTCTTTATTTGGGTGGAGTTTTTATTTTTGGTGGTGGATATGTGCTTTATATATTTTTTGGATTTTTTATTTGATTTACTATGTCGTTCGGTTGGAAAATTCTATGGAATGTTGTTTTTGAGTTAGAAGATAATGTGGATTTTAGGTTCTTTCATCTAATGGTGTTGGATACAGGATGTGTGTTGATCTCATTCCATCCCACCTAACTCTATTTGCAATTAAAAATTCACAAGATAAATCTTGGTCAAGTAACCACATACATGTTATTAGCAGTTGATTGCATTTTTTATATTCATTTTATTTACAGTAGTGTTATATAACTCCCACTTATCACTTTAGTCTCTCTTATTTTCCATTGTGTCTCTCTTCCTTTGTATTGTTCTATGATCATTTTAATATAGGACTCTATAAAAATTCATGTCACATTGTGACACCTTTATTCATGGTGAGACATGTCTCAAATTATATCCTTTCATGGTGAGACTAATTCCTTCACATTTATTTTTGAGTCAGAAACCAAATTCAAGAAATCTAGTTAATATCTTACATTTATGTCCCTGAAAAATCTAGAAGGATATTTTAATCATCAGTGACATGAAATATTTCTTGAGGAATGATCTGTTCCTCCATTCTGTGATGTGTACATGGATAGAAATACTATAATTTGTTTATGTCCTACTTCATGGAATGCAATATAGACAAAAATATAACTTATACACATTTAATACCCATCACAGGGCACCACTAACTTCATATTCCTTGCACATTTTATGTGATAACACTATTAAATCTTTTTCAGCCTTGACTCAAGTAATCACATGTGTCTTCATTGTGTGACGTCATGTAATCACATGTGTCTTCATAGTGTGAATTCATGATCCCTAAAAATCATTATTCTATATATCAAGTCTTCACAGTATAACACCCTCATCTCATGATATTGCTTCTTGTAGGGAGTGACACTGAATTCTAGAAATAATATATTCATGAAGTGGTCATTATCCTCACTGATTGACTACTATCCTTCAAATTAATTTTAAAAAGATTTAGTAACCCTTATAAAAATTAATATTAACATTACGAAGTACGGAATTTTCCTTTTTTTGAAACATGTATTCCCAATTCATGGAATAACAGTACCCCCATAAAACATGTGTGATTCTATCACAAAAGTGGCTTTCCCGTGGTCATCCACCATAGATAGGCTCATGTACCTTGGTAAGGTTGTGGAGTGACCATAGGATTCAAAATGAAATTTATCCCTGGTATATAATGCTGGTAAAACATTTCCAACTCATTCATTCCATTCTAATGACAAAGGTTCTTCTTTTGAGGCCTCTATAGCATTCTATTCAACAAACACAACCCAATGATTTGGTGAAGATATATAACACATGATCTTCAGTACCAAAAAATTTAAGTTGTATTTCATTATTATCCACCATCTCCTCTAAAACATTATGTTGGATCTCAATATGTTTCTTATGATTGTTTTAATAGATTCTTATCTATTTCGATGGAACTTTTACTGTCACATTAAATCATTATTGGATATTTCACAAAATCATTGATTTATTCCGACTAATTACATATTTATATAAGATGTGTATATGTTTTTCTGACCGTGGTGGCTGCTACAGTGGGGTGTGGTGGGGGAAGAGTAGGTTGGAGTCCTAGGGCAGGGGGCTGCAATAGGCGGTTGGCTGTTTCCAGGGGTAGGGGGTTGTTGTAGGTGGTTGAAGGTGGCAGGGTATGTGTGTGTGGGGGTGACTAATGGAAGGAGGGATGTTGTATAGGGTGGAAGGGATTTCCAGGGGTATGGTCTATGGGTGGTAGGGGTCGTGGGGGATATTGTAGTTGGGTGTGAGGCCCACTATAGTGGGGTGTGGGTGCTACTGCAGTGGGGTGGTAGGGGATGGAGGGTGTCTGGGCGTTTTGGGGCCTGCCTTAGGGGGTTGGGGTGTCCAGGGGCTGGGGGAGGCAGTGGGGTGTGGGGGATACTTCAGTGTTCTGTAGGGTCTACTGTAGTGGGTGGGGGTTGGAGGGTGGTAGGTGATTATGGGGGCTGTTCTAGGGGTTTTGGGGGATGTTTCTATGGGGTGTGGGGCCTACTGAAGTGGGGTGTGAGCGATGCTTCAGTGGGAGATGTGGGGGGTGGAGGGTTGGAAGTGGGGGTTTGTTCATAGGGGGTGTTCAGAAATAGTTTCACAAAGAAGGAATATACAATCATGAAGAAGGAATATCGTGCACCATAATATTGTCTAATCGTATTAGCAAACAGGGTAGAATAATCCATGTGGATTGAGTAAGAATAAAATAATAAAAATTCTATACATTATAAAATTGATAAATCTATAAAAACAAATAAGAAAGCAAAATTCCAGAAGAAGAACATGCTAAAAAAAGAAATCTAGCACAACATGATTATGTTTTCTTCACATCCCATCTCATACTTCTTATAGTATATATCTTCAATGAATTATGACACTCTAACCATGTCACATTTTATGGCTATTTTGGCCTAGGCTTCTACACACAAGTATTCTAGATGATCCCTATAGAGGCTACCCCGACCATATTGGTCTTGGTGTTTCACACAAGAACATGATCATTGCATCATGACCATCATATTTCTATCGTTGATGGGTGTGGCCTTCTTGAATACATCTTCATCTTCACCATTTCCAAATCTAGTCTGTTTCCATTTTTATGGTATGAAATTCCTTTACAATGAATCAATCATGATTTTTGTAGACGTAAATATTATTTCACATATATTTTTTAGATTTATAAATTCATCCAAAGATCCATGGTTGAACATTGTGAGAATGAATTTATCGAAGATTTTAATAGAAAATCTCAATCGAACTCCAACTGAGAACCTACAGTATGAAGAAATATGGAACAACATATGAAATATTGTTTATCTATTGCACATTAGCTCAGTTAGAGACTAGTTTTGTTTTCTTATACTTTGTGCATTTATTCTACTATTATTGGTTATATGACTAAACTATTCTTGTTTGTTGAGATGCATTCTTTTTGAATTTTTTATGATGCTTTGTTTATAATAATTTTACGGGATGAGCGCTACTATGTTCAACCTTGTGTTGTAGGTGCGTGTAAGCTAGTTTTATACATCTTTGATAGTTTTTCTTATAGAGAGACTAATGTAAGTGCAGATATGTTTATTTTATATTTGGATTTTCTTAATTCTTAGTATGTAAGTATATTTAGTGAATAATTTAATTTGGATATTGAGTACCACTTTAATATTCTCTGTGATAAATATAGTATATCATTCACGTTTTTTATCATTGTTTTATGGGAAATTACACCAATGGCTAGTAGATCCTCTGACCTGATACATGACAATGGGATGAGATATTAGTAAGGAGGGGGACTGGTAGGAGTAGGGTGGAGGAGGAATTATAGGAGCCCAGTGGATGGGTACTGGCAGGGGCTGGGGGAGAGAAAACTTGTAGGTTGGGGGGACTAGCAGGGGAGGGGGACTAGCAGGGGAAGGGGATGGGAAACTAGATGGGTAGGGGGAACTAGAAGGGGGTAAAGGACTGGTAGGGTGTTCAAGGGGGCTTTGGTTGGGGGAGAGGAAACTGGAGGGGGCAGGATTGGTAGGGGAACTGTCATGCGGGAGGGGAAACCGGAGGGGGTGGGGGGAAATAACGGGGGGAGGGGACTGGCAGGTGTGGTGCAAGCGGTGTTGTGGTGGGGGTGTAGGGGTGGAATTACTAGTGGGGAGGGGACTAGAATTGGGTGCAAGGGGGACTGGCAGGGGCATGGGGATGGGAAACTAGCAGGGTGTGGGGAGGAACTGGCCGGGTGGAGGGGAAACTGGTTGGGGGAGGGGGGAACTAGCAGGGGGATTGGTTGGGTTTCAAGGTACATGGTGGGTGGGGGTATAGGCAGGGACTGATAGGGTGAGGACAAGGTGGTGTGGAGTCGGGGACTATAAGGGGAGAGCTCGAAGGTGGGGGAGGGGTATCTTGTAGGTGTGGGAGGTGTAACTAGCAGGGGTGAGGACTAGCAGTAAGGGAGGTGCTGTCCTGGTGGGGGGGTTGTCCAGGAGGGGGGCTCCCCAAGTGGTAGGGGCGTCCAGCGGGGTCTGGGGCTTTGTAGGGGGTACTACATAGGGGGGATACTATAGGGGGTGCACGTGGGATGTCCAGGGGGTGGGTTACTATAGGGGGGGTTCAAGGGGACAAGTGGACTGTCCCAGGTGGTAAAGGGGGGTGTCCAGGAGGGGGTGAAATGGGGCATGGGTGTGCAGGGGGGGTGTCCAGGAGGGGGGTTGGGGCATGGGGGTGTTCTAGGGGGCTGTTCAGGGGGGTAAAAGTGGGATTGCTAGGGGTCATGGCAGTTCATGTGGTGATTAAGGGGGTTTAATGGGTGAAAGGGGGTTATCTAAGGGGTAAAAGGGGGTGTAGCGTGTTTTCATGGGGGTGCAAGGGGCTGTCCAGGGGAGAACGGGGGTTAATGGGGGTGTTTAAGGGGTCCAAGGAGGCTATCCAGGGGGTTCAAGGGGGCTGTCTAGGGAGGGGATGTGGTGCAAGGGATGTTCAAGGGGGTGCAAGGGGCCTGTTCAGGGGGTGAAAGGGTGATATCCACGGGCATGGGGGGTGTGTGTGGGTGGGTGTTCTTAGGGGTGAAAGGGGGATATCTAGGGGAGAAATGGGGATTTCATGGGGGCATGGGGGTGAAGGGGGTATTCAAGTGGGTGCAAGGGAGCTGTCTAGGGGGGGCATGGGGGTGCATGGGTTGCATGGGGGCTATCTGGGGGGCTCAAATGGGTGTGAGGGTGCTATCCAGGGGGTGTGGGGTGTTCAAGTGGGTTGTCCAAGGGGTGTCTAGGGGGTGAGGGTGTAGGGCGGTGTTCAAGGGGGTGTCAGTGGGCTGCCTAGGGGGGTGTAAGGGGGCTGTCTAGGGGGATTCAAGGGGGTGCAAGGGTTTTTTCCAAGGTGTGCAGGGGGTGTTAAAGGGGGCGCAAGGGGCTATTTAGGAGGGGCATGGGGGTGGATGGGGGTGTTAAAGTGGGTGAAAGTGGGGTGTCTAGGGGGGCATGGTGGTGTGGGGGGGGGGGTGTTCAAAGTGGTGTAAGGGGGATGCCTAGGGGGTTCGTGGGTGTTGTCCTTGGGGGTTCAAGGGGGATTTCTAGGGGAACTAAAATTATTTTTTATACCATATAAATTATATTTCCATAGTTTTAACCATGTTCGTAGGGGCCTAGTACCTTAGTATTAACTATGGCAGAAGGATCCTTGAGCCATGGTTTAACTGTGGAATTAGAAGGCCTCTTTCCATAGTTAAAACCATGGAAGATGGGGCTACTACCTTGGTAAAATCAGTTCCCCTAGACCCCAATGCCATAGTTTAACTGTGGATATAGGCACCAACTACCACAGTTAAACCTATGACACTAGGCCCCTACGGCCACGGTGATAGCATCCATGGTTTATTGAAACCCTAGCTATAGGCAGTTGGGACAGTTCCAAACTATGGATGTATGTGAATTCTCAAGTTGTGTTATATGGCATAAATTGATTTTTACATTTTCATGATTCCTTATTTCAATTAAGCTTCCTTGA
The DNA here is from genome assembly GCA_963277665.1 of Viscum album. Lineage (NCBI taxonomy): Eukaryota > Viridiplantae > Streptophyta > Magnoliopsida > Santalales > Viscaceae > Viscum > Viscum album. The sequence goes on from OY728146.1 coordinate 1,183,004,373, forward strand.
AAAAATATCATGTTTATTTTCAACTATATTCTTTTCTTTTCAATTTTTAAAGCACTTTGTGAAAAGAAAACATTTTTTATCAAGAGGGGATATTTTCCTCGTGAACATAGTTCAAGTGTTTTATCAAAATTATTTTCTATCTTAGATTAAATAGGTTTATGTTTCTATCCCTATTATTTAATTGATTTGATTATTTAAATGATGATATTATTTTTATGAAATCTATTAATGGATTATGTTACAACGGTTGAATGTTTAAGAAACCAATTTTATTTCATGGGTTTTTCTATGGTGATGGTTTTTATGTTTTTGTGGAACACGTGAGAATAGTTTCATTATGAGATTGGTGGTACCTATATCTCCCTACACTAGATTGGGTAATCATTTATATCTCATGAGATAGACATGGATGGAATTGCATGTAAATATGGTTCTATAATACAGGGCTGGAATGAGTAGTGAACTCGGTTCAGTAATATACTTTGTCTACTATGATCGTCGTGGAAATGAGCCTTGACTAATATGAAATGATTTTCTTATCTTATGTGTGTATGCCAAAAAAATTCACGTCTTAAGTTATTACTATTGAGATTATATTTCACTTATATTATTTATCCCATGACATGATAATATAAACTTTTATATATATCATAATATTTTCAATGGTTATGTTCTTATGAATATGATATGATTGATATTTACATTGTTTACCCTTACTAATCATTTGAGATTACCCTTTCATATATCTCATTTTCCTAGGTCAGGAAGAAGGGTATTCAGAAAGATATTCCAATAAGAAGTCTAACTATGAAGAAATAAACGAGAAATAATGTAGATGTTTTATGAACCAGTTTATTATGTTTCAAAATTTCTAATGACACTATACCTATATGATTCATTCATGGTTTTGTTACATATTGTAATAAATTTATTTAAATTATGATGTAATATCAATGTATTTAATATATGGTTCATTATACAATCATTATGTGACATTAAACTGATGGGATATGAACATATATCCAAATATTCAGAGGCACCAAGAATTATTTGTTTTTATACTGAGCCTATAATATTGAATTCCATCCAAGAATCTAATAAATGAATATAATTATCAATCTATTTAGAGGTATGAAACATAATGACCATCAAATAAATCATTAACATTTATTTAGTATATGTAAAAAAATTATAAAAAAAGACTGCAATGATTACATCTATAATAAATAATTCCCACTCTCTTTAAAATGGAATGATAGGGTGTTGCATAAATCAAAACTCAATTGATCTATTATGACAATGGATAACCACATGTAAAATTACTTGGAAAATTATTTTATTTTAGTGAAGATATAAAATAATGAATAAAAATACAAAATATCTCTTGATAGAATAGATATTTTATATATAATTCTTCAAATGATTTTATAGAGATATTATGAGGGAAAAATAACTATGGGTGACCTTGTGTATGAAATAGTATAATATTTTGAGTTGGGTTTTAAGTAAACTAGATGATTGTCTGTGATTCAAAATCCATAGAAGATTTAACGATGAAGACAACTATTGATTCCGAATAATTATTATATAAATTAATTGATAATCTATTATAGTGTAAATTCAAAAGTGGATATAAAAAAATGTGAAGAACACCATGTTGAGGAGACCATGAATCTATCTACTTATCTTAAGGCAATTTCTAAGAATATAGAGACATTTATAGGGGCACATACTCAATGGATACTATCTGAGACTCCAAAATTTTTATCTTTTAGAATGTGGGGAGTTTCTAATATCTTAATATCGTCAACATAGAGTTAAATCCACCACAATAATAGGAGAAAACATTAATAATTATTACTCATCTATACTATACGTGCTAAACTAGTTAGATAATGGGGTGAGATTGGCTCAATAAAACCATGGACTAAGAGAAAATTTATTGTGGAATATTTTTTGAGATATTATACCTCCATAATTTCTTCAAGGATAATATAAAATGAGATCAACCAATCATTATTCTTTGGCCACCAGAAAACATTTTTAGAAAACATGTAACTATCTTAATAGTAATAGTATTAAGCCAAAACCACATTAAAGGAGTTAGTCAGATATTACTATTTGGAAAAGGACAGGAACATCAATATACATGTTAAAATCATGATATTTTTTGAAAAATACTTGATTATTCGTCAATGGTTACTAAAAATATGAATCTCTAATGGGAATGCCTTCCCAAAATCTAACAGAATGAAAACATGGTGTTTTTTGGAAAATAATATTGTCTAATGAGAAGAAGAATTGAAAATTACATTGAAATGTTGAATCATCTATAAGATAATAATAATTATATATATTAGTAACTAAGATAGTAGAAACAATGAGTCTATGAATGGAATATATGAAAAACAATATGTTGAGAAATAGGGTCAAGTGTCCAATGAAGAGTTGATAATGAAAAATGTATGAGAAAATCATTATCATAAACCCATTACATTTCTATAGTTTCTAAGAATTGGAAAAATTGATGAAACTTATATGATGTTCTTAGATAAGTTCAAAAATATTCATATAATCATCACCTTAGCTAAATGCATTTACCGTATGACCACAGATATAATTTTCCTCATGGGAATTACATTTAACAAAATAAAATGGTGTAATATTAGTTTCACCTCATTATGTAATGAATGACCAATGTTGGTTCAAGGGAATCTTCTTAAAACATTAATTTACATGGGTAGTTTCTCAATTTCTTCCACAACATAGTCTAATATGTCCAAAAAATATTTTCCCCATATCGGATAAAGTGTAAATATAATGATATTAAATTTGTCAAAGAAGATGATAATAATTAATCATAATTCAAATCATGATTTACTATATTTGGTTATTAAGTAAATAAAATATCCATTTGGAATCCTTGGTGATATATCAACAATGGTGGGGGAATTAATTTTCTGAAATAATTTTTAATCTTGGAAATAGAGAGGGTGGAAGGGGTCTCATTACTCTTTATTCCACCCTTCATGTCAGCTATATGAGTACTCCTTGATGATAATCAAGGTTTTTTATATTATAATTGGAAGATATGGAGGAAAATTTCAACCCTTATAACTTATGTAATAAAAGATATGAAATCAAGAACTACAATTACATAAACACTATAGAATATAGGAATACATTAGTTTAATTATCAACTGATGAGATGAACTAATTTAGGAAAAATAAGTAATTATAGATGTAAATGTTCTTATAGATACAGAATTGACAATTAATCTTCAGGTTTCATGGTAAAATTCTATTTACCATTTCCTAGAGTGAACCCTCTCTAATTAAAATTCCCTTATTTTAGACTAATCTTAAATCTTATAAATATTTCCATATCATTATCTAGTAGAATAATATTAGGTACTACTAATTTTCAATATATAATTTTCTAAAGATAAAGTCTAATTGGTATCACCTATTTAAAATCATTAAATGAATGATAATTTATGTGGTATAAGAGATATAATAGGGGCCATCACCTTTGTTTTCAATCAATTGGAATTTTTGGAGGAATTAAATAATCAAACATCCCATCCTCAGTAGTGTTTTACACATTCAATAATAATTTTTAAAAGGAATTATGTTCTGATGATATTAAATTTTAGGATCATCTTACACATTTTTTAAAATATTGGTAATCACTCTTCAACTAGTTTATAATAATTTAGGTATCAATGTAGGTAATAATATTGATGAGAAAATGTTCGTCCTTACAATGATATAGTGGGGAGAACATATTTATTTTAGGAGGTGGATTAATGTAATGCGTATGGATCAACATTCCCTTTCATTCATCGATTAGATGCCGGATATGCCTACTAAGAATGAATAATATTAAATTTTCAATGGATATTATGGTTATCATTATATTCTAATAGTCATGAAATACAATGAAATATCTACACTCCCATGGCCGAATAAAACATTTATTTCCACCACATATCCTTTTGAATATGAAAGAAACCAACCAAATTTGAGCGGTTCATTACATATCGTTTTCATTTTGATTGTTGTGTATTTAATAGATATATTCATGTATTATTTCCAATATTATTAATGGTTATTCAAGGTCGGCCAAACGAATCATGACTTAGTTCTTGAAAGATGTGAGGGTACATATTTGTGGTCAATTGGGAGAAATTATACTTCTTGAAACCATATGAAATAATTCATGCCCTCCCAATATCAAAGGATTAAATTTATAATAACCATACTAATATAAATATTATCAACAAATTTAACTTTATTAACTCTTAGTGGGAGATTAGGATCTTCAATGATGGGTTTTATCACCAATTTTATATAAAAATATCAAATATTTCTCTCTTACTCATTCGCATTCTATGAAAGGAATCCGAATTCATTTTGGAAAAAAATGAAAGGATAATTTTAGTGAGTTGAAGACTTCTTTAGTCACCACTTCAAGTTTGATAACCATTAACTAAGAAGAACCTTTTGGAAAAATTTTACACAGTAGTGATTTTTGGGTGGGTGTAGTCCATTACTGGAAGAAGAAGTGAATCATTCAGCCAAAATATTATTTTATCGAGTCACTAATATATGCCCAAAATAACTACCCAAATATAGATAAATGGATACATATAGTGTTTTCAAATTTTAATAAGTAAATATTTTACAACTTTGAAACAAATGTAGTTGTCCAAAAAACAACATATATTGAAATACATATTAAAAAAAATGATGCCAAGCATAGATTGATCTACATGATATCATTATTATAGGTGAATAATATATAAAATATAATTTATATAAGGTTTAATAATGTTTTGGATGACCACCTAATGATAAATTCATTCCCACATCATTCCATAAATTGATATGTAGTCAACATAGTAGAATTCCCAAATGGAAAACTCATCACTATGAACCTGGTAGAGAGTAATTAGAATAAGGATATTTTCAAGTAAATTATATTTATCCACAATTATCTCATTATAAGGGAGAAAATTATCTTAATTGGATCTAAAATTTTATGATGATCCACTTCTTTTCATGTAACGTAGAGATGGCCTTATATGATGATATGTATCATAATGTGAAAGAGAATATGTGTTGGAGTTATATTACTCATCACCAATATGAGGAATTCACATATTGGAACACATATTTAATTTTAATTTTAATTTGTTTTAATACAAAATTATGAAAGGTGATTATAGTTTAATTTTAAAAACATGTGATTTATTTTAATAAACCAGAAACCATTGGATCTGATATAAAATTCTAATCACCAAAACATAGAATTTAAGGATTTTTATATATAGGGAATAAATTTTATAGACCATTTCCTAGATCATTTGGACACTCATATATATCAATGGGTAATTATTAAAATTTAAATGGGCCAATGATGATATATAAAACAATACACAAAATGTGTTACTGAAATTTTAGAGGAATGACATTTTATCTCAATATGGGATGGTAATGATGATAATTAGTTTCAAGGGAAGTTATTGAGAAAAAACATCTTTATGGAATTATTGAAAAATAATGTGTTATATGATAACAAAATAACTCTATATTATCCTTCTACAATGATATAGGTGAATATCCAAAACAAAGAGTTGAAACGTATTCTGGAAAATACCATGAATTCCAATGGAGATAAATTGAAAATGAAATTCGATGATGATCTATGGGCTAGAAAATTATCCAAAAATTACTGTTATGGATATATATTATGAAATTTTTATTTGGTAATCTAAGTAACCTGATGAGGTAGATTCTACAATAATAATATTAAGAGAACAAAGATGTAAATTTGGGTTATGATAGTGTAGGATGAAAAAAGGATTTTAGAAAAAAAATTATCAAGATGAAATATGACTAAAGAAAAAAAAATATGATGAAATTTAGAATGAGAATACCAAAGGATAAAAATTTCAATACATTCAATTATTAGATGTACAAAAAAGTGGAAAGGTAATTTTTTAAAATTACAATTAATTTTATTTCCATTTAAGAAGAGAAAAAGATGGTTGGGTCTATTTATGAACGTGAAAGTGTTCCTCCAATAAACAATGGGGATAAATACATGATAGGAACCAGGTTCCCAATTAAATGGTCAAAATTTCAATTTTAACATATAAAACTCATTTATAGAGTGTTTCAGTTCTATATACATGAACTAAAAAATAATTTTTACCCCCATATCCAAATTCATATATCCCATTCTAAAATCACATACTTTACAAAATATCATAAATACAATGTGAGAGAACAGAAGATAACCTTGTATAAATTTCACATTAATATTCTATCTCTCAATAAACACAAAATTTCTGAAGAATTATATAGATTTAATGACTTCAGATACTAGATAAATAGTAAAATAATATATGAACATTCTTTAATATTTCTAAAAAATATTATTCACACATGTTACCATAATTGACTTATTATCCATAAATACCATTCTTCATTCTTTAATTAATGAAATCCTTTTAAAGGGATGAGATCAGATTCATGGTAAGAGTAAAAATAATATATAATTGAGGATGATCAAAAGTTTTCATAATACAAGCATGTGGGTATGAGAACATAGAGATGGTCCATGATAAATATATTAGAAAATAATTCCTAAAAAACATTTATAATCTATAATAAAAAAGTCATAAGGGTAAAAGTATAACAAAAGACATGTGACATTATAACAGGGTAATTGTTCATAAATAAAATCATAACTGATACGTAATCATAAAAAAATTTCTTTGAGAAGGATCATTACAAATATCATTATAATATATTTTATAGAGTCCCATAGTGTATTGTGTTCACTCCTTGTTCCAATAATCATTGTGAATAGAGTTGCATAGTGGGCTGGGTTCACTCTACACCACAAAAATCATAGTAGAGAGATTCTTATAGTGGATTGGGTTTACTCTTTAATCTCAAAATTGTACAATGAAGAAATATAATTATTTTCCCAATTTCATAGAGGTATATATAATTATAGGCCCACTAATCACTTAATGGAAATTATCCCAATGTATTTTTGTAATAATACAAAAATCAATTAAATTATCAGATGAGATATCACGCTTTACCATATCCAATGTATGGATCTAAAATTTCACAGTAATACTTGATATAAATAAAATCATATATTTTTGTTTTAATAAAAAATGAATGAATTCATCTTTCATTTTTCAAAAAATTTACATAGAGAATGGAGATGAGATTCATGAATAGATGCAAATAACATATAATTTTAGATCCAAAAAAATAAAGTGGTTGTTATCATGATAAATATCCCTTGTGTATCATATGGATGTCAAGAGTTTTTTAAATAAATGAAAAAGACCCAATTTATTATTTTTTGGAAATTCAGTTTTAAAAAAAAGGGTTTTCCCCTTTTTATAATGTTTGACAACTCCATAGAATATATTTTATGTAATACAGAACACGTTAAGCATTTTAATTTTTTAAAATTATTAACCATTAAACCCAAAAAAAATTTAATAAAAAAATATATTAAAAATTGTTAATTTAAGAACAATATTTGAGAATAAATTACCACAATAAAAACATCATTATATTAAAATTGAACATTTATAATCCCCTTTGAAATGTCTAATTACATTTAATGAGAAAAATTAAATCACATAAAACATACCAATATTTCATTTTATTTTCAAAATCATTAATATTATAAATCAGCTGGGAGAACAGTTTTAAAATGTGTAATGGAATCACTGTAAAGTAGAATTATCATAATGGAAAACTAATGTATCCAAAATGAATACATTGAGAAATGTATAATTTTCAAAATTAAATGTGAAGAAAGTTATAAAAAATATTTTTAAATTTATGTAATGAAAATTAAATATGGTAGAAAATTACACTACTCAATTTGGGATTGAAAATAAATTATGTAATCTAATGAATATAGATGCTGAAGAGGAAAATTACTCATAAAAAAAGAAGAGGTGGGGTTTCTTTTTATTAGAAATAAAAGACTAGGTTAATTATTTTCCATTGGAAATTAAAATAAGGGAGGATATTCAATAAATTAAAAATTATTAGTGGAGAATAAAATTTTTGGTATCTTATATTGAAAGTGTCTAAAAATTCCATTTGTTTATTATCATTCAATAGTAATATTTACTTGAAAATGATATTTCAATAGAACCCTTATGGGTTTAGTAACCCTTGATCCTAAAATCATTGATGTATTTTATTATTTTTTTGGATTTGTATAAATTTTTAACCACATTAAATGAATAATAAAAATTCATTTATGGAATGTATATACGCCACTCAAAATAAAATAAGTGGAGAATAAAAATCATATCCCAATCAATGGATATTTAGATAAGAAACCCCTTACATTAATTCATGGATTTAATGAAATATCATTAATATCATATAAGATAAAAAACTATCTTCAAGACTCATTTATTAAAATAATTCATACATAGATTTTTTTTCCCTTTTTTTATATTAGTTTATTATATATTCATTTGATAGTTATTCGTCATTTTCATTAGTATATTTCATTATTCCATTTTTTTCACACATGTATCAAAACAGAGATATTGAAAATAGTTCACTGATATAAATTTCCTCATCAAATGAGTTTAGAATATATTGAATCAAATGGGTTTCAATTATTTTTACATCCCCCTATTCATTTTATAAGAAATATTGGGGTGGTTCAAGAGGACTATGTACATGTTGAGCTTGTTTCGTGTAATATCCTGACACTAACACATTAATTACTAATGATAAACGATTTCATGTCACATATTTAGAACCATTTTGAGGATATTTAATTATATTTGAATAATATATATCATATATATTAATATTTTTTATAACCTCCAATAAAATAAGGCGATAGAAATGTATATGCTGAATCAGTGGATGCGGAAGCCCAAATATACTCACGAGTGATGTTTTTTTTATTCCATTGATCCAAATAAAGTTAAAATTTTATTTCATTTTGTAAATATTATTAATATAATAAATATAATATTTATTTATAAAATACCCCATTTTAACTATCTTTTGAAGGATATTTAGAAAAAGTAAACCTATGACTTATGAATATGGTAGTCTGAATGTAACATGAATGTTATTCTATTAATTCTGAATGGTTGGGAGGAAATTATATATTGGTAATTCAATCAATATAATAACACATAAATTTACTAATGAAATAATGTTATTATTTTAAGATGGTATAACAATTTTATTCGATAAATAATATTATTTACTGAAATAGAAATGAAAAGTTTCCTTTTTTGAACCATAATCATTGGAGTTACTCCATTCTAAATCATATTAAGGCATGTAGGAGTTGTATTTTAAGAATAAAAAACCTATAGGATGTGTTGCTCAGTTTTGGGGAAGGATTTGATAAAATTTGTTTCCAAGTGATGTGTTGGGCCCCCACTTGAATGGACACTAAATCTGTAGTTCGACCAGTCAGCACATTGTCTTAAGAAAACCTCCATGTACACTAGAGGCTACCAGTAAGAAGATAACATAAAAGTAGGTGATATTGACATGAATCTACCCTCATTATTAGAGTTTAACATTGATATATCTGATAGAAACTAGAAGACAATATTATAAGTGGGAATACATGAAAGGGAGTGGAGTAAAATTGTAATATCGAGTAAATATAAATGTCCAACACTAATATACAACAATTCAAGATTGTATAGTTGATGATTCGTAAGATAATATAATATAAAAACATTAGGAAAAAAACAATGAAATATACATAAAAATAAGACAAACAACCCCCACTAAGGTGAACTCTAGGAGCATTCTGTGCTTTTGCCCAATCTCTTGTTATTGACTCCCAGGTATAAGAATAACAACACAAGTGAAAATTAGTGATCTTAAAAACATGAGATCTACTCGGGATCCCTTGTGAAAAGGTTTACTATTTAGGAATTGAGATAAAATATTAGTGTTCCCCAACACATGGTGTACATAGAAAAATCATGCTTGTGAATAAAATGTACAACACTGTGCATGTAGAATGATTATTATAGAATGCTGGAAAAATAGATACCATTCTCCTCTGGTTCCACCAGGACACCTGAACAACTCAATCGGTGTCAACTCCTTGTAGTAATGACATTTATATACATATATATACATATATGAATGATATATATATATATATAGTATATTTACATATTTCATCCACATATTTTGAGAATGTATGTGTAGATGTATGTGGCCATATTCTTGTAATACAAGGCATCAGATGGAATGAGGAATAACCCAGGAATCCATGACCAGTCTAAAAGAATAAATAATATCCAACAGTGGGTACATCCCCTAAATCTCATAATGATTGGGAGACATAATTCTTGTCCCATGAGATGGTGGATGTGTTGCCACACACACTCTAAAAGAAAGGGGTGTCGTGAAACAAACCCACCATCCAAATTGTTTTGATGGTGTGAGATGTCATTCTCATCACTCGATGAAATGGAGAATGAATCTCCATGCTTGAAATAACCCTTGGGATCAATCCATAACCTAAATCCAAGCCTTAATTATAATAATAATTAAGAATTACCTTATAATCATAGCTAATTCATAGGCATAGAATTTCCAAGGGAATCACAGTTTTATTAAAGCATATAATGATCATTGTGGCCTTGACACCCATTATAATTTCATTAAATTAAAACATGTAATTCATTTACTAGAAGAAAAATATCACAAATCATTTTCAATTAAAAATAATAGTTTTCCAAACTGCTAATAATATGGTTGGTCCTTAAGAAAATAATATATAATGTACGTCATGAACTTGACTCGTTTAATTAAGAGTATTACTTGAGACCATGTAATGATCATTCCATGTATCTAACAATAACATACGGTCATATTAAACACAAAAATAAACAAGGAAAATAAATATTTAAATCCCTAATCACCACTTTTTATTTTTTAATACATCACATCTCATTTGAGGGTTTTTATTATCAAACATGACCCTGTCTAACAAATAATTAATTTAGCACTCCAGACATCACATTCAATATTTATAACTCAATTCACTAAGAAAATAATTTTACAATTCTAAAAAACATGGAAAAGAAATTACATGGATCAAAATGGAACTTAAAATATACCATTTTCAATTCTGAAACTATCTACACGAAAAATACCATTTCTAATCCCATATGAATACATAGAATGTATTCCAGGATTTTAATTACTTATTTATAAATGTGAAATTCAAGCCATAAAACCAAAGCGGTGTCCATGATCGAGGTTGGAATCTTCTATTTACATAAGATAAATCAACGAGTGTATATCAATGGGTATAAGAAATTTTAAAAATAAGATAATCAATTTTAGGGTGATGCCAAGGATGGCTGGTGCACGACGCAATGAAAATATTCATAAACATATGGAAACGTAGGGATGAGATATAAACCACATACCTTATAATTATGATTCTCTACTTGTCCAATATCCTGGCTTCATTTGGTCCAGTTTGGAATAAATCAAAAAATAATAATATGTTCCCTGAAAATTGGGTGAATGAGCTCGCCCAAAAATAGCAAAAAAGATCATAATAGAAACATAGAAAGGAAGAAATTTTAATTGAAAAATTATCACTGAGGATCTATTGTGACTAATGAAACATGAATACAACTATGGATAAGGTAGTTATAGTGATCCTTGGAGGGTGAAGGAGGAGTAACTGACATGAGCAGGCACATACCCATGTAGTTGTAGAAGAAAAATAAAAATAAGAGAATTTGTTATAAAATTCATTATAGATAAAATGAAAATTCCACCTTCAAAATTGGGTCCCAATGTTTGGTTTCATGGTTTGGCCAAGTAGTGCACCAACTACGTTTCTCTCACTGCTTAGTAATCATACCCTTCATGGTTTTACCCAATTTGTTTTCCAACGATGGCCCAAACATTACACACACATATCCTAACTAGCACTATACGTGAAGGCAAGGTGCATTGTTTGGGAAATCTTGTACAGCCTATGCACACCCTCTGATAATAATATTAGAGACCTAAAATTTCATGCACCTCATTTCCTATGGTTAGATAAAACTATGTGTGACCTCCTTCTCCACAGGACCAGGACAAATAATTTCTTCTATGGGCTGCTCAGTTTCAAACATACTATGTTCCCTTCCTTAATCATCTATAAAGATGGATTTCAATCCTTGGGGATCCTGAAACATGAGGAAACCTCTGAGGGACCTGTTGGGCTTATATCTAAGTCAAAATAAACCTTCTTGTTTTCCAACTCTTGATATTACATTTCAATTAAATGTGGAATTAATGACCTATCCACTCAATTCCAAAATTTTAATTTAATTAGAATTATACCTTGGATCAGAACACAGGTCATTATGAACTCCCTACCCTAGATCTTATCATCCCTAATACGTTTTGGAGAAACAATTAAAATATTATATGACCTACAAGGGTCATGGAGTTTCATTCAAAGAGTCGCATTGCATTTCGGAATTCCCAACAGACCTTTAATAATTACTTAATAATAAAATACTTATGTCAGAAATACCCAAGAAACACTCATTATTTGAACTATAAAAACTAAAATGATGTTTACTTGATCCTATTTAGTAATAAACATTATCACGTCATCTTCTATATAAACATATGGCTGATAGTTCTCCCCACCATATGTTTTTACACAAACAAGTGTCTAATTCCAATCCATGGTACCTCCACCATCATAATTTCTTAAAAATACCAACAGAATAATTATGATGATTATTCTACAATGATATATATAACCAAGAGAACTAAAAAACATATGAGGTCATAACAGTGACATCACTCTAATGAAATTATTTATTTATTGATTGAACAAACTGTGACTGGGCACACATATTTTCTTGAAATACATATCCAACCTTTACACCACCCTCACATTAACCTCACTTCAACATGAAAAAGATTCCTTTTGACCAAAAATATCAAACAAGAACGATAACAAGATGAGAATCTCCATTTAAATTTTCAATAAAATTCTCGTCTTAGGCTATGAGCATAACACAAACATAACTACAATGTATTTCCCCATGAATCATTCATTTAAAATGAGGACATGAACTGAAGCCCATACCCAACATCTAGTGATGTCCCCTAATCAAACCATAACCTAATCATTTAACTTTTTGTTCCCTAAAAATAAAAAAAAAGATGTAACATAGATCCATCCCACTGGTATCGTTTCCCCTTAAAAATAAAATTCAAGAATAGAAACGTTTCTGGGATATCCTCAAAACCATTAAACAGAATTCAATGGAACTAACCTCTATTTATTATACTCCATATTTATAAGTGAGATGTTGGTAAAAGACAATAATTTATACATCAGATCAATGAATAAGCCAAGAGCTGCATATGTCTAGTGGTCATGTTAGTGGAAAATCAATGGAGTCTAAAAATCCATCCAAGGAATTACTACATGAGAAACATGGTATCACTCAGTACTAACCATGTCTTGATAAAAACCACACTTCCAGCACACTACTCTAATAAAGTCTATATATTGAAATTTAATTATATTTGAATATTTTAGTTTACTGTATATCCATAACTCTTTTAGTGCATAATGGACAATGTTCGGATAAGAGAAAAGATTGTTGCTATGAAATAATAGAATAAGAAGGTATCAAAAATTACAAAATGGCATGAGACACCTGAATTATGTCCAAGAAAAGGTTCATGTAATGGTTTCTAACCATCAATACCCATTTACCGAAAAATAAATCTTGTTGAACCACTACTGGTTGAATTCTGGGAAGAATATCAAATTCATCATTAGATGTTTCAACAACTCAACCACCATGAATTTCCATCACGAGCTATTATATGATCACTAAAACATGACCACCTAAATGCATCCATGGCCAAGGGGTTTTATCAATGGTTTTATACATAACCAACCACATCAACATCTTGCTATTGAGAAAGTACCAACATGTTTCAAGACTCATCAACCTCACATGAATTAAAAAATCCCATTAAACTTATTCAAATGGTAGTCCATAGTTGTGTCCCTTCTACAAATAATGATTTATTTACTATAATATAAATGGAATTCCATGCCTTAGGGGAGTCACATTCGTCAAAAAAATAGATAGACTACCTACTCATAAAAGTTCTAGGCCACATCCATCTTAAATGTGAACTTGACACTTCTCTGAGTCACAATCATAAAGGTCATAACAGTTGTCCTGAAAACTAAAACCATCCTAACTAGGGTTTGAACATAATCAATCTTCTTAGAACACCGTCACAATCATTGTGAGTGGCATGATTACTTTAACTCCCAGGAAACTCTACTTTGTAGATGGCCCAAAGAAGTAATAAATAGGTCTACGAACAACAATTCAATGAAATCAACTGGTTCTCTATATTATTTTGAAACCCGATTGGTAACATGTATATGTAAGCATAATACCCCAAGTATTTATAAGAATGATGAAACATCATCAATATCATCTATATGATAACTTCACTATGTATCAATGTAATAGGTGGTCCATACTATATATTTAATCCAAACTGGTATTTCCACATACGACCGTTAACGTGGATGATGATTTATAGATTCTTCCATTATTGAGGAAGATGAGAGAGTCAGATGATCTAATAAGTGGGTGATGATGAACACCTCATATATAACCTCTTAAAGCTGAGCATTAGTCATATCACTAACCCATAAAAATGGACAAGGATTCAATGACCACACATTCAAATAAGGATTTCATTTAGAATTTAATATTCTTTCTATTGACAATGGTACCCGAATGATACCTTACAGTAGAAAATTCCCAAAATAAACCATGCAATTTTAGGTTCTAAGGGTGATACCTACCTTAGTCTATCCCCTTAATAAAATATTTAGAATTGTATATATCATTAGTTTATAGAAACATATTTCATGAGTCTCTATGCCTTTCATTTTATACTTTACTATGTAGGATAAAATCACATGTAAAATGCTCAAATTTATATTCCACGGAAACTCAATGAGATATTTATCATCCCTTACTAGATTTCTTAAACCAAGGATAACACCAATGGTTCCATTTCAATCCATTACATTGATTTAAAATCATTCCATTAACATTTAAAAGATTTAAATAGTAACATCAAGTACAAATTATATGAGAATATCACTTGGTAAAATATATGGGGACCTATAAGGGTCCGGTTATAGTAACCTTTTTTAATCAGAATGAAACCCAACTGAAGTTGTTTAATTTTCAATATTGATAGACACCCGTAGAGGATTATCTCATAAGAAGAATGACCCAACTAACCTAATTGAGTCCAGTTGGGTATTTTTGAAGCCTAATCATACACATTATCATTCCCATGTGATACATTAGTAATAATTTATAGAAGAAATCAGTAACATTTGTAATTTTTTTTAGAATTTCCCGGAGTGGGTTTTATTTGATAAGATTTAAATAAAAATGGGTCTACTAGGGTTGAGTCACATAAGAGGTCGATAAGATTCCATATTATGTCAAATAAAAATTTAATATCCTTTTACATTTATAAACACTTCCAAATATATCCTGGATATATTAGATGGTTTGATTATATGGGTTTCCCTCTCCCAATCGATAAAGCAACCATACACTTAAAAATTTGGACTATGGCTCCCATTAATTGAAATTTATTTACTTCTAAACATGAACTTTAGTATATTTTAAATTTTAAATATGGTCTCAAGATATATAAAAGTCTCAAGAGATGGTTCGAGTACATGGGCTTCCCTACCCCAATTTATACGGTCCCCATACACCATAAACCTACGTACTGGATCTCGATTAATAAAAACAAATAAATATCAACCCATTAAACCAATCAAATGTTAAAATAAAAAGTAAAAATATTATCATAAAGAGTAAACCAAAAGGAAGATGCTAATAATCATAGAAGTATGATACATTGGGAAGATTCTATAAATAATCTGTATGTATGGAAAATAATCACATAGTCATGGTACCAGATAAAATTGATTAACAAATCACCCAAGAAAGTTAAAGAAAAACCTAAAATGATATATAACATCCAATCCAATAATAAAAATGGCACATCATCCTAATCGGTATGCATCTTAAAAATAGATTTTGATGGAATGTCATATGCATGGCATGTGAATCCATGTGTGCCTATAATGATTCATGTAATTCTAAATCCTTTCCATACTAGTACATGGGACAATACCATAAATTTGATAAATCAATATGCATTATAAATTAAACCAAGGGAGATATTGCAATCAATTGTACCAACTAATGACATGTACACCAATCTCTACCCCTTCCACTTGAACTTTTCCTTATATGTGGGGTTATCACCCTTAGACACATCTATTTTCCAAGGTCCATCACTATCTTAGTTTAGTGTAAAGAATCACCAAATAGTAAGATAATGTAAAAAATAAAACTACTCTTATAACACATTGTAGCACCCTAACCTGCTTGACCACTATACCAGTTGTCGGGCTCGTTTCCAGACATTCTCAAGCATACCACCATATATGCGAGAGGATGTTGAGTTGTAGTGAGGGTATAGGTAGGTGATAACTAGAAGAATATACACTCATGATTAGAGTAGAAAAATAGTATACCATAAAATAAATTGTAAGAAATAGTGAAAAAAAAATGAAAGGCATTGAAGTAGAAGAATAATATCAACTGAATATTGATGGGAAATTACAGTATACATAAATTCAAGCATGTCAAGTTGATGATATATAATTTAAAATTGTTCACATAAAAAATTCAACAAGATCCAGTGAAATATATTAATAATGAATAAACATTAAATTATTGATGGTGAAATCCATGATAATCCTAAAATATATCTCAACCCCTTGCTCTGGGCTTCCACATAAAATCATATCTGTGAAAGAGAAAATCCTTGATCCTATGAACATGAGATTTTCTCGGGTACCCTAGTGCAATGGTGGCCCGACCAAGGTGTGATATAAAATTCATGTAGGCCACCAAAAATCGTGTCTATATATAAAATTAGTCTATGAATAAGAGGTATATTACTGTGCAAGTAAAATAAAATAAACAATGATAAATAAATATATACTAGTCAGCTCCTATTCCACCATGAAACTAGGATGACTCTACCAACATTTACACATTGTTGGAATGAATTTCTAAGCATTAACTATATATATAGTAATAATATATATATATATATAAATTATAGTTATATATTGCATCCACTAATATGGACTATGTTTGTGCAGATGTAAGTGTCCATATACGTGGAATACAAGGCGCTGGATGGATCAGCGCGTAACTCAGGCATCCATAACCTGTCCAAATGAATCTATAATCACCAACAGAGGGTACATTCCATGAATCACCTAATGATTGGGATAAATCATTCTTATCACTTTATATAGTGGGTTTTTCATCACTCCAACACCTAGAACAAGTTACATGGTGTGCTATGCCCATCATGAAAATATTTCAAATGGTGTCAGATGTAATTCTCAACAACTAAGGTAAAAGAGAGTGAATCATCAGGACTAACAGAACCCTTAAAATCATTCCACATCCTATATAAAATTCATAGGAATAATCATAATCATAATAATAATAATTCATTACCTCATAGTAATAGTTAATCCCAAAGCGTAATATATCCATGGGTATCACACCTTAATTAAATCATGAATTGATCAGTGTGGAATTTCCACCATTTATAATTTACTCCAATTAAACTACTTAATTGACTCATGGAATGATAACCATCCTGAATCATTTTTTTTCAATTTATAATCAAGGCTTTGTAGCCCACATAGAGGGGGTTTGGTCCTGGAAAAAGTAGAAATAAAGATGTTCATAACCATTAATAATTTTATTTAATATTATTATTTGAGGGAATGGAATAATTATTCCATGTATCTACAATAACACAAGGGTATAAGTAAACCCAAATAAAAAAGGCCAAGAATTATTTAAATTTATAATAACTACTTTTTAGTTTAAAAGATAGTGAACCTCATTCAAGGGGTTTTATTATGAATCATTACATCCTTTAAAAACATTTAGAACATCAAAAAATCACATTCAATAAGTATACATCAATTCACTAAAAAGGAGGGTTTTAAAATGCTCCCAAATAAGGAACAAAATTACATAGATCAACACAGATCTTTGGTGGTTCTATTATCAATTAAACTGGTACCAACAAGGGAAATTCCAATTATAATCCAATCCAAACGTCCTAATGTTATTTCAGGCTCTTAATTAATTAATTATGAAGTATAAATTCATTCCAAAACACCCTAGGGGTGTCTGCAATCAATTTTGGATTCCATTTTTTATATAACTACAATAAATGGGTGTATATCTGGGTGTGTTTGAGAATTTAAATAGACGGAGATCAATTTTTGGGGAACACACAGAAAATTCGAGTTTGTGGTAGATAGAAATATTTATAAATTTATATAAATGTGGTGAAAGGGGAGTAGAATTTATTCCTCATACTAAAGACACTCTACTCATCCAATTTCATGGATTTAATATTCTTGGTTGAGAAGAAATCGAAGACACAAACAATTGTTAGACAATAGGGTGAATGAACTCACACAAAAATATTCCAACATATCAGAAGAAAAACATTAAAGGAAAGTAAGTGGAATATAGAGCATACTGATTTGGATCCAACATGACAAAAGATGTTTGTAACGGAATTTTGATGAAAGAGATATCATGATCCCTAATGTAGGAAGGAAAATGAAACCACAAGAGAAGGGAGAGCCTCACATATATGGATAAAAAGAAAGAAAATTGGAAATTAGGTAATAAGATTCATGAAATATAGAATTGAAATATCACCATCAAAAATAAGTTGAAAATTTTGTCACATGATTTTGCCAAATGGATCTCTAGTGGTGTCACTCCCCCAATATATGAACCACACCCTGCATGGTTGTCCCACATAGTTTTCCAAATCATGCCCCAAATAGTACACACACAATACCTAAGTGTCTCTATGCGTGTAGGATGTAAAATCCTAACATGGGGTCCACATAACCTATACCCTGAGTGGGTCGGTCACTTGGCCTCATGTGTTCTTCCTCATATGCCAATAGCTACTGATTAGACGCTTGGGTGAAAATGATCATATATTAGTGACACAATACTCTCATATCAGAGTTGAATAACTATTATATCAACAGACCTAAAACAGTGGAAGAGTATATTCATAGACAAAAAATATATGTAGTGGAATAATTAATAACTAAATAGCTGAATAATAATAAAAAACTACATGGTAGTGTCATATACATGGATTGATGGAGTATTGATATACAAATGGGGAACATGGGACATGCATGTAAAATCATGATATAAAAAAATTACAAGATTGGGAAAAATATTCTATAATAGTATCTCAAGGATAAGATCTGTTCTATACTCCTAATCTCAATCTATGAAAAATATATCAAAACCTTATATTAGGGATCTTGACCTTTGTTTCCGACACTTTCGTCAGGGTGCGCGCATCCATCTGTTTGGGGAAGATGATGCTGTTTTTTCCCCGCATTCCCACTTTGCAAAGGCAGGTGGCATCCGTTCCTTGTTCAGGGAAGTCTTATGTCGGTTCTTCTTTACTTGGATTCCTCCTTAGAACTCGTCACCTAGTCTAGGTCACCCTTATTGACTTAAGACGTTGTTCATGAAAAACGTCCCAATGCCATATCTTCACAGACACCAATTAATTACACTGCATCTGTCGGGACATTTGAAGGGGTCTGGTCAGGGCAGTAACCTTTGGTCAGGGGAGTTTTCACATTGGACATGAGTGGTGTTTCTGGACGCTGGAACACTGGTGCGTCTAGACTTCTTTGCCTTATTATAGGGCTTCTTGAGGGTGCGGAAGCTCGACGCATCCCACATCGAATGTGGGGAATTATATGCCATATGCATGTATTTGAGGTTCTCCTCTGGTTCCTATATTTAAGAAAGGGTATGCAATAGGTTTAATGTCCAGCAGAGATAGATCGGAATGATTGAAACACTGACTAGAGTGGATCAGGTGGGTGAAACCCCTGGAGGGAACAACGACGTTGGGGCAAACGCATGTTCAGCTACTCGATTGTTCTAAAATGGAATGTGGAATGATGTGGCATGATCCCACTAGGATGTGGATTCCTGGGTAAGAATCAAAATGGATGATGGATGGTTATGTTAAGTGGGAGGAGAATGAGATTGAGTCAACTCAATGATGACGGTGATGTTGGGATTGAGTCTTGAAGAGACCTCCTACGTATCCCGGTGGAAGGGAATCAATGTCCTCAGAGTTCATCTGACGATGGATTATCGTCAATTGAGGAATTCAACAGCTTATCTTCGAATGGGGTCAATAATGAATTACCGCTATATGGGGTCACAATGGATTACCACTGGATGGAGTCACAACAACTTTCCGATGGATAGGGTCACAATGACTTATAATTGGATGTGCTCACAACTACTTACAACAAGATGGGGTTGAGCCTCAGGGAGGCTTATTACGTAACTTATCCCGGAGACAAGGATCAAATCCCACATAGTTTGGGATAGAGGATTCAATTTTACATCATGTAAGAAGATGGTGGTACCACATGAAGATGGTCGAGACCAATAGGGTGTTGATGTTTAACCTCATAGAGGCTTCCTACGTACCTTGCCTTGGCAAGAATCCAAGCCCCGGTAGTTTATAAGGTTTGTGGTGAACTGACGTAAATGGATTCGGGACCAAAGGTTGTTGGTATTGAACCTCAGGGAGGTTTCCTACATACCTTTCCTTGGCAAGGAACAATGACCATGTTGTTTAGGAGAGGGGTTTGGGGATTACACTATAAGGCGGCCCATAGAGGATGTCATGGTCGGTTCTTACTCTAAGACAACATGAGTCATGATCGGTGTGGGAAACAAGAGGATGCAAATAATTAAATATCAAGTCACAGAAGGTGCGTCCGTGGGAAGTGGAATGGTGGATTACGCGTGGTTAGTGGCCGAAAGAGGAAACAGGGTCTTACGTGCGGTTCACAGCCCGGGGAGATGGAGATTGGGAAATAATCCAAGGTCGAGTCCCGGGTGGGGAAAAATCCCAGCGAGAGAGGGATTTGGAACTTAGTAAGAGAGGAGCAGGGATGCTACCTCTTGAAAGAAATGCTATGGGCTTACACCATAGTGGTTTCCCTTTCCCCATGGACAGACGACGCTCCAATAAAGAGGATTTCATTCCATGTGAGGAATGATCTCACTCCAATGGAGACCAGTGGGCATGAATAATTTCCAAGGTGGGGTAACCCTACGTCCAACACATGAGGTGTGGTTATAGTTTAACGTCATGTGCTGAGGACGATGGTGCTTGGCAGTTTAATGTCCTACAGCTCGGACGAGGTGGGTTCACACTGCACCATTAGGACTTAAATAACTAATACTTCCCCACCCTTGAGGGAAGGAAGGCATCAACAGTGTCGTGGTTTTGGGATGTTATGAAGCGATCCATTGGGGGACCATGTTATCATTGCTATGCGAAGGAGCAATATTCATTAGCGTGCCTATGCGAAGAAGCATGAGGCAGATCAATGAAATGGAAATCGCTGCCCGAGGGACATTGAAATTGCTCCATGATAACCTAATGGGACACACGGGAAGAGAGCATGTGATGCAGGTGTGTTGTGAATAACAGGGGCTCGGAAAGGGAACCTTAAGTTGAGGGCATCACATGGAGTGTTTGAAAGAGAATGGGCCATGGGAAAGATATAAGGTCTACATGCAAGATGCAAGGATTGCATGAAAATGGAGAGGTTGAGAACAAGAGGGAATAAATGTGCACAAGATGGACCAGTTTCACACAAGACGGATGGTTTGCACACAAGACAGATGTTTTCATGCAAGAAATAAGGTTTTCACACAAGAAGGACTGGTTGTGAGCAGGAGGGAGGGGTTTCATGCAAGAAGTAAGGCTTATGGGCAATAAAGACTGGTGGCGCGCAAGAGCGCCTGCCACAGAGGAAACTTATGTGAAAAAGTGGATCCCTTGTGTGAAAATGAATTGGGGAGAAAATAAATTCTCAAGGATTAGGCCCAAAAGGGCCCGCACGAAGGAGGCCAATTGGGGGACCGGTCGCACAAAATCGAATTCCTGAAGGCCATGGGGTGTTTCATGTGGTCATGGATGACATAGATTTCACAGAGCAGAGCATCGCTTCATCTTCTGTTATTGTCCCTGGAGGGAGTGGATATGGTTAATTTTATAGCTGGAGTCCTTGGGGTCGCACCCAAAGGGGGTCGAGCACACAAACTCCCGGTTGATGTCGCCTTGGGCGCGCAAAGTGGGACGGGCGCACAAACTCCCGTTTGATGTCGCCTTGGGTGTGACAAGGGGTTAGAGCACACAAATTTATAGTTGGCATTTCCATGTATGCGGAAATGAGGTCGGGTGTGCGAATAACCATTTGACATCACCTTGTGCGCGGAAAAGGGGTTGGGTGCGCAAACGCTCGTGTGACATCGCCTTGTGCATGGAAATGGGGGGTGTATGATTTTGCGCACCGTAAGGCCTCTTGCGCGCATCCGCAAACTCTTTCACGCGCCCACCTCCCGGGCCCCAGACACATCTCTTTCCATCCCAGATTATTTCGTTGACCTTTTATCCGCCATGTGCGTCCCTTCTCCAAATTTCAGCGTCATAAAATTACCCCCCTCAGAATTGGAGATGAAAGAGAACCTGAAGGTCTAATAATGAGGGTCTACTGAATAATGGGGAAACATCTTTGAGGGTGTGAAAAAATGATTTTTTTCATGTGCAAACTGGATGCGCATGTGCGGAAGGTGCATCATCACTTTATAGATAGGTCGAGGGCCCCCGTAGTCCCTACTTTGAGTTTTTCCACGCGATAGGAATTCTCACAAAAACCATCCTGATATGGGTGTAAGATGTCGTGACCGACTTTGGGTTTTTTCACAACAAATTTTTATTTTTCACACATCGATCTTCTTTTGTAATTCCACCACTTTTGTGCACCGAACATCATTCTTTCATGCCAATTCCTTTATATTTCTAAAAAGGCCACTTAACAGACCGATGCCGAGAGGGAGGCTGCTGCTGCTACAAGTAGAACCCAAATGATCATGAACCCTTGGATTCATCATTAGATGAGGGTTTTTTTTATAAAGAAATGATTTTTGGAATACTTATACAGGCTCAAAAGGATTATGTCATGAGAGGTAGCCTGCATCTATGGAACTTCGGTCTTCTGGAAGAGGTGTTAATGCCATGTTTCGAGACAGATACACCGCGGTCGTGGGTGACGCGTGAGGATAATCTTCCATAATTCCATATTACAAAAAATTGTCATCCTGTTAGGGAAGCATTGACCACAGAAATATATGTCCTAAATCCGAAGATCAGGATGGTTAGGGGAAGCGATCAATCCCTCGAGGAATCTCCCGCTATTTATGAAAGTACTTTCAGAAGCAACATTACTGACGAGACAAAGGGTTGGAATGAATGGGATTTCAGATATGGGGAATCATTACCAATGAATGGGCATGGGAGTACTTGGTACATCATAGATGCAAGGAATTTGGGCCTAAGCTATGGTCCATTGGGCTTTTTGAGGCTGTTTGGACGTCCCAATTCCACTTCTACTGATAACGGGACTTGGTAGCAGAGCTGTTCAGTTTTCGGTCACCTAATACCAACACTTTTCACCTCCATCATGGGGAGGTGGACATCAGCATATGGGATGTCCACTATATTGGGGGAATACCCTTGGAAGAATATCAGTATGACATGTTCCTCCGGACGGAGAACGTATGGGGGGATATGACACACACACGAATCCTGTCATGGCACCTGCTGGAGATAGAAAATGTGGTGCTAAAAATAAAATATATCCTGAAGCACATATCTTATTCAAGGTGTTTTGGTCTCTTCCTGACCCAGCACATGACCATGAAGATGCCAGGCCGAGGGAAGAAATGCCCGAACACATATCAGAGGGGAAAATCTGGATCATATTAGAAGATTTGGAGACATGAGAGTACAGATCGTGGGGATTTGGCATTAATGATGTTCGAGACCCGAATGTGTGATATGTTGGGTTCCTTACCACATTCATGAGTTGATTTTTATTGCATGTGAGGGACATGAGGATGGGATTCCGTCTATGGACGTTAGTGATGGTTTGGATTATGGTGGAAAAGAACAATGATAGCATAGGGGTTTCAGTGTTGGCTAGGATATACAATATTCTTGGGTGTATCTCGAGAAGAAGTATGCCTAGGAGGATATGCGGGTCATTCTAAATTATCCACAGCTAGGTCACATCCCACTGTGGTGTGTATGACATCTCTAATTCCATTCCCCCTTGGTAACAGTATGCAACTATCCCTCTTGAACATCACTAGAATCTTCCCATTGACACTCAGGGATGAAGGAATAAAGCTAAAGATCAGAAGACACACCCACTTCGACTTACACTCATTCCGAACCCCAGTCGGCCAAATGGTAAATGATGTGTGGGGTCCACTGGACAAAAGAGAGTACCTGCAGAGCATACGTGGCAGTGTGCTGGTGGCGTAGATTGATGGAAAAATATTCTGCGAAGTGTATGTGCCGACAATGTTTTCTAGGTAGTTCAAGTGCATGTAGTGGATGCCCAAGAATGTATACACAGAGGTTTTGGAAGAGCTGCATCCCTACAATCTCTTCCAGTTTTGGCTTATGTTTACAATTGTAGGCCTGGGCGATATCATCACTCTCCCCCCACTGATGTTAGTCCTGGACTATCAATAGAGTTTGTTGAACACTGGTTTATAAAGTTTCTTGAGGTGATTATTTGGAAACGCATCTAGTAGATCAAGGTAGCTAGTGCATAGCTCCACGATCAAGAAGGCAGGATAGGTGTTATGGGGGAACTGAGGCAAAGAATGGGTTGGGAAACAAGCACGACACTGGACTGTACTTCAATGGTAGGGGCAGTGCTGGCCGAGAACGTGTCACCACCCTCTGGAGAAGGGTGGACTCATGTACAGCCTCGTGGACAAACTGGGGAACTCCCAGGAAAGCAACTTAGGTACCTCCTGACGTCGTCTACCGATGTTATCTTCCCTTATCTCTGGTCTTCTTGGAGAACGCTTCGATAGTCCATGTCCACCGAAGAGTTGTGGCGGAGGTTGATATGTGTTGTGTACGATCTACAAGACATAGGGAACATCCAGATATTGGATAGGGTAAAATTTTATCGTCAGCATGCATACCTGACAGCCATGGATATGTACGCATGCCGGTGGGGTGGTATGAATAAATGTATCTCCTAGTGAAATTAATGCTTGGCCAAGAGCATGACCCAGAGAGGCTTCCATATAGGGATGAATGTGTAGAGGAAGGATAAAAGAAGATGTTGATGATAAGAATGAAGAAGAATAAAAAGAAGGAAAGGAAAAAGAGGACCAAGTTGAAGGTCTTGGTGGCTAGGGGCCTTCAAAAGATCCAGCTCACCAGTTGAGCTCCCGGTAGAGTGGACAAATCATCGGCTCTAATGCAGAACTGGCAGAGCCACTTGAGGTATGGTTTAAAAAATATATCGGTCTTTATCATTTCATAATCTCGATCCATCATCCAATCCTAGTCCTATTCAGGAACACACGGGCGATGGTCCCAAGAAAGCCTTCCCCACAGGGGGTGTAGGTGCGCCTATGGATACCGAGGAGCGTCCTAGAGGGACAATCCTTAAGACCGAGCATAGTGTGGTGACGATTTCAGCTGTATTAGGCGACAATGAGCTAGATGGAGAATCCCCTGCCATCCCCATTGTTCTAGAGGAGACACTACCGATGATTGAGTTGACAAGCGTTGAAGGCTCCCCTATGGCAGCGTCCCCCACCATGACATCGGCATTGGATACAACCTACCTAAGCTCCCATAAGTCCTTTATCATTGATTGTCCCCTGTGCTAGATAATTTAGCTAATCAAGATACTGATTCCTGATGCAGTGATCAGAGGGATGGAGGCACGACAAACCGTCGAGTCTGGGAAATCTGCAGGAGCTGGATGGGTAGCGGCCGCATCGGCCTTTACAGAATCAACCATTATAGGTGGTCATACCCATGTACTCGATGAGAAAAATATTATAATGAGGGAAGGTAATGTTTTCGGGGTGGTGCTCTCGCCCGATGTGAGTGAATTCGCTGACGAGGATGAGGATCCCAAAGAAGACTGTGATACTGAACTCCTCGCTGCTTTCCCCAAATACCGGCCCATGGACCCCGAAGAAATTGAAGATTCCGACTCAGATGCTGCGGAGGAGAGCCATATGACATTGTGTAAGGAATGGAAGGGCATCAGACTCTTTCTCATCCAACCACATGAATAATGTGTAAACCAGATGTGGTCACTCTACACCCGACTACGTTTTCTTTGCGTTGGAGGGGTATACACTCACCATTTTCATGTAATGATCTGTTATCACATGTAGGAGAAGATATGGGAGGAAAGCCAACGTTTAGACATTACCTGGCACCAGGAGGATTCAACGAATACTCATCCCTTCCTGGAGGCAGAGCTGGAGGTCCAACACCTTGAGGAGAAAACAAAGGAAAGGGAGGAATTCATTACAAACCAATCTGAGCTCATTGAGCGATTGAAGGCCCAACCAGCATATGATTAGGAGTAGATAGTGCAGGAGAATCTCTAAATGATTGAGCTCGAGACAGAAAAATCACTGGAACATGATAGGGATAATGAATTGTGCCCTGCTTCTACTGTCGAAGAGAAGGATCTCAGAGGATGGGAAGCAATGTTGGAGGACATGAGTCAGAAGGTTGTATTATTGGAGCCGTCCATCCAAAATGTCAATCCGTAAAGGCCCTATTTTTGTCCACCCCTTAAACTCATGATCCTTGTTTATTACTTCCATCTATGAATTTCATGCATGAACATAATATTTTCTTGTTTATTTTAGTGCACTTCAACCATAATTCCGAAGTAAATAGTGATCCATTACTGAGCTCACATGGGTCACGCCCTATGTGATAAACAAGAAATAATCTTTCTATTACTCCTTTATAATTTGGGAGTGACAATAATACTTCAGACACCTGAGGTAGAAATGAATCTTCCAAGCATTTGAAAAGAAAGTGGGAGACCTAACTGGAAAATGAAGTCCTCGAAACAGCCAAACTATCACTTCCCCAATATGCCATAGTGCATGGGTGGGGTAATTCCACGGGCATTAGAATCCATTAAAACATAGGGGAGTGGGATTTGAGACTCATGATACCCAAAATTCAGTACACTGTAGGGATTGCGTGATAATGAAGGACAACTATTGACTGAATTCGAAAAATATTATACTTATTGTGTTAGCTTGGAATGGAGAAAGCCAAATGAAGGTCAACCACTGGAAATGTTCAAAACACAGGGCCTGACTCAAAATTTCATCCTTTTCTCTTCCAAAATGTTAGCCCAAGACAGTAGGCAAGAAATAGGCTGAGAATCCATTCTTTTAGGGGGATCCCTTAGACGTGAAAGAGAAAAATGGTCCGAATGAAGGGAATGAAAAGTGTGGAGTTTGAGTAATGGGTTGTTCAAATGGAGTATAAAACACTTGAAATCATGCCACTGTGATGAAGGAGAATTAGGTGGTTTTATCTATCTGATCGTGGATCAAACATAAATCTGAGCAGAACATATTTGGCAGGGGATCTGGTGCATCCCATGATTGGCATGGGGCATCCTGAACTTGTTCAGGGTAGAATCACATTTTAGTGTCATGCGCTGAGGACATATGGACTTGCACAATTTATCGTCATAAGATAGGATGGATAGTGAAATGGTAGATCCCAGAAAGGTAGTATGTGGCGCGGTAGCTATAAAACTGATGTGAATAAGGATATAATGAGTCATCACCACACCAAGTATCCCTGAAAGATGTTTTTTTACGTTAAGGGACCAAAAGTTAGAATTAGGCTGGGCTCGAAGAAAAGAGGTTGGACATTCCTACGTAACATATGAGGATGGAAATCAAGACATACGTAGTTATTTGGGCATTGTTAAATTTCATGAGGGACAATAAAAGGCATGTGTGGCATGACTGCACCCGTACATGTCCTACTAGAACAACTAAACCAATCTGAATCATGCTCAATGTGGGAAAAAATGAGTCATGATGTGACTTTCCTAGAATGGGAAGGCACATGATTGGGGTGATGGTACACTTGGTGAACGAAGTCCCAATAATGCTAACCCACCTATATAACGCGCCTAGATGTGTGGAGGGGGAAAGACGATTATATTAGAATTCCACATGAACATAATAATGTGGAATCATGTGAATCATGATGCTCAAGATCTAGACCACAATGATGGTGGCGTGACGATAGGGGATAACTGTTGACCACATATGGAACACAACATCCATGTCATGTTAGCCTTGAATGGGGACAGACAAATGAGGTTTGATTTTTGACTATGCTCGAAACATGAGACCAATCCCAAATTTCTTCCTGGGTCCTTCGGGACATAGGCCCAAGTCGATAGATAAGCCAATGTGGCATGAGACCAGGCCGTAAAGGGAGTCCCTTAAGACATGGAAGACGATGATTATCCAAATAATGAGCTCACAATGTTTGGAAATGGGATGAGGGAATGTCCCTGTACAAATTCCACACTTTGGACACTGCCACAATGCACCTGAGTATGATAGTAAGACATATCATATTGAGGGAGTCGAGTCCCCCACCAAGGACAAGGGTCCTGAGATCGCACGTTTCCAACCTAATGGTCATAGGATGATCCATAAAGGTGGATAGATTTAATGAACTAGGCATAGGGCGGTGAAGTAGCCAATCACGACGCACAGTTCCCATAGGGAGATCTTAGTTTCGGGGCATAGAACTCTGACCAGGTTTGGAAAAGACATGGGAGTTACATGGTGTGACTTTCGCAAAACCTGACATGAATGAGGACCCACGAGGTACTCACTACACCACATGTTCCATAGAGATTTTGGGACGAGGGGGCGAATGAGATGACAAGATTTTAGATTCCTAGGGATAGACCTAGAGGCATTGTGTCTAGGTGTTCCTACGTATCCCATGAGGATGGGAATCTATCCATACATAGTACTTGAGGGAGGCACAGTAAGATACTAGTTCCAGAGATAACAAGGTTTTGAGGGTCTACCCCTTGTACCAATAGAAGCGTTATTTTATAGATCTTGTTGGTCCTTTAGGATGAATGAGCATTGTTTTTTATGTGAAGCGATGGACCTAGGATTGAATTTCCAAGCATCTCCACATGAATCAAGTCGTATGCAGGAATTGAAAAATGGTACAGTTTGTGATTGATACCAAACATGACACCCACTAGAGTGAGCATATCATGGTGTAGTGCCATTTTTATCATGCATCTGAGACGCCAATATCACAGTTTAGGGACATGTGAGGGGACCAACCATGAATTTTAACATCATGCGATACACACGTAACAGATTAAAGTCATGCCGGAATAGGGATCATAGTTTAAAGTCATATGGCCCAGACATATACAGGAGAGATGAGGTTCTAGAGGGAATGTGCACGGCGTGATAAAGTATACCCGACGTGAATGAGAATGAGGTCCAAATCAAACCATGCATGATTCCGAGTACGAAACCTTGGGCCGAGGGGAAACAAAAGGTTAGAGGGTATCATACATGAGAGGCTAGAACATAGTTGAGCTGGACCCGAATATGAGATGTCCGGGTGTTCCTACGTATCCTAGGGGAATGGAAATCAAGACAAATGTAGTTATTGAAGGTGTCTTTTAACATCATTCGGGAAAATATATAGTTTAATTTCATGTGGGACAGGAAGTAGGGGGATAACTTTTAGAAAGGGGTGTACGTGGTGCAGTTATTGCAAACCTAAGGTGAATGAGGGAACAATCACACATGCGCCACGCCATGCGTTCCTATAGGAGTCTGAGTCCAGAAGGTAGAATAGAAGAGGTAAATTAGTGGATCTCGAGCTGGACCCAAAGAAGAGATGTCTAGGCATTCCTATGTATCCCATGGGAATGAGAATCGAGAATTACATAGTTCTAAAAGTGATCTTAGTTTATGGTCTTAGAGCTCAGACCAAGGAGAAGTGGAATCCTTCCAAGTATGTGCGGAGCTCAACTTGATCCCTAAGACCACATGATTCAAACATGGTGTAGGAAACAAGGGCGGAAGAGGTTTTTGTAATACCTGGAATGCATGCCATAGGGAAGTCGGTGCAGAGCACTAAATGATAACTTTACCGCAGCTCCTGTCCTCAAAACATGAAATCGCCCACTGAGGGATAGTTCAAGGAGTGTCGAAGTTCTATTTGGACATGGTGGGGTGGAAAATAATGCGAATCATTTAACAAACATAAAATGATTTAAGTGGTTTCCGTGACGATGTAGGATAATTATTGACCATGTTCGAAACACAACATCCATATCATGTCGCCTGAAATGGGAACAACAAATGAGTGTCGACCGCTGACCACATTTTCAACACGGTACATGTATCTATTTTTTGTCAAAAACCCTCGAGGATGTTGGCCTGTAATGGTAGGAGATCCCTTAGGACTCCCCTCCATGACATTTGGGGGTCCCTTCGGGTGTGAATGATAATGGAATCCCCAAATGAAGAGGAACATGAAGCCTAAAAAATGGGTGAAAGCATGTCCATGTTGAATCTGACACTCCAGGTTCTCGATGAGAGTACTCATGGGCCAATTGGTGAATCACTGAAGAGGGTCAAGGGACCAGACTTAAAGGCAACAGGCTCAAAGACTTGAGAGTGGAGAAATAGAGTGAAGGCCTCTCAAGAGATGGAGAGGTATGCGGGGTGGTTGTTATAAACCCGACGTGAATGGGGACATAATCCCATACCACACTGTATACCATGATTCTTGAAGAATGCGGGCCAAGGTTCCATAATGATAGGTAGGTTTCTATGAGATGGGGCTGGACCTGAAGACTAGGCATTCGGGTGGTCCTACATATCCCATGAGTACGAGAATCAAGCCATACATAGTATTTATGGGAAAGAATGACACAAATAAAGGCAAGATACCCCAACGAGGGGCATGTACGGAACGACAAGAATCCCGATGTGAATGAGTACATAATCTCGCACCACACTGTACATACCTAAGTGAGAACTTGGACAAGGGGCCTAAAAAGGCTAAGGGGCCTGAGGCTGGGCCATAGACAGAATGTCATGGCCATCATGTAGTTTAATGTCTTGTAGTGAGGAAGAAAGTAGGGGTGAGGTATATCATCCAGGGATGTGTACGAAACATTGAGTAACATGATGTGAATGAGGACATAATCATACACAACACTATACAACCCTAAGTGAGAACATAGGCCAGGGGCCCAAAAAGGGAGAGGGGCATGAGGCTGGGTCAGAGACAGAATGTCACGACCATCTTATAGTTTATCGTCTTGTAGTGAGGATGAAGGTGGTCTTAGTTTAGGGTCATAGATCTCGTACCATATAAGCCTAGTTTAATGTCATATGTGTGGGATAGATAGGGTGAATCATCACGCCTATGGAAGACCACAATGTATAAATGATCATAGAGGACAATTGTTGACCATGTTCACAACACGTGACTTGTATCAATTTTTTTCCCGCAATCCTCGAGGACATTAGCCTATATTGGTAGGAGATCCCTTGGCAGAGAACACATGGAATTCGAGGGCCCTTTTAGATATAAAAGGTGATGGAAGCCCAAATGGTGGGACTCGTGAAGCATGGCGGGCCTGTTCTCACAGGACGGATGATAAATGAAGGGATAGATGTCTCAAGGGGCTATGTTTGGCATGTCTAAATAGCCCGACGTGAATGAGGATGTGATTCCATACCGCACCACACACTCCCAAATGAGAACGTGGTCCAAGGGCCCAAAGGGATCTAAGGACCTGGGGTTGAGCGTCTAGGCCAACTTTAGCCATATAACCCCTCATGCGGGCATTGCCTTCATAGCTGCTAAGCCCACGTGAGGAATGCTGGGGTGGGAAACAAGGGGTAGGAATAGGCTCTCCCCATCACATAGGGGTTGAAAAAATTTCATTACACTCCCACTTGAAGAAGACAGAGATTTGGAGAGATGGCGGGGCAGAATGAAACACTACACTCCATGTGTGGGACATATGGGGGTGAAAACGACAAAGGATATTTGTTGACCAGATTCGAAACAAAACATCTATATCGTGCAACCTGAAATGAGAACAACAAATGAGCGTCGACCACTGACCATATTCACAATTCTGCACTCTTATCTATTTTTTGTCTAAAACCCTTAAAGTAATTATCTACAAATGATAGGAGACCACTTCGGATAAGTATCCTTATTATTGGTGGGGGGGCATCAGATGTGAAAGATAATGGGAACCCAAATCATAGGGTATGTGGAGAATAAACGTGCCTACACAATTTCAATTAATTTTAGATGTCAGAAGAGATAGAGATCTTTAGGGGAAAGGGATACATGGTATGGTCAAGATGAAAGTGACATTAATGAGGGAAAAATCGAGCAACACTCCATGTGTATCGTCCTAATGGGAGGTCCCGAATTTTGGGGCGGGGCCTACGAACGAAATGTCTGGGAGGTCCTACATATCCCATGAGGATGGGAATAAATCCATTCATGGTTCAGAAAGGGCCATGAATTTTAGAATCATGTGGTAAGGATGTAGGAGGACTAGAAGAAAGAATGAAGGCACATGCTGCAATCATCGTAACCCTCACTTGGGTGGGGCCAAAGAAGACTACATGAAACCATGTGAGATCCTCCAAAAGAACTATGCCCCAGAGGGGACAGTCAAAGAGGAAACTAGGGATACACTCAAGATGAGGCGTCTGAGCGTTTCTACGTATTCCATGAGTATGGGATTCAAGTCATATGTAGTTCTGGAGATGCACTTTAATGTCTTATAGGACGATGTACATTTTATGGTCACGCAAGATCATCATGCAGTTTAGGGTCATGCAGGACCATACAGTTTAAGGTTGTGTAGGACCATAGGGACTCAGGAAAAGTATTCATTGAATAACTTGGAATTGGTGGGAGGAGTTATATGCCCACCATCCATTGTAACCAGTGAGTATGCTACATTGGGTTAAACCTTGTGAATTATGTAAGGTCAATCCCATTTGGGATCCAACTTGGGTGGTTTCTAGATAGGTATCATTTGTTCCCTTAGGGCCAATACAAAGTTTCCTTGCAAGAAGGAGCGGAGGAAAACATTACTATTGAAATCTCTAGCTATATTGTTCTGATTCCTTTCTATATTGTACAGGGAAAGAAACATGTTCTCGTCGAGTGCTTCCAACTCAACCAGACAGATTTTGGATACTTTATCGGGCGTTCCTGATCACAGATGGCTGTGTGAAAAGGGGGAAATTAACCCTCTATGGACAGGATGACATCCATCCCATATACTAGGGAATATGGGGTCACCTAGTTGGAGTTATGAGTCATCATCTGGTATTCCTAAAGGGCGTTGCGGGGCTTGTCCATCTAACTCTTCTTATTTTGACCAAACATTTGCTGTAGAATATTAGAGAGGGTCTTGTTGAACACCCCAATCAATCCATTTACTTGCATATAATAGTGAGTGTTGTGGTTAGAACGGATGTTGTACTTAGCATAAAATTTCATCAACTCAAATTCCTAGAAGTTCGTGTTGATATCGGTGAGGATGACATGAGGGACTCTAAATTACTAGATGATGTTGGATCTTACAAAGTCAATCATGGAACATGCCTTCAACTACTTCAGCAGAACATTCTCTGCCCACTTGGGGGAAGAAATTTGTAGTTCTTATGATGAATCTACACTAGCGAGCTATCACCAGTGGATATGATCCCACGACATCGATTCCCCACACTACAAATGGAAAATAGTACTTGATGGATTGGAGAGGCTCTGGCATCCAATGCATGAAGTTAGCATCAATTTTTCATGCATGGAATTTCTTGGAAAACTCGATGCAGTCATGGATCATGGAGGGCCAAAGGTACCCCAGTCTCTGGATTTGGTAGGATAGTTTCATCCTGGTCTGATGAGCCTCGTAGGAACTGCTATGAACCTCTAGTATGACCTGAGAAATCTCGACTCCTTGAATGTAATGGAGGAGAACCACATAAAAACCATGCTTGAAGAGGATCTACTGATGGCTAGGGCCATCCTGGAGGATGAACTGCAATGCGCGGCATTGGATTCGATCGTGCTCAGCCCGATTACCCAGGGGGTAACTGTTTTGGATATATTTGACGAATGGGGCTCTACAGTCATGAGTCACTTCAATCACTAGATCCAAGGGACCTAGGGGTTGTACTAGGATTTGCTCCAGATGGGTATTAGAGTGAGTGCTTTCATCGCGTTGGACCTTTAATATTTGGTAGTTTGAGAGGGTATGGCTCTTCCATCGGTATTGGGCCCATGCACCTCTGCACGGGATAGCTTGTTGAACATTCACGCGCTGGTGGAGGTTCCATACTGATGATGATGCTGGGGAGGGGTATTTCATAGTTCTTTGTTTTGGGCTTTGACATTCGTTTTATGTTGATGTTCATATGTCCTTGAAGTCATGTAAGGTTTCCCGCTTTGTCCTTAAAATGGGGATTATCCAAAATTAATAAAAATGGAAGACTTCAGGCGTTTCTGTTAGTCAAGGGACCCAGGGGTCCTGACGTGGAGGCTACAGTGGTAAGGTGTCTCACTTGTAGACCATCGTCGTCATCTGGGGTGACAAGATTAATGAATCTATGATGTGCCACATGGATAATCAGATCATCCTACTCGATCTCCACGAGTGATGCAGCTAGTCCGACCAGGGCGTCAACTCAACCATTCTGAGATCGGGGGACATGAGTAACTTCTGGCCAAGATGGGAACTGGGATATTAGCTGGAGATTGTGTTCAAATAATAGTATGAGCTCTATTTTTCTAACGATGTAGTCCCAATGATCTTCTTGAGGACTAGTTTAGAGTCCCCTTTCACATGAAAATGGGGCACATCAATCTTGAGGGTCAGATCGAGGCAAGTGATGAGAGCCTCATACTATTTATCATTGTTGGTGCGGCCTTCCGACAACATGAATGAGTATGGAAATATGGCTTGTGCCGGGGTAATGAAGATGATACCTAGGCCTACCATATTGCGCCTGGGGTCATTGAGACTTCTGTCGATGGGGCACTGGGAAGCACCATCGAAGTTCATCTGCCAGCACGACATGGCTTGGTCCACCCAGAGAATTACTTCATCGGGGAAACTGAGGTCTAGGGACTGGTCCGCAGGAGCCGGATGGGTAGGAAGGAAATCTTCCAACACATTCCCCTTAATATCCTTTTGAGGGATAAACATATTGGGGAAATGTTAAAGAATCACTGCCCACTGAGCTAGACGGCCTGTCAGTATGGGGAGGTTCAAGATAAACATTAGTGGGTCTACTCATGACACCAGCTATACCTCATTGTGCTGAAAGTAATGTCACAATTTTTGTACTGTGAATTCAAGTGCAAGTTAGCTCTTTTTTATGGGTTATTATCTTGTCTCTGTATCAAGGATCTTGCAGCTGAGGTAGTAAATGTTGTTCTCTGTCCCCTCATTGTTCTTCTGGGCGAGAAGGGTGCCGAGAGATCATTCCTGGGTGGTCACATAATGGACTAGCGGCTTTCCATAGATGGGTGGAATTAAGACCGGAGGCTATTACAGATACTTGTTGATGTACTCAAAATAAGTCTTACACTTTTCATCCAACTCATATAGTGTGATTTTCTTCATGATCCAACAAAAGGGCTTACACATTCTGACCAAATTCACGATGAATCAGCGTATGTAGTCCAAGTGGCCTTGGAAGCCTCAAAGTTCCCAAATATTGCTCAGAGGAGACATATATCTAATGGCCTTGATCTTCTCTGGGACGATCTCAATGCCCATGTATTTGATAACAATGCCTAGAAACTTTCTAGAGGTTACCCTGAAAGAAAACATCAATGGGTTCATCTTTAGGTGACATGAATGGAGGAAGTTGAACACTTTCTCAAGGACTTTGAGATGGTCTTGACGCTAGTGAGATTTGACCACCAGATAATTCACATAGAATTCCACCAATGTTCCAAGGATTGACATTAATATACGATGCATAGCCCGCAGGTATGGGGAACTTTCATTCTTTAAACCGAAGGGCATGACTTGGTAACAGAAAGTACATTATGGTGCCCTAAAGGCTATGAAATCTTCATCCTAGGGGACCATTCAGATATGGTTATGTCCGGAGTACCCATCCATGAAGGAGAGGGCTTAGAATCTAGCTATAGCGTCAATCAACAATTCTATCACATGAAGGGGAAAATCATCCTTAGGAAAGTTACACTTGAGATCCTGGAAGTCGATGTAGCCTATGATTTGTCCGTTCTTCATTCTGACTGGCACAATATTGGGCATCCATTTCATGTACTAGACCTCCTTAACAAAATTGGCTCTGAGGAACTTTCCATATTCAGCAACAACCATGGAACTATGGGAAGGTTTCATCTTTCTGGGAGGCTTCGTGAACCCGCGATGATTTTCCAGGAGACTGAGGTGGTGGATGGATACCTGAGGATATAGCCCTGAAATCTCATCATAACTCTAGGTTAATACATCATGTTGTTTTTTAGGAGGTCTATGTACTATTGTCACTCCTCTAGGGGCCTGGAGGCATAGATCAATGTGGGTTTCAGGTCTTCCTCGCTTCCGAGGTTCACTTGTACCAACTCGTCAACCATAGCAGAGATGACTTCTTCAAATGTGGGAGAAGCATCCTCTAAATCCCCTTCTTCACATATAGAGGAGGGATCCTCCGTGGGGGGAATTTCTTCTAAGCCAGCAGATCAAGATAGGAGGCTGGTACCAGCCTGAGCGGCAATGGACACTGGGTCGGGGAACACTTATGCTACTGCAACCCTAGTGATGAATGTTTTTTATCCAATCCCATCTACTCTT
Source organism: Viscum album (assembly GCA_963277665.1). Classification (NCBI taxonomy): domain Eukaryota; kingdom Viridiplantae; phylum Streptophyta; class Magnoliopsida; order Santalales; family Viscaceae; genus Viscum; species Viscum album. Next base: position 1,183,041,496 of record OY728146.1, read on the forward strand.
CATCCCACGGGGCCAAAAATGATGATATCAAATAAATAGTGGCACGTTGGCTTGATCTATTTAATTCCATCCCGACATGATAAGAAAGTATGATGTATTGTCGCTGCCATGGGGTGGACATCCTGATACTTTGTGGGAGTATGAAGCTCCGAGATCAACTGAGCCTGATTTGTATAGTAGTACGAGGTGATATTCTGTCATATCTTAGGCTTTGTAATGTGTTACCACCTCATTAAGGAAACAAGAAAGAATTTCCCCATGTCCGGGGTCGTCTCCTCTAATCAGTGGATTGAAAATATGTTGGCATCATCAAGATATGTCCATGGTTCAGTCGCAGCCATGGCATGTTCAACCACGTTAGCTTGCATCTACATGTATTTTCTCATGTAGTAGTCAGAATCCAGATAGTAGGCTTCACAAGAGGCAAAGGGAGACACATCACCTTGAAGCACACCCACTCGACCATTAAGGGAGTACTTGATGAATTGGTTATATGATGAAAGAACTGTCACATGTAGGTAGAGCCATGGTCTTCCCATCAATGCATTGTAGGCGGTGTTGTGAGAAACAACCGTAAATTCGGTGCTAGAAATTAGGCCACTGGACTAGGTCTTAAAGTGGATCTTATTTATAGGTGTCTATTCCGTCCTATCATAACCATGAATTGTTAGGTCATAGGGACTCAGATAATCTTCAGACAATCCTAGTTCTTGCAGTGTCCAAGTCGGGATTTGGTTAATTCCAGAGCCCTTGTCGACAAGACAGAGATGAAAATCCATGCCATTGAACTGGAAGGTGTTGTATAGTGGGAGAATGTGACCATGTATGTAAGAGCCTACATCTTCTCCAGAGAACAATATAATGTCTTGGAATTCATCATTCTCGACCACCTCAACATGAAAGGATTTTGCGGCTGCTACATCTTTCTCAAATTAGAGGAGGATTCTTAAAGACTTAGTGAGGGATTCACGCATATCTGATGACAGGTGAAGGGACTCGAGGATAGATAGCCTTTCTAGAATACTAGAAATATGCTTAAGAACATCGTACTTCCGCACCAGGCATGAACTTCTGCTTACATGAGGTTTCTCTATGACAGGTGGTATGGTGGGTCTAGCCAACTGGACTGGTGGTTGACTGGTACTAGGAGTATCACGCTGCCCACTAGTTGAAGCCTGAATATTGGCTATCGGATGAGGGCCAGATGACTGATACCAACCTGTAGTAGGGTGTGGAAAGTCACGACTTGGTCTGGGTGGCTCTGTCTGATCCAGCAACACGAAGAGCGGTGAGGGCAGGCCTAATGCCACCAGATTAGAGTGTTATGCATTCTAAACTTTGCACTGAGACTGTTTCCAAGTTTCAGTAGTATGCATAGCCTGACTGGAAGTGTAGACTGAGGCACTCTGATGGACCATATATCCACGACTACGTTGATGCTGACAACAGATGGAAAAGTTGGGAGGATCTGTCGGGCGCTCCTCATTGGCAAGAATCATGTAGGGATTTATCAGGTCTATGGTATTAACCAAGGCATACCATGGTCCATCACTCGAAGAGTCATTCACTACTAGACGGATTCTGATTGGGATTTCCATCTCCTGAGGCATGAATTCACCGCGATTATGGAATGAAGATGTAATCGGTCAGGAACTTTTTTTCCCTTGTGCCGCTGGTGTTTTTTCTTCTAGGTAGAGGCCGACTAAGATGACGATGCAGATTTAGTGGCTGCAGCTCTTGAAGGCTCTGGCCAATTCAAACAATCCAAGATGACGCCATGGGAATAAGAGACTACTTTGCAAGTCATCCAGTATTCATACTTCTTGGACCTGTGACTGGAAACCTGATGCCACTCACCCTCACTATCACTACTATTTTCTGGCCTCACGAAGATACATGAATCATATGCTAGAGTTTTGACTAACTGAACCATTTTTTATCTACCTAGTCTTGAATATATTCTTTGAACACATATAAATTATTGATATTGTTCCCTAGGATCATGTGATAGGGTAAGTATTCAGGGCGATCGGTGAGGTTTTCCTCTTCTGGCTGTCAGCACTCAAGAAAACATAGAATCCTATACTCCAAGGCACTGCAGAAGTAACTAGGGACCTATGCCTATTTGAACGAGTAGGTCCAATTTCCCCTGTATAGAAAGGGGTCATGGGTCCTGGCCATAATGGGGGGTTGGAGGAGACTGTCGAGGATTTGGAACATGGTTATCTTGCCTGGGTGGTGGCAGCGGGTTGTGTGGAGGCACCCCCTGATTCTAAGGTGGGCGTTGATGGGCCAGTGGTTGTGCCTGAGGTGGAGGACCTATGTGAGGCTTTGGAGGCCGCTCCACTGGCAACAAATCTAGTCACCTGGGGTCTCTATTTGGGCCACTGCAATGGGCTCATCCCATGTGTCTCTTCTTGCAAGGATTGTAGGAGTCAACAGATGTGCCTGCTTAGCCTGCTATAAGGCTTCCACTAGGCACCAAACCTTATCAGAGAACTCTTGAAATCCCCTAAGATAGTTCTGGGTGATCAAAGAGGGGATCAACTCTATCTTGAAATTCCCTATGCACAATGTCTGCAATTTCTATTGAGTCAACGACATGTTAAAGGAATACATAATTCTTTTCCAATGGGAAACAAAGTCAGCAACACGCTCATAAAGAATCCTCTTGCACTTGAAGAGGTCTGTGATATTCTTCTTCTACATGGTAGAACTGAACTGGTAGAAAAATTTCCTATGGAGGTCTTCCAAACTAGTTATTGATCCGATGGGGAGCTAACTGTACAAGAGAAATGCAGGCCCTTCTAATGTCTGTATGAAACATCAGAGCTTGGTGTCCTCATGCTATGCTGGAGTTCCCAACATGGGCCACACCTTGAGATAAAGTGGGACAGGTGCGGTGGAATTTCCCTTGTCCCATTTAAGGGGGGAAAGTGGGATTTATGAAACCTGAGGGTGCTGGAATATCATCCAACCATGCTGAATAAGGCTTTCCATCAGGCAGGAGCACCACCCATTACATCTCTAATGCATCGAGATGGGCAATGAGTGCTGCTATTGGATCATCTGGGTAGGGATTTCAATCTTGATGGGTATCCCGAACTAATAGTGCATTGGAGGGTTCTTCAACATGATAAGGCGGCCTAATGGCTCATGGAGCGGCTAGTGGAATTACATGTGGTGCAGCCTGGGGAGTCCAAGGTAGGTCATGAGGATTGTCATGCCATATAGGAGGATTTGATGAGGCATACCGTGTCCTCTTTCCATAAGTTATGGCTTCAAATCTGCCTACATGGGCAGGATGGTCAGGGTTTCCTAGAGGCAATTTGACGAGGAGAAGTTGTGCCTACACCTGTTTCCCGGGCCTAGGATCATCGTAGTCTAGCCGTCGCTCTACAGCAGGTTTAGCAAGGAGTGCGTAGACCACCTTCTTCTGTTTGGTGAGTTGCTGACTCAACATGTCTTTTTCAGGGTCATCTTCCAACTTCTACGCTGATCTAGATGGGTCGGAGGGTTTGATGGCTCTGAGGATTTCTTTTACCTTTTTGGAATTTAGGCTGAGGACTAGTGCCTCGGTGGACACATGAAGACCTAGTAGATTCCCATGTTGACGAGTAATCCTTCCTGATAGATCCAGAATGTGTGATGCCCCTTCGGGAGAGGTCCTATCCTAGAAGCTCAAAATTATTCTCACCCTCTAGTCGGACCACCATGTTATGTATGACTATCCCTAGTGGCATATCCCATATGTCACCTGGAAAATTGGGTTGATGATGTATAAGACTGGCGAGGAGGGCAGAATACTTCCCCAAACCATGGATCTATATGTGGGGAGAATCCACTTTCATAATCGTGTAGAGTACACCGAAGCTCTAAACACACCGTTGCTGGAGGGCCCTGCGGCGACTTGGTGACTCAGGGTGCTGGGAAACAGGGAGTGTGGGTAAATCAACCAGGTGGAATTGTTCACCAATGATCTCAAAATGCACTTGGATCTTAGGGTAAGCCACTTGCTGATGATGAAGACGGAAATGAGTCACCTAAAGGGTTTGGAGGAAACACATGACTTCCTCTTGGGTGAGGGATTCTGGAGAATAGAAATTCAATGTGGCAACCATCCAAAACGTCTCAAGGAAGTCGTCTCTTGTGAGGATATCCCATAATATTCTAGGCTCAGATTCAATGTATGGCCCTTTATTTTTCTAATCGTCAACTGGAGGCAGCTTTTTAATGGGTAGCAGTACCGAAGTAGATCATTGAGATGGTAGGATGGCTAGTAGAGAAAACAGAGAGCTAGCTGAAAAACTGTCACATATCAGGTTATCCCCTGAAGAGTGAAGGGACTTAGCCACGACATCGCGGTAATATAGGCTTACTATTGTAGTTTTCGGCGCAGGGACTACGGCTGATGGCGATGTACCACACTATTTTTTGTCCACCATTGGTCCCCATAATTACTCTCTATGATCCTTAGTCGAGGTAAAGAGTTCTTCCGGCGATGATGGTGGAAATTTCATGGCCATAACCTATGGAGCTGAAAAATTGTTTTCTTCCTTGATATACCTGCAGAGGGAGGCCAGAATCTGATGGACTTTGCATTCTGGGAGTACTTGGCTGAAGAGACTTGTTCTTACCCATCCCTTGACACAAATGATCTAGGTGAGGGTTCAATAACTGAGTCGTATTCGGCTTCAGAATCTAAGAAGCAACCCGATTTGATCTCAGTCTAAATCATCTCAGTGTTATTTTTATAATAGTGATGACTCACCCTCCATCCCTGGGATGGCTCTTTAAGACATGGTAGATTTCCAACATGAGGAGAACATTCTTCTGTAATAGTGTTGGGACCGAGATGACTTCCACCTAAGTGAGTCGGGGTGTGGTGATCACAGTGACAGATATCAAAGGGGACATGAGGTGGACCTCCGTGAGAAGTGATGGAGCTTGTAGGACCTCTGCCCGAGTTAATAAGAGAATGGTAGTACCTCCATACTAGGCTTGGAAGTGGGTACGACCTGCATTCTTCATGGTGGCAGTGCATGGAGGGCCTCCTTAGTAGTGGGGGCCATTACCTGCACCGGCAGACAAGAGAGTTAACCCACCCTTCTCGTGGGGCGGTTGGGGCCTTGTTTTGGGCCAGGTATACAAGTCCCCTTGCTCATCATACACAAATGGAATATGATATATTTCGGCGGTGATCCAAGCCACAGTAGTAACAGACATTGGCGCCCCTAGGTAGGCGTCCGCCTCATCTTGTGCCCAACGCTGACATTTGGTCAACTTGACTGGGGCCAATCGAAGAGGCGCATAGCTTACCCACTCCTCGACTCATGGGACCAGATGGTGGCACTTGTCTAGCCTAGTGGAAGCCCTCCTTTGGTCCCCTGAAATGGGATCCCGACCAGGATACCACAAACATCCCCTACCTCATCGGCCTAGGGGAGAGATTCATTGAGGTGTTTCGGGGAAAGAATCCCAAAATCATTGTAAGTTGGAGTAGGGAATAATGACTCCATGCCTGGCCCTTGGGGGTGGAGATGGTGACAAGGAATAGACGCCTGTATATCCTGACGGGCCATATCCTGACTCAGGATAATCCCCTACTCCTCGTACAGGAATATGAGGTCGTTGATCACTCTCCGCTGATTATGTTCAGAAGGGAAGATGGGGTGTGGGCTCCCGTTGTTTATAGGCATGGGGATTGTTACCAAAGTGGTTGAGCTGCAAGAGACTTCTGTATTGGCATTGTCCCTACCCCTACGTCAGTGGGCGAGCGGTGATTGAATTCCTACAGTAGCTTGGTTCCTAAAAAGTAGAGAGATTAACCCATTAGTGCTGAAGGGAATGGAATTGAAGACCAATTACCCAATGCCATTCCATCTTCCATGAGAATTTTGATTGATCCACGCTAACAACGTCGTATCCTGGGATGTCCAACATTTTGGCTACCCCCAAATTTTGTTGAATTTCACACCCATCCATCTACTTGCTTACCTGGACACGATGATGGATAGATGGATCTGGTGACACGCTAATCCAGTAATGTACAGAAGTCTACTGATCTCCACATTGTGGAGTAGAAATTCACATTATGTTCATCATTTCTATTTCTGAGACTTTTATTGGGGCATGTGCATCCGTCTATTCGAGGATGGTGACAATATTTGTTTCCCCACATTCCCACTTTTTGAAGGAGGGAAACATCCATTCCTTGTATAGGGATGTTTTCTCCTTGACCAAAATTGGATGATGGGATGTCAGTTCTCCCTTCTATGGATTCCTCGTCAAAACTCATCAGCTATTCCAGGTCTCCCTTATAGACTTAAGATGTTGTTCATGAAAATCTTCCATGTGTCATATCTTCATGGACACCAATTAATTACAATGCTTCTGTCAGGACATTTCAAGGGGTCTAGTCAGGTCATTAACCTTTGTTTGGGGGAGTAGTCATGTTGGACATCACTGGCGTGTCTGGATGCTGGAACACTGGAACGTCTGGATTAATTCCCCTTATTATTGTGCTTCTCGAGGGTGCAGAAGCCCGAGGATTTCCATGTCGAATGCGGGGAATTATATTCCATAGGCATGTATCTGATTTCTTCCTCATCTTCCAATGTTTAACACATGGTATGTCGCAGGTTTAACATCTAGCGTGCACAAATCAGACTGACCGGAACACTAACTTGAGTGGATCATGTGGGTGCAACCCCTTGAGGGAACACTGATGTTGGGGAGAACTCATGGTTAGCACCTTGATTTTTGTTAAAGGGAATGGGGAATGAGGTGGCATGATCCCACCGAGATGTGGTATCCTAGGTAAGAATCAAAATGGATTATGGATGGTTATGTGAAATGGGTGGAGAATGAGATGGAGTCGACTTGAGGATGATGTTGATGTTTGGATTGAGTCTCGAAGAGACATCCTATGCATCCCTGTGGCAAGGAATAAAATTCTCATAGTTCATCTGACGACGACTTACCATCGATTGGGGACTTCAAAGGCTTACCACCGAATGGGGTCGACAACGGATTTATGCAGGATGGGGTCACAACTGCTTACCGCTATATGGGGTCACAAAGGCTTACCGTTGGATGGCGTCACAGAGGCTTGCTACTGGATGGGGTCGCAATGGATTAACACTATATGGGGTCACAACTTCTTACCGCTAGATGGGGTTGAACCTCATAGAGGCTTTCTTCATACCATATCCAAGAGACAAGGATCAAATCCCACGTAGTTCGGGGTGGTGGATGCAGTTTAACGTCACGTAGGATGAAGGTGGTCTGGCATGAAGATGTTCGGGACCAATAGGAAATTGTGATGGAACCTCAGAGAGGATTCCTACATACCTTTATTGGCAATAATCAAATTCCTCATAGTTCTGGAGGTTTTTGGTGAACCGATGTGAAGGGATTCAGGGCCAATGGTTGTTGGGCTTGAAACTCAGGGAGGCTTCCTACGTACCTTTCCATGGAAAGGATGGAAGACCATGTAGTTTAGGAGAGTGGTATGGGTATTACACTCTAAGGAGGCACAGAGAGGGTGGAATGGTCAATGCTAGCTCTAATCCCACGTTAGTCATGCTGGATGTGAGAAATAATAGGCAACAAAGACCTGATGATCACATCGTGGAAGGTGTGTCCGTGTGAAGCGGAATGGGGGATAATGCATGGCTATCAACCCAAAGTGGAAACATGGGATTATTATCTGTTCACAGAACAAGAAGATGTGGATTTGGACATACTCTAGGGTGGAGGCCTGGGTGGTGACAAAGCCCAGTGGGAGAGGGATTTGGCACCCAGGAAGAGAGGAGTAGCAGGGATGCTACCTCCTGAACGAAAAGATATGGGCTTACACAAGGGGGTTTCCCTTTCCCCATGGACAGACGCCACTCAAATAAAGAGGATGACATTCCATGTGAGTAACGATCTCACTCCTGTGGAGACTAGTGGGCTTGCTGAATGTCCAATGTGGGGGAACCCCGCGTCGGACGCATGGGGCATGGTCACAGTTTAACGTCATGTGCTGAGGACGACGATGCTTGGCATTTTAACATCCTATAGCTCGGACGTGGTGGGTTCGCTTTGCACCCCTAGGACCTACATAACCGATACTATCCCACCCTTGAGAGAATGAAGTCATCAGCAAATCTATGGTTGGTGGTGTTATCATGTAATCTATTGGGGGGTCCATGTTAGTGTGGCTATTCGAAGGAGAAATAGCCGTTAGCATTATTATGCAACGAATCATGATGCGGAGCAACACAATATAAAGTGACACCTAATGGACTTTGAAATTTTGATATGAAAACCTAAGGGGCCTCATGGGAAAAGAGCGTGTGATGTAGGTGTGTTGTGCATAACAGGGGCTCAGATAAGGTGTCTTAAGGTGAGGAAAACACATAGATCATTCATATGAGAAGGGTTCTGGGGAAATATGGAAGGTCTGCATGAAAGATCCAAGGATTGTGTGTAAGACAGAGAGTTTGTGCACAAGAGGGAAAAATTTCATGCAAGATGGACTGGTTGCACGCAAGACGGAAGGGTTGCGCGCAAGACAGAAAGTTTGCGTGAAATATGGATGGCTTGCGCACAAGAAGGACTGGTTGCATTCAAGAGGGAGGGGTTGCGTGCAAGATGGAATCCTTTCACCCATGAAGTACTTTTTTCATGCAATAGCACCTAACGTATAGGGAAATTTCGTATATAAGTGGATCCATTGAATGAAAATGACTTGGGGAGAAAAGGAATTCACGAGTATCAGGACCAAGAGGGATTACCCAAAGGAGTCCCCTCAAGGGACATATCACGCAAAATCTAATACATGAAGGCCAGGGGGTGTTTCGTGCGGTCGTAGAAGATATGGAATTCGTGAAAAAAGAGCATCACTTCTCCTTCTGTTACCATACCTGAAGGGCAGTGATATGGTTCGTTTTATAACCGGAGTCCTTGGAGCAACATGCAAAGGGGGTCGGGCGTGCAAACTCCCAATTAACGTCCCCTTGGGTGCGCAAAGGGGGACAGGTTCATAAACTCCCAATTGACATCGCCATGGGCACCGAAAGGGGTATGGGAGCACAAATGCCTGGTTGATGTCACCTTTTACATGGAAATGGTGTCAGGCATGAAAATTTCCATTTGATGTCTCCTTGTGTTTGGAAAAGGGGTTGGGCTCACAACCACTCGTTTTACATTTCCTTGTTTGTAGAAAGGTGGGGTATGATTTTACACGTCGGATGGCCGCTTGCGTGCATCCACAGACTCTTGAGCGCAACCACCTCTCAGGCCCTAGACAAATCTATTTCCATCCCGGATTATTTTGTTGATCTTTTATCCACCCGGTGCGGCCCTTATTCAAATTTCGACATCAACAACCTTATCTAAACCTACTGAAAAATAACGTTCTTGGGTACTAAATGTAGATCATGTAGGGTATGAGATAAAATTTTTGATGGACACCATTAATGGTTTCTAGAAGTAATCCAATAATATCTCATAAATAAACCATATACAGGTATAAATATTTAATTACAAATGCTTAGAAAATAAAAACCTTGCCTATTTTCTAAACTATACACAATGACACAACCTGCTTCGGCTGAGAGTTGAGATAAATGTTTGATTAGTAACTATATATATAGTTAATATATATATATATATATTAGATTTATATATTTCATACACCTATATAAACAAAGTATCTTCTATCATAAGAGTCCATATACCTGGAGTACTACGTGCTAGCTAGATGGAGGCGTAACTGAGACATCCATGACCATTCTAAATAAGCCTAGAAAGCTCATGAAATATCATATATTCCCTATATCTTATAATGAGTGGGAGATATCTTGTACATCACACTAGATGGGGATTAGTTCAATCATGTAACACTTAAATAAAGGGATGTGGAACATCCAGACCAGCATCCAATGGGTGTTAGTTGTGTGAATCCTCATGCTCCACAACCTATAAAGGAGTGTGATACCATCATTATCAAATGATGCCTTACCATCATACCAAATCCCATTTAAATGAATTATCATATTTATGATATAAATCATGAGTAATTTCTTCTCATGTGTCACGTTCACCAAGACCATATATATATAAATTCTGAAAAACTATCCAATCTAAGAAATTGACAAAGCATAGTAAATGGCATGACCTTTACACTCTTTTATATTCATCTAATTTAAAACATTAAATTCACTTAAGAGGAAAGAAGTATTCCTGAATATTCAATATAATGTAATCAACCCATCAAATTTTCTAAAACATGGGATACCCATTTATATGAATCAAAGGTTCATTAGATAGTTACATGGTCAATAAGGGGATTTTCTACTGGGTAAATTCCAATTATAAGTGGTTCAATAACATAAGGGGTGCCTTGGGTTCAATTAATCATTCTTATAATAAAATAAATTCCAATTAATAGCTGATATGAAATCCAATAGTTGTTCTAAGAATTTTAAGCAATTAACCATATGGGGAAATTCAATTGGGCACACCATTTTTGCGACCATAAAGACAAAATGTCCACTAAAATTCTAAACAATGTTCAAAATGAATATATCAAGGTGTGTTAATAAATTTGTTATAAATAAATAAATTAAAAGGTGATGATTAGAAAAATTTGGCATTTAGAATAATGAAATAGCTATAGATAAACAAACCTCATGGAAAACAAATGATGAGACAACTTTTTTCATGACTATAGATGGTTCCTCATTTTATATATTCCTTAGATTCCTAGTAGGATACAAGAAATATAAGAAATTATCTAACAACATGAATGTAGGGAAAAATAGCTTACACCTAAACAATATAATGAATCTAAATATAAAACAACATAGGAGGAGATCGAATTGTACGTCATATAGAGAAGGAACTTATTCTTTTGATAGATATCGATTCAGAATGTGGACATAGGTGTTATCTCAATTCCTAGATTCAACATGAGGGAAAAATTTTGGAAGATAAGAGAATCATTTAAATAGAATAAATAATGGATAAATGATAAAATAGAATAAATGGTTCATTAAAGGAAATTTGGTAAATTCACCCTCAAAATAGAGGGTGCAAGGTTTGGGAAAATTGTGTGAAAACCAGGTTTAAGCTTTTGTTTTAGGAAAAACCATGCACAATTAAGGCTCATAGTTTACCAAGTTGTGTATGATCCTTGTGAATTATCACTATCAAGAAATGAATTTTGTTTTTAAAGCCATTCACCTGGATTTGCGTAGTTTCGGAAAAATCATGTGGCTCCTACGACACTTCTATTTTCCCCATATGGTCAGAATAGACCATATTGGCTGGGCTACATGGTTTATACTAAATGTGTGGACCATTTACTTTTCCCAAAGTCTGTGGTTTTGGGATCTGAATAAGCCCTAGACAGCCTTGTTTCCTTCATGACTCCATTGTGTAACATTATAAGGGAATTTAATCCAAAAAAATGATTCATTCTTTCATGAATAGAAAGGTTGTTATAGCCTCCCCCTCATAGATGTCCATAAATCAAATCACCCTTGAGTTGGACTTATTAGGGTATATAGATACCATTTTAAAATAATTTACGCCAAAAAACCCAAACGTTAGCTTCTTGTTCATATGTCTCATATTAAACCCAGTAGTGCTACCATAGCACATGTACAAATAGAAGTGACATTCCTCTACGTGTCTTCATGCTCTAATCTAAAATACGTAATACATAATATCTGAAATAATCATATACATCCATTTCATCCTCATCCGATTTAAATACATGTGACACTTTTGGATAAAATCGTCTAATATGACATACATGAAAGACATCATGCATGGACAGCTAGTTATAAGGAAGTGCCAAATGGTAAGCCACTCGCCCTATCCATTTCACAACCTCAAATGGTATAATCAACATTGATGAGAGATTAACCTTATTATAAATACTTCTATGTCCCAAATTGGGTGTAAATTTCAAGGAAACATGACATCCAAAATCAAACTCAAGAGGTCATAGGAGTTTATTGGCATACAAATATTTCCGAGATTGAGATACAATCATTATTTTTTTAAACAGATGGACCTGCTATGTATATTCGTGCACAAACAATATCCCAACCATCACATCCTCCCCAACCTTTATCTATCACATAGGTTAAAAATTTCCAATCGTATAACGATTCATAATAATCTATCCTCATTGTATCATGAAATATATTTTTAGAAAACAAATCAATAGGGGAAATTTGTTTCCCTTGAAAATCACCCAAGTCATAGACCCATGGATAGAGCATGTCCTATAGAATCTAAATCATACACTCTGTTTTTCCATCGGCCTGTGGGTGACATGTCATATTAGAAACTCCTATCTACTCAAGTTCATTTTCAACTCCTTCCATAACCATGACATGAAACGAGCATCTCTATTAGAAAAAATAGATCATGGGGCTCCATCAATACAGACAACCTCCCTAATGTATAACATTACTAGCTCATCTACCGATAAGGTCTCTAGCACAAGTATGAAATTTGTATCATTCATTAAAAGATCAATGAAAACACACACTATATCCTTTCCACAAGGTGTTCATGGTATACGCATCAGGTAATACATTGAAACATTATCCCATTTCCACTTGGGAATGGAAAATAACTAAAAAAAACCTTATGATCACTAATGTTCCACCTTCACTAGTGACAGTTGGACTAGAGAGTGATGAATATGGAAAAATATAATTTTTTATTAAGACACCAATAGTATAATTGTAGTGGTGACACCTAGGTGAACCACACATGTGAAGGTGTTGGATTCCCACATTAGATTCTCTATGATATTTTTTGGGACCCATACACCACCATGGAATAGTAAGGTATCATCCCCAGTAACGATTCATCCTAAATATGTATCTTAATCTGAGATTATTTTCATTAGGACTATGCCTTCATTATCAAACATTTGAATCATTCATATCCATTAATGAAGAGTAGAATTTACTATTATTCCCTTGAGGACAATCTAACCATGATCCTTTAAAACGTCAATGTGAATCTATGAGAATATGACCTTGAACTTGCATTCTTAACTGGCCTCTTGAATATCCTGTACCTGATTCTTTAAACTCTGTGCATTGACCACTACATTTTATTTACCATGCATATAGTAAATATAAAAATCAAATGATTGTAGGTATTAATCCTACCTACAGTACCATAGATTTAGATCTTACGATGTGAAGTGTTCCTGAGGATTTTTTATCATTGAATATCATGAAATTCCCTCCAAGAAGATATTCTCTCATCCATCATAGACCATTATCTAAGGTAGCTAGCACAAGATTGTGCATTAGGTAATTCCTCTCATGGGGCCTCAACTGACAATACCTATATGTAACTACTCACATCTCCTGCATTAGAAAAACATAATGATCAATACCAGTTGCATCATAGTATATTGTATATCATCTTTATTTCTGTAGAAGAATCAGTATCAGTGATTAAGTCAATAATATATACAACATCTGAACGTCTTCTTCACAATATTATCACCATTCTAATTTCACATTAATCTTTTTCAAGACCATATGTAGTGCTACTAGATTTCAGAAATCTTGGATAAAGCATCTGTAATAAATTGATCTCCCCAAGAAAATCTAATTATCAAATATGTAATTTCGATGTTCCTAGAAATCTACATCTCTAATATTTTCTAGGTTTACTATAACTCTTAAATCCTAATGATATGGACTCTAAATTATATATTTTTAATAAAAAATTTGTATTTACAGAGCTTAGCATAGATATATTTATCTATCAATGTATTCATTATATATCATGATGCTTTCATGATTATGTTTGGAGCATGAATACCCAAAGATGACATCAAAAAAGAATATCATGAAGGGATCTAGACACTAGTGTATTACCTGATTAATAAGATCCATGAAAAAAGAAAGTGTGTAAGTGATTCTGAAGGATATAACATGGTACTTATAAAGACCATACCTCATCATAAAAGTTGCGTTAGATATGTCTGATGACATGACACTATTGGATGATAGCTCGACCTCAACTCTATATTTGAAAACACAATCACTATCATCATAATTGATAAAATATGTATTATATTATAGGAAGTGTATGCTAATTATTTACCTAGTGAAAGTTTAATTGATGGTAACCTATGAAAAGCATGAGAGTACCATCTGTCTTCATGGAAAGAAGAACTGGTGAACCCCAAGGATATGTGTTGGGGAATATAAATAATATTCCTTCAAATACTCTAATTATTTCTTAAGATCTAGGATTTCCATATGTTCCATCCTATAATGAGGAATGGTCATTGTTTATTCTCCTGGAACAATATCAATGGTGAATTATACCTATCACACCAAAAGTAGTCTAGGAATGTTTTCAGAAATGATACCATAAATATCTCCACTACATGATAAAAAATAGTGAAACATAACCCCTCATCATCAAGGTAATGATCAGCAATATGACTTTTCACATTCACTATTATCAGCTGCATAGGTCTAGCTCATGCCACACAAATTTCCCATTTTCTATTATTCATATTTATAATGTCATATGGTTAAGTAAATTTCATCCTTCAAAAATAGTATTCAATACGGTTTTGATAGGGAACCAACAAGTCCATCTCATTGATTATATCAAATCCCTTTTATTTTAAGGATGTGATAGTTCCAAATGAATATATATATATATATATGTTCCAATCTAAATGAAAAATTCCTTACAATGGAAACAACCTATGATCATATACGTAATATGGTATCTTTGGTCAGAACACCATAAAATTGTTTGATCTTGAGGCCCAAACTATCTATAATAGTATCATATAAAAATTAGTGAGATGTTCCTATGTAAAATAAAGGAAACACTAAATTGAAGTCTATAAGAATAGTCCTTCGTATTGTAGAAGGTCATGTGCTATTCTCCTTGGCTAGACAACATGTAACTAGCATGTATCGTTAACCTGAGTCACTGGATGACTGGCCTTATCAAGCCCTCTATACTAGCGCCAAGTATCAGGATTATGATCGTCATTTACTCAAATTCCACCTCATCATGAGAAACTAGTAGTATTCTAGATGACCATAAATCATGATTCTATTGAACCTACACCTGAACATGGAGTTAGTAAGGATCCCGTATTACCAAGAACTAATGAAAAAGTCTGGGAGAAGTGATGGATATAAAACATCTTACCATAGCCTCTATATTCTGGTAGATATCATAATAATTGAGGCTTCTTAAATCCCGGATTATTGCACTATAGACAAATCATAATGTTGACAATGTGTGAATCTTGATTTCTTCTACCTCTACAAGTATCCGCAAAATGTATGTACCCCCCAGTGGATGTAGAACTGTTGGATCTGGGTTTCGAATCACCCATATTAACACCATTAAAATTCCAAAAATTATTATATATAAAAATTGCATGGTTGAATATTTTAGAAATGGTAGTCAACCTAAATACATTTACGGGTGACTGAATTGTGTATACTAGCTCATCCTAGAATCGTATAGTCATTATAACATAATAAATTACTATAGTATGAGTGAATCACTAAAACCCAGTGAAAAGTGAAGATTATTCCATAACATACAAAATTCCCTACTACAGGTTCATCAATTCTCTAGAGTTATCTTCCCTCAGAGTCTGTGGAATGAAATACTAATAGAAGATCGTCTGGATAACTACCTAGACCATGTCACAATGTTGATATGCCAAGGTAATGAAGTCAAACCACCACATGGACAAATCACACATCAAATAAATAGAATGTTAGACCATCCATTATAGAGGTGTATCAAGATGCCTAAATATGGAATAAATATCATAGAGCAATGACTCATCAACATGTGTTCTCTCATCCCCCATGAAGGTATGAGTTGGATGTAGCTGATATTCCTAATTCAACTCTTCCATACTCGGGACTGTATGAAATAAAACCTTTCATATTCTTCCACATGCATAGAAATACCACTCAGAACTTCTCATTAGTGCCCATATCAAGAATATGAAGAGGTTCCACATATGGAACTGTAGGAGGGTTTCCTGGTGGGTCAAGCTCCACCACCTCATGGGAATTTTCATCCCCATCTACAATGCGTGCAATTGGAGGACATCATGGTGGCATGATACTAAAATACTAAATTCATGCCTAAGAATAAATATTTACCGTTTAAAAGGCTACATATAGAAAACATGGACATGTATATATCCACCTAATATAAATAATCACACCTCTCTTCCTACTCCAAACTCTAGGGCTAGATGGTAAAAGAGAACATAACAACCCTATGAATGTAAGAGATACCCCACTACCCAATTTTAAGGTCGAGATCATGTCTAAGTCTTTCTTTCACATGTTTAGGTTAGGAACTTTTACATTAAAAGTTATATTAATTTTAAAATTTTTTCTTATTCAAATATTTAAATCACATTAAATAGATTACCATTTATAATCTATAAGGAGCCAAACTCTTTATGAACCAAAATATGGCATCCACTTATCCCACACCAAAACACATTCTAGCTAATGCGACCAGTGGTCCACAAATCAACTTCCCATAATTGACTACATAAGGTATATATATTAAAATATAAGGAAAAATATTGGGAGAAGGTAGGATCATTAATTTTTAATTGTGTTTTCTCAGCCCTACAATTTATGTTAGAAAATGTTAATTCATAAACATGTCACTAACAATATACAATAGACAAATTCATGTTGAAAGTAGATGTAACATAAAAAAATGCATTGCATATTAGTCCTATTGTTCTTATGATGGTTCTTGAAATTAATTTCCCACCTTTAATCAAGCTTAGGAAACCGAAATAATCATTTTAAAAATTATAATATATTAACATCACTAAACAAGTGTGTCATCCAATAGTGAAGTCATATAAACAATAAATGTTATAATTGAAGACAAAAATTACCCATCCATGGAAATTTGGGTTTCCCATATTCATGTGTTCGCTAAAACAAGGAACACGGTCAATTACAAATCCCATTAACTCCTATTATCCTTTCAAATACCCAAGTAGTAAGAAGAAGTAAAAAATATTAAGGGCTCTAATACCTCTATGTAACTTCCAGATTCAGGTTCAGCTTAACCCATGCCTCGTGCTAGTGGGTAACATGGCCTCAATCACACTTCCTCATATGCCAAAGGCTACTATCTAGCAGTGGGGGTATAAATGTGGTATAATGTGGAGACTATACCCTCATATCAGAGTGGTGCAATAGAGAAAAAATATAAAACAGTGGAATCATATATGAATAGATAAAAAATATAAGCAGCTAAAGAATAAATAATTGAATGGCTTAATAATATTCAAAAGCCACTAAGTTGGGTTATATAAATGGATTCATGGAATTTTGATATAAAAAAGGAAATAGGGGACATATATATGAAAACATGCTATAAAAAGTACATAAAATGACAAATGTTTCTCTACTAATATCTAGAGAGTATGCTTGGCCCTCTTCTCCTACGCTCCATATAAGATATATATATCAAAGGGAAATAGTAGGGTTGTTTTGGTGATTCAAACCTACAATAAAATAATCTTCATAGATACCAAAGGAAGATCAAGTATAGTGTGACATAAAATCGAAGTAGGCCACCAAAATGGTGTCTATAAGTAATCTATGCAGTTCTTATAGCTAAAAAGTGTGTAAATATAAATATTTAATCAAAAAATATAGGCAAATAAATAATA
This sequence comes from Viscum album, assembly GCA_963277665.1. Taxonomy (NCBI): domain Eukaryota; kingdom Viridiplantae; phylum Streptophyta; class Magnoliopsida; order Santalales; family Viscaceae; genus Viscum; species Viscum album. The sequence continues at coordinate 1,183,059,245 of OY728146.1, forward strand.
TCACACACAGGTTCCTAATGGATACCCCGTGAAACTACATAATTTAGTTCATGGTCAGAATGAATTTTTGATCATTAACTATATATATAGTATAGTAATATATTGATTCAACATATATGAATGAAGTGTGTGCAGATGTAAGTCTTCATATATCTATAATACTTGGTTTTGGGGGGATTTGGGTGTAACTTAGTCATGCATGACATGTCTAAAAAATAATATAAACTCATGAAATAGGGTACATGCCCTAAAACTCATACTGACTGGGAGACTACATTCTCATCACCTAAGATAGTGACACTACCATCATGTCAGCACTCAAATAAAGGGGTGTGGTGCATTAAGTCAAACATCCAACTACTCTTTGTGGTGTGAGAAAACATTTTCAGCACCTGATGTGTGGGAGTGTAATTCCTTCATTATCAACTAGACCATTGACATCATACCACAACGCATATAAAGGATTAATCATATTAATAATATAACGCATAAGTAAATTTCCTCTCATGTTTCATTTCCACTAAGCTCATATATATAAATCTGGCATAATTGTCAAATTTCAGAAAATGATAAAGCATATTAAATGGTGTATCCTTCTACTATTTTAGATTCATTCCACTTAATTAATTCTATTAATTTAATGGAAATACAACCATCTTGAATAATCCATGCCATGTAATCAGCCCATTAAATTCACTAAATCATCTAAAATCTTTTTATAAGGCTCAAAGGGCCATTTAGAAGTTGACATGGTTGATAAGCCAATCTCAGACATTGAAAATTCAAAGTATAGGTGGGTCAAGAACATATGTGGTGCCTTGGGATCTATTGAACATTCATATAACATTTTAAATTCAATTTATTATCATAGCCAAAAGCTAATATAACTTGCGATAAATTGACTCAATTAACAATAAGGGGAAATTCAATTTGACACACAAATGGGGTGTCCATAAATTGTTAAATGTCCTCTAAAATACAGAATAATGATTAAAGGGTGTGTATCAAGGTGAATTTATCAATTTAAATTTAATAATTCAATTAAAATGTGATGCTCACCAAAAGGCATCATGCTACCCAATAACATATATATTGAATATAAAAACACATGGGGAAAATGATGAGACCACATACATCAAGGACATAGATTACCCCTCACTCGATATCGGCCTCATATTCATAATTGATTTGGATAAATGTATGAAATAGTCCAAAAAACCTAAAAATCAGGGGAAAATGATTTCACAGAAATATTGTAATGGATCCTAATATAAACTAAAATATGAAGGGGGGGGGGATTTTTGCTCTTACCGAGAGAGGTCTAATCCATCTGGATGATCTCAAATTGAACATCGGACGAAGGAGTTATCTAAATACCAAGATTTGGATTGATGAAGAGCTACATAAGGAGAAGACAAGGAAATCCTCTAGAGAAAAAAGGGATAAAGAACAAAAGATATTAAATGGGTCATTAAATATAAATTTAGTCATCTCATGCTCAAAATAGTGGTCACATGATTTTGTAACAAGGTTTGGCCAAACTATGCTCAATCCTATGCGTATTGAAAGTGCATTCTTGGTTAAGGCACATGGTTTCCCTAACTATGCAAAAAAAATACTAGATCCAACTATCAAAAAATGAAGGTGGTCTTCTCGGTCATGTGCATGGAGTCACGTAGTTTCAATCAAACCATGTGGTTCCTTCTGCACTTATTTTTTTCCCACATGGTTTTCAATTAATCATGCAACCTAATTATTTTTCCCAAAATCTAGGGTTTCTGGATTTAAATAATCCTTGGACACCCTTGTGATCTTCATGAATCCATTTTGTGTCATTATATTAAATTTTCAAGGTAATGTAAACAAAAAAAGTGATAGGTACATTCATGAAAAGGTGGGTCATTACACTGGCTACGCTCAAAGTTTGGAAAATCAAATACTTACCATTTAAACCCTCAACTAAAAACTGAAAATACTTGAATGGTCATGTGCCTTCTTTCATATGGTTACATCAAACCATGTAAAAAATCCTCTTCTACTGAACCTGTACTTATAGATTCATCTAAGGGTTGGACAGTTTCAGAAAAACCATATGCCCTACCTTCTTCCAGAAAGGCAGATTTTAGGCCCCGTAACTTCTAAAACATGAAGAAAATTTTGAGGGACCTCTCATGACTTTAACCATTCCTAAAACAAAATTTTATGTTTTACAACTATCAAAATTATGTTTTGAAGCTCAATTCAATGAGTGGCCCACCCACTAAACACCAAAATTATAATTCCCATTGAGTTTTACCATGGATAAAAACATGGGTCATTACACTATGGTAATTTTTATGTAAGGAGATATGGGATGGGGGAAGTGACCATTTATTTTCTGGGGGTGATTATTTGTAGTAAAAGGTTGAGTATTCACAAAAAGTGTCTCTAGAATTTGGAAATAATGTAAAGGTTTTTTTGGTTAATAAAACCATTCACCATATATTTTTATATTTGTTTCGTTTAATTTTAGGCCTTTTGACATAGATTTTAATACATAGACAAATTTACATTTATGGTGAAAAATTATTTTATTTACTATAGTAACTTATTTTTATAAAAAAAATTAGATATATATTTGTATAATATGAATATTTTTATTTAAAATATTCAAATAATTTTTTAAAATAAAATATTCATGGTTGGGAAAAATTAATTTTAATATCAAATCACATAACCTCTAAATCCCGTTTTAAGAAATGTGTATATTTTAGAATAAAAATTATTTTTAAGATGAAATTATAATTTTTCATTATTTCAATAAAAATAATTTTATTACTAATAAATAAGTAAGTGTAATTTGAAATTTTAGGCAATCCAAAACTAAAATAGACCATGGTAATATTGAACTAAATGAAAAGGAAGAGAAATTTTTTTATTGGAATATAATATTATTTGAGTTCCAAATGATAAAAATATGTATTGTGAATAAATAATATTATTTATAAATTAATAATTTTTCTACATAATCGTATATTTGGATAATAAAAAATTACAATATTTTATATGTTAAGTTAATATTATGATAATATTTTAGAAGCAATGGTATTTTTAAAAATGAAATTTTAATTATTCACCAATATATAAATAGTTTTTAAAAAATATACAAAATTAATTTTAGTATACTTTTTTATAATTAATCACAAAATAAAGTTAAATTTTTTTAATTAGAATATAAATATCAAGAATTTTAACGTTGTAATAAAAACATAAAATATAATGAAAACTAGTTTTTAAAGAGAAATGATATTAAAAATATTAACTATTATTAACTCAATACACATAAATTTATAATTAAAATATTTAAAAAATATTATTCCTATAAAAGTATATTTCATCTAAAATTTCACACCATATATCTAATTTATTAAAATAATAATATATTAGACCTAAAATATCTAATTTCTAGGAAATCAAAAATTTAAGCAAAAAATTAACATTTTAGTTATTTGATTACATAATGTTATTTTTATCCATGAATTAGTATGGGAAATGAAGCATTATTTTAATAAATATTTATATTTCAAAAAAAATCACATCTATTTACACATTCATTTTCAACAACCACAATACAATGGTAAACTTTAATAGATATAATTTTATTAAAATAAAATATATCATGGGTTTTATCTTATACTGTGGTGAAAGTGAAGGAATCTATGAAAGAAATTATTTAATTAATGGAAAATATATATTAAAATCCTAACATGTTAAATTTTACCCACTAAAACAAATAGTTCCATCACATTATTTAAATATCTCTTAGTAAGGAAAATATGTAATGGTATCGATAAGATAGAAATGTATCCGGATATATTATTGACCACGATATCTTTGGTAAGACTATGAAAATCATAATTTTAATTCTAATTTTTATATATTCAAACCTTTTATGAAAATATTTTTTTATTTTAATTTATAAACTGATGTGTTTCTAGAGACATAAATTAAAATCTTTTTATCTCCAGGTACTCCAAATATTTTATTTCATTTAGGGGCATGCATGTCCGTCTTGTTTAACCCATGAGTTAATTAAAACAATCGTAAGGATTATAAAATATATAATTATTTAATTAGATTAACAAAGGGGAAAAGTTATCTAGAATAAGTAATAGTAATCATATATATATATATTGGTTTTGGGTTTGAATATAATGTATAATAATATCATATATGAATTTTTTACCTAAATCCATATGATAAGATTTGGCAAGAGTTAGATCAACCTGGGTTGGTGTTTAAGGTATTGAAAACAATTATTTAATAATACAATGATATATTATATTTACAATGAAAAATATATTATAATTTATATCAATTTCATGAATTAATATGCGATATATAAATTTGTTTAATTATTATACACATATAACACAATTAAGAAAAATTGACAACACATTACTTCACAATTAGGGTTTTTTAAATTATTCAAAAACAAAACCCATTACAATGGGTTATAATGGAATAAAAACAGATAATATGAAATTAAAATGGATAAATTTTGGTCATCCTAATATACTAAAATCATCACTCAAATGAAAAACACTATATAAAGAATAAAATAATTAGTAAACAAATTGACATTATAAAAATGATAAATTTAGAACCTTTGGATTAATTTTAGTGAATTATGTATAAATGAATTAATATGTATTTATAAGAGGTAATATATATTGGAATACTAATCTAAACATTGTAATAGTAGTTGAACTATTTAGAAAAGTAGCACGACCATTGGGAATATAAACATGACCATTAGAATAGTAATTTAACATCAAAGTAATAAAATATACAATAAATATTATTCATCATGATAAATTTAAGAAAATATAAATATTATAACAGCACAAATAAAATACCATGAATAAAATCTCAATGAAATTATAATAACATTTTTTATAAATTGTATTTTAATTTATTTTTTAAACATTAGAATTTTTATAATAAAAATATAAAATATATATCATATAAAATTATTTTGTAAAACTTACTTCATTTTGAAATCATCATGTTTATTTAGTCTAAATAATTATTTTTTTATAATTTCCATAAATGCTAATCTTTTAAGGTGAATATAAATTTTTTTCTTAAATAATATGTTTTAAATGTCATCATTCACAATATTGTAATCACTTAATCAAATTTATATTTTTAATCATTACCCAGATTTTTTAATGTGTTAAAAAATATATGAATTTATATTTCTAATCTTAAATTGTATTCTCCAGTGATTAAATGTATAATGTTTCAATTTAAATTAACTTTTTTTTTTTCAATTTTTACCTTTTCGTTTACTTAAAATATGAAATTCAAAATATTAATTGTTTTAAAGTCAAAAAATATTTTTATTCTATTTATATAGATTTTATAATTTCAATAATATTATTGATTATTATATAACCTTGTATATAAAATTTTATTAAATATTTAACCCTTGAAACACTCCTCCCCATGTACAAATACCCCGTATCCATACCAATGGAAAACCACTTCTTTATCACTTACAGAAGGAAAATATCTTCCAAAATAAGCACTATTTATACCTTTAGAAGCCTTTGGTATGTCAAACTCTATGATTTAAACTATTTTATTCTGTAATAAAAGAAATAACACTTTAATGAGTCTAAGGTTTCATTAACTCTTTCCCAGAATTTCAAATACTCTTCGTATTTTTCTTTATACATTTCAATACCAAATAATAGATAATTAATTAATGTAAACTGATAAATTATATTAATGTTTTTATCCGACTATAATAATTATATTTAGGTTATATTTATATTTAATTCTTCAATTCCTCCACTTTTGTCATTATCCCATCAATAGTCGGTTAACCACCCACAAGGACATTTCTAACTCATTACTTTTGACAACCAACATAGATGGACGGTACAAATCCTATAAAGTATATAAAAATTTAATTTCAATAATTTTAATTTCCAATAATTAATTTTAATTATATATTAATGAAATTTAATAAAATAGAAAAAAAACATAGCATGGAAGTACATGTTAATGAAAACAGGATGTCAAAAACAATTCAAATTTAACAATGATTACTATAAAATAGAATCCAATAATTATATTTGATCAACATTGAAATAAATGAATATAATAAACTATTGATCAAAAAAATTATATACATATTTTCCATATACATTAGGTTTAAAAGAGTGAAAATATAATGGTATTTAAGGTAAGTAGATTCTTAAAGTACACTCTTCCCTTTGGGTCATCACCTCATTCAAATTATTTTCAGTATGAATATTCATCTACTGCCTGAAAAAGAAATTTATTACTATTCATTATGTTTTTTAGATATAAATATTTCTAAATTCATAAAATGGTTTCTTTTAAAATCTCAATTATTTTTCAAAACATCACATTGAATCATCTTGAGTGGTTTCTTTTAATCATAATGGTATTGATATTTTATAACAAAGTAATATTTTAATAATTAATTTTTGACCCCAAAAGATAACTCCAGAAATTATTATTTTCAAAAAATTAATAAAACCCATTCCATTAATTTTTTTTGTTTTATTTCTGTTTTTGTAATATGTTTTGTTTCCTTCTGGAAAAAATTATTTTGATAATTATATAATGATCCAAGTTGGCCTAGAATAATATATCAATCAAATGAATTGATTAATTTGATATTTATCTTGATATTATGTGTATTATTTACCAAAATTATGGATTTTAACAATTATTATGTTACAATTTACAGATATATATTATGCACAAACATCATGAAGTAATTTTTTTATAATAATGTGTATTATTTGAACACTATTTTTGATGTTTTGTTTTTACTAGTAGACCACAGTACATTCATTTTTCAATTTATTCCTTCATACATCTAATGATGATAAACTACTTAATGCATGGTTATAGTGGTTTCCAACCATGTAATATTGATTAATTTATTTTATTCACTCAATGTTTTCTCGTCACTTATTGGGGTTTTAGCTCATTGTTTTCCTTTTTTTTATATCCTCATGTGAATAATTTTACTAAGAAGATCATGTGAGGTTTCAACAAGGTAAAAAGGATGGATTTAAATTAATATTTTTTAACTTTTATAAGTGATGTATTAACCTAAATTTTTCATGATACTAAACCAATTGATCCTAGAATGTATTATGACTTTTTTATTTCTGTTAACGATAATTTAATAGTCCTGAAAAAATATTCTAGGTCAATATAATTGGTATTAGAGAATGATTTAGTAAATATAGGAACTAGAATAATAAAATTTAGGTTACCCCTCTTGAAAAGATTGAGATTTACTGAAAAAATAGATGTGTTTTTATAATGTATAATAGCATAGGGTTTATAAGAAATAAAATCCCTCACTTGATATTAAAAGTATTTGTGTCTCTATAAAATATGTTCCCATTATAAGTAACCCCTTAAAGTAATGATTTTTTATTTACATGATCATCACCTAATACATGATAAAGATTCCCCACTACAAATTTTAATTCATACTCCCATAGGATAGGCCTTGAATAATCACAAACTATATAAAACCATTATGAGGGTTCTACAACCAATTTTATTATATCATTCAATATTAGATAGAATAAAATTACAAGATCCAAGATGAATCATTTTCAAAGAATTTTAAATAAAGGGATCCCATAAAATATTAATTTATAATTTATTTACATTTGAAAATATATTATTTATTCATTCTTCATTGAAAGAAGTTATTTTGAAAACCGTTTTATTTTATAAAGTTGGGGTAACTTAGAGAATCCATTCTATAATCCACGTGAGGGAGACTACAACAATTTTCCAAATGACATTCCCAATGTGATGGGATATGGAGTTCTGAACCACCTAATTATACCAACCAAATTTCCTCGGGATATAAAAATTAACATGAACCTTTTGGAATGTCCACCTTAACCCTAGAAGGAGAAACAATTTCTAGAGTCTTTTATGTGGAAACAAGAATAGATCATTAGAATAACTGCTAACACACTTGTGATGGAATTATGGATTAACAAAATTAAAAATATATATTATAAAATCTAGTATTCTGAGATGGAATTTTTTACTCGAGCCATCTATTATTTAGATGGAGATATTGATCCAAGGTCTATATTGATATAGAATAAAAACATGAATGATAGAATGGAAGAAATGGATAGTGAATATTTTTTGAGGATATTTTATGAAATTTATTTCCCCGAACTCTTCAAACAAATATGGATAGTGAATTCATATAGATTACTAAAAGGTGTAGCTAATTTTCATGAGTTGGGGGTAAAATTCCAAATAGATAGCCAGATTCATGTAATGTTTAATTATTAACAACCATACATTAAAATGTAGATTCTTTAGTTGTTTAAAAACCTACATGTAAAAGGCATTATGTATCCATGACATTGGGAATTGCGATGAATTAGCTCTATGTGGCCTTAATGTAGTGTTTTAGTTTGGATATCAGTCCCATGTATATAGATACACCAATTGAAAATTGGGAGTCAACCATGATCCATGCCCATGGCTCAACCCTTTATCCATAAGAATATCACCCTTGACTCTTATATGTGTAGTTATACCTTGGAATCTATATCCACACTAACCCATAGACATTCTCACATCCTAACCCATTCTGGGGCTCAAACTGTAACTACCCCAAGCCCGCCTCCATAGGCCAGGGGTGGCGACAATCACATAAAGAAAAACACACTCGAGGAGGCTTTTTCTTAAGTACTTGTTCACACACACCCAACCAACTCAATGAAAAAGTTAATTGGAAAAGGGAAAAAAGATACAATAGTTCTATAAAAGTAAACAAAACTATCACTGACCACTAATTAGTAATAGAATAGAAATGTAAACCTAAAGGTAAATGGGGAAATTAGAAAACCAAATAGAAAAGTGTCACATACTTCAAAAAACTAGAAAAGTAAAAAAAAACTAACAGAGCCCCATTCTTGGATCCCATGCTATGACCACCATATGTTGTCAAAGAACTCTATATCTCTAAATTAATCTAATGTCACAGTCAACCTATACAAAGTATACATATGAAATGATATGTGTGGGTAATCCCCATGTGGGGGTGAGTGTAAACACACTCAGTAGGGCACCCAAAGAAGGATTAGGGGGATAAATAAGAGATACAAATAAAGTGTAAAGCAGTAGATAGAACAATATAGGGTGAAATAGTACAACTCCACCCAAAAATAGAGTGAAATAAAACTCATCCAAACACAAGGTTCTTGAAATTGTTGAAAGATAAACATCTCATCAAGTCTACTCTACCAATAATAGGAGTTTAGACTCGTCCATCCATGGTTTGCAATACATGGACAACACAATGAATACCCTGTGAATTTCCACATCTCATGGAAGGATAATATCTCTAAACCCATGAGTTGGTACTAAAACAGGTTATATATATACTCAATCAATGAATCCCAAAAAAACAGAGTAAGGGGATTTCTATCTCCCATCTCATCCCATGAAAAGAGTCTCCAGAAGTTATAGAAGTATCCATTAATGATATCAAACATCCCGTACATCTTCCCTAAACATGCAAGACAAAGGGACTCAAATCCCCAAACAATGATACTATCCAATTTTGATGGACTTATCTCTCCCACGTGGTTTTAGGTGGTTCAACTAGGACACTTCTCAGCCGGGAAAACATCCCTATTTTTTGTGATTCCAAAGGTACGTCAAACCACGTCTTGCGGTAGATCCACATAGATTGATGGTGAAATCAAGAATTTGGGGACCCACATCATAGTACGTTAACGAGAATCCACCCTAATTGTAGCTGTAGAATACACTTATCCTATTGGTCCAAGGGGATTCCACTTTAGTCCTCACGGATTTGCGCCATAGTTCATTAGGGGGATGAACACATTGGGGGTCGATGTAGACTCACTGCCTATCCCTGCTGAAGGGTAATATGTTGGACGGTACTTCACGACATGAAGTTGTAGAGGAACCATGCCCTGGTGCAATAGGGAGATTCGACTCTGGTCATTAGGAATCAATTCCCTAGTGTGATAGGTGGATCAACACCCTAAATTGGATATAGAGATCCTGCACCCATGCTAATGGGGTGGGGGGTCAACACTCCAGTCAACAGTGAATGCCAATGCCCAACCCAGCTGGTGGGTAATCCCGATACTGATTTGGTAATCCTATATGATTGATGTCATCATCATGAAATGTTCTAATATGCATCATGACCATAAAATCTCTCTTCATATCTAAAAATCCACTACAGAGTGATCCATCACGTTCTACATATAAAAACACTCATAATATTCTACTCACAGGCCAACATCTGAGTCCAAAAGGAGAAGATACGAAAGGAATAAGATTTATTACGTTGTACATAGTGCTTAAGGGTTACAAACAATGTGTGAACATACCATATCTCATGGATGTGTACCTAACCATAATTTGGTTCTAAACTAGGAAAAAGTACTGTTATGCATGCTAATGTACTCCTAGAGTACATGGTACATCTATCCAAAAGGATGATGAGGGCACAATGCTCATCATTGGTCTGATGGGGAAAAAAATAATTTCACTGACATTCCTCCTCATACAACCCTAGATTATCAAATAGATCACATCGTTTTTATCCTAATAGAAAATCACACAAGATCAACTATTCATTCCCCTGAATTCGATTCAAAATGAAAAAACTAAATTTCACCACATTATGAAAAAAATGGTTCCCCATCGGGCCCGCATCTCGATCCACGAATAAAATACATGGATCATACCATTTAGATCTTCACAAAAAATAGACGGTATCAAATATTCATCTTTCCAAACACATACAACTTGTAGAAAATCCACATTTCAAAACAACATGCCCGAACTAAGATTCATGGGTCTAGTGCCTTGATTTCAATTTAAAATCCCGATATTTGTATCAAAAGTTCCTCCACAATGTTAGGATCTAAACAATGGAGATGAAATGTCAATTGGACATCGCATGTAGAAATTATGGTGGTTCAATGTATTAATAAAAATAATAATACGTTATTATTATTTGAGTGTTTTGTGGACCGGATCTTCAATCTAGAAAAATGAATCCAACATTTTTCATAAAAATACATCCATTAAGACATGGTCACATCACCTCTAATGGCTCATCAATCACACACCACATGGAAATGTTATGACTGATTCATGGTTTATTCTACAAAACTAATAATAAATAATTATTATTTTTAATTTCTTTTTTCAAACATCACACAACATGATGTGAAAAACCCATTGGTGCGGCCCCTACTCCATGTCTTCTCCTCCATGTTTTTCTATTTTTTCAATTTTGAATTATTCATTATTTTATAATATCATTATCTTTTATAAATATATGATAATACCTCCATTATATCATACCGTAGAACCCGCTGTAACCCTATCTGCAACACCACATAACAACCCCTCCGCTCACATATGGCTTCCTGAAACAATGCAAGCGACACTGAAAATCATTCCATTGTTCACAGCCACCACTGTCCTACGGCACCACTACCCCACGGTAACGCCTGGCCTCCTGATTAAACCCTACAACACACCACCGACGCTACTTTCCAATGCTACTTCCAGACTCCTACTCCCTGCTCACCTGCAGATCCTCCACATCATTGGAGTCGCTCCCTCAATGGACTCACACCACTGCTTCCTTCCACATGCTATACCGCCTCTGATCGAACTCGAAATGATGTAATCAATATATATATTTTTGGAACTGTTTGTTTGATATCTTTATAGATCTATGCCTGGATCGATGATCCACTGCGATTTCTTCATACTAAAATGTACTTGATAATGTACGCATGGAGAACGAAAGAAAATAGGGATTGATTTATGGTAGTGTTAGTATTTACATCATAATTGATGTTCAAAGGAGAAAAATAGACAACGAATCCAAATGATAACTCAATACATTCAATCAAGGATACACAAATCCAAGATAATGATCCCAATTTTGGTATATCTTAGGTAAAACACCCCATTTGGAACTCAATAATAGTCTACTATTTCCAAGACAATACCATGTTTAAAATTTATTTGATACGACATATGAGATAAAATTATTTAATTTAATTATGTTATTTACGGTTATTCCCTCAATTGATTTCTCTAAAGAAGGCCCACACTAACAAAAGTTATGTCCCTACTAAGGTGAACACCACACTCTAGACTCAATTGTGGCCTCAAATTGTATATGTAAGCTTCCTTTTAAAGGTTATCCCATTTCCATTATGTCCATAGAATAAAATATACTTAATTTTTTTATAAAATTTGTTCCAGGCACCCTAGGAGTCAAAATCACACGATGTCTCATCACTTGGATCAAGAAATATATAAAATATATTATAAAGTCACACTATGAAAAAACTCTCGGTCTACACCATTCCATCGTTCATTATTTTTATCCATAAAAGCCAAACTATGAAAAAAACATGGGAAACTCAGCCTGCATCTGGCTCTCCCATTCATAAGAACTCGCCTACAAGTTTCGGTGATGCCACAACAAGAAAACCAAAAGGGGAAGTTTGTCAATGTGAGGTTAGCTTCGGTCAACCCTTGATCACCACTGGGTGCTATGTAAAGGTGTCCCTATCTTCAATGTCCATATAGACACAATCGATGATCACTACTACAAAAACAACCTATATCAGCGCTAAAAAGGGGCTTTAAAAGAGCTAAAAAAGGGTTGTAAAGCTCAGCGCTGATATTGGGGGTCCATTTTATCAGTGCTTTTTTAGCACTGATAAAGGTAAAAAAATAAAAAAAATTAAAAAAATTAAAATAATGCGGTGAGTGCTTTTATCAGCGCTTCACACCCCCTTTATCTGCGCTAGGAGGTCTCCCGTGCAATTCCCTTCCCGCGCATCCTCATATGCGCGCACCCCCTTCGCTTCCATCCGAACTCAAACTCGGGACCTCCCCCCTTTCGCGGCTGCACCTTTACCACTAATCCATTTCATTTTGTTCTCTATTTAATGATATATATAGATATATAGTTATATTTATTCATATATTGATATATATTCAAATTAATATAAATATATTTTTTCATATATTAGTATATATATATATATTAATTCGTATATCAATATATTTATATATATATATTTCGTTATAATTTTTTATTCATATATTTATTTGTATATTAATATATACATATAAGATTAGTTTTGAATACATTTATGAAAAATATGTATTGTATGTTTGTTTATAAATAAATAAATAAATACATACATACATGCATACATAGATATATACAACACACAGACACACACAGAGACACAAACACACACACAAACACATATATATTTACAAATAAATACATATATATGTGTATTTGAAAAGCCATAAAATGTACATATAAGATTAGTTTTAAATAAATTTATGAAAAAATATGTTTTTGATGTGTTTTTGTAAGTAAATAAATAAATACATACATATATACATATATACAACACACAGACACACACATAGACACTCACACACGCACAAACACATTTATATTTACGAATAAATACATATATATGTGTATTTGAAAAGCCATAGAATGTTAAAACGCCCATAACGTATAATATAAATTCCCATTTCAACACCACCACTAGTCAAATCGAAGAAAATGAAACAATCTTCCATATGATTTGTGGTACAGGCCTAACAGACATCTCGATCAGAAGTTATACTTGTTTGAATATTAACAAATCATGGTATCCCGACTAAAAACTCAGTTTTGGAGACCTTCTGGGCCTTTTTTCGGCTTGGAAAATGTGACAAAGGCTTTGGCTATATAATTAGCACGTAGATCTCGTCGCAGGCTTCGACTTGACATGCTGTGGAGCTCAAACGGACACCCGAATCAAAATTTATGACCATTTGAAGTTTGAGTTCAATTTTCTACATATTTTAGATCTTTTATTAATTGTTTTGATTTTTTGTGTCCTCAAATTGATATTAACTGATTTTTAATCGATAATAATTAGAAAATTATTAATTAATAATATTTTTTTAAAATATTTTGAATCCATTTTCACTAAATTTCTTATATATTAAATGTAATAGTCTATTTATACAAATCTATAACATATTTAAAAAATATTTATTGTATTTATATCAATATAAATATTCTTATATAACAAAATATTATTTTTCATGAATTTTTTTTGAAAAATAATATTTATTAGCGCTCGGGAAAACCGCTGATATTGGGGGGGGGGCTTTATCAGCGCTAAAAAAAGCGCTGATAAAGGGGGCCTTTATCAGTGCTTTTTTTAGCGCTGATAAACGCGACCCTTTAGCATCACTTTTTTAGCGCTGATAAAGGCCCCCATTATCACCTCTTTTTTAGCGCTGATAAATGTGATGCGCATCCCTCGCCCATTTTTGTAGTAGTGGATGTGCAAAGGATCATGCACGTACCTCCTTATCTTTGACATATAAAATACATCATGCACCCAATCCATGTGTAGGGGTCGTGTAATGTAGTTTTAAATATCACATACCCATTTCATTATCTTGAAAGGCCCGGTGAATATCAGGGATGTCTTACTTGCATGGCTGATCCTCCGCATTCTGCGTCACAACTAGAACCAGTGTTTGCCACTGGAAAAAAAATAATGTGATTCCCTCATTCCAAAGAATATACCAGTTGAATCTCTAAAGGATATCTGGTCATGAGAAATCCCATAATCAAGGCCTCAAAACTGATACCCTCTCACATTCTTGAGAAGTGAATGATTCAACACCATTGACTGAAGAAAAACTGTACCCCCAACTCCACAATGGGAAGGATTAGGGAATCTTACTACTCCTAAGATGCATGAACTAAGAAATCCTGGAACATCCTACTAGGGGAATATTATTTAATATTTTCTTCTCCTAAAGTATAACTATCTAAAATTTATAATCTTTTCTGAATTTCAATGAGTTCTACTACCTCAGGTCTATGTTTCTCTAGGTGAAGACATACTTGAAACTCTGATGGTCTGAGTAAACCATAGATCTCTCTCCCAGAAGGTATCATCACCACATTCTCAGGGTGAATAATGTTGCATCTAAAACCAAGTAGTGAGTCACCTAGTTCTATTATGTGGGGATGTCTAAATTGTCTCAACCTATATTTAATTACTATCTCCCACCGAACCAATGATGACTTCAAGAACACAAGTATACAAATGAACAATGTAGGTTAGTAGACTCATCCAACCATGAGAAGCTAGATACAGAAAACATATGGCATACCCTGTGCATCTTCTCTTCACATGGAAGGAGAGAAAACCCAACCTAGAAACTTTACCACCACCACTAGTGGTATCCCTGAAAAAAAGAGGCCATGAGAAAAATCTCCATTAGAAATGCCATGACATTATCTGATACTCCGATGAAAACCCACACCATGAATGCACATGTCAGAGGGACTCATCTAAAACAATTTGATACTATTCTATTTGGGAGGAATTGACTCACCTGCACAATTTTTCTATAACCAAAAAAACATGTCTTGGAGGGGTAAGGGCCCCTCTTTTCCATTCATTCAATATTATATCAAACAATACTAACATTGGGTAACACTGATTCCCTACGCCACAATGCTAAAACCTCATGAATAAAGTATGGAGAATAGTGTACCTTACATAATGTCTAACAATTTATACTGAAAAATTTGAAGTGACATAGAGCGTACCTCTTACCATATAATGCGATGTAAGTCCATAGACATCCATAGCATGTAGTTTCCCATGGGTCCGGTCGCTAGCTCCCTAAGACTAGGGTGGGACTCCTAGTGGTTATGGTAGAAGGATATCATAGAATCATCAACCACCAACTGCTCCTCATACTCCTCTTCTAGCACCTCCTCCCTAGGAACCACCCTGTCCTCACCAGGGGGATCCCTGATCACGAACCATGGTGGTCCATCTGCCATCATTCCGAGGTGCTTCACACATCTGGTTGGTTAGTCTTGTTCCATGTGATTTCGCCTATCACAATAATAGAAAAGGCCCGCCAAGGGTAGTTCTAGTGCCCTATGTTTTCCATGACCATGCGCCTGAATCTGAACATGGGGAGGCCTCCTTCATCAATGCCCTATGAACTAATTTTTTCAAACTACAGGAGATGTCTTAGCTATATAGTTTGCACTACCAAAACCAACAATCTAGAATTCCTCTGATAGAATTATCTCTATCACCATTTCCAAATCTAGCACCCCATCATAGGGTGGGATGCACAAGGGTACTATGCTGGCATGGATCTCTCTATAGAGTCCCTGCTCAATCTTTTGTGATAAATTGTTTTCATTGTAGATCATATCCAGTGAGGATCAAATTAGGACTGTGAACCTAGACTTGTACTCTACAACTGTGATCCATCACCATTTAAGCTCCAGAAGCTCCTAAATCTAAATGAAGAATAAGAAAGAGGGGTTGTACTCTTCATGAAATAGCTTCTAGATGTCTCCCCATGAGAGTGGTGACTTAACATACATATGAGTAAAAAAACTACACAAAATTCCATCGATTCCACACAAATTGTTTTTTTACCAGACACTATCTGATTCATTAGAATCCAAACATGCCTGAAGAGGTAGACTACAAACACTATCCAAACATCCACTGACTGAGGATCTGGATCACCATTGAACCTCAATGGTATCTAGGGGTGGCACTCACAAAGTACATTCAACATATATACATCATCATCCTACTCTGATAGGACTATTTTTTTCAATATATTGAGGTTATTATAACTTCCAACCTAGAGGATGAGGATTTCATTATAGACCACGAACTGAGGCCTCATCGCTCATAGTGTCATCATCACAAACCAGAGCTGGTATCATGGATGACTGTCATCATGAAGGAATCTTGAACATTATCAAGGAGTACCATATTCAAATGAGAATATATATATATATCAATCAAGAGGGGGATATAACTCAAGAAGGATAAAAAAGTTCTCAATCTTATATAATGAATGTATCATTGATCCAGGCATCAAATGTCTTAGGGTGGCGATTCGACAAGAAGATAGTCAGGGTCCTGGTGAATTGCTACATAGGCTACCACACAATCACTAGAATCCATGGTATATGAAATGCAATCTAGAAACATTGACACTATTTCCCTAATCCCAACCAAGGGATTTTAGGGTAAATTTCCGAAAATCATCCTAAGGGTCTAACCACCTCTAATAAAAATCATTCACAACCTGACCCAAGCTTGTGATCGAGTTGTGACTACCCCTGCCCACCTTGGTGACAAGATCCGAAGGAATAAGAAATTTGAGGAGGAATTTTCCAATGTACGTGCATAAATAAATGTAACCAACTTAATGAAAACGTGCATAGGAAAATTAACAACAGATACAAAACTACTATAAAAAACCAAACATGGATTGACCTTTATTCAGTACAATTTAATTAATGTAAAATGAAATGGAAATGGGAGAAATACATTCCCAACAGGAAAAGTGTCACAACATGAAAAAAACTAGAAAATTAAAACCGTAGAGATATCCCCACTCTTGGATCCTAATATATGACCATCGTACGTCATCCAAGCACCCCGTATCTCTATGATCCTATGACATGATGATCAACCTATATGCCGTCTGCATATTAAATTATATCAACCTATTACCATTTGATTTCTTACGACATAAACCATGTCTTAGTTTTTCCTTTTCATTGATGGGTTAGAGTGGAGTTGGGATTGGGTGGGTACCTATAATGCAGAATTCAGAGATTTTATGGATTCTCATATTCAAATCAACCTTTCAGGCAGACTGCCAAAGGGTTGCACACTGTGTAATAGGCTTACACATCGTGTAATGGTCCTATTGAGAGGTTGTGATCGGCTTTATTATGTGATGGGTACACATTATTATTTTTCAAAACTCATCATAATGGAATTAATGAATGATTTTTAATTCAGTGAATATGAATTTAAGTCAAGGGAATTAATTTTTCGACAGTTATGATATTTAAAGGGTTCTTGACATTTATTGGGATAACACGTCGTGTAATACCCCTACTACTTTTTATTTAAACAGGTAATGCAGATGGTTATTTATTTTCCCTCTACTCCAGACACAACCTCCTTGACCTAAATTTTTCCCCATACGATCTGGAACTTGTCTATCCCTTCTGAATCCTTTATATTGGATTTGGATCATCGTTATGCTTGAAAAGTGTTTTTTTGGGAATGTTTTCTCCATTATTATTTGTGTTTCCCTCCTTCAATTATCTTGGGGTTTTAGTGAATCATCATGGAATTGATAGGTATATACCCTATGGTGTTTAATATTTATTCTAGGATGTGTTTCATGGTCTTCTTCTCCTTTCTTCTTATTGATGGTTGTCATTATGAGGTTTGGTTATTTGGAAGATGAAGGTGGTTCCATACAAAATTACTTAATTTATTATCCTTGTGTTGCTTGATTTATTTCAACTATTGAATTAAATTCAGTTTCTCACATTTTCAATCAATTGATTTGATAAAACCCCGTTATAGTCAATTGTGATATTTGAAATGGTTTTGGACTGAAAATTTGGAAACCCCCCGACTCTAATGAATTGAGGTGTGTTTTATGGAAATTGGTTAATTTAAATTATTGAATTTGAATTATGGATTTGATGGAAATGATTCTAATTATTTTATTAATGAAATTGATGAAATTAATTGGGAAAATAATAGAATTGTTGTTGAATGGATTTCAAACATGTGAAAATTCCCTAAAATGATTTTATTGAAACCTAATGGTTTTATCCTTTAGAAAGGAAATTTTTATTATTATTAAAAGTCATGTTGGCTTTAAATAAAAAATTAGAGTTTTGAAATGGAATAATGGGATTTAATTTAATTTTATGCAGTCTTAAAAAAATTATCATCATGTCAGAGAACATGGAAGCCTCAGTTATTTTGTGAGTTCTTTGGATACACACTACGCTATTACAACGTTCAAAAACATAACTGTGGAGGGTCACATACCTGATGGAAGGGTGATGAGTCATCTCTAGATAATGTCAGGGGAGAATTGAGTATACATATTTTAATGAGTTCACTTAGAGTGTGCATAATCCTATAGGTTTCCATTAATATCGTACCATTGGGTGGATAACTATGTTTCTCACTTTTTTATTTATATATGAGATATAAACATACAAAAAATGTTTTATTTAACTGTTTTATATAATTCATTATTTATGAAATATTCCCCCACTTGTAAAGTAGTGCCTCTGCATTAAAATTATTTTCCATCATTTTGAAAATGTATAGCATGTTTTGTTGAAATATGTTTTTCGAATTTCCAAACCGAATTTTTTTTGAAAATTGAATCCATATTTTGGATAATCTATATTTGGAATCTATTATAGAATATTTTTGGTATCATAATGAGATTAGGCTCACACCAAAATTTTTCGTATGGGTGTTTGTAGACATTCTTCTTCCTGGTTCAAGAATATGGAAGGGATCTCTTGGAGGTGGATCAATCTTTAGAGATTAGAAATTGGTGAGTTTTTTCCTTATGGACCATGTGGATATTTCCCTATTTTTAGTACCGAGAATCATGTACTATGTGATTTTTATGCCTCCTTGTATTTTGGTACATTACTCCCGGTGGATTTTCTTTTATATGAATATTGACTTGCTAGTATTAATTCCACTATGTTTTGTAGAAAAATCATTCCCACTTGTAGGTTGTATGATGTAATGTTCTAGTCATCGACCTATGGGGATCATGATCTCCCACTAGGATATGTTAGGGCCAGCATGGTTATCGGGTTACTAGGATTCCCAGGATGGTTCTTGATTAAGTGGTTTCATATAAAGGTTGTTCGGCTATTTTTTGTAGTCAGTATGCATTTCTGAAAATCTTGTTCGGATGTAAGAGGTAGTTATGATCAAATGTATGGAAAGAACTCACCACAATGAACCATTATTCAACAGAGGTGGTTAGGGGAGAATGTCTTATGAAGTAGTTATAGTCCCTTACCAATTTTGATTTGGAGAGAGTGGATTCTAAATATGGTTGTACCATTTATTGAGAATAATGTTTTTCTATATTTCTTGGTTTGAGAAATACCGAATGTCTTCAATATTGTATACTATTGTTGTGTAGAATCGTTCCTTCGAGTTAACATGAAAATAAAACCCATGAAAATTTTTCTGCTCAACCGCATTGTGTGAATCCTCTAGTGGACCCAAATAAGGTTGATGTGATTTCACACACTGTCTAAGGTATGGGACATGCATCACATCTAGTTCGCGCTCCAGCTCCCACTATGGATCCATAGGGTGATGTTATTCATAATATTTATCAGGAGTTCCTTCTCTAGAATCCACCAATTTTCAAATTCCCCACTAACCCTAAACATGTTGAGGAATGATTGAGCAAGGAAGTTTATATATTTGAGTTTTTGGAAACACTAGATGTTATCAAGGTAATGTGTGCCACCTTGATGATGGAAGGACCAAGAAGGAGATGGTGGGACATGATGGTGATGGTAGGAAAGAATTAGGTATTAGAGTGGAAGGAAATCCAGTTTCTTTTCAATGAAATTTTCTATCTATAGTCAATGTTTTTGTCCAAGGCTATAGAGGTTTTTATGATTAAGAAAGTTAAGAAATATTCACTGAGTATTCATACCTATTTGTTGAGATGGTGTAGTTTTATCCTATTATTGTATCTAATTAGAAGAGAAAGGCTCAACAGTTCGAGTTAGGGCTTCGATCTGATATCCATTATCAGGTTATCTTACTCAAGATTCACACTTAAGAAGATTTTATGGATAAGGAGATGATGTTTGAGATGGACTTGGCTTGAAATTCAGGGATGATGGGAGTTCCTCTTTCATCTAGTGGCACTGTTGGTTCCATTAAAGGAAAATGGATTTGTGAGGATTCTCATGACAGTTCGTAATGGAAGAGTTATTATAGGACTCCTACAGTACCGAGAGAATGGTTTTTGAAATTCTATCAGTGGGGAAAGCAAAGACATTCTAAAAGGGTTTTCATTGAGGCACCCAAGAACTGTAGCACCTATGGATGTTCAGGTCACATAAAGAGATCCTCCAATCACATATATACTTTTTGTAGTGTAATAGGATCTTCCAATTCTAAAACTATGGGGAAACCAATTTATTTAAGTACAAAATGGTTACAGAAATTGGTGTCTGAAACGAAGATTCTTCACACTGTGGAAGAGTCTCCAAATGAAGTAGAAACATGTCTAGCGACCATGAGAGGTACAATTAATATATCATGGTAATTATTAACTCCTCTATATGATATTAGTGCATCTCACTCATTTATTTCATCCTGCATTGTTAAACTACTAAATATTTTTATGGATCTTTTATCTTCCACAATGGATATTACAACCCCACTTGGTATGAAGAGAGTGAAGGGTCTCTATAGACCCTCTGGTGTCTTCTCTCTATCAGATGCCGAATTAGAGATGATTTTTTTGTTCTTGATATTAAATCTCTTGATTTTATATTTAGGATGGATTGGATCATTTCCAATGAATCCTAGATTGAACGTTTTCTTTGAAAGATCTACCTTTGAACATTCAGTGGTGTGCCTCTTGTCTTTTATGGAGAATGGGACCCAAGGCTGAGTAAAGACAAACCCTATTATCCAAAATTATTGAAAGTGATATAAATGTTTTTTGTTGATTTTGAGAGGGATTCAGTGATTGGGAGTCTTCCTCTAATCCCCATCATGTTTCTTAATGTGTTTCCTTCTTATTTCTCTAGTCTACCACAAGTGATAAAGGTTGAGTTATCTATTCACTTAATTTCTGGTACGCAACTAGTTTAAATTCTCTCTTACCACATGGAACTAGATGAACTTATGGAGATGAATTCCCAATAGGATGAACTTCTTGAGAATGTATTTATAAGGCCTAGTGTTTCCCCTTGGGTGGTGCTAATTCTCTTAGCGAAGAAGGATGATGGTCCTCATCACTTATGTGTTGATTACTAAAATCTAAATCGAGTTATAGTAATGATCAAGTATCTGTTTCTATAGATTGTTGATTTGTTTAATCAATTGAAAGGAGGGAATTGGTATTTAATGATTGAACTTCTATCTTGTAACCATCAAGTAAGGATAATGGAATATAAAATTCAGGAAACATCCTTTAAATTTAGGTATGTCGATTAAGAGTACCTTATTATGCCTTCAGTCTGAAAAATGATCCTACATTTTTCAAAGATTTGCTGAAAATTATTTTCCATGAGAATCTGGATAACTCTGTGTTAGTATTTGTGGATGAAATCCTCATTTACTATATGTTGAAGGAGGATCAAGTGCATCAACTGAGAATAGATATGCGTATTCTGAGAAATCATAGACCTTATGCCAAGATTTCAAAGTGTGATTTCTGGATTTGGGAAGTGAAATTATTGGGACACATGGTGTCTAAATAAGAAATATTAGTTGATACTGAAAAGGAGAAGGATATTATGAATTTTGGGAAACCACAAAATATCATCGACATTCAGAACTTCTTAGCGTTAGCTAAATACAGACATAGGTTCATGAAAGACTTTTCATAGTTGGCTTATCTGATGATATCACTTACTCAGACGGGGGAGAAATTTTCTTGGGATGATAAAGGTCAGAATTATTGTGTGTAGTAGAAACATATTTTGACTAAAATGCTAGTGTTGACTCTTCAGGAGGTTGGGCAGGGCTATTTTGTATTTTGTGATGCATTGGTTTTAGGCTTGGGTAGCATTTTTATACAAGGAGACCATGAAATTTCTTATAAATATCATCATCTTAGGCCGCACGAGATGAATTTTCATACCCATGATCTTGAACATGTATCTATGATACAATCACTAAAGATTTTTTTGAATTCCCTTTACGTAAAAGGGTTTACCTTTTTTTAGATCATAAAATATTTAGTTATATATTCTCTCAAAATGATTTGAACCTTTTCTAGAGGCATTGGGTGGAGTACGTACAGTCAGTTGACATCAACATCTCCTATACCCTAGGGAAGATGAATTTCATTGCAGATGCATTGAGTATGAATCTTCCAACCCATGAAGTGAAAGAATATTCTGATGAGTTAAATTTGATGGATATCATTGCATAGCTACTTATCAGAGTTCAGGAGAAAGGGGCTGAACTTTCTTTAGAAAACATTTAGTTATCATCTACTCTTATCGAGATGATTCTTCATGTTCAACATCTTATTAATGAATTCTATAGCATTAAAGAATTTCTATGATGTGGGGATACAATTTCCTTATGGTTGTTCTCCAAAGAGGGTGTTATATGTAATCATAATTTATTCGGTGTGCCTTTAGTGGAAGGGTTGTCATAATTCCTGTTGGGCAGTGAACCCAGTAACCAAAAAAATATTCTATGATATACAGCAACAGTTCTGGTGGCCAGGGATAAGGCATGACATTGCTGAGTTTGCATCTCATTACTATATGTACCACTATGTTAAGGCTAATCACCAGTAACCTTTGGGATTCTTTCAACCCCTTTTAGTCCCTACATGGAAGTAGTATGGGTTCTTAATGTATTTTTGGTCAGGTTTCCATGAATATAGAGAAAGATGATTTTTTCATGGGTTGTGATGGACATGATCACCATGTCCTCTTACTTTATGACAATTCAGGATATATCCAATGTTGAGAAGTTGTGAAGTCCCTACATGAAATAGATTGTTTGTATTCATAGAGGTCCATATTCTATAGTCCCTAATAGGTATCCTCAGATTACTTCTCTCTTTTGGAGAGGCCTTTTGGAGGAAATTTGATCTCAGGTATGTTCATGCATGGCCTATCATTCTTATTTGGATGGCAAGACAGATAGAGCTATAAAGACTCCTGGAGATATGCTACTTTCTTGTGTTCTCAACATTGGCTTTGATTGGGATGATCACTTGGTTCTGGATAAGTTCTCTTCTTACAATAGTAAGCAGTTATCGATCATGATGGATATGTTTGAGGCCTTGTATGGATAGACCTATAAATATTCATTGTGTTAGTCGGAGATTTGTGAATGTTCCTTAGTTGGACCAATCTTTGTGCTGGAGAAGACAACTAAGATTCAACTGATTCAATGGAGAATTTTAATAGTAAAGTGAAAATATAAGCCTTATGTTGATCAATGATGATGACCTTTAGCATTTTTAGTTGGTGATTAGGATTTCCAAAATATTTCACCCCAATTGGGTCATTTATGACTTGGGAGTCAAGGGAAGATTTCTCTCCATTTTACAGGACCTTTTGAGTTTGTTGAGCAGGAGGAGAAAGTTTATTACCATTTAGAACTACCACTGTAGATGACATCGATACGATACATGTTCCTTGTATCCTAGCTTAGAAATTATATATATGATCCATCTCACATTTTGATCTAGAGTAATCTTGGGATTTAAACTAATTTAACATTGACTGAGTGACTAGTCATGGTAGTTGATATTTAGCCCAATGTACTTTGTGGGAGGATGATACCTTTTGTTTCCATTCCATGGAAACCTGGTTTTGATTATCACTAGACATGGGAACATGAGGCTCTGATGAGAGAACAATGGCTTTATCATTTTGACATGGATGCTTCATTATAGGCATTCTAGGGAAAGAATGTTCCTATGGTGGGGAGGTTGTAACATCCCTTTACCTTTTTGACTAGTAAGTGTTAAAACTTCTCTTAGTTTTTCCATTTCATTGATGGGGTATAGGGGTTTTTGGATTTAGAGGGATCCTATAATGGTGATTTCATATGTTTTCTTGATTCTCACCATCAAATTAATCTTTCTTGAAGACTTCCATAAGGTTCCACACCGTGTAACAGGCTTACACACTATTTAATGGTCTTACATATAGGTCGCGATTCACTTCACGTTGTGATGGGTAAATGTCCTTAGTTTTCACTACACATCCTGAAGTAATTAATGATCAATTTTTAATTCAAAGAATTATAATTTATGTTGTGGTGATGTTGTTTTTGGAGTTTAAAAAATTTAAAGGGTTCATGATATGTAGTGGAATTACACGTCATATAATACCCAGAATTTTTTTTCAACATGAAGTGAACCTAGTTATTTATTTTTCCTAATATCTAGACTCAACATTCCAAACCTATGTAATTCCCCAGGCTATCATGAATCTATCCATACCTTCTGAATAATATCATTTGATTTGGATCATTGTTGCGATTGCAGTGCGTTTTCTGAGTAAGTCTTATCCCTCATTCCTTGTTTCTCTCTCTTTATCCCCTATTGGGTTTTCAATTGATCATATTGGAATTGATGGATCTATGACATATGGGGTTGGATATTTCTTTTGGTTTGAGTTTCTAGGTCCTCTTCACCTTCATTCGCATTGATGGGTGTCGTTTCATGTTTTGAGTTTCAAGAAGCGGTATGTGTTTCTATCATGAATTTACAAATTTATTATCCTTATACCACTTGATATATTTAAATTTATATTGAAATTAAATTTCTCTGATTTTCATTAAATTTATATGATAGAACGTAATTCTAGTGAATTGAGAGATTTGAAATTGTTTTGGCATGAGAATTTGAAAACCCCCAATTCCATCGAATTCGGTGTGTGTTTTATATAAATTGGTTAATTTAAATTGTTGAATTTAAATTTTGTATTTGATGTAAATTATTTCAATTTAATTTCTAAATTTTACTATTTTAATTAATTTTGAAATGTAATTGATTTTGAAAGGACTAAAATCCTAGGGAAATGAATTAAAAATGATTTGATAGACGACCAATGGTTTTATCTTGTGGAAGGGGATTTTTTTACTAAAACCCATTTTGGTATTAAATGTCAAAATTGGAATTTTGAAATGGATGAATGGGATTTAATTTTATTATAATAAGTATTAAAATAAATTTACTATCATGTAAAATAAAATTAACTACTTATGAAGTTGGAGAGACATTTGGATACAATCTACGGAATTATAACATTATAAAATGTGCATACAGTGGGTCACATCCTTGATAGAAGGGTTATAATTCAAATCTGGCTAGTGTTTTGGGGTCATTAGTCTACACATTTTGTGGATATCACTTAGAGTGTGTGGAATCCTAAAGATGGATAGTACTATCATACCTTTAGTAAGATTACCATGTTTCAACTAATTTCTTTATATATGAGATATAAATATATGGAAATTATATAAATATGATTTAGAATACTTTTCTACATTTACATATATTATTTTATGTAATAATTTTTTTAATCCATTATTTTATTAATATTATATATCTTGTATGTAAAGCTCATGCTTTAAAAATATTTTTCATCATATTGAAAATGTATAGCATGTTTTGATTAAATGTGTTTTTTGAATTCCCAAACCTGTTTATTTTGAAAATTTAAATCCTATATTTGGAAAATAAATAGTTAACATCTTGTATGTAATCTCTGGTGGAATCCAACTAGACTTTGGACCACACCCATCTTTTGTCTTCGATTATATGTAGACTTTCTTCATCCAGGTTCAAGAAAGGGGAAAGGATATCTTGGAGGTGGATCTAGCTAGTGAGACTTGGACATGGTGAGTTGTGTCCTTATGGGCCTTGGGGGTGATTTCCCAAATTTCATTACATGGGTTGTATAACTTTATATTTTTATCCCTCCTTGTATTGTTTTAATTTACTCCCAGTGGAGTTTTTTTCAATGTATTTTTACATTTTTTTTCTTACTTTCACTATGTCTTGTAGAAGAATCATTCTCACATGCATGTTGTATGATGCCAGGTGAAAATCAACAACCTTTGATGATCAGGAATACCTTTTAGGATATTTAAGGGATGGCTCGGTTATTGATTTACTAGGGTACTTGCGATGGTTTGTGATAGGCACGATACTTGTGGGCAATGCCAGTGTAGGGGTGGGTATAAATATACACAGTAGGACACCCCAAAAAAGTAAAGGGGGGTTAGTAAGAGATACGACTGAAGAGGATTGAAGTATATAGAATAATGTATAGTGGAAGAGTACAACTCATCCCAACAAGATAACGAATGAAAACTCATCCAAACTTAAGGAGCTTGAAATAGAGGGGAGATGAACTTCTTATTGAGTATGATCGACTTATAGTAGGAGAGTATGCTCATATAACCATTATAAGATAGACACAAAAATAACATGAAATACCCTACATGTCTTTCCCTCTCCTGTAAGTAGAGTATACCATGACCTAAGGAGTGGCTGCTAAAATAGGTCATACATGTATACTCAGTCGAAGAAGCCTAGATAAGAGAGTTGGGGGATCTCTATATCATAGCTCATATCAGAAAAAAAAACTCACCAACAATTCTATAAATATCCAATAATGATACCCGACATCCCACACATATGTCATGATCATGCATGTTATAGGGACTCAAATAACTAAACCCCGATACTATTTTCTTTGGACCGAATGGGATAGCCCCCACAGTTTTAGGTCAAATCACAAGGACACATTTGGTGGGGAAAACACTCCTCTTTCTCATTAGTTAAAAGGTACTTCAAAACACATATTGCCGCTAATTCGCATAGGACGATAGTTAAAATTGATCTAAGGGACTTTCACCCTATTATTTCAGAGAGATTCCA
This sequence comes from Viscum album, assembly GCA_963277665.1. NCBI lineage: Eukaryota > Viridiplantae > Streptophyta > Magnoliopsida > Santalales > Viscaceae > Viscum > Viscum album. The sequence continues at coordinate 1,183,086,908 of OY728146.1, forward strand.
CACTAAAAGTATCCTTAGAAGACCTATTCTCATGTGCATTAGGGGGATTACACTCTTGTCATAATGGATCTATTCCCTAGTGCATCAGGGGGATAATAAATTTGCAGTCGATGGGGACCACTACCCAGCCCACTAAAGGGTAATATGCTAGAGGGTACTGCCTAAAATGTAGCTAAAGAGGACCCACACCCTAGTCTGTCAGGGTGATTCCACTATGGTCATTGGGGATCTGAAAACTAGTTAATTAAGGGGATCAACACTAGGAATAACTTGTTGAGGACCCTCAACCATGGTAATGGGGTGGCAACACTCTGATCATCAAGGACCGCTACTTCCTATCCTGGGTGGGGGTAATCATAATACTACTATGGAAATAATGTATGATCGCTTTCATCATCAAGCATCACTCAGATAATTTTCATGCCTGAAACAGCTCACATCATATATCAAAATCCACTATGGAGGGAACCATTGTGTTTTACCCAGGAAATCTCCCAAGAAAGGGTACACACATGACAAAATATGAGTCCAAAAGAATATATAAAGGTATAAGATTTATTAATTTGCACATGACGCGTATGGGGGACACTCTATGTGTGACCCCACCTCATCACCTACCCATGAACCATTCCATACATGGGTCCTAAACTATGAAAAAATACCCGTAGTCATTCCAATGTACTTCGAGGGTATATAGAATATCTTGCCAAAAGGTTGGTGAGTGCACAATGATCATCATTGGTCCAATGGGAAAAATGTAATTACAATAACATACCTTCTCAAACAGTTTAGGATAACCAAATAAATCATACAATTAAAATCCTTATGGAAAAGAAAACGTGATAGACTATTAATTCACTTGAATCAAACACCAGGTGAAGAAATTTCCTTTCACCACATTATACACAAATAGTGCCTTGTGGGGCCCATATTTCAATCTTGAAATAAAAGAACAGATTTCACCATTACGATCCTCAGGAAAAAATTTACAGGGTTGAATATTCTTTTTTCAAAACCAGAAACCCAGTGAAAGAGGTAAATTTTATCACAACACACCTGAACTAGGCTTCATGGGTCCTGCACATTGATTTCAATTTAAATTCCTAATATTGGTTTAAAATGTCCAACTCAATGTCAAGATCACTATTCCGATGATGACACATCTATTGGACATCACATGCAGAAATTATGGCTGGACAATGTTTTAATAAAAATATTATATAAGTATAATTATACCATTTCAGGAACCCGATCTAGAAACCTGAAAACGTCATCCAAAATGGTCTCAAAAAAACCGTTTTAAAGATAGGGTCACATCACCACAGATGGTGTGTCAATCGAACACTGCATGGATAAGTAATGCTTGATTCAATTACTCTCTCACAAAACTAAAAATAATAATAATTAAATATTTGAATTTTTTTTCTTCAAACAACAGAAAACATGTTGCGCAGACCCCATGAGAGCAACCACTTCTCCAATCCACCTCCCAACGTTTTCTTCCTTTTCTTTTATTTCTATTTAATAATTTTAAATATCATAATCTTTTAATGTAAAACCCTAGAAACCACTGTAACCTTAATTGTAGCACCATACAGTAGTGCCTCCTCTCACATATGGCCTCTAAAAAAACACATAGGACTGAAAATCACGAGTTATTTTTTATGAATTTAACATTTTTTATTACAAAAAATAGTTAGGGTGATTTTTTTTTCAAAATGCACCTTAAAGGCGGCATCGTGGTTGCCGCCATTGCATTGCAGGTGAAAGGCGCCATCCGCGATGCCGCCTTTACACTGGGGCTGAAAGGCGGAACCCACGATGTCGCCTTTCCCCTAACAAAAAAATAATTTTTTTAATGTTTTGTTTTGTTTATATATTTATTTATATATATAAATCATAAAAACTGTTCACAAGTATGCCTCCTTTCACCTAAAAAAATTATTAGTTTTTAAAATTTTGTTTCAAAACCGCATACTTGAATGACAGAAATGTTTCAAGTACATGACTTTGAAAGACTATAAAATATATATAATAAGATGAATATAAATGAAACTCTAAATATTTATTAAACATATAAGCAATTATTGAAAACACAAATCATTTCAGAAAAATTTGTTCATGAAAAATAATTTATAAGCATTCAATACCACCTACTAGAAAGTTAAAAATAATTCAAGTACGTGACATTGAAAGACTATAAAATATAAACCATAAGACCAATATAAAAGAAACATTAAAAATTCATTAAACATATAAGCAAATGTTGAAAACACAAATCATTTCAGAAAAATTATCCATGAAAAATAATTTATAAGATCTCAAAACTACCTACTTGAATCATAGAAATGTTTCAAGTAAGTGACTGTAAAAAAATATAAAATATAATCCATAATAACAATATAAACGAAACATTAAACATTAATTAAATATATAAAAAATTGTTGAAAACAAAAATGATTTCATAAAAATTTTTCATGAAAAATAATTTATATGCTTTCAAAACCACCTACTTGAAACTTAAAAATGTTTCAAGTATGTGAATTTAAAATACAATAAAATATAAACCATTAGACCAATACAAATGAAACATTAAACATTCATTAATCATATAATCAATTGTTGAAAACCCAAATCATGTCATAAAATTTTTTCATGAAAATTAATTTATAAGCTTTCAAAACCGCCTACATGAAACTTTGAAATGTTTCAAGTACGTGACATTGAAATACTATAAAATTTTAACAATTAGAACAATATAAACGAAACATTAAACATTAATTAAACATATAATTTTTTTTTGAAAACACAAATCTTTTCATAAAAATCGTTCATGAAAAATAATTTATAACTCTCAAAACCGCCTACTTGAAACTTAGAAATGTTTCAAGTACATGACATTGAAATACTATAAAACATAAACCATTAGACCAATATAAACAAAACATTAAACATTCATTAAACATATAAGAAATTTTTGAAAACAAAAATCATTTCATACAAATTGTTAATGAAAAATAATTTATAAGCTTTCAAACCGCCTACTTGAAACATAGAAATGTTTCAAGTATGTGACTTTGAAAGGAAATAAAATATAAACCATTAGACCAATATAAAAAAAACTTTAGACATTCATTAAACATATAGGAGTCAACCCTGCATCAATATTATGAACGGTGTCTCTAGTATCACATACGTCTATAATCTATGATGCATGAAAACATGTTATATCCCCTTTCTTGGGAAAACTAAATCCATTCTTCCACCCACCATGTCCATATCCATATCAACATATGGCCTCATAAGGGTATGGTGAAAGATATTCCATATGAAATTATCATAGGTTCCCATTATTGTAAATATCATCCCTTTAAACACCACCATGCATCCAAACATTATAATTTCTTCTACAATTCTCACCACATTTCCCTAGGCCCAGTTGATCAGATGAAAACACCAACAATTCCACATAGCCCATCAGACTCTTCATCAACAAATATTTATCCTTTATCATCTTCAAAAGAATATTTTAGGACCTCCTTGATATATCCATTCCAAACACTCACATACAAGAATACTATATACATAAAAACCTGAAAATTTGATGGTTTTAATTTTAGAGTATATTTGTATGTGAGTGTTTGAAATGGATAGATCAAGAAGGCCCTACAGTGGAATTTTTAATATGATAAAGGATAAAGATTTGGTGATGAAGAGTTCGATGGGCTTTGTGGAATCATTGGTGTTTTCTTCTAATCAACTGGGCATGGGGAAATGGGGTGAAAATTGTAGAAGATATTGTAATGGTTGGATGCATGGTGGTGTTGAAGGGGTTGATATTTATAGAAATGGGAACATATGAGAATTTCATGTGGCATATCTTTCAACATTACCCTTATGCAACAGGTTGTTGATATGGATATAGACATGGTGGTTGGAAGAATGCATTTCCTTGTCCCATGAAGGGATATATAAAATTGTTTCATGCATCATAGATTATATATGTATGTGATACTAGTGACACCGTGCATCCAATTGACGTGGGGTTGAATCCTATATGTTTAATTAATGTTTAATGTTTCGTTTATATAGGTCTTATGGTTTATATTTTATAGTATTTCAAAGTCACATACATAAAACATTTATAAGTTTCAAGTAGGCAGTTTTCAAAGCTTATAAATAATTTATCATTTCTATATATATAAAACATATAAATGAAAATAAACAATCAATGTCTATGTCTACGGTGAGGAGATCATGTCCCACATGGCGGTCTAACAAAAATCATTTCATAAAAAATATTTTTTCATTTCAATAGACATAAAACATATAAATGAGCATAAACAATCAATGTGTATGTCTACAGTGAGGAGATCATGTCCCATATGGTGGTATAATAATAGGACACCCATTGAGAGATCTTTGGGGAGTCTGATGACCTGGAGAAGGCTGGTACTCAGGTACTAGAACGTCGATTTTCATATCCTGAACTTCTGTGCTAGTGGGAGAAAATGTCAACTCCACCTCATACGGCCCTCGTGATCCTTCTCCCACCTCGATGGTAGAAGAACCTGACATCATTGCAGTGGGGACCAAATCATATGGTGGTACTATACCCCAACTCTACAATGGGTCTGGACCTAAAGGCTGCGATGACTCTGGATCCAAAGGTTGCGCTTCATATAGACCCCACGATGGATAAAACTGAGGATATCTTGTCAAAAAGGATGGATCCCATGACGGATGAGGAACATACAACATCAGCTCAGACTGAACTACTAGAAGGCTGACCTCTGCTTGTGGAACTGGTGAGGCCTGACGTGTAGGACGACGTTGTCTACGTTGTCTTGGTCGTGGATCCTCAGCACCAGAAACTGCTATAGTATCTTCCTCTGTGGGAGGAACCTACTATCTCCCTACCGGACGCTGGAAGTGGCTCTTGGAAAATGCATGGACAGATGACCTATTCTCCAATGCATGAGCATGAATGAATTCCTGGCTGAAGACTATATCCTCAGCCTCATCACTCATATGAATAATTCTGACTGTGTGACTCTCCTGTAAACTGATTTAAATGAGTTAGAAAATAACTCAATAAACATAATAATATAATTTAATTGACTTACAATCATATGCATCTCTCTGCCTGCTCAGGTAAGATACAGTATAGACATCATTCTATACAATGGCTCATACTCGTGTTGCGCTGAAAGTGAAAACTGCATCTTAGGAACTCCCTGGATATGAAACTCTATGCGTCTATACCAACAGTCATGAAATACAGCATGTACTCGATGCCAATTATCATCCTGCCTCCCTATCAGCTTCATCCCATGAAGTTGATCTCTCTGCATCGGGGGTAATGTAATCCGCTGAGTGAAAAGAAACTGGTGAATGGCTCTGTCAGGCTGGTGCCACTCAACAATATGAATGTGAATGAGTGGCACTACAACCATAATATCGTCAAGACCAACCATGCAGTATGGAGAAAACATGTCCATAACAGACCAGTATTGAACCCATAAAATCTGTAATAACATATTACCCTTATTAGAAAAATTGTTAACTAAAAAAATATGTTATTAATAAATTTTTTAGACAGTTATTGATTGTATATACATACCTGATGGGGTAAGAGGAAGCCGAACTAGAGCCGATATATAGCCAAATCGTTTCTTGGAACTGCATTGAAATTGTGTCGCTAACACCACCTATAAAATACATCATCGACAGTGATAAATTATGAGAAATTAAAGTCAATAACTTGTCGTAGCATCTAAAACTGAAAGAAATGAGTGATCATACCAGCATCCACGTGGAGCGTCATGCAGCACCTCCATCTCAACCAGTGGACCAGCAAGATTAGCGTAGAATGCGAGGATATGTTCCCATGCCCACATGTGAATATGGATGATGCATCCCCCGAGACCTGTGCACCGCCTGTGGGATATCCTACATAATTCTTTGTATGTGTATTCCAAGCAGGAGGATCCCCAACTATACATCCATTCCTGATCAAAATCCTCTAACATGGGTAGATACATTTTGTGCACGTGCATCCCTGAATGATATGTACACATGGTGCATCCAATAAGTCGTAATATATATGCATGTGCATAACGCATCACTGTCTGATCATCAGTATCATCATCTAAAAGTGGAATATGTGACTCCATCAAAGGCATGGATATCGATGCTCCATCGGTAGCACTACGATCGGACAAAATGTCAACGCCTAACAAGCACTGAGAAAGGTCGGGCCAAGCTACCCAATTGGATCCAATACCTAGTGTCCCCTGGATAGGAATTCCAAGAAGCATAGCCACATCCTAGAGGGTGATGGTCATATCTCCCTCAGGCAGGTGGAATGTGTGTGTCTCTGGTCTCCACCTTTTAACGAGTGCAGCTAGCAGGTGATGGTCTATAGATGTAAAATTTGATACTACAATACCATAGAATCAAGCATGATGCAAGTATAGTATAATGGCAGGAGGAGGCTCTGTGTAATAGAAATGGTGTGCTTGACGCACCCTGATCAATCGATCTGGACCACCCTCTATCAAAACCTATGAACAATGTGTAGCATGTTGACTCAGTAGTATGGTGTTAGTCAAATGCATATAAACCAATGATGTTTTATCAGGGATTCACATCATGGATCATTCACGACCTATAAGTGGTTCCGTCTCTATTATATGTTGGATGAACCATGATTTAACTTTGTTTTATAAATTTTTTTATAAAATAATTGGCATGATTTATGTATTTTCAAAAAAGGGTTTTTGAAAAAATATGGTTTCCCATAATTTTGGTAAATAGAAGGGTGTTTTAAAGAATTGTGAAATGATGTGTGAACTAGTTTACAAAGAATGTTTTTATATCATGAAATGGTTTTTTTAATGTTATAATGCCCTTTAAAAATAATTTTATGTATATCTCACATGTGATCCTTGGTTATATAGGTGGAAGGTGAAGTACTAGGTCTCATATTTTGATATTGTAAGGGAGTTCACTTCTTGGGGTGTTATTCTATTACTAGATCAATATTTATTTGTCTATATGACATCATTAACAATGTAGGAGGGTTCAATTTCTAGGGTGCTCCTCTATTCCTTAGAACATTATGCACGGGTTATAGGGATTTTAGGGCGTATTCGTCATATTTATATATCATTGTACTAGATAACCTAGTCATATGTTTCAGGATTATTTTCCTTCGATTTTAGGATTTAAAGATTAGGGTTTCACATTTTGCCTTTTGGATCTAGGATTTTGGATTTATTTTAAGGTTTTACAGTTTAGGATAATGATTTGACAAAAGATTTTCAGGATTACGGTTTAGAATGTTAGGATTACGGTATAAAAAAGATGTTTCTGAGTTTACTGTTTTGATTTTCCATTTTGGGGGTTAGAAAACCGAGGTAAAAGGAAGATATAACTACATAAAATTTATAGTATGAGAATCTACCAATAACGAAAATACATAATTGTGGCTTAGAGTGTGAACTCGTCCCAACAATTTTAGGGCATCGTTTCCAATTATGACCTTTTTGATGACATATGGTGCATCTCAAACTCTGTCTTTGTTCTTGAGGCCAGTCCATATCATTTCGCATCCTAATGTCCTTCGGTCTCCCACGAGGACGCAACCAATTCATATCTGGTACCACTATCGGTTGACCTTTGGGCATTGGGAAATAACGAAACTCCCCAATAGGTGTCAATGGTGCAACATAACAGTTAGCAATGGTGTTCATCTGGTACACTGGATTAACTCTATGTTATTTATATTTTTAACTCTATGTTATTTACATTTATAACTCTATTTAATTTATATTTTTAACACTATGTAATTTATATTTTTAACTCTATGTTATTTATATTATTAACTCTATGTTATTTATATTATTTTAACTCTATGTTATTTATATTTTTAACTCTATGTTATTTATATTATTTTAACACAATTTTATTTATATTTTTAACTCTATGTTATGTATATTTTTAACTCTATGTTATTTATATTTTTAACTCTATGTTATTTATATTTTTAACTCTATTTTATTTATATTTTTAACTCTATATTATTTATATTTTTAACTCTATGTTATTTATATTTTTAACTCTATGTAATTTATATTTTTAACTCTATGTTATTTATATTTTTAACTCTATGTTATTTATATTTTTAACTCTATGTTATTTATATTTTTAACTCTACGTTATTTATATTTTTAACTCTATGTTATTTATTTATTTAACTCTATGTTATTCATATTCTAACTCTATGTTATTTATATTTTAACTCTACGTTAATTATATTTTATCTCTATGTTATTTATATTTTAACTCTATGTTATTTATATTTTAACTCTATTTATTTATATTTTAACTCTATGTTATTTATATTTTAACTTTATGTTATTTATATTTTAACTATATGTTATTTATATTTTACCTCTATGTCATTTATATTTTAACTCTATGTTTATATTTATAACTCTATTTTATTTATATTTTTAACTCCATGTTATTTATTTTTTCATATTCACTCCATGTCTTTTTTAACTATGTTTATTGTTAACTCCATGTTATTGAATATCATTTGAATTGTAGTTTTATTTTTTATTATTAATTAATTTCTAATTAATAATTTCTAATAATAACTATCAACATCATTACTAAATTATCAATTTATCATTTCAATTTTTAGATATTTTAGTAGTTTATAAATAAATATGCATATCTTAAGCATATCCTCCGAGAGTGTCAAACCAGATTGAAACAAGGCCTATTGTTGTGCACCAGTTCCTATTTGAGTTTTGCTCAAATTGGTGTTTTCTGGTTTTACTCCTAGGTACATCTGTGCCAGAGCCACATTCACTTGTTTGTATCCAGACAAGGTTTTTAGTTCTTAGATAACATAGTCTTTATGCTACCAAAATTTCATTAAAGTAATGGTAAATCAATTTATACTAATGATAATTATATTCCTAAATATATATAACTAATTAAACAATCTAATAAACAATAAAAATTAAAACTAAATAAACTACTAAAGAATTATAATTTTAACTATAAACAATTCAACTAAATAGAAAAATTTAAATTTATAAAAAAATATTTAAGTAAAAACAATTCTACAAGATAAAAAAAATTAAATTAAACATCATACCTCTAAATACTTTCCAAAAATTTCAAACTGCAAAAATCTGCCACAATAGAGAGAAATTGAGAGGTAATGGGTGTTTGCAAGTGAGGAGAAGGGGAGGGGGCACTGTGCTTTTATAGGGCGCGAAGGCAAAGGCGGCACCACAGGTTCCGACTTTCGCAATTTCGTCAGGTGAAAGTTGGCCCCCGTGGTGCCACCTTTCGTATGACGTCATATTGAATGGCAGCACTGTGGGTGCCACCTTTTCCACGTCACCGATCTGCGTCGGCAGTGGAAAGGCGGCATCCGTGATGCCGCCTTTGAGGCGCATTTTGAAAAAAAATCTCCGCAACCATTTTTTGAATTTTTTGTTAAAAAAATGCATAACATACTCGAAAATCACACCAATTTTTTCATCCACCATCTTCATGTGGGTCCCACGCCCCCTGTACTACCCAGTTTCCCGGTCATAATCCATGACACACTATGGACCCACCTCGCCGGAGTTGTTTCCAGCCTTGCATTCCCTTCTCACCTAATGTTTAACCGCCTCACCAGATCCACATTGTCGCCTCCTTACGGAAAAATTAACACCTTCGATCAAACTCTAAACGAGGAAAAAAATTATATTTTCATTCATTGGGTCGAGATCATCACAGATCCATGTCTTTATTGACAATGCATTTCATTTTCATCGTAGCAAAAAGTTGATGATGAAGAACACATGGAGAACGCAAGAAAAGGGGGATTGTTCAATGGATTTACAGTTTTATCCATTAACAATGATTTTTATAGGATCAAAATTTACAAAGAATCACAGAAATAACTCAATAATTTCAATAAAGGATGGGAAAATATAAGAGAATGATCCTACCCCGAATTCAGATCTATTGGTCATTATTGAACATACTTGCCAACGATCGATGCATTCGTCATTCTCTAATCTTCGTAGATTTGCAGAACCACCATGATCTGCCAATGATTCATTAATAAATCACCCATAGAAGGAGAGGAGGTAGTTGTGTCAGTTAAATTGTTTTATTATCCAAAGGTGAGAAAATATTCAACCAACTATTTATAGGATTTTATAAAACTAACTGCCAACGATCACTGATTCTGAACATCCTGTGTCCTCTAATTTTTTGTCATGCATAAGTAAAACACCTCATCACGAACTCAATAGTGGTCTTATACTTGCAATTAGATACCCCATTCAAATGTTATTCGATATGACGTCCGTAACAAAATTATATAATTTTTTTATTTTAGTTACGGTTACACCCTTCTGGCTTAGTCTATAGAAGACCCATACCGAAAAAATATATTTCCCTCCAAGGGTAAACACCAAACTACAAACTCAATTTTGGACTCATATTTCAATTTCATGTTTCTTTTTATGAGTTATCTCTTTTCCTTCATATGCATAGTTTAAAATATACTAAATATTTTTATAAAATTTATTTCAGGTACATCAGGCCTCGGAATTGCACGCCATCTTAGTTCCTGGTTTCCAAAGTATATACAAAAATATTACAAAGTCTTACATAAAAAAACTGGGTCTCTATAGATTTATGTGTTTAATCCACCCATCACAACATCTAAGGTTCCATATGGGTTTACAAACAGCCATGGGAACTTACCATGAAAATAACTAGGGCCACATGGGTTTTCCTATATCAATGGGACCACCCATGGATATAATGATATGTTTCTTAAAAAAACATTTGAGTTATGAACCTAAACCACCTCTCTATAGAATAGAAAAACCTTCCACTTCAACACGATGTGTTTTATGAATATATATATAATCATATATAAATTTATTTATACACAAACAAATATATATATATATATATATATAATATTTTTTATTACCTGTGAAACCATCTATAACCATAGCTACATTTTATAGTCGGTATAGGTGTTCACATGGACGACCTAGAGTCATGTAAATTTATTCAAATTACTAGCCGCATTTTCACTGGTTGATTTGTTGGGAAATATAACATCATCTTATAGTGTAAATTAATATGTCCCTCTATAATAGACTATAGCTTTGTGAATGGAATTTGGAAATGGTCCGTTATTCCTATAGAAATATTTGAATATCACCATAAAAATCTCCAATAGATATAACCCATCCTAACCATGAATATAGTTGGTTGATAAGTAGGATTTATCAACTTTCATTTTTCCTTATGGTAATAGGTTCTCTATACACATGAGAAAGGCTGACCATGGTTATAAGACCATGAGTATAGGTTGTTTTCAATTTAGTGATATATGAAGTGTTGAATGGATTTACATGTTGGAAGAATACCTGAAAATGGAGAAAATAAGACCCAAATACCCATATGTCAATGATTTTGGAAGAAGTAACAATGTAGTTTCCTCAAAGTGATAAGGTAATGCTACAAATATTTTTGATAAGTCCATGAAAAATTATATTCCAGAGAGGCATCAAAAAATAATCCCAAATTTTGGGGGAAAGGAAGGAACCACAAAAAGAACCACTGATCATGAATCCTTTTAATCTATGCTGAAAGGGAACAATGCAAGCCAATGCACCAAACCACATGACTTTTTGGGAAATCAACATTAATAACCACTACTTCTTAAGGATAAAGAGAATGTATATTGAACCACCACCCCTGATATGAAACATAAAAATGAAGATATATGATGTAGACTTATTATTCAATAAATAATTCAACATATTTTTTTTATATACATCCCCTCACATTCAAAGAGTTTTTTTAGTTTTACAGAATCACATCCCAAAAATCATTAAATATAGATATCCATGAAAATACAAAGTGGTGAGATAAATGAGTACCATGTGTTGAAAACATCCTCATTTGAAATTTTGGGAAGATTCTTCTAGTAAATTTCATAATCCTTACCATAGTGTAAATTAATTTTATACTGGAATTGATTTCTCTCTCGTTATATTGAGATCACATTAAATTTCTAGAAAATGATATTTTTTTGTGTATTCTAATCCATCCCATGATTATAATTAAATAAAATTAATATCATGAACCAATTTTAAAAAATACAACAAATATATGGTTGTTGGTACCTAGTGAGGAAACATATCATTCCAAAATGGTCGTTTCATATGAAATTCCCAACCATTCGAAAATAGACATTATAAGTGAATATGCCGATGTATTTCCCAAATATTTTCCTGACCTTCATCTAGATGTCAATGTAGAGTTCTAAATATTAATTACACACTAAGCCTCTTATATATCTAAATTTACATAAAGGATAACCCTATAATAATTGGAGGAGTTAATGTAGTGGATGCATGAGTATTTGGATGGAGGGTTTAAACACCCATTTTCATCCCCCTAGGATGCACTGATCCTATTTTCAATGAAAATGGATTGATCAATGTGAGTGTATAGTGATTATCGAGATATTAAGAATATCCCCATAAAGAAAAATTATCTCCCGGAAAGTATATAAGACCAATTATATGAACATCATAGATATTACTACTTCTAAAAGGTAAATCGTCATTTTTGATATCATTAGTAGAAGGTGACAAAAGAATATCTTTTTTACAAACACTTTTGTTCAATGAATGGACATAATTAGATCAATGTGATTACCTTTAACCTTAATAACACCACTATAATATTTATACATTTTATAAATAGTGTCTTTTGATACAACATCAACAAAATTTGGGTTGTTTTTATTGATGATATTCTAAACAACATTAAGACAATGAACAATCAAAAATACAATCTATGGATTTTTCTAATGACATTATAAAGGTAGAAAATGTATACTCTGTTTAGCGAGTGTAACTTCTGGAGGAAACATGTGATTTTTATTGGAACATGATCTCAAGGGATTGAATTTCTCTAGAACCATCAAATAGAATGAAATTATTGGTTTGGATTAGACCCTCACATGTCATAGAAATCCATAGAATTATTGGTATAGGTGGGTTTCCCTAATCATTTGTGAGAATTTATAATGATTTTTAGTATCATTAAAAAGGATAATATAGAAAGTTGTATAGTACATCTTAATGGAAGAAAGTGTTCGAATATGATGCTCAAGAAGAGGCTAATCATAGAATCTATTCACACAGTATTATTATTTATGGAATACGTTTTGATATGTAGGTATTATTAAAGGAATGAAAATGTTTTTTACTCATATTCAATTATAATGTGATAGTCTATTCCAAAAAATAATTAAATATCCATGAAATTAAATGATTGAAGTATGATCTAGAATTAGAAGTGATGATCATCACTTCTAATATTTGGAGGCAAATGTCTTTGTTGGGAAGAGTGACAATTATTTGTATCACAACATTGTAAATTAAATATTCAAATCAAAAGTGATGAACATATCTCAGCAAATATGGTTCTAGACGATAAAGTACAACAATTTATCTATTCCCTACCATCTCGGAATGTGGAATTCGCTTTTTGATTCTATAATAATAAAATAACACACAATAATATCTATGATTTACAGTGTTAAATTACCAATCATCATGGATATGCAAAGGATTGATTGTGAAATAGTAGTGTTAAGGAATAAATCTTACTATTAACAAATTATCTACAATCAATCTATTATACATAAGATCTATGATGCGGAAAGGGATGATTTCTTTCCTCAATAGAAATTAGAAGTAGTAATTTATGGGAAGATCAATGAATTAAACATTGATAAAGATGATTTAATTTTATTTGGAAGTATATATTATATAAATTAATATCCTATCACAATAAATGATCAAATTTAAAATGCACAGAGCTCGTTATTATGAGTACATCCTAGAAGCACTATGATGTACAATGATTTTTTGGGGAACTTCTTGTGAGACAACATGAAGAAGGAAATTACCGAGTATATATCAAAGTGATTTATATGTCATAATGTTAAAGTAGAGTTATATAATTTTAAGTGTATTATGGAAACATTTCCCATTATTTCATGGAAATGGGACAATAAAACCTTTGTAATTTTCATTGGCCTATTGAATACATCAAAAGGAAACAATGGGATTTGAGTGGTGGCGGATTAACCAATGCATCACCCTTCTTCGCCAATAACGATGATTTATATCTTTAACAACATGTCGATATATATGTAAATAATGTGGTACACTTATATGAGGACCCACCTTTTGTTGTTTATGATCATCATACAAGGTTAAAATTAACATTTTGGATAGGTCTTCAATAAAAACTAATTGATTAATTGATAGTCATCATGACATATCACCGCGAAACTAATGTCTAAATGAAAATGAAAATTTATACACTTGAGGAAATGTTAATAGCCAAATAAATTTATTTTAATATGGGTGGGAACAACATATAATCTTGTTTATTTCTTATACTATTACAAATTCATCTAATTTATTAAAAAACCCACATATTAAGATCTATATGGGAAGCTATATTGATCACTTACATGTTTGGATGAAGCTGGTGAACTGAATTTAATTGGTATAGATCTTGACAAAGATGTTATGGAGAAGGCTGAATACAACCAGGATTATATAAAATATTATTGTATTTAGTTGAAGAGTAAATATTAAAATCATTAATGGAACATAGATTTTGAATGTAGGGAAAAATATTTAATATTAATATCACCATAGAAAAGAATTATATTATTTGTAAATAAAGGAAAGTCTATTCCTATATACATAAGCCCCTTTGAAATCCTTTATTAGAAAGGATCGGTTCCCTTTATGCTAGTGCTTTGATAAAACAAGAATCATGTTCATGATATATTTCATGTATAATTACAAAGGAATTTTATACTTGTGAATGAAATTTCGTTAATATTTTTGATCATGATGATAATGTTCTAATCAAAAGGACAACTTAAATTATATATGTGATGCGGATAAATCATAATTATAAATAAGTCACATAAGAACCTAGATAAATAATGAAATAGAGGTACCCTCTTATATTATAAACCAATAATGTGGTGCAAATGTTAAAAGATAAAATTTATAAATTTGTGACTAATCTTGAAACTTATCGCTTATAAATGATATCCATTCTGGGAAAAATTATGTTATATATTTTATTGTATAAGTATTTTAAATATAAAAAATAAAATTAAACAAAAAACATTATTTTATTATTGGATATTGAAACATTATTCAAACACAACATCCACAAAAAAATAAAGCAATAAACTAGGAAAAAATATGAAACATAAATAATTGAATTTGAATGTTTGGATCTTTCTGATTTTTTATAATCATTAATCACATTTAAATCACTAAAAAATGAAACAAAATATTTATATACAAATCAATATTTTAGAAAATGGAAATATAGAACATTGAATGTAATTTTTATGAATGATGTACTATAAATTGATGTGGTTTTTATAGGGGGTAACACGACCATTGGATTAATTATGTGATCATTATAATAGTAAACTAATTATTATGAATTGTAACATGTGAAATGTAAATAGTAAACCTGACCATCATAATAGTAATTTTTCTTCAAAATAATAAAATATTATATGAATAATATTATGTTTGTGTAATTCATGAAAATAAAAATATTATAATCCCATAATGTAAATATCAAGAAACAAATTGTAATAATTTATATTTATGTTTGTAATAAAGTTATTTTTCATATATTTCAAAAAAAAATAAATAAAATGAAAAATATTTATCTAATTTAAAAAAAATCATAAAAAGGAACATTATTTTTGAAGTAGGGCCTTAAAAATGTATTCATGGTGTTTTATGAAATTTTCGTAGATATTTCAATTTGCAAGAGAATAGTAAAAATAATGTTTTTTACAAACTATATGTTTAAAATAGAATCATTCATTATGTAATAATGACCTAGTAAATTATAAAAATTGATACTCAAACATATACTTGTTTATTAACTCAAAAATCCTTGAAATGTATTTTACAAACCTGAAAATTATTTTCTAAACTTTAGAGTGTGACAATAAATATTTTGTGAACATTTTCTTCTTTCCTTTTGATTAAACTAAAAGATAAGATTTATTATGTGTTTTAAATTTCTAAATAACCATTATTAATTTATATATATTTTATGATGTTAAAAATATATTTATTGAAAGTTTTATCTCATATATAATATTTCATTCAGTATTTTATCCTAAAAACACCCTTCTCATCAGGTATAAATACACCTTATCCCCCTAGAAAAACATTCCTAGAACCTTACAAAACCGAAATATATTTTTTAAATCCACTATATCAATTCCCTTATCATCATTAGGAATGTTATAGAGTAGAAAGATCCATTATTTCAAGGATTTTAGTGTTGAATAAATGATCTTAGATTGAGAAGAGGTTGTGATGTCGTCAAATATTTCTCTAATTTTCCATTTATCTTACTATTTTCTCTTTATATATTAATCCCAAATAATATATTATTAAGTTATGAATTAATTTAAATTTATATAAATTATTTTAAAATATATTACTGATTATAATTATGAAATTTTTATGTTTCATACATCTCTTCCTCCTCTATTAATAATTTCCCATCAATAGTTAATTAACCACCCAATGTTGAATTACAAACAATATACTTATCACAATCTTAATTGATGGATATCAAAACTTATATAAATCTAATAAATATTTAATTAAATTTATTTTAACCTTCTATTGAAAATTTTACATATTTATAAATGAAATTTAAAAAAATAGTGAAATCAAAACTTGATGCGATAGTTTATAGAAAGAATGAAATGAACAATTAAAATTTAATAAAGGGGGTTATAATATGGAATGAAATACTATAATGGATCTATAGTGAAATAAATGACCATAATTCGCTAATTTTTACTTTTATGTTCAATCATATGTTCATTAAAAAAGATATATAAATGAGACAAAACATAATAGGTTTTAATTTAAGGTGATTTTAGTACACATATTTTTAATTTTTTTTGTATCCACTTTCAAATAATTATTAATATGGATATTTCACAAAATTCCTTAAAATTTATTTTCACTACACATTCCAATTTCAATATGGTATATTCATGTTTATACCATCTAAAAATTATTTCTAAGATAATTCCATGTAGTTTTAAAAAGGAATTTGTTTTTTGAGAGTTCACATTGACTCCCATTTAGTTGTTTATTCTATACTAAAAATGATGATTTCTCTAATAATATGTTATTTGACTTATATATTTTTGGATGAAAATAATTATTCTTGAATTTATTTTTTATGATACCTTTAAACATCCCATTTTATTCCACAGTTTTATTTCTAGACTATGATTTTTATATATTCTCTTTCCATGTGGAGTATCTGATTATGAGAATTTTGTGATTTGATGATTGGGACAATAATTATATATCCCTATGTCATTTTTAAAATTGATTTATCTAATAAAATTACATGTATTATTCATGAGGATGACCCTATCATTGTTCACTACCATGTGTGGTGTTGGACAAATATGTTATGATGTTTCATTATTATAAATATGCTTATTACATGGATATTTAAAATGATTCTTTCATTCTTAATGTGATGATCCCGTGCCTATGAAATTATTAAGTTGATTTTTTTTCACCCATCCACTATGGATTCATGTCACTTATATTTTTCTATGTTATCCCTAACCTTGATTTGATTTTATCTTACTAAACTTTTTATGTATATTATCAAGTAAATTATTTTATTAAGAATATCATGGGTGATTTTAGGAGTATTGTGAAAAGTTTCATAAACAATTATTATGTTTTATTGATTAAAAGGTATGTATGAACAGAATTTCATGTAAATACGGAACCTTTTGATCTTATAGTGTATTATTATGGTATTATCTATCTTAAAAACGTTATAATAGTAATGAAACACAAAGTTTGATACCGACACATCTGAGAGGGCACTATCTATTACCATAGAATAGTGGTCTACGGGTCTTTTTTGATCATTTGATTGTAAAATCCTAATAATTTCTAATAATGAATTGTCCAAAATGAGTAAGTTGGGATAATAATGTTTTAAGAATATAATTGAATGTTTCCCCTGATCCATCATGATATTAGAGTATATTTGATGTTTAGTATTTATTGTATTTCTATTTTAATATATTTGGAATTTTAGAAAAGGATATAAAATAACTAGAGAAAGATTTAACTATGATAATTGTAGTCATGTCCTCTTAATGAAAATTAGGGGTGATTTAATCTTCTTCCCCCCATCGTGAGGGTTACATTAACTTTCACCACTCCATTATCATGGTCCACAGAAATAGTATTGATTCAATAAGCTGTTATTTTCTACATTATTATTGAATATTTATCATGATTATAATCATTTTTAGTCATGATATTAGGGAATTTGTTTTATATTATCAAAAAAAATTATACAAAAAAAATTGAATTGCTAGTGGTCTCCCAGGAAGAACTTAATTTCCCTCAATTATTTAACCAAATCATCATTTTCCCCTAATGTCTGTTGGTCTATAGACTCATTTCCCCTACCTAAAACATTTTTATGATTCATTTACACAATTAAATGTGCTCTTATTCCACCATTCCAAACACATAGGATGTTTAATATTCATTGCTCTATGGTATTGATAACAAAAAATTCATTGGAAATAATTTTATCTTTTATATGTTTTTTGGAAAATCAAAAATTATAATGTGGATTATCCAAAATCAATTTATGTTTATAAACATAAACATAATATTTACCACTCCAGCTCCTATATCATTCAGTTGTACACAAGGAATATAGTTGAATTTTCCATCACATAAATTTTTCAATGGGTTCCTATAAATTTTAACCATTATATTAGATAAATTATTGTCTCAGTATATGATAATTTATAATTGACAAAAGGAAACTATTATAAATAATTTTTATCCATAAATGATGTGAGTATCATAATAAATGAATCTATAAATTCAATATAGGATATTAATTGTAATTTCTAAATATGCTATCTAAACCAAATATTTTAAAACCCACACAATAGTTAGAAATTATAATTTTAATTGAAATAATCACATCCCTCAAAAGTGTTAAACTAGGTGTGAGTTTAATCCACTTTTTAAATACGACTGTTGACAATTGAGTAAATACAAAAACAACCTTTTAAAGGTTATTACCTCTAGGTATATCTATTATAGTTCATGCATCCACTTATTTTTTTCCAAACATAAATTTCATTTCTAGAAAACCATATAATATATTCTATTCTGAAACAAAATCATATAGTATTTATATATATATAATTTTATGTAGGGCTCTCACTGTTGTATTTTAATCATAATCTTAAATAAAAATGAAACCCAACATTTATTCCAACGGTGGTCCATCTAAACCACTCTCTGAGAAAATATTATTAAACAAATAACATTAACACTAGATTTAATACAACGTGAGTCTTCCTAAGAAAAAAATATACATGATTCAATTTAAATTAAATCTCAAAAAAATCACACAGTCCCATTAAACAAATGGGTTCAGTGTCTTTTGTTACCAGATAAATAAAAAACATATTTATTACTGATATTAAATATATACCAAAAATATTTTCTAACCTAGTAACCTTATACACATATCATATTTAATACCATACTTTGTCATTTGGGGAATGAAAACAATATATTTTTGTTCTCATCTTCGATGTAAGAGTAAACAAAAGATATAAAAATAATGATCAAAAGTGGGAATAAGATAAGATTGTGTCTATGAGATCATATTTTATATCCCCGAACAAAATATTAGAAAATAATTCTTACATAAATATTTAAGAATAAATAATAAATCAAAACACATAAATCTGATCATAACATAATACCAAGTCAAAATTGTATTATAACATTTCAAATGGTCAGATTGTACCCCAAATGTAGCATATTGGTTTTTTGTACACTCATTTAAATGCTTAAGAGTGTTTATTCTGGTTTAGAGTGGTATTGTGTTGGCTTGGGAAAATCCTACAAGACTAGTGATAGACGCTTCTTATAGGGAAAATTAAGGCTATGAATGAAATTCCAGACATGAATCATTCCCTGGGAATATTTCTCAAATACTATTTATAGTGAAAAAGATTTTATGCTCAAATAAATATTCACATCGTGAATTATTTTTTCAATTTTTATGTTGAGGTGATTACATTTTTTGTGTAAAATAATATCTGAGGATTTGCACTGTTTTGGATTCATAATGTGAATCAATCGATAGATATATGGTTTTATGGGTTATACAACTGAATATATAATAATATGGTTTCCTCTTTTAATTTCCAAATCCAAGGTATTTATCAAGGTGATTTGTGTGATCATAACATCTTCCAAATTACATCATTCAACACTTGATCTCACTGGATGTTAAGTCACTTATTTATATTAAATGTCCCTTCGGATTCTTTTTCTCCATTGGTCAAGATGTATGTGTTAGTAGTGTTTGTATATATGAAACCATTTTCTGTAAATTGGGTGTTGAAAATAATTTATTTTTTCCATGAATATCTTTTTGCAATCAATTTTTGGGGGGTGTTTCATAAATTGTTTTGGTGTAGTTTGTGTGTATTATTTATAGGTATTCTATGATATATCCTCTCCATCATATTTTTTTTAATTACTATTCAGATATATTAGGATAAATTCTATGGAATCTGTTTTTACCTTTTCTTTCCTTCCATTTTTGTTGGATCTCGTTGGTGTTTTGTGTTACTCGATATTGAGGTATGAGGTTCAGTCTCAATACATTGTTGAATAAATCATGGTTTGACTTATTTTATAAAATATTTTATAAATTCAATGATTTTATTTTTTTGTGTGTTGAAATTAATTTCCAAAAAAATATGGGTTATCAAATTGTTTTTTATTGAAAAATGTATTTTTAATGCATTAAAAAGTAGGTATTCAAAGAAGGTTTTATAAAATATAAGTGTTGTCTGAAATTGATTGTAAAAATGACTTTGGAAATGAATTTGGAAATGTATCACATCGGAATCCATGGGTAAATATCTTGTATTTATAGCTTAGTTCCAACATCAATTTTTATTATTAGGGGGTTCACAGAGCGGTGTTCTTCTTCTCCCGAGGAATTTTGTTTTAGGGACTTGACACTAACAACATTGGGGGGTGTTCATGAATGGGTTATTCCACTGCTACCTAGTTCTACTTTTCTAGGGGATCTAATGTGCACTAATCATTTATTGTGCTATGAGTAATCTGATACATTGGACTATTATATTCTATGACCTGATTTACCTATTTATAAAATTTCAATTTTTCTTGAATTGATATACCACATTTGACATTGATAAATGTGTTTTTTGGGAATTTTTCATTGAAAAAAAATTATGGATTTATTGGATTTGTCTAAAAAGAGAAATCATTACCAATATTTTAATATTAATATATTTTTCATTCTTCATGTCATGATTTTCATTAAATTGGTCATATATGGATTGTTTTTATTTATACGTGATATAGAAAACCTTCATGGGATCTTACTAATATTATTTATTTAACACCATGAACACCTCTTCGTCGGGGTGCATACCAAGCTATATAATTATATATAGGAAAGGGAAATGAATCATAGTGAGGTAGTGAGGTATTATGTCGAATGGGTGTGGTACATGGTTGTAAAATGTAGATACATTTCCAACATTATTGCATAGATTAGCTATAATAATTGTATTTACCATTTTATGTTGGACTTTTACTTTGGGTCTTTATAGGATAATTTAGTTGTATCTTTTCTACTGTCTTCTTTCAGTTCTAGAATATATATATCTCATCTGGTTATTCTTCCACTGTATTTTTGATTAGTACATATATATATGTTATGTTATCACCTTCAGGTGTTTGATATATCATTCCCTATTTCTGTTCACTATTCCTGGGATCTAGTCATCATTCGATGGTGATCGGAAAGACCCTTTTAGTATTTCTTTATTTCATTTCATAGATTATATATATGATTTCTCTAGGACATGATGTGAAAATTTGATATTATAAGGTTTTATTCTTAGTCAAGGAAATTTGTTTGCAAGGAAACATAATTATTTGTACTTGAGGGGTAGGTTGTGGTATGCTATCAACTACCTCTTGTTGTGAAATGACTGATGTAACATCTGGATATCAAAACGTGTGTCTCCTATGTTGAGTTATTGATCGTATTCTTATTTTTTTCTAATAGTTTTTAGATTTAATTGATATTTTCCTATTTTATAACTTATTATTTTTCAATTGGTGTGAGGTGATATACCTCATAGACATCTACCTTAGGTTCTAGAGGTGAGTGAAACTAATTCTCCTTAAGGAAATATTCCTTGTGATCAAACTTCTAGTAAGGTTATTGTGCGATTAGTTCATTCCATAGAGAAAAATGTACCTCAATTTCATAGCTGAGATATTGACTAATAACCAAAAACTGGAGGGTTTAGTGATCGATGTTCATGATTCATACATGACAACACACCAAATTTTTGTGTAATAATGAGACCCAAGAGTAAGATGATTAAAATAAAATTTCATTTGAATCATTTAGTTCCTAGACACACATGATAGTATTAAGGTAATGTGTGTGGTGTTCAAATACAAGGGTCCCATTATGCGATATTGGATTTCTATAGATCTTGCAGAAAATTACATTAGAATTGAATGGAATGGATTCAAGGGCCTATAATTCTAGTAGTTATTCCAAGAGTCTCTAATTATTGAAATGTTTCTGTAGTTCATATATTTTCATCATGGAGGGAGTTCACTGTTTTAGTACATCAATTGGGTTGAAGAACCAATTTTTTTTTCAATATGGGGTAATGGATGATCAACAAAAGAATAAAAGTACCATTAGGGTTTATAACAATATTTTAGATTATTGGTACTTATTATAAATCATTCTATAAATGAATAGATTATAGACAAGGCTAGGATTGTAGTGATTAAGATGAAAAAAATATTTTTATTCTTCTCCGTCTCATCTACAAAGTCATTGCTTTAGTAGTGCATTCGGAAAAAATAGGAAGTGGAATTATCATCAAAGAATTGGTGTATATGGTTTATAGAATCAAAACTGAATTTCTCCATGAATTACTACTTTTAGTGTGAATTTATCTTCCTATTAGTATAACAGGGTCGGGAAAACCCAGTGAAGTTTTTCATTCCTTGTTAATAAGGGAAATTGTTTGGTCTATTATTGGAATCTATAGTTATTATGTTACTCAATAACTACACCTATTTATTATCAGTGATCATTAGATACAAATGACACTTTTTCATAGTAATATTTTTTAAAGACCATAGGGTTCCATCCATAGGCTTTTGCTGTGAAAATCCATCACCTAATGGATGGGTTTTTATTTGAGGTTGATGTGGTTCTTGTGATAGTGAGAGGTACCATCATTGTTTCATCCTCTATACTAACTGATTTATATGATACACCCACCCATAGTCATTAAAATCTTTCCATGTTGTTGATGTGTTAAAATAATCCAAAAAAGATCATGTCCATCAAAATTGAGTTAGAAAAAAACCCTTATGAAAGAGGATAGTGAAATGGTTTTATTGCCCTTTTTATTCTCTATCAATATCTGATGGAGAGTCAGTTTGGAATTTTCTCATTATCAGTTTAAATCAATTTTAAATCATTATCATGAGGAATTTAATTACCAATTATCATGGTCATATTGTTTTTATCCATCAACAAGGCTTGTTTTATACTATTTATGAGAACTCTAGGTTGTTTCAAGGAGAGCTGGATTTGGGGTATGTTCATGTAAATCTACATAACAAAATGACCTAGAGTCTGCTATAATCTGTTTTATTTTATCTTCATGTCTTTTATTATTTTTTTGATCTTCTCTTGGTTTTCTTGTACTTCCACAATTTTTTTGATATGACTTTTCAAGTATTCATCCATAGAAGGAGTGAGAATTTACGATTGATTTACTATCTGGAATGTAGCCAATGTCGATAGCATCTTATCATATATAAATGGAGAACATAAAAGGCATAAAAACTTTGTTAGATGATATGGTATAAATTGTTTTTGTTTTTTATAATGGTTCTATGTGGATATACCCATATCTCATTTCTATGAAGTCTGATTGTTCACTTCGGTTGTGTTGGGACTGTGAGAAATTGATCTAGATAAATGTTAAGAATAAGAATCCTTTTAAGCATGTGGATGATTTGTTTGAATATTTTAATGGAGAGAATGTGTTTTCAATGGTTGATATTGTTTTAGCTTATCATTAACTCAGGTTTTGGGTGTCTGAAATAATAAGGATGGTTTTTTAAAGAAAGTATAGACATTAAGAATATCTTATGAATTATTTTCGTATTACTAATGAATCTATGCTTTTATGGATATGTGGAATCAGATTTGGGATCAGAATCTCTATGCCATTTTGGTTTTGATCATTGAATATATACTAGTTTGTTTGAGGGTTGAGTGTTAGCATGAGCATCATCTGGGACTTGTTTTGCAAACCTTGAGGAATCCCCTTCATTATAAAAATCCTTCCAAAAATAATTTCTAAATCCATGAGGTGATGTTCATGGGACATGTTATTATTTAATGTGTCTTATAAGACTATCCTAAGAATGTGAATGTTGTGTTGTCCTAGAAGGAGCTAAATATCATATTTATGATACAATGATTCACTTCCCTTATTGGATTCTATTGGTTGGTTTGTGAATGATTTATTAAAATAACCTCTCTCATGAACTATTATCTTGATCTTACCAATGACCAATTTGGAGTACATGGTATACTGTGATTTTTTTTTGTGGGTTTGAGTTTCATGCTTATAAAATATCATTATGTTGTGGATTATTATTATCATCTACATTAGCCTCAGGAGAATAATTTCCCGACAAAAATTTGGATCATTCTACTGTTGTTAACGCACATAAATGTTCGTAAAATTATCTCATTGGGGGAATATTCAAAATGTAACATCCTAGACCTAGATGCCTCTCAATAGTGACACGAGCCTAGTTGGACACATGGCCTAAGGAATTCCTTCCTATATTCCAGAGGCCTTCGATAAGAAGAAAGGGTCTAAGTATGTGATAGTTGGAAGACTATACTACCATGTTAGAAAAGCATAGTTGTATAATCAGAATGTAAACAATACATAATAGTAGAAGAATTAATAAATGAACGATAGAGTAAAGGAAAAAATAATATAAACTGGATACAAATGATGTACAACACCAATAGCCAAAAGATGTGTGTATGTCCTGATGATAATATGTAAACTGAATAGTTTATATACAACATTAAACATTATATGGTATAATAAATAATTTATAAAAAAAATAAAAACCCCTATTATTATATCCATGAGAATCATAATCTCTAGTTGGTCGTGTGCTCCAAACTCATGGGTTCTAGAAAAACTTCTCAAACCAGAGTCAAAGGTCTTTCAAACAAGAAGTTAGAGTTGGGTACCATAGTGCAATGGTAGACTGACCATCATGTAAAGCATACTCCCAGTAGGAAACAACCCAAGGTCTATTCCATATAGTCAGTGAATATATACATATCATTTTTTTTGATGAAGATATATGACAAGTAAGGGAATCAATCAAAATTAATAGTCATATACTACTAGTTTCTGATCATATAAACAATTAA
Organism: Viscum album; assembly: GCA_963277665.1. NCBI lineage: Eukaryota > Viridiplantae > Streptophyta > Magnoliopsida > Santalales > Viscaceae > Viscum > Viscum album. The sequence continues at coordinate 1,183,112,702 of OY728146.1, forward strand.
TTTATTCAATTTCATATATGTCTGTTTACATATTTAACAGTATTTCATGTTTCATCTCTAAACATGCTCATTTAAAAATTTAGTCACATTTAATTTATAGGTTTTGTGACTTCGCATAATCCCAAAATAGCCTATATAATCATAAGAACAACCGATTCCTAAGAAATATTTCTATAAGGTATATGTCAAAGACTAAATACAATATTGTTATTTGGCATGGAAGAAATATCATATGAGTCACTTTATTTAATATTTAACACATAACCTGAGCTCATCCATGTAATTTTTACGTTTGAATTAGGGTATCACTCTAGGTTCTATATCAACCAACACCATACAAGTCTTTCTAGTGAGAACCTCCCAGGACCCCAAGTATCTCTCCAGTTATAGTTTAATGTCTCTGCCAACTGATTCCTTCCTTGGTGGACCACTAAGGGAGAAAAAGTATCCCTTTATCCTGATGATCAAATTCCCCTTATAGTATGTCCATGGAATTCTCATATGAATCCATGAATCGCACAATATATAATATTAAAGGCTTAAATTATGTCCTTATTAGTCCACTAGGGAGTCCATGTATCACTCATGCATATTTAATGTACAATACAATTGATTCTATCAATGACATTCATCATTAGAATCCATATTTCACCCTAGGAATATCAGAATTTATTCAATTCAAACCCATTTAATCACATTAATTCAATCCACATCATATAAACATGTCAAGGTCAATAACATGAACATATCATATTCAACCCACATTAAAAGGAGTCTTAATGAATTATAAAAACTGACAATGCTTTCCAAAAATTCAACTCACAAGGATATATAATTATAGAAGAGAATCATATGCTTAAACATCTATTACAAGGAAAGGTCCCAGGGTTATGAAATCCATTCATTATTTTTTATCTTGTCAATTTTAAATTAATATTAAAAACCATTTTGTAATTCATATAAACTATACTTAAAATAATCATAACATGTAATCACATTAATTTAATATTCCATGGGAAACACCAAGAACATCCAATTCAATATCACCTCAAAAGGTGACTCAAGGCATTGGACACCTCAAAAGGGAAACCTATTGTCTACCCACGAGAAATTTTTGTTTTAAAATGTCAATTCAATCTTAATCAAGAAATTCAACATCATAGTTGAGGAACATGACATTCATTACCTCCATTTAATACACTTCCATTATGACTCACAATTAATATAGAAAATGAATTTAGAATTCAATTCATCAATTAAATTTACAAATCAATTCACCATTGGCATTTCAATATTTAATACCCATTGGGAAGATATAAACGGTACTCCTCAAGGTGTCCATGTAAATATAGCCTAAAAAGTACCATTTAAATTCACAATAGAACCAATTGGCCGGTTTCATTCATGTTCCTCAACCTATATGGTTTTATGGATGAGAATATTTAATTACATAGGCCATGGAAAACATACATGAATTTAACTTTATTTCACAGTGATGCCAAGAAATTGGTGATGTGACAAAATGGAATATAAACACTCTAAATTTATGAAAAATTCATGATACCACCTAGCGTAGGTCCATATTAGATTGTTAATCCTATTATAACGCCTAATTTGACTCAAATCGGGAGAAAATTGAAGAATGGGTGAAAAAATATTAATGGGGAAATTTTCATGAACCACAATATTATAGTCAATACCAAAATAAATGAGGAATGACACAAAAGGAAGGAAAATATTACTGATTCATATATGTAGAGAATGAAAAAACCCGATTCGAATGAATGATGAAGGAGATATCATCATGTCGAGAATCGCCCTGGTGGGGGAGAAACCCAAGGAAGAGAGGTGAAAACATGGATTCAATGAGATAAATCAAAGTGGAGATGAAATATTAATATAATTTTGGGGAAAATGGTTATTTCACACTAAAAATTGTGTTACATATTTTGTACAAACTCCGTGCCTACCATGGGGAACCTATATCTTATGAAACCACCTCAAAATTTTGTGACAACACTATTACCCTATCCATGCACAAACCATGTGACGAATAGTACATAGGTACCACCTATGGGAAACTAACCATGTCGGGATGGTTAATGGTTTGTAAAAACCATGTGAATCTTGTGTGATTCACAATTTTACCTCTCAATAGGCTACATGGATTGCTGATGGGGGACACATGGTTTCAAATAAACATTGTTATTCTGTTTGGTCACCCAAAATTGAGATTTCAGAGCCCAGCACACCACAATCACAATGAAACACCTAAGAAAACCTACACTCTTTTAACATAATTTAAAATTAACACATTGAAGTGTCAAAACTCTCAAAATTACATTTCAATAATTAGTTTGTAAAAGTGTATGTCTAGTAAATGAAAAAATTTAAATCCCCTTGGAATTCGCTCTAGTATAAAAACACTTGACACTACAAACTCCCTACCTATAAATTTTTCATCCTTGAGACTCCATGGGAGAATAAAAAACATCATGTAACCTACAAGGGTCATGCAGTGTCATACACATGGTCGTGGCATGTTTCCAAATTCCAAACAAACCTCCAATCTTATATTTTTATTAGAAAACTTATTTTGAAAAAACAGGATCCAATTCTAATTTTCTGCACAATACATCAAAACTGCGCTTACTTGACAACATTTAATAAGGAAACATTTCACATAATCATCTCATTATCAATAGGAAATATGTTCTCACCACGGTATGATTTAACATAAAAGGTCCAATTCTGAACCATGACACTACCACCATTGGAATTTCTCTTCATGGAATTCCCTTATACATTTTAATGATTCTTTAGGAGTGTTGTAATTATATTGGAAAACCCATTTACATCTGAGTCCATATTAGAGTCATATCAAAAATAAAATAGTAAAATATCAATTGAACAAATAGAAACTGGTTACAGAATATTTCCCAAGAAACAAATCTGACCATCAGACTACAACCGCCTCAATTGAAGGTGGGCTTTAAAAAAAGTTCTTTATTACTCCATTTTACATACAAAAAAAGGTTGATCCACTATAAATGTCCATTCCCAATCAACCAACATATATGGGCATCATAATTAAAATTTAATTTTAATTCCTTCTTCGATGATGGAATGGGTTTACAATGAGTATGTTTATTGATGTCCATACATAACTTCTAATATTTTTACTTGGTCAAACAATAACTAATCCATTTAATCTACCATTCCATAACATGAATGTGGGTGTAACCGAGATTGACCGTACTGGAAAATTCACCCTTTCAGGATCACCTCTAATCCTGACAATAATACCAAGACTACCTCATATTCAACCAAATGGAGTTCGAGCAACTAACTCATGGTAATTCATAAATCATGTTTAAAAGTGAGACATTTTCAATAGGCCACAACATCCACATATGAACATTAAAAAAGACTAGAGATCAATAAACCTAGAATTCAAGTCATAGAAACATCTAGTGTACCAGTTTCCATCTAAATAATTTCTAATTTGGAACCTAGATATCACATAGGACTAACCAAATCTCAATAATAACCACACATTGACATGAAACTCATATACATATCACTTATCAAACCAAACACACTAAGAGGGAACAGATTAGTCCGAAATTAGGATAGTCGAACCACTATTGGTCGACTCTTGAAAGAAGCTTAGTTTCACCTACTAATGCATCAACAACCCAAACACCATGACTTTAATACTCGAGATATTTGATGATCCATCAATACACACTACTAGTGTCTATCCTAGACCAACGATGTTTTTAAGCTGTTTCATACACTACCAGTCACATCAATGTCGTGCTGCCGAGAAAGAACCAACATGAAAACAGTAGAATTTAGGTGACACATTCCATTATAGGAGTGTCCTGGTGATATAAAATAAATAGACAAGAAGATCACATGTGCACAAGATAAAAAACACCATAAAGGTATGTGTGACACTCTTTTGAGTCAAGATCACATACGTTAGAACATATTGAAGGAAATCTGAAACCAACCAGAATGATGTTTCAAAACACCCGAGTCTCGAGAAAATACTCTCTAGCATTGTGAAGAACATTATTTAATTAATTCCTAGGTCATTATACTATGTACATGACCCGAGAACACAATAATTAGCACAAGGTTCAATGTTTTTACCAAACTCAACTGGTTAGTTACATAGTTTAAAACTTGATGTGTACCACATATTCTAACACATACTACCTTGAATTTACCTATGAAAATGGCTCGTATGAAATACTATCCACAGGATAGATTCCAAAGATAATCAAGTATTAGTTGGATCATATAGAAGACGGATAAAAATCACATTATCTCATACGACCATAAATAGAATGATGGCCTACCGAGTCACTAAAGGGAAGAGACCACAAGAGTGAGATGAAAGAAGCAGCTGACCATGCCCTTGGAATTTATTACCCTTTGAAACTGAGCATTACATGACACTCATACCCATAAAAAGTAATGGATATCATAACCACCCATCTGAAAATGGTGTTCTTGGAAACTATAGGTCCTAAAAGAAAAAATGGCACCTGAGGGACACATAGAATCTAGAAACTCATTACATTTATCATTTAATTTAAGCTATAAGGTTTACACCTACCTCAGTCCACCACTATTCATAAGATATTTTTTGACCCTATCGTTAGGTCTTTCCAAATGTAAAGTCACAAGAATCAAAATACAATCATTTAATGCCTTTAAAAAAATGAAAAAGGACTGTTGAAAATATTCATGTGTCTGTTATTAGGCAACTCAAGGAGACATGTTAAAATACCCTTATTGGAGGATTTTTATTCTAAGGAAATCCCTACATGTTTCATTTTCATATTATTACATTAATTAAAATCAATCTATAAAAATAATTAAATATTTAAAACTAAGAATCAAGTACTATATATAAAAAATTTACTTGGTAACTTATTTAGTTAACAACTCCTGGAAAAATATGTTATTGAATTATAATGGAACCATATTATTATTTATGATATAATACTTGATTCATTTATGACTTTATACTGCTCATTTAATAATAAATTCCATGTTAAAATAACATATTGGGTAATAGTCACTTTCATTATCGTATGTGTTTTAACTTGTTATTATTGATCGTACCAATTATATCATGATTTAATTGCTTCTAGAATATAAAAAAAATATTTATTTATCATATATATTATGAATATAAATATTTATAATGGATAGATATAAGAAATGGAAAACACAGTTTATGGAGACGATAGGTCATATGTATGCATAAACGTTGTTTCTGTTTTCATATTATATTGAATGGATGTAAATGAATGAGAGATATATAAATATATATATATAGTACCATTATTAGTTCATATAAATCATAATTATTAATAATATATATTTTTATAATCATCGTTGAATGGTGAACGTGGAAATAAATGTCATCGCGTCTTGGAGACGGTATGCCGTATATACACACGAGTAACGATATCATTCTATCGATGGTGGAATAGTATGTAATTGGATGTTATATTATATATAAATAATCATTAAAATGTTATATTTATTATTTAAATCAATTATACTCATTAATATATCCATTCAAACAACGAAGCATCGAATAACAGACTACACCACAATGTGGAGACGGTAATCCGTACGTACGCACGTATGGTGACTTTTTCATTATTAGGATGGATATAATAATGAATATGGTTTTACCTTATTTATAATAAACTATAAGTGTGTATAAGGTACTGTAATTATTAATTTAATAGGGAAATAATAAATAAAGGTTAAGTGGAAGAAGAAGAAAAAAACATTGAAAGAGGTGATGAAATAATTACCCCTTCTTCGGGTGTGTCATTTTGATTTGAAGAAAAGGGCTCCATATATTGGATTTCTGATCAAATTAAGGAATATTTGATTAATTTAGGGTATTTTTTAGGATATTTGATCAGTATTTGGATGAGACAAATGTCTTTAGTGGTGCAAAATTAAGATAAGGGGAAGTAACCTTTTACTAGAGATGTGAGAGTCACTTCCGGAAAAGATTGAAATATTATTTTATTATAAAATAATATTCGGTTTATAATGGCTAAAAACGGAATTATTTCAAGTATAAGGTGAGTATGGGTCGAAATATTCTCATCCAATAGGTTTTATACATTTTTAGGTCACCATATTAACCTTATATTTTAGATTTAACTCATAGTTAAATAGTTTAACTTTTATCATGTCTTCTTATATTTCTTTTTTACATTGTTAATAAACATACTATAAATTGACAATAGAACCAATAGTGGTTAATTAATGTTATATCTATCATTATCTATGTTCTTTGGACTAACCTTAGGTTCATAGTAATATTATATAATTTAAATATATAGTATTTTGTTTTAAAAACATTTTTATGTAAATTTTGACATTTTTAAATATTTGGTTTTTGTAAAAGTAATAATAACTTGATTACTTCAAAATAAATACATTTAATCATACCTAACATGTCATATTGAAATATAAAATTATTGGATAGCATAAATAAGTTCAAATTATATTTATTTTAATATTTATAATATCTTTTCTTGGATTCCTTCATTAATAAGGAAAATTCTGCAACATTATTGTGTCATAAATAAATAAATTTAATTTTTGATTAAAAATTATAAATAAAATACCATGAATTAGGAAATATTTTTATCTTTATAATGAATATTTATATTCAAATAGATAAATTATATAAATTTAAATAATATTTTTTTACTAGAAGATATATGTTTATGTTACATTTTCCTTTTCATTATATTAATTTTAAAAAAGTGTAATTTCACATACAAGTGTCTCCATGGGGTCCCAAAATAGACCCAAGGATTTCCATGGTCGGTCATGTATTATACAATAGGGTTAAAACATGAAATAGTGTAATTTAATATTATTATAACATTATTTTTACCCTTATTTACGAGATTTTCCCTTTAACCATGGAAAATAATTTTTTTTACTGAAATTACTATTCACAATGTCTAAAAATAAAAGATAACAATTTACACAATTTGGAACTCCTAATTCCAAACATGGAATATATTTTTCCATATTCGAAACAAAAAAATGAAATTTTTAATTTAAAAATAATTCTCATTGTCAAAACCAAAGACCGGGTTTTTAAGAAGTAAAAACTATCAACTGACTGACATGGGTTTATGTACAATTTAAATGTAAAATTACCTCCAATGGCCTAAATAATATGAAATGAAATAAAATTCTAATGGTACTTTAAAATTTCTCAAATGTATACCTTAAAACTATAAATAATTTCAGTTAAAAAGTTGTTTTAAATTTAAATTTAGACATTTTCACTATTCATCTAAATATAAAAGTTATTAGAAAAGTATAAATAATTAAACCTAATCTAATTTTCATATTCAAAAATAAAAAATTAAGTCTATTTTACTAAATTCAATTTCTAGGAGTGTCGAAAATAAATTTTATTATTTTTCACAAAAGGAAATAAAGAGTATTTCTTTTAAGAATTGTTTTTCTAAATATATAACTATTTTAAAAAACATAAAAATTTCATTATAAATATGTTTTTTTTTATGTGATGACATTATAAATAACATTTAAAATTTATTCTTTACTATTCATGTTATAATATTTAATTTACAAATAAATATATCATTTGAATAATTATAATACTAATGTGTTGTTTCGCAGAAACTCAATCTTGCATGTAACACAAGCCAAGACCATGTTGTGTTCAATATAAGCTTATTAAAATACTTTAATGAGATAACATAATATTAAATAAAGTGGTGTTACAAGATGAAAATCCATACATTTTAGGATATCACTCTGCTTCAAAGGTATAAACCAAATATGGTATGATATTTTAATCTCATTATGCGGAAAATAGACATTTCACCCTAAAAATGGGGTTGCAGGGTTTGGGAAAACAATGCACCAACTATGCGGCACCAATTCCTTAATAAACCACCTCACATGGTTTGTCTCACATTATTAGACTAATGGTGTGAAAACTATTTCATTAATAGAGAAGAGGTACTGCCTAAGTGGCACTTACCAAGCGTAATAGGCACAAGTTATGGAAAATCCATGTACCTCCATTAGGGCTGACATATACACCTATTTATAGGCCACGCTGTTTACTTCTTAGGGACACATGGTTTTAGATAAATGTTGTGCCTCTACTAGTCCACCCAAAATTGTGATTTTGGAACCCTGTTCTCTTGAAACTGAATGAAATACATGAGGAACCACGCATGCCTTTACCCAAGTCTAAAAAACAAATAAATGTGTTCCAACTCTCAAAATTATGTTCCAACCCTCAGTTTTTAAAATGGCCTATCCAATAAACACTAAAATTCATATTTTATTTGAATTTGATCTATTAAAAAAAGCACCAGACTCTACAGAGAATATTTTCTAATCATAATAGTTATATTTATATATTTTATCTTAATTAATTGATTCTCAGATACAGGTTGTGTGTATAATACCTCCAAACGTTTGAATTCAACATCGTATACACCCCTCAGAAGGGAAATATTATTGGAGATGATATGAAAAAGAAAATTATATTTTAGGTTATGTTAGAATCAGAGAAATAGTGTAAAATTATTTGATTCATTCATCAGTAACATCTAGATTCTAATAATGAAGCTTCTGGAAGAGTTCTGACTAGTGGTTGGGCATCATATTCCTTCCATGAGTCTATCCTATTTGGTCAGCATGAGGCTGATAGATTCTAGGTAATTTTGGAATACCATTATTGTGGGGAGAATATATATGGTTGGTCTTGTTGGATTTGGTGGCCTAGAACCATATACTTTGTACTGTATTCATTAAATAAACATCTTATCACATGTTGATTGTTCTTCTGTGTGACAATTCATGTGATAATGTCCCAAGGATAGCTATTGAATTAAAGGGTAATATGGGATCCCTGCTATGATGAGAACCCGGAAGTGCCATAACACTGTTCTGGAATTTATGTTATATGGTCGGATGATGTTATTTGAGGGACAAAAATAACATCGGCCATTAGGGGTGAGGACTCATAAAACTTTGATGCACCTTCTCATGGTGTGCTCCCTTGGTAATATCCAAGAGGATATTATGAGAACGAGACCCGCCAGTAGGAAATCCACATTTCATAGTGTCATTGAATGTTACTATCTGCGGACGCGTGTATTGGTCTTTAGAGTTTAAGATTAGTATTAATGGGTATTACAACTCGCACACGTAGATGTATTGACAAAAACTGTGATGACACACTATTCATAGCGAGGTTGGATACGTTGGGTGTGTCACTAGTAATAATGCATTAATAGATAATGAAAGAGAGGATTTTACCCTTCTGTTTCATAATGGAAGTAGATATCTGAGGCCCTTTGATGGAAATGATATGGCCTACATAAATCCATGTCCATGGTAAGGTATGGGAGACTTCAATTTTGGAAGGTCAAAGAAAGAATAATCGATCACATGGGTAGATGGCACTAGCATGCAACCCGATTGATTCGAGATATCGTGAAAAATGGATTATATTACACAGAAAGAGTTTGTATGAGGTGACATGTCATTGCGGCGTTAACTTCATTCCTTATGGGTGCCTTGGCGTGTCTTTAGATGATAACCTTGGACTCTAGGCAGGCTCCGCCTAATTCCACTGAGAAAGAGGACTAGAGGGTCACACACTAAGTGTGTCCATGTATATGAGTTAAATATTAATTTAACAAGTTGAATAAATATTATTACCAACTGTGGTTTAATAATTATTTAAGGATTCCTGATCGCATTTATCTCGAAACTAGTTATTCGTGAGAATATATTGTGGGAGAAAAAATATATTTATTAGCGAGTAATTCAGTTACATTTATTTGAGAAATAAATATCCATTACTCAAGGTCTAATAAATGTGATGGAGGAAATAAAGGAAAAAAGGAAAATAAAAGTACACGCTGTGTATATTAAATATACAGGACGTGCAGTTTTATGGAAAATGAGTACACACCGTGTATTAATGATTACACGCCGTGTAGTTTTTCCAGTTGGGATTTTGAGGATATAATATTGTTTTATTAAATGACATTTATTATAATCGGTGTGGGCGCATGTCAAAGAATTAATAATTAGACATGGGGGTTTTCAATAAGAGTTGATGAAATAAATAAATTGCGTAACACATTTATTTATTGTCATAACTCTATAACCTAAAACCCAATTATAAATAACCTCTCAACCACATCACTTTTCCACTAGAGAATCATTGTGCACAACAATTCTGGAGAATTATTTCAAGGCCGAAAGAACTACTTCCTCCAAGAACGCTCTCAAGACCTAGAGAGATCCTCCTCCATCAGATCAAGGCGATCGAAGGCGGACATCGCAAGAGAAGGTTATTCCACACTAGCACCCAGAGATACCTTCGGCGATGTCCATAGATACATGGAACATGTGTGGATCACCTTTAGAGGAATCCCACACTTGGATTCTACGATGTAATGATAGATCACAAGATCATGACTGGAGACAACAGCGTAAAAATAATTCCACCAAGTTAATTATTTGAATTAATTAAATTACTTATAACCAAAAAATGAAGATCCTATATCTATGGTTATGGGACTCTCTCTTTTGATTTTCATTATTTGTTATATTCCCAAGATTCGACATTTTATATCATGAAAGATCTCAGTTTGAACATTGTTTAACGCTAAAATCAAAGTTGGGAACCACCACCAACGCGCTTTCACTACACCTGGAACCTACAAGTGGTATCAGAGTAGTCATATCATTGATTATAATTATTTAGTTTTTCATTAGTGATTTATGCTTTTAATAATTTAGTTGTTTCAATTCAAGTTAATCATTCATTAAATTTGGATCTCAAGATCTGTTCCTCCTCTATCGTTTCTCGTTTACCATACAAAAACGCCCCTTTCTTCTAATATTTGATTAAAATAAAATATATTATCTCATTCAGAGGTTCCAAACGTTCCTGGACACACAACACTAGAATACACACCGTGTACTCGGAAGCACACACCCTATAGTCTAGGTTCATGCATCGGACTGGTCGTCCAAATCAGACCATGTATTGATCCTATCTAAGTCATTTATGACACCGTGTGTTGGCCAGGAACAGGTGGCACACAGTTTCTGGATTACACGCCATATGGTCCAACAGAACACGGCATGTAGTCCATTCGGGTTAGGGTTGGGCCGTGTACCTCGTACACGGCTTGCCCGACTGGAAACCATGTAATGTAGAAACTACATGGTGTGTGTCCCACTAAACATGACATTTACTCTAAATATGTCCAATTTACATGAACATGACCTGTCCCCGGGCGTGTAGTTCAGATGGAATGTGAAGAAAAGTACACTCCATGTAGTCGAAACAACATGCTGTGTACTCACCCAAATTACGTAGATTTATTAAAATTTTTTATTACATTATACAAACCCTTGATATGTGTACCATGGTGCAGGCGTAAAGACGAGGAAGAACAAATGATAGGTGTTTTATATATATGTGTGTTTAATTTAAAATCTGCATAATGAACATGAATTCATCGGGTTTCCTCCAAGTTACAAGTTATGTACATGGATAATTTTAATTTATTTAAAATTATGATGGATGAGAATTTCAAGGAAATTCAGAAAAGGGATTAAGATAAAAGGATAGATTACTTAAAGATAATTAATTGATTTGAGCATGATTTATCTTAAGCAAGAATGATTGAAGAATTGAATGCTAGTTTTATTTATGCGTAAATATCGTTGTACGTATGGATGATCATGAGCTAGACCAAGACCTTTGTATGTGAATGGTTCCTTTAATTTATTTATTAAATTTGTTATCCTGTGATCCTTCTCCTCATTAATATGTAGGGCCTGCGCGCCCAAGGATTATTTTATTTAAAACCCCCATTTTTTACCAATCACCTGCATGTGAGATAAATGCATATGTAATGGATGGGTCTCCCAAGCTAGTGGAGGTGGCTCCATACAGGAGCCAAGGTGAAACCAATCCAAGGATATACAAAGGTGGACAGATGGAAAGCTGTAAACATGAACCCGGAAGGTTAAAACAATTTCTACCCTAGGTCTTTGGTTTTTTTATCAACTACTAGATAAAATAACCAATTGAACAAGCTCATGATCATACCATTTATTTTATTTCTGTTAGTTGCATGGTTTATTTATTGTGGGTGTGTTGTCATGATCACACAATTAATGAATTAAACAAGCATGCAATATGGAACTAAAATAAGACCGGCTTATGTGAAAATATAATCCTAGACATGGTTAATCACTTATGTATATCCCACTTAATATTAACAAGCATGTAATAAAAGGTAATAAAATTGGGAATTTACGAATAAGGATAAAATCACTCAAAGATATATTAAGTCGGTATAGCCATCCATAATCATGGTTAGAATCGATCCATAGATCAAAGTTCTCGACCAACCCTAGTTGGGGTGCATTCAATTATCGGGTAATTCTAATTCAAGGTTTTTGGTTGACTTGAATTGGTTCGCATCAAGGGTTCGCTGCCAAAGCAGGACTTGGTGTGACCAAGAGGCAAAGGTTGAGGAAATCCAAAATAAAAGGATTTCAGGATTTGGGAGTCCACTCAGTTGATCATGGAGATGCGAGTTAATGCAGTTGGCATTTGGAATTCCTACCTAAAACCCTTCATGTTGCTTGACCAACCCTATTTGGGGTAATGCGAAGGGAAATATGGATCCTTGCCACTATAATATTCAAGAAATAGAATATTCCAACGTCAATGGTGAGGGAAATTGGATTTTGATAAAATAGTGGGAGACTAATAAGTATTAATTTATTTATTTGTCTCCATTTTATAATAATGTACTAAACCTTTTCTCACATTAATTTTTAGAAACAGAAAGACAAAATGACTTCAAACATATCATTGTGAACCATACTCGAGAAGGAAAACCATCTCACCAGCACCAATTTCCAAGAGTGGAAGAGGCGTTTACTCATCATCCTTTGCCACGAAAGGAAATTTTATGTGCTGGAAGATCATATTCTAGTTGCGCCTGGAAAAGAGGCCAGTGATTAGGAACAATCTCTCTTCATGAAACAAATATATGATTCCATAGATGTCCAGTGTTCCATTCTATCATCCATGTATAATGAGCTGTTGAAGAAACATGAAAACATGGACATGTATAGCATGATGTCTAACTTTAAGGATCTCTACCAATAGAAGGTGAGACAATAGAGATATGATATCTCCAATTCATTGTTCACAACTAAGCTTGGAGATTCTGTGCTAGCTAGGCCTCATGTAGTCAAGCTTATTGGATACATCGAACGCCTGAACATCTTTGAGATTAAATTCCCGGATGAGTTGCATATATATCTCATCTAATCATCACTGACCAAGACATTCTCAAGCTTTATTGTCAACTACAACATGATAAATAATGGGAAGAGTATATCAGAACATCTGATATTGTTTCACAAGCTAGATAAGGACATGGGGCATGACAAACCCGCCATCCTAATGGTGAATAAGAAAAGGAAGGACAAGGAAAAGGGGATAAATACTTATAAAGGGTCTGAATCCCCTGAGCCTCGTCCCTCCAAGAAGGGTAAGATTGAGAGGTAGGGAAAAGAATGGGAGGCAGTGTGTTTTACATGTGGCAATCAAGGCCACTAGAAGAGTAATTACACCCAGAAGCATGGGAATGATAAAGGTGCATTCATTATTGAGTGTAATCTTTCTATTTCTACACATTTGGTTTTAGATATATCTTGTGGGGCTCACATCTATATTCAAATACAAGAACCAAGTAGATTTAGAAATATTTCCAAAGGATAGATGGATCTTCAAGCTACCAAAAGTGCAAGGATGGCTTGGTTGTCTATTGGCGATTACCACCTCTCATTGCTAGTTGGCATGATTTTGGTTTTACAAAACTTTTATTATGTGCCTAGTGTTACCAAGAACATAATTTCTGTATATTATTAGGATATTGATGGATTTATTTTCATGTTTGGAAATAAGGGTTGTCTCGTTTATAAGAATAATGTATGTTATGTCATGGAACATTTAAATAATGGTTTTTACGTATTAAATTGCGAAAACCAAGTGTTGGAAATCGATAACAAAACAAACTAACATGACTCATATATCAACAAGTTGTGGCATCACCGCCTCGGTCATTTAAACGAGAAACACTTGACAAAGCTCTGCCAAGATGGTTATTTAGACTCTACTAAGCAAAAACCCCTTGATAGATGTCATGTTTTTTTACAAGGTAAAATGACCAAGATGCCTTTCAGTGGACATGGTGAAAGGGCCACATAGCTTCTAGTATTGGTGCACACAGATGTATGTGGACCATTTTCAGTAGAAGCTGGAGGTGGATATTCTTACATCATTACTTTTACTGATGATTTAAGTTGATATGGCTATGTTCACTTAATGAGGTATAAGTCAGAGTCCTTAGAAAAATTTAAGGAATTCAAGAATGAAGTGGAGAATCATCTTCATAAGAAGATAAAGAAAATTCAATCGGATCAAGGTGGAGAATATCTAAACCAAGAGTTCATCGATATTCTACAGGAGTCTTGGATTCTATCTCCGCTCACTCCTCCTTATACACCACAGTGGAATGGTGTTAGTGAAAGGAGGAAACACATCTTGATGGACATGGTGAGGTCAATGATGTGTCATAAAGATCTTCTATTATCCTTTTGGGGATATTCAATACAAAATGAAGCATACACATTAAACCATGTACCAACTAAGGAGGAAAATGGAATTCCATCTAAGGTAAGAAATGGAACGAAATAGACTTTGTCACACACATGTGTATGGGGATGCGAGGCATTTATTAAGGCCTTCTCTAGAAACAAATTAGCACCACGGGGCCCAAGGTGTATCTTTATAGGATATCCCATGGAAACTAAAGGATATTACTTATATAACCCTTCATACAAGAATGTGACTATCTCCAGAAAAGCCATCTTTCTTGAGAGGGAGCACATCCTCAAGAAGGATAGTGGGAGCAAGATTGACATCGACAAAGTTGATGCTCAAGATACACATGAGTTGGTACATGAACAAGTTCCACAGGTCCCTATAGAAGAGGTTCCAGAAACACAAGTACTACGTTGGAGCTCAAGAGAGGTAAGGGAACCAGAGATATTTGGTTTCCTAGTCACCGAGGACGAGGAATCATTATTGTTGGACAATGATGAACCTCTATCCTACATGGAAGAGGTATAAAGCTCAGAAACTACAAGATGGATAGAAGATATGAAATTTGAGATATATTCCATATATCAAAACCACGTCTAGGTTCTATTCGATGAGCCAGTTGATATAAATCATATTGGATGCAAATGGGTATTCAATAGAAAACTGGACATGGAAGGTCAACCTAGAACCTATAAAGCAATTCTAGTGGCTAAAGGATTCAGACAGTGTCAAGGAATTGACTATGATGAAACCTTCTCACCAGTTTCCATTTTTAAATCTATAAGAATCATTCTTTCCATAATAGCTTACCATGACTATGAGATTTGGAAAATGGATGTCAAAACAACATTCTTTAACAGGAACCTTTATGAAGATGTCAATATGACACAACAAGATGGTTTTTTGACACCAAGTGAAGCCAAACAGGTTTTCAAGTTGCAGAAATCCATTTATGGATTAAAGAAAGCATCCAGGTCATGAAACATTTGATTTAATGAAGCCATAAAGGAATTTGGGATCATTAAAAAATTAATGTGAGCCATGTGTTTATAAGCGGTTTAATGGGAATGCGATCATTATCCTAGTAGTATATGTTGACAAGATACTGCTTATTGGAAATGATGTACCAGTCATACAGTCAATTAAGGACTGGTTGAACGAGTGAGTCTTCATGAAGGAATTGGGAGAAGCATCCTACATTCTAGGGATCAAGATCATTCGTGATAGATCCAAGAGGCTGCTTGGACTAAGTCAGAGTACATACATTGACCAGATACTAAAGAGATTTAGTATGGAAAAATCCTTGAGGGGATTAGTTCTAGTGTCACATGGCCTACATCTTTCTAAGAAAATGTGTCCTCAGACACAACAATAGAAATATATAATGAGTAAGATCCCATACGCTTTAGCTATAGGATCTATCATGTATGCTATGTTATGTACTAGTCTTGATGTTTCATATGCACTGATCATGGTAGGCAGATATTAAGCAGATCCAGGATGAAAGCATTGGACTACTGTTAAGACTATCCTTAAGTATCTGAGAAGAACAAAGGATATGTTCCTGGTGTATGGAGGAGACGAGGATCATGTCATCAGAGGGTATGCTTATGCTGGTTTTCAGACAGATTAGAATGATCTGAAGTTGCAATATGGATATGTTTTCTATCTCAATGGAGGAGCTGTGAGCTAGAAGATTTCAAAGCAGCCAGTTGTTGCCGATTCTACAACGGAGTTTGAATATATAGAAGCTTTTGATGCAGCCAAGGAAGCCGTATGGATTTGGATCTTTTTCAAGGATCTTAGGACCTTTGATGGAATTGATATAGCCTACATAAATCCATGTCCATGGTAAGGTATGGGTTAGTTCAATTCTAGAAAGTGAAAGAAAGAACAATCAAGCACATCGGTTGACGGCACTAGCATGCAACCCGCTTGATTCGAGATATCATGACAAATGGATAATATTACACGACAAGCGTTTGTATGAGGTGACACGTCATTGCAGTGTTAACTTCTATATCTATGGGTGCCTTGGCATGTTGCTAGACACTAACCTTGGACATTAGGCAGGCTCCGCCTAATGACACTGAGAAAGAGACCTAGAGGGTCACACACTTTGTCTATCCATGTATCTCAGTTAAATATTAATTTAACAAGTTGAATAAATATTATTACCGACTGTGGTTTAATAATTATTTAAGTATGCCTGATCACATTTATTTTGACACTAGTTATTCGAGAGAATATATTGTGGGAGAAATAATATATTTATTAGCGAGTAATGTAGTTACCTTTATTTATGAAATAAATAGCCATTACTCAAGTTCTAATAAATGTGATGGAGGAAATAAAGAAAAAAATAAAATAAAAGTACACACCATGTATATTAAATATACACACCGTGTAGTTTGATGGAAAATGAGTACATGTCATGTATTAATGATTACATGCCGTGTAGTTTTTCCAATTGGGATTTTGAGGATATAATATTGTTTTATTAAATGATATTTATTATAATCAGCATGGGCGCATTCCAAGGATTAATAATTCAACATGGGGGTTTTCAATAAGAGGTAATGAAATAAATAAAATGAGTAACATGTTTATTTATTATCATTACTCTATATACTCAAACCCGATTACTTTTCGACCAGAGAATCGTTGTGCACAACAATTCTGGAGAATTCTTTCAAGGCCGAAAGAACTAATTCCTCTAATAATGCTCTCATTACCATGATAGATCATCTACCATCGGATCAAGGAGATCTAAGGCGGACATCGCATGCGAAGGTTCTTCCGCGCTAGCACTCATAGATCCCTTCGGTTATGTCCAGAGATACGTGGCACACGTGTGCATCACCGCTAGAGGAATCCTACACTTGGATTCTACGACGTAATGACAGATCAAAAGATCATGAACAGAGACATCAACGAAGAAATAATTCCAGCATGTTAATTCTTGTGAATTAATTTAATTAATTATAACCAACATATGATGATCCTATCTATATGGTTTCGAGACTGCCTTTTTGTATTTCGTTCTTCGTTCTATTCTGAAGATCCGACGTTTAATATCATGACAGATCTCGGTTTGAACATTGTTTAATGCTAAAATAAAAGTTGGGCACCACCACCAACGTGCTTCCGCTGCGCCTGGAACCTACAAGTCTATCATTTCTCATGGTATTATCTACATGGTGGATAATATTTGTATCCCATCATCAGTTAGGAGTGCCATTATTTTACGTTCATTATAATTATTAGATATTTCATTTAGGTACAAAAAAATTATTACATGAGGTAGTGATTTTTGTGGTTGGGAATAATGCATGGAATTATAGATTTAGTTTCCTTCTACTATACCAACAAGGAGATAGAGGTAGAGAGTCTAAAACATTCTATTTTTCTTTATCATCTTCTTGTGAGAGTTTTTAAGTTTTATGGGGTGTATATCAAATTCATTTTTTGATTACCAGGAAAACCCATATGGAATAATTTTATCTCAATGGTGGTTGATGGGTTGTTAAGATCATCACATTAAATTTTAATTAAGGTCTCCAATAATGTTAAATACATGGATAAGAACCATGTATAGGATATCAAGATGTTATATAGGGTTCTATATAAAATCTTTTGGATAAGTAAACATGTTCCACATCATGGTTCAAGAAGAGTCTCTAGGAGGTAATGAGATCTTAGGTTCAATGGAGTGAAACTAACCATCCATAGATGTTTGGTCATAACCAATGTTATATTAATATTTTGACGGATAAGATTCATGGATACATAATGGGTTTCCATGGATCATGGGACAACAATCTATGGCTACATAATATTTTTTATAATAATAACTTCCAGTCATCAATCAACATGGATACCTTTAAGAAATTATAGGGCCACTCGTGTATATCTCTAATTTATTGGGAAGATATGGGTGAAACCTCTATTATAGAACTAAATATTTAGTTTGATATATTGACTATAATTTAAGATATATGTTTATGTGAGGTTAATATATATAGTAGACATAAATCTTATTCATTATAGTCATGTCAGCCTTAGATATTTTCTATAGGTACATGGGTTTTCTAGATAGATTCCACTTAGTTTGGTCCCCACTGCTTTAGGAAACAAGAAATTTTTTCTCTAATAAAAGGTGTATATTTTGAGGTTAATGATAGGATAGGAAAGGATATGAATCATTTGGAACTACAATCTTTGTTGATAGTTATTAATTATTCTTTCATAAAATCTCAGCTAAGTATGTAACATACTAATGCCTCACATGTTTTGATTAAGGTAGAGATTCCGTTAGAGAAAAAATATTAAGTTATAGGGAAGCCAATATAGATCACTAATTCAGAGGTGAATATCTAATGGGATAATTATTTCACGGTTATTTAATATTATGGAAATTCTTATATAATTCTCATGAGACATGGGATAAATAATCATCGATGGAGAAGTAGTAGCCTCAACTATTTCCATAGAACCCTTCTACAACATGAATTCCAATGAACGGAATGTCATGTGGTGGGGAGATTATAATATACATGTTTAAGGTAAACTGATTTAATTGTTTATTATCAACTTTTCTAGTTTAGAAGGTAATTTAATTGGTTAATGTGTATACCATTGGATTAGTTCTAGAATGTACTAGTATGAAAAATTAACACCATCAATGAAAATAACATGTGAATATATCACTATATAGATGTTTAAAATTCCATTTAGAGTGTGAAAATGATTCCCTCTATGGAGAATGTTCAAATATTGAACATTTCTGTCAATTTTTCTAGGATTAAGTGATACATTTTTTCAAATATATAAAACTAAATAGATTGACACACCGATATTTGGAATCAAGGTGCGAATTGTTTGTGATTATTTTTTTTTATAAAATTAATTCATAAAACAAATATAATATTTTACCCTCATACTTACATCAATACATATGTTTTTTTCCACAAAATTTCAATGATCACAGATCCTTCCGGATTGCTCTGTTCTACATTTGACTTATGTTGAATCTATGTCACTTCACTATGGTAAACAACCTTCGCAATTCTTTATTACCATTTGTAAACAAATGAAAATTATTTTTTAATAGATATTAAATCATGGGTTGTTAAACAATTTTTTATAATTGATTCTAGTACCTTTGTGAAGAACTTTGAATTCATCTTCAGGGATTATTCCCTTTCCTCTTATAGTGTAGTCAGTGTATGTTACTTGGGGGTATGTCATGCTCTTTACAATCTACCATCTATTTTTGAGGAATGTGATCCAATATTTTTGGAATCAATTCTAGAGAATTCATTATTTTGTTTTTGATTGTTTATGTGTTTCTGTGCCGTGATGTGAGCATGTACGACCTGAGTTTGAGATCGAAAGATTCATTATTATCATTTTTAAAATGATCTATAATTTACCCTTTTTAATAATTTATATTATAAATGAATTGGAAAGATTTTATTGTTGTGTAAGTATATTTTCAAAAAAATCTAGTTAATCCCTTGGACTTCAAAATGGAAAATGTGGGTCTTCAAGTCAATGTAAAATGGGTTTTTAAAAAATGTTGGATAAAAGAAAAGTGTTGTTCAAAATTGATTGTGAAAATAGATATTAAAATGATTTTGGAAATATAGCACATTGGAATCATTGGGTACCTAGGTAAAACAAATATCATAGGGACATAAACTATTCTTTGTTTCCTATGAGTTCACTTATGGGACATTTCTTTACCCCCAATTCCTATTGTTATAGAGAAAATATTTGAACATCATTGCGGGGTCCACATAAGGATTGTTTTTCTACTCATTGGGCATTCAAATCTCGGGGCTTGAGTGTAAAATAGTTATTTATTGTGGAATGTGTAGTATGATAACATAACCTATAGTGATCCCTAGCATGATTTACCGATGATCTAGATTTTAATTGTTATACATTGAATATAACTTCATATAAATTCATAAATTTTTATGAAAGATATGAACTGAAATTATTACTCATGATTTTTTTATAAATTTTGAAATAGGGAAATATTTTCCTTACTTTTTACAAAAAAATTGTGATAAATTTTCATGTCATTTTTTTAATTTACAATGAAATTATTTTGATTTCATCTATAGAAACCTGAAATATAACACCAGAATGGGATCCTAATGATCCAACATATCTCACACCACGAACAGAAATTATATAATGTGAAGACCTCATGATGACCTTCGATGCAGATAATGGAAAGGAATTGTAGTGAGGAAGCAAGGTTTTATTTTAGTTAGGTATGGTATGTAGTGGCGACAGAGTGGGACATTGGCCATACTATCACATTTTTTAGTTATCTAATTTTAGGATGCCATTTTTTTGGAATTGTATTTTGGGTGTGTTATGACAAACTAAGTTGTAGCACTTTAGTGGTATTATTCTATTTATTGTTTTTATATTTATTCTAATTGCTCATTTTTTATTTTTCTCTGCTATATATATATATCATGTTTTCTACATTATGTTTCATAAAATAATTCACTCTTTTTTACTAATTCACAAGTGTTACTCTTCATCTAGTGGGGATCTCGAACACCATTCAGTTATTACCATATTTTGGTTCGGATCCTAGATGGATTGATTTTGTGGGTTGAGATTTCGAAACAATCATAAGGAATTTTTTTTGATATGGATCACTACAAATACAATCATCATATTGTGAATATATTCTCATAATGTATTAGTTTCACTCATTGTTCCCCTAATAGTAATAGACAATATCTCTTACTGTATTGGGTTCACATCACATTCCATTAAAAAGTATTGATAGAGGCATATAGTTTATTGAGTTCAGTATCAAATCCATAACTTGTATAGTCATGAGATATAAGTCATTAACCAATAAATATTAAAGATGCATAATTTTGATCCCACCTATAACATTCTATAAATTATTCTATTGGTGTTCATGTTTACTTCACACTCCCTTTCAAACTATCTCATGAAATATTTTGTATTACCTAATGAATTAGTGGGATATATAATTCCTGGCCCACTAATCCCATAATGAAGATAAAACATATGTGTGACAATATAAAATTAAAAAAATCATAATTAAAACATCACTTTATTAACCCATGTAAAATAAATCGGGTTAATGAAATCATTTATAGAACAATTTATAAGGAATCCAGAGAAAAAATATGGTAAATATAATAAGTGTCTATCACAATTGTAACATAAAAATCTCCAATAGATGTCAAAATGGGTTAAAATATTTATTTTTCAAATATAATTGGATAATTAAATTCAAAATGAAATAAGGAATATCATTTTTTATAAATATTAAAAACACCATAAAAATGATTCCATTAAAATGAAACATTTTTTTCTTGAAAAAACAATTCAAATATTAATCTTTATAATAAATGGTATTCAAAAAACAAATTTTCTAGAAGAATGTTTCATTTAAAAATTTATTTGGGAATACAAGATGTAATTTAATATTCATTTCATAAAAACACTATCGTTTATAATCACTTTTAAAAACCATAAGTTCTTTTTAAAATCACAATTATACTTTTAAAAAGTAAAACAAAATTTACATTTAAAAAAATCTGTAATTATTAAAATAATATGAAAATTGAAACCGTTTTACCAGTTCCTTTAATAATCATTAATAATAAAATTCAATTGAAAAAACATTTATAGAACACAAAATTAAATATTTATGAATAATAAAGACCATAATAGTGAAATAATCTATTCACATAGAAAATGTATTAAAGTTACATTGTTAAAAACATAATGATATGATAATATTAAATGATTATTTTTAAAAAAATTTAATAATGAATATATATTATAAAATTAAATCAATAAACTATGAAACATATATAAATAAAATGATACAATTAATATAGACATAGATGAGGAAAATTACCATCCCAAAAAGATGAGGTGGGGTATGTTTCTCTCACAATAATCACATAAGGTAAATTATTTTTCAATGTTCATGGAATTGATTGTTGAATTTTACATCCTAAATAGTACATAGCTTCAAATAAAATATTCAGGATTTTTAATAGAAAGATCATTCAAATTCGACATTTTTAATATCATTAAAAATAAATCTATATTTAAAAATGATATTGTCGATGAAACTCATATAACATTGTTATCACTTAATCTAAAAGTCCTCGAATGATAGTAGATGCATCAATTATATAACCACTTTTTAACTCATTGAAATAATACTAAAAATTATTATATGGGTTACAAATACACCTCAAAAAGAAAAATAATCAATGAATACAAATCATATTTCAATGGAGTAAAATTGAGATAAAGATACCCTTGGAATAATTCATAGATTCCATAAAAGCACATTAAAATCATATATAATAAAATAAATCATTATCTATTTCTCATTTTATATCATCATTAATATATATAACCATTTTAATTCATTTTATAATTTATTTTTATATATTCCATAGATAGTTGTCTTTTATTTTCATTATCATCTGTTTTAATTGAAATTGTTTGGCCCATGATTCATAATAGAGATATTGAACCATATTAATTGGTACCATAATAAGAATTCATAGATTAAAAAATATATTTAAATCAATTTTTTTCAATTATGTTTACACATAAACATATTATGTTTTTTGAAACAATGTGTTCTATTCTAGATAACAATATCCCTAACAAGATTATCTTTGTTAATCTACCAATATCAATGGATTACTAAAAAATTATCAATAATTTTTTATCATAATTTGGGAACCTTATTCATGATATATATAAATATATATATTAATAAATTCTATCATATATATTTATAAATTTTTTTGAACCATCCATGTCAAGTGGGGTTGAAAAAGGAAATGCATCGTTTCTATGGTAGTTATACTCAACACATACAAGGATCCAATAATTTAATTTTCTATAGAATGAAAGGAAAATATATATTGATTTATATTTATAAAAACTAATAATGATACAAATTTAATATTTTATTCATTTATAACCCTCTTTCAACTAGCCATGTATGATGGTTAGGAATAATTGAAGTCATAGCTCTAGGATGTTGTAGTCCACACATAACAGAAAAAATGAATATTATTTTTTGATGAATGTTTAGGATAGGAATAGATAAGGGTTTTCCAATAAATATAATAATATTTATGTATACGAACGATAAAAATGTTATTATTTTAATATTTTCATAACACATTATGTTTTTGATGAATGATACAAAAGGAAATGGTAACAAGGATGAGTTATTTGGGAATGTTTACCACAGTTCATGCAAAAAATCCAATGAAAATTAAATTAAGGATTTTAGGAGAGGTTGTCGGAAGAAGAATAAACCATTAATATTTATCAAGGAGTATTATGGACGGTTTGGTGAAGCATTTGGTCAAACTAATGGGCTTTTAGTTTGTGTAAAAGTGGGGTGCTAAAATCCTTGTTTCATAAGTGAGGGGAGTGACATTTTTTGTAAAAAGATGTGCACTATTAAAGAATGTTTCCCTAAAATTGTAATATAATGGGAAGGCTTTGAGTGGTGGTCTATTGAACCATAAAAATCACAGTTATGGAGAATTTATAGAGTGTTTCAAAAAATTTAACCTATTATAATAAATTCACAAAAAATTACTTTTCCATGGTAGATATTCTTCAAAACACAACAACATAATTTTATAATTAAAAATAAAATTGTAGTTATGAGAAAATTTTCATATTCTAATTTCTAATATGAAAATAATATGACCACATTAAATATTCAATTTTTAGATAATTGGTTCATTACAAAAAATATTATTTATGTGAAATTAAAATCAATCCATATCTGAAATACTAATGTGATAATTTAATTAAATGAAAATTAAAATAAATATTTTTTGGAATAAAATATTACATGAGTTTTAAAATATTTAGATTTAGTGTTATATATCTAAAATAATATTATTAAATTCATTATTATAGTCAATAAAAAAATTCGTTAAAAAAATGATTTATATATTTTTAGTTCATGTTTACAATATTGTGACAAGATTTAATGAAATTTTATTGGTAAAATCTGTACCTTTCATTATTATTCAAAAAATTATTCATTTTATAAACTCTAAAAAATTAATCCTACGATAATTTTTTTTATGGTGAAATAATTAGAAGAATTTATATTTTAAAAAATTATAATTATAAAATTTAATAATATATATTTTATATTAAGTCACAATAATTTTTATAAAAAAGTTATAGTAAAATAAATTTTTAATTATCAAATTTTCTTATTCTCGATTCTTTTCAATTACTAATTAAATTAGTGTTAACATATTACTTAGATATATAATATATTTTTATCACAATTTATCCATAATATACATTGAATCTTTAAAATAATCCACAGTACCTAAAAAGGGAATTTTTATGGAAACATTATTTTAGTAATAAAATAAAATTATTAGTTATTTAGAAACACTAATTTAATTTCATTAATGTACTTGTATTAAAAATTCCCCATATTTTTTTAATAAATACTTTTCATAATGTGGTTACATTATTTGTACATATTAAATCTATCACTACTTTTTAGTCATCACTGTTCTAACATATAATTTTATCATAATAAAATATATCGATGTTCATTTTTTCTTATGTTTTCCATACCCTGAATTCTATTTGAAAAATAATGTTATTAAAAGAAACTATATATGTAAATATTTGTTCATTACAAAATATTATCTTCACAAGTTTTATTTTATATATTTCCTTGATTGGGAGGAATCCTAGTTATGTTTTCATTTTTAGTTTCCATTCTTTTTTTGATAGTCATGATTAGATTTTTTTGAGAGTTAGAGTCATTATAGTGACCTTAAATTTATTCTATTAGGATCCCAAATGGGTGCCTCCAAGCTTCATGTATGTTTACAAAGATAAATGATTTTAGTTTTCAAGGGTGTTCTTTTTTATGTTTTATTTTATAGGCTGGATCACAATATGTTGAGTTCTTGGGTTAACCATAGTGAATGTATTTACTTCACATAAAAAACTATATTTACTTGAGAACTAATATTATTAATTCTGGAATTTTTGGATCCAAAAAATGTATTGAATATGCACCCAATATTATATGAGGACCCTAAAAAATTGCAATAAACTACTATACCGGAATTCATAGCACCACCACACCATTACCAAGGTATGATAATACATTGGCTTTGAGGATTTTAATTCTAAAATCATGGATGTTTGATATTGTATAAATAAAAATGACATGTTACAATGTTGTAAAATTATATTTAAATGAATTTGTAACCCTAGAAGTGGGATATAAAACTCTACCCCTCTTTTTCCATGATCTCCACAATCATTCATTTTGAGGTGTCGATTTGTGATCCCTACTTCGATATAACCCCAATAATATACTATTCATGCTTTCTTTTTTATTCCAAATCCCATTGAATTTTTTTTTGAATATTTATCACTAACATTTCATCCCATAAACCATTTCACAAATATTTGTTAAATATTGAAACAATAACACTATCCACCATCTCCGTTTTATACTTTAGAACCCATTATTATTCCATTTAAAAAAATTATCGTCATTTAACAATAGTTAAATCCATGAGTGTTCAATCCCTCAAAATTTCCTCTAATGGACTATCAACATTTTATTCCACAAAAACCATATTAGTGTCAACTTATGGTAAATCTCCCTCTTATACAAGAAGTATCCATTCTTCTTATACCCTCTAAAAATTAAAACATCTAAAACCAATGAGAAACATTCCAAGTGTTCAGAAGACGCTTCAATGATCAAATAAAAACCCCAAATCTACCAATAGAATAAAACATTTAAGGTGAAGAAACAAAATTCATATAATTATTCCACCTATTATGACAAGAAATAAATCAAAGACACCCCCTAGCTTGTGTTCACTATTGACACTATCATAAAAAACTACGCATACTGCCACATGAACCCCCACCCCAATATTATCATTATTAACACACACACCCCAAGCCACTAAAAGACCATAAGAAATATCCATTTCCAAAAATTTGTCTATCTTGGGTCTTGTAAACCACACCCACAAGGATCCATGTCACTAATTATGTAATGATTCACATTATAAAATTGAAGTGAATATTTTAAAAAAATACTTCTAAGAAAGGTCCATTTGATTTTGGTGCTGTTGATGGATATTAATATGGACCACAATGTTAGAAATCTTTTACAAGATTTGTAAATTGCTAAACAAATTTTGGTCTTGGATGATTCTTTTTTTGTATTAGAACTATAACATATATTTACACTAAAGCGGGGAGTCTAATTACTTAACATATTATTGGGTGGAAAATAATATACATTGATGCTGGATGAAATTAGTTTCCTAAATGTACCTCACAGTGCCACTATTGGATGGAAGGTATTCTATTTTTATGACACTATTAATATAGAAGATAAAAATGATTAGACAACTTCTATGCCATGAGATCCTACATCCAACTCAGATATCGATTTGGTACCGCCAATAGGCATGATATGTTTCTTGGTATTGTGGATTTAATTAGAATTTTTGTTTATTTTTTTATCATCATTACACAAAGACATAGATATGATGTTATGTGAATGAATTATGATAAACAAACAGTTCTACATTGATCACACAACATAACACCTATGTATATATGAAACAATGTTCCCCCATGATCTTTGAATCCTAAGATGAAGACTGCACCATTTCTATCTACTTCTTGATAGGGTCTCTACAACCCAACACCATATTCCACATAGTGGAGTACCAATATTTATTATCTTAAATAAAACTACAGGAGGACTCCTTATATGGCCATTAATCTATAGAACCCAGAGAAGCCCACTGATCTATATTCCCATAAATAGTTGAATTTTGAATCCTACTAGAAGGTTAAGGTTATGTTTCATGATTAACCATCGAAGGTACCATTCATTTATCCCACTATAGATCAGATAGGTACTAAGCAGATCGAAGATACAACCCATCCATTACAGAATAAGACCATGATAATTACCCCAATATTGATACAGATTTCTAAATATGACATGTAAAACACTCTTGAGGTTTCCAATGTGGTTTAATATAAATCATACCTACATGTTTTGACTTCTAGATAGTAGTATCATCCTCAAGGTGATACTTAAAATTAAATAGTGGAGACTTTGGATACCCCCTTCCAATTAGATTTAGTGTCTTCCTCTTCCACCTAATTTTTTACAAAATTATTTCCTATTTATATATTGTAACAATTGTGTCTCTAATCATCCATTAACTACAATAGTATGTGCAATTTTAGTGGATGCATACTCATTTTGAGAAAAATAGTTGTAATACATAGTAATTTTTTATATCCTTATGAATTTTAAAAACAAATCCTAAAAATATAATTTAAATCACTATTTTTTATATCCTTTTAACCCTTATTTCAATCCATATTATGGAAGATGTACCATTCAACAAGAATACATCACTATGATTAAATTCCAAAAACCTATTATTGTTTTTTTTAATTCATCTCTTTCACTTATCATTAATTTAATATCAAATTGGGGGAAATGCGGTGTCCATGTTTGGGGGAGTCCATGTTTGTCCCATTTGGATTTTTTCCCTTGATTGTCCTTAGAGATATTGTAATATTCAAGACAAATTTAGGAATGAAAGACAACCAAACATATGAAAAACATAAATAATTGTAATTTTAGTGAAATTTTGAGGGTTACATGCTTACTCTAATTTCAAATTCATTTGAACATGAAATCTAATTTATCATCTATTACTGAAATTAATTTTATGAAACAATAATTTATGATATTATGTGTTTTCATGTTTTACATGAGTGACTAAAAAATTTATATGTTTCTATTCTATGAAAAAAACATATCTCAAGTGAATCATGGGGCATGCAATCCAACTATAAATCACATTTTATCAAATCAAATATGTTGAAGTATATGTTCATTTGATCATGAATGGGGAATTTTTTTTTATTGAGACCATATATATTATGGACCCTTATTATCATATTTATTCATATATAATCCCATTTCCTCCATATTTGACCTTTATAAGAGGAATAAACATTCTAATCATGAATTATCATTACAACCCATAATTTTTTTTTCTTTCTTTATTTTCAATGTAATAAGTTTGGTGAAGATGTCATCCAATTTTGAAAAGTTTATATATTCTATTGAGGATATATTTATAGTGATTTCATTATTTTTTGTTAGTGGATTATGATTTCATTAATTTTATTTAATTTCTTTCCCATAAAAAATAAAACAAATTTGAAAAAAATGATAAGATATGAAAACAATTAAAAACATTTTTGTCTCATGAATGTATAAAATCATTCCTTATCAAACTCTATGGCATTATAATAAGTTTTCTATTGAGCCTCAAGGGGAAATAAAATATGGGTTGGGTTATTTGTAACACCCCAGGTAAATAAAGAAAAGGACATTTTCATATTTATCCATATTTGTGAATAAAATATTAATATGACTTTAAAGGGGATTCTATGCTTGATAGCGTACCCAACACGCAACAACGAGTTTCGTGGGAATCTTACGTTGCACTCTAATAATAAAATAATATTATTTTAAATGGTAGTTAACATGTAGCCGTAGTAATGGAGGGAATGGATAGAAATAACTAAAATATGATTATATATGTTTTTAAATGTTTTTACATTTATCCAATAAAAGATAAAGGCTTAAAATACGGAAAGAATTCAATTTTAGGCGTATATGCCTAGTTTTCACTAAAGGTTCCCTTATCACCTTTTGATGTTGAACCATCATTAAATATAGTTTTGTTCACTCTTAAACATTCTTTTGGACCAAATAAAACTCTTATTACGAATTGGGACATCAAAATTTACTTTGTGTAAATTTTTGGTATATTTCCGATAAAGTTCATTTTTTTAATGAATAGTGTTAAATGTTGTATTTTAATTCAGAAAATCTTTTTAATATAATTTATTTATATTATTAGATTATCTTTTGAATTGGTTTAAAATTGAAATTAGAATATATTTTTACTATTAAATCCAATAGTGGTCGTTGGAATTAATTTCACTTTGAAATCAGACTTAAACTAGTGTCAATCTTTTGATACTTATTGTTTCATAAAAACACGCTATTTGATCTGACAGCGGGAATTAATTATTAAATTAATTAATGTGACTTATATGTTTTGAATTTTGAAAAAATAGACTTCATTTTTGAATTCTTAATATCAAATATATCTTAGGGTGAATTTTTGGGATTTTTCTGAAAACATCAATTTTTGATGAATAGTGAAACCACTAAGTGGTACTTATAAAAAACTGATTTTTCCATTTAAATGAAATTTTTCCATCATTGTGTTTTGAATTTCAAAATTCCGACATACATGGTTGTCATTAAGAAGTAAAATGTGGTTCAATGGGATAAAAATAATTTTTTTGGTGAATAGTAACTTATTATGTTTTTAATCGCGATTAGAGGTAATTAGTGTAGATTAAAGTAAAAATAATGTTTTAATAATATGAAATGATCTTGACACATGTCCTAACCTCATTGTATGTGTAATGGCCGACCACGAAAAGCCATGGGTCAACTTGGGGACCCCATGGAGCCACTTTGGTTGAGCAATGACACAAATAACTTTTTATTTAATGTAAAAGTAAAAATGACACAAACATGATATGTTTTACTAAAACAATTTTTAAGTGGGGTTATACAAGTCAGATTATTTATTATAAATAGTAATTGGAAAGATAAAAAGATTTCCTACATCATAGTAATTGTTTTATAATTTTTAGACATTATATAAATTAAATTATTTATGACATCATAATGATGCAGCGATGACATCACTATTTGACGATTTAAATAAAATGAGAAGATAATGTAATATCTATGACCTACACATGTCAAAAACTTATTGGATGGGTGTATTTAGAACCCTTGTCACCTTAGCCACGAATTATTTCAATTTGGGACCTTTTAAAACCGAAACACATTTTCAAATAAAGTAATATTTCTTTACTTTCCAAAAATGCCCCTCCTCTCCTCTTATAAAAGGCCCCCACCTCTACCTCATTTCACACACTCCTCAAGCATTTGGCTCGTCCAACCCCTGAAAAGTTACTCTCTCCAAATCCCTCTCCTCATCCTAGAGGATTAAGTTTGGGCATAATCCTTTCAAATGAAGCCTTTAGGCTCAAATCAAAAAGAGTTACACTTTTAAAGGTAATTCATTTCTCTCATGTTCATTTGTTTTATTTTGCTTCTACAACCCCATAAACTCTTTTTATTTACTTCTTTTGTAACAACACAAGTATCTTAAATATAATAGGATGTTTTTATAAGATTTATTCGAGCTACACTCTCACAAAAATAAATCAAATGGTTAAAGAACATACGGTTTCCGTGGATGGCGAAATTCTGCCTCCCGAAACAATGATTGTTCAATACTCATTTAACACCTTCAAAGGTGGCCATTATGATGTCAATATTTTTATATATGATATATAATATTTTTAGGTTTTCCTTAAGCTTATGTTTTTTTACATTTTGGGCATACCTTTATGGTTTCCATTATGGGTAAACACGATATCTTCATTTATGGAAGTGCGGACTACCGCCCCCTCAAAGTGATTTGATTCATTAAATACCATATGTGGGACGTATAAAGGATGGAACTAAGATATTATATATTATATTATACTGGAATTATAATATACCTTTATATCATTATTATTCTATTCTATAAAATACGAAATAGAAATGAAAGTAGCGTTCATGCGTACGTACGGCTTACCGTCTCCATGAACGGTTCATTTCATTTATTACCTCTAAATGATTATGCAATGTTATAAATGCATGCATTTACTGGATATAAATGACATATATGATATCTACATCATGAATACAATTCTGGATATAATAAACATTTGGCCACACGAACGACATGTAATTGTAAGAAGTCCACTTTCGACTTAAGAACCAAATATCGGAAAAACAAAT
The DNA here is from genome assembly GCA_963277665.1 of Viscum album. Lineage (NCBI taxonomy): Eukaryota > Viridiplantae > Streptophyta > Magnoliopsida > Santalales > Viscaceae > Viscum > Viscum album. The sequence continues at coordinate 1,183,144,537 of OY728146.1, forward strand.
ATTATTAACTTAAATGATTACATAATGTTTTTGACATGGTAATAAGTGATATAAAAGGAATAATGACCTTGAAAAAGGTTCTTAAGGAATTATAAATTAACTCAAGTTTATTATTCAGGAGATTAAAGAACGATCGAGTCAAGTTGGACCCGAGGTAAGGGATCCTACTCCTCTCTTTTTAAGTACACACTTTTATGTCATTCCTTTTAAAGCTCATATTTATTGTTATTGGGATGATCTTTTATATTAAACATACTGTAATATTTATGTTCATGTGATGAGAGACCCTATTCTCTCTCATCAATCAATATTCGGATGTTTTATGTGGCGCCGTTAGGCTGCCGAATTTTCGTAAGAGATCTAACCTCTCTCTTTCTCTTTAAGTACTCCCCTTTATGTCACTTCTTTTAAGATACTATTTTTTAGGATGGGGGATGTTCATTCATATTCATCTTTCTCTACATTTTATTGTAATGTGATGAGATACCCTATTTGATCTCATCAATCCATTTTTGGAAGTTTTAAGTGGCGTCGTTAGGCTGCCATGTTTTCGTAAGTGATTTTTCATCTCACTTTTATTCCCGTGAGATTTATGCTACATTTTCCACAATTTCCTTGGAGTGGTGTATGTACTTCCCATTATTATACACTTTGTGTAATATAATTTTGTTTATGAGTATTTACATCAATGATCTATTGTCCTTCTTTCATGAGGTGTATGTTTTGAAAGATACCCAAGTCGGTAAGGGAACCATTCACCCTCCTCTTTTTTAAAAGACTTATTTTGTTGGGTATTTTAATTTACATATTTTTATGTTGGTATATGTTATCATATATCCTTATTGATGTAAATTGTATGTCCAAGTGATGAGATACACTTTTTATCTCTCATCAAATCATTTTGATGTGATGCCGTAAGGCTGTCAAGGGAACTTTTTAACCCAATTTCGATTTCTTTGGGTTCAACATGTAGTCATTGAATATGTCATCCATTGAATATGTGTGAATGAACTTTTATTGTTTTCATCTTAATATCCACTTATATTGGGTGTATTTATATTTGTTACACATATTTTTTAGATTGAATTGTCCTTAATTTAAGGATACCTTCTTTATAAGGGATTTCATCACATTCGACATTTCTATTGAGGGTTCATTGTTGTTATGCACCAATTAACTCTTATATGGTGTATATACTGTAATTTGGAGTATTATATCATTAGTCCATTTATTATCATGATATTATAAAGTTCTGACTAAATGTTATTCCTCAATTATTGTATTCAAGTGTCTCTAATTTTGGTAAATCCTCTTTAACCAAAATATCATTTTAAATGTTTTAATTATTTGTTCTTATTAATATCCATGTTTTCAAAATGGTTTTAAGGATTTATTTATATGGATATTAATGGTTTAATATTTTAAGCTTCAAGGTGGTATGGGACACTTTGATTCAAAAATCTCTTTATTAAATGTTTTAAATGGTTTTGGAAATGGTTTCTTTTTGAATGGATTCATTATTTCAATATACTAAAATGTTATATTGTGATTGAAATGTGGAAATGTTATGTTTCCTTTATGCTTGTTTTATGTGATACATTTATGTTATGGTTCTTGGGAATTGTTATGAAAACGGGTGGTTCCGTGATAAACTAAGGGCGGGTGAGCCCAATATTGCTCTCCAATGCATTGGGTAACGCGAAGGAGTGAAACATTAAGGTTTCTCCGAAGAAATTTAGGGAATATACTGTGATGGGTATTCCAAACGTAACCAATAGGGTTACTCCCTACATAAGAATGTTATGAATGCCTCAAGTTACCTTTATGTCTTATGTTTTCTATGATTTATTCATGATTTGATATGCCTATGTTTTATGGGTAAAGTGTGATTTCATTCTAATGTATATATGAACTCATGTTTCCTTTCCATATTTTTATAACTCTTACTGAGCTTTTTATGCTCATCCCAAGTTTTTGAAATGTTTTTCACAGGTCAAGGGAAACGTACATGATGCGATGATAGTGTCAAGGATGTGTCAAGAAAGAATTCGTGTTACATTTTAAATATGTTTCCATTGATGGGAAGAATGAATACTTCCTTTTATGTAACCACTTTGTTTAAATGTGGAATATAATGCAAGTTTCATGATCTAATTCTCTAAAATTCTAAACCTAATAAAGATCCTCAATGTGTAATCTTGTAATAACTCAAGATTAAGTAAGGTTTAAGGCTGGGGCCTTATAGTTGCTATCAAAGGTCGGTTTAGATAACTTTAGAGGTTACAGTATTCTTTAAGCATAAGTGACATTACCATAATGGTTAGGATTTCAGAAAGAGTCCTAGTTTTAGATAAAGTGATTGAGTAAGTATATCTTAGTGTTTATCTTACTCATTAGTACATGATGGTTTTGTTGATATACTCACACTGACCTTTTTGGTTTTAGTAAATGGCTGGATCTAGCTTGCACCAAAGTGACAATGGGTTTGAAGGAAACTGTGGTGGTTCTCTGATTAAGATACTGGATGAGATGGGGGGTTCAATGAGGAATCTCATAGTTGTTCTAAACCAACTATCAATGAGTCATGATCAACCACTTCAACCTTGGTGAGTTCTCTAATGCATCATGTATGAGATGGCCAACTCGATGTGGATATTCAGGTAATAATTATCAAGGTAACCATTAGGGTTTATATGATCCTTAATTTTTAGGTAATTATGGGTTACTCTATGATATGATGGAAAATGAAAGGAATGAGATAAACTTGAGGTTAAAATATGTTATGGTTATTTTTGATGATTTTATCCCTTTTTGGGGAATGATTTGAGAATTATATAGTTTTGGAAAAAGGACAACACGTAGACCGTGTGACTACCCGTCACGTCGGACAAAGCTGCGGGAATCGAACCCACAACCAAAGTGCGACTGGTATTTATCTCCTACCACTAGACTACGTGAAGTCCCTGGTTAGTTTGACTGATTATTTTTGGTTATATGATTTTATGAATTAAGAGTAAGTTGATTTTGGGTTATTTATGAAAATGATTAACCTATGATGGTGGATATGAGATTAGGTTAATTACTTTTCAGTACGAGACTTTAGGAGCAACTGATGTTTTTTGGAGATAAATGTTACGATTTAACTTGGAAGACTATGTGACGAAATCCTTGAAATATTTGGGTTTCAATCTTATATTGGTTTACTTTGAAGAATTTTATGGACAAATTGTTTATCGGATGGTCCTCGTTGAACTTTGGGTTTTGTTGGACAAATTTTGGAGATTAAGCATGGATTTTCTTTTTAATGGGTTATCCTTTTCTGGATTATCTGACCTTGTACTAACCTATTTGGTTTTGGTTTTGGTTAAATCCTAAAGACATGGGATGTATATAGTTCTATTTTTTGTATTAGGTTATTCTCTAGATGTTGATTATAGTACTCCTAATGCGAACAAGTCTCCCTAAATACTCTTCTTTTGGAAAAAATATGAGTTTGATTAAGGAATCTAGTAAAAAGTCGAAAGTCAACATGATATGTGATTATGATTCCTTATGAATAAATTCCTCAATATTAAGTAACTTAAAACAAAAATGTTGTCTATTAACTTTTCCTACTGGGGAACCCAACACCGTTTAACCCACCACAAGTTTGTGATTTTCTTATTGTTAACTTTCTCCTAAACATGTTTTCTATCACTCTCCATCAGAACATGACCCTATGTTTTCTCCTCCATGTCCATGTTTTTCTACAAGGAATCCTAGTATGGGTTAAATCAGGTGACCTCTGTACTTATCTTTATTTATTTTAATGTGATTGTTTTACCGACTCTTGTTCCGATGTAGGACTTTCAAGGATGTTTCCAAGCTCAATTTTAAAAATTGCGAGGACGCAATTCCCAAAAGGGGGGAAGGATGTAACACCCCAGGTAAATACAGAATATGAAATTTTCATATTTATCCATATATGTGAATAAAATATTAATATTACTTTAAAGGGGATGCTATGCTCGATGGCGTACCCAACACGCAACGACGAGTTTCGTGGGAATCTTACGTTGCACTCTAATAATAAAATAATATTATTTTAAATGGTAGTTAACATGTAGCTGTTCTAATGGCGGGAATGGATATAAATAACTAAAATATGATTGTATATGTTTTTAAATGTTTTTAAATTTATCCAATAAAAGATAAAGGCATAAAATACGGAAAGAATTCAATTTTAGGCGTATATGCCCTAGTTTTCACTAAAGGTTCACTTATCACCTTTTGATGTTGAACCATCATTAAATATAGTTTTTCTCACTCTTAAAATTTTTTTTGACCAAATATAAATCTTATTAAGAATTGGGACATCAAAATTTACTTTGTGAAAATTTTTGGTATCTTTCCGATAAAGTTCATTTTTTTAATGAATTGTTTAAAATGTTGTATTTTAATTCAAAACCTCTTTTTAATCTAATTTATTTATATGATTAGATTATCTTTTGAATTGGTTTTAAAGTTAAATTAGAATATATTTTTACTATTAAATCCAATAGTGGTCGTTGGAATTAATTTCACTTTGAAATCAGACTTAAACCAGTGTCAATCATTTGATACTTATTGTTTCAAAAAAACACGCTATTTGATCTGACAGCGGGAATTAATTATTAAATTAATTAATGTTACTTATATGTTATTAATTTTGTAAAAATTGACTTCATTTTTAAATTCGTAATATCAAATATATCTTAGGGTGAATTTTTGGGATTTTTCTGAAAAACTTCAATTTTTGATGAATAGTGAAACCACTAAGTGGTACTTATAAAAAACTGATTTTTCCATTTAAATGAAAATTTTCCATCTTTGTGTTTTGAATTTATAAAATCCTACATACATGGTTGTCATTAAGAAGTAAAATGTGGATCAATGGGATAAAAATAATTTTTTGGTGAATAGTAACTTATTATGTTTTTAATCGCGATTAGAGGTAATTAGTGTAGTTTAAGGTAAAAATAATGTTTTAATAATATGAAATGAACTTGACACATGTCCTAACCTCATTTGATGTGTAATGGACGATCAAGAAAATCCATGGGTCCACTTGGGGACCCCATGGAGCCACTTTGGTTGGGAAATGACATAAATAACTTTTTATTTAATGTAAAAGTAAAAATGACACAAACATGATATGTTTTACTAAAACAATTTTTCAGTGGGGTTATGCAAGTCATATTTTTTATTAGAAATAGTCATTGGAAAGATAAAAAGATTTCCTACATCATAGTAATTTTTGTATAATTTTTAGACATTAAATAAATTAAAATATTTATGACATCATAATGATGCAGCGATGACATCATTATCCGACGATTTAAATAAAATGAGAAGATAATGTAAACTCTATGACCTACACATGTCAGAAACTTATTGGATGGGTGGCTTTCAAACCCTTATCACCTTATCCACGAATTATATCGATGTGGGACCTTTTAAAACCGAAACACATTTTCAAATAAAGTAATATTTCTTTACTTTCCAAAAATGCCCCTCCTCTCCTCTTATAAAAGGACCCCACCTCTACCTCATTTCACACACTCCTCAAGCCTTTGGCTCGGCAAACCCCTGCCCATTTACTCTCTCCACATCCCTCTCCTCATCCTAGAGGATTAATTTTGGGCATAATCCTTTCAATGGAAGCCTTTAGTCTCAAATCAAAAGGAGTTACACTTTTAAAGGTAATTCATTTCTCTCATGTTCATTTGTTTTATTTTGCTTCTCCAACCCCATAGACTCTTTTGATTTAATTATTTTGTAACAAAACCAGTATCTTCAATATACTAGGATGTTTTTATAATATTTATTTTAGCTACACTCTCACAAAACTACATCAAATGGTTAAAGAACATACGGTTTCCGTGGATGGCGAAATTCTGCCTCCCGAAACGATGATTGTTCAATACTCATTTAACACATTCAAAGGTGGCCATTATGATGTCACTATTTTTATATATGATATATAATATGTTTATGTTTTCCTCAAGCTTCTGTTTTTTTTCATTTTGGGCATACCTTTATGGTTTCCATTATGGGTAAACACGATATCTTCATTTAAGGAAGTGCAGACTACCGCCCCCTCAAAGTGATTTGATTCGTTAAATACTATATGTGGGACTTATAAAGGATGGAACTACGATATTATATATGATATTATACTGGAATTATAATATACCTTTATATCATTATTATTCAATTCTATAAAATACGAAATAGAAATGAAAGCATCGTTCATGCGTACGTACGACTTACCGTCTCCATGAACGGTGAATTTCATTTCTTACCTCTAAATGATTATGAAATGTTATAAATGCATGCATGTACTATATATATATATGACATATATGATATCTACATCATGAATAAAATTCTGGATATAATAAAAATTTGGCCACACGAAGGACATGTAATTGTAAGAAGTCCACTTTCGACTTAAGAACCAAATATCAGAAAAACAAATATTATTAACTTAAATGATTACATAATGTTTATGACATGGTAATAAGTGATATAAAAGGAATAATGAACTTGAAAAAGTTTATTATGGAAGTAGAAATTAACTCAAGTTTATTATTCAGGAGATTAAAGAACGATCGAGTCAAGTCGGACCCGAGGTAAGGGATCCTACTCCTCTCTTTTTAAGTACACACTTTTATGTCATTCCTTTTAAAGCTCATATTTCTTGTTATTGGGATGATATTTTATATTACACTTACTGTAATTTTTATGTTCATGTGATGAGAGACCCTATTATCTCTCATCAATCCATATTTGGAAGTTTTATGTGGCGCTGTTAGGCTGCCGAATTTTTGTAAGAGATCTAACCTCTCTCTTTCTCTTTAAGTACTCCCCTTTATGTCACTTCTTTTAAGCTCCTATTTGTTATGATGGGGGATGTTCTTTCATATTACTATTTCTATAAATTTTATTTTAATGTGATGAGATACCCTATTTGATCTAATCAATCCATTTTTGGAAGTTTTATGTGGCGCCGTTAGGCTGCCATGTTTTCGTAAGTGATTTTTCATCTCACTTTTATTCCCGTGAGATTTATGCTACATTTGCCACAATTTCCTTTGAGTGGTGTATGTACTTCCCATTATTCTACTCTTTGTGTAATATTCTTTAGTTTATGAGTATTTACATCAATGATCTATTTTCCTTCTTTCATGAGGTGTATGTTTTGAAAGATACCCAAGTCTGTAAGGGAACCTTTCACCCTCCTCTTTTTTAAAATACTTCTTTGGTTGGGCCTTTTAATTTACATATATTTATGTTGGGATATGTTCTCATATATCCTTATTGATTTAAATTTTATGTCCAAGTGATGAGATACACTTATTATCTCTCATCAAATCATTTTGATGTGATGCCGTAAGGCTGTCAAGGGAACTTTTTAACCCAATTTCGATTTCTTTGGGTTCAACATGTATTCATTGAATATGTCATCCATTGAATATGTGTGAATGAACTTTTATTGTTTTACACATAATATACACTTATATTGGGTGTATTTATATTTGTCACACATATTTTTGAGATTGATTTGTCCTTAATTTAATGATACCTTTTTTATAAGGGATTTCATCACATTCGACATTTCTATTGAGGGTTCATTGTTGTTATGCACCAATTCAATCTTATATGGTGTATATACTATACTTTGGAGTATTATATCATTAATAAATTTATTCTCATGATATTATAAAGTTTTGACTAAATGTTATTCCTCAATTTTTGTATTCAAGTGTCTCTAATTTTGGTAAAACCCCTTTAACCAAAATATCATTTTAAATGTTTTAATTATTTGTTCTTATTAATATCCATGTTTTCAAAATGGTTTTAAGGATTTATTTATATGGATATTAATGGTTTAAAATTTTAATCTTCAAGGTGGTATGGGACACTTTGATTCAAAAATCTCTTTATTAAATGTTTTAAATGGTTTTGGAAATGTTCTCTTTTTGAATGGATTCATTTTTTTAATATACTAAAATGTTATATTGTGATTGAAATGTGGAAATGTTATGTTTCCTTTATGCATGTTTTATGTGATACATTTATGTTATGGTTCTTGGGCATTGTTATGAAAACGGATGGTTCCGTGATAAACTAAGGGCGGGTGAGCCCGATATAGCTCTCCAATTCATTGGGTAACGCGAAGGAGTGAAACGTTAAGGTTTATCCGAAGCGATTTAGGGAATATACTGTGATGAGTATTCCAAACGTAACCAAGAGGGTTACTCTCTACATAAGAATGTTATGAATGCCTCAAGTTACCTTTATGTCTTATGTTTTCTATGATTTATTCATGATTTGATATTCCTATGTTTTATGGGTAAAGTGTGATTTCACTCTAATGTATATATGAACTCATGTTTCCTTTCCATATTTTTATAACTCTTACTGAGCTTTTTATGCTCATCCCATGTTTTTGAAATGTTTTTCGCAGGTCAAGGGAAAGGTACATGATGTGATGATAGTGTCAAGGATGTGTCAAGAAAGAATCTGTGTTATATTTTAAATATGTTTCCGTTGATGGGAAGAATTAATACTACCTTTTATGTAACCACTTTGTTTAAATGTGGAATATAATGCAAGTTTCATGATCTAATTCTCTAAAACACTAAACTTGAAAAGATCCTCAATGTGTAATCTTGTAATAACTCAAGATTAAGTAAGGTTTAAGGCTGGGGCCTTATATTATTAGTATGTTGATTTTCAGATGAAAATATTATGAAAAAAATGAAACAATTATAAATATAGAAAAATGATTGAAGTTCATCGTTTATTGTATTTATTGTAAAATTTATGGTTCTTTACTATGTGTATTAAGTGTAGTGAGTGATTTAATTTCTTCAAGGATTATATAAGTGAAAAAAAATTATCATGAATTATTCTTAGAGGTTAGACTCATCTTAGAGATTTATTAACTTTATATACCAATTACCAATCACCATATATCTTGAATTAATCTGAACCTTAATGAAATTTCCTCATAATAAATTTTGATATTTTTCCTTGTGGTGTAGAATGTTTATATTAATTGAAATACACTGTTTTTTCAAATATGACGGGGTATGATGATTCTTCTAGGAAAATTGTAACTAATGTGGTGAAGGGAATGAATTTTAGTGTGATGGATCATTGATAATATGTATATTAATAAGTTATTAATTAATGTATGTGTAAAATAAAAAATTTATTGAATTTGAATTTGGTATGAATATTTATTTGATACATTTATATTCAATTAGTTTTGTATTATAGTGTTTTTAGTTATGACATAACCGTTTTCATTATAAAAATTTGTATTTTCCATTATTGGGTTGAGAATTATTATTGACATTTCATGAGGTTTTCATGGGGCTAATAAGAGATTAAAGTGTATATGAGTTCGAAAAGTCATAATTGTGCTCAGCATTTGGCCACCATATTATTATATTTCAAAAATAAAACTTGTAATTATAGAAGAGCATTAAATTGGTTTCTTTATATATTACATGTGTGTAGTGTTATCAGAGTTAGTTGAGATTTTTGATAAATGTAAATAAAAAATATAGAAACCAATATTCCATAGAACAATACCAAAAAATAATAGTACCTGAAAACTTGGAATTCAAGGAAACTAAATTATGGTCCTAGTAAAATTACACTAAATCCCCACGTTGCGTAATTATTCACATGTATGAGTTTTTATCACTTTTAAAAGTGATACACATATGAGTTCACATATGTCTCTCTGACATTGTGATAGAGAATATAGAACATTAATAAATTTCTATCACCGTGGTCTAATTATTCCCACATCAATACGGTACAATATATAGGGAAAAATAAACATAATTATGATATATGTATTTATAAAACAAGTGTTATCAATCAATCTAAGGAGTTAACTAGTCATTGACCACATGGGATAACTAAGAGGTGTTAAGAAGAACATGCACCCTATGTGGTTCAACAATTATTTTAACGTAGATCCTTGTCATATGAAGAAAGGTGAGCTGAAAATTTGTTTGGTCCTATAGGATTTGACTAAGATGATAATGGATAACCTATGTATTTATAGGAGAAAATACACATGTCGAAGTTAAAAATGAGTTGCAGGAATTGGAAACCATGACACAACCTATATGATGTATTATGAAGATGAACATAAATATAATAATATAACTTAACATGTATTAGTTGTATAGGCTATGTTGTAGTTCACCCTCTACTCCACAATTTGAAATATATATATATATTAAAAATTAACTAGAATATTTATAACCTTGATTGACCAATACATGAGCCAGGTTACACTAAAAACATGTTAAACTTTCATGGAGGGTAAATTTACTATAGAGTTACTATTTCCAAGGTATTTGAGAATTATGTTATAGAAACAACACTTCACCACAACCCTATTATCTATAGAGTTTTTAAGTGATATTGTGGATGATAACCAAGGTGAAATGGGTTGTGATAATTGGGGTTTTAAAATTTAAAAGAAAAAATTTTTGTTTTATTCATTAGCCTATAAAGGTTTACTATGGTCATGGTCATCACTAATTGGTAATTTTATGTTTTAATTTATTTATTCAAAAATCATGTTGGATTCACTACACTGGTTATTGAATTATATAAATCATTATTTTTTTAATTTCAAAATGGTTTAGGGGTATTTGAAAATTACTAATAGAAGGAGAACATTTATAGAATAAATGTATATAGAGTGGATATTTCCTTGGGTGATTAGATAATTATGTATAGTGGAATTAATGATAGATTATTCCATATTGGATGGGGATGGATTATTTTATACTAGTGATGTTTAATACATTATTTCAAATGCTTGTCTTCTGACACTTTATTATGAGAATAAGGCATCCATCCTTTAACTACACTTTTTTCAATCATATTGAATGTTGAATTCATCATATTGTATTCATCATTTATGGGATAATGAATATGGAGTAAGAGGAATAATTAATTAATTTAAATGACTAGATTTACTTGTTAATTTCTTATAGATGAAAAATATCACATAGAAATTATTACTATATTAACCTTAAATCACCTAATTAGATTGATGGTGATGATAGAGAAATCCATTACATTGTGAAGGTAAGTGGGAGAGTTTGGGTTTATATAAAATGAATTTTACTTGATATTGGACCTAACAAACCTTGGATTTTTTAGATTAAATCTACCAAATAAATTAATCAGATATAGGTTTTTATAGTTTTCATCAACCTAGTGCATTAGATATCTGAATAAATTTTATACTTAGTCATCCTTTTTTAGTTCAATGTATGAATTGTTTTGTACATTATAAATACATATTCTAAATATAATTAACTTTTTCTTTTTCCATTAAAAATATTCTCAACCCATACACATAATTTACTATAAACCATTTTCAATGCTGTCTATTTTTTCACCTATGATACATCCTCCAGTTTTCATTCATTTTATCAGTACACAATGAGACCACAATTTCTATGTATTCTCTTAACGTATTTCCCAAAAATACAGAAATTTGTAGTGCATTCACCTGAGGGGGTGATTCAATCAGATAAATTTATAGTGGATTGTATGAAATATAATGAACCTTCTATTAGGGATGCCAGAAAATGGTGAATACTCGAGTTTCAATTCAAAAAAGTTTCTAATGTTTAAGAGATTAAATACTATAGAAGGATGATACTGATAGATAGGTATCAGTCTAATCTAAATGTAACTAAAAGGATTCCCCAATGATGTGATGAAAAGAATCTTCCACAAACATTATAAAGGATGCCAAAAAATTGTTTTTTTTTTGACAAAGAATTGGAGCCCAAATCTACTTTATAATATGATCATGTTCAACATTACATAATAAATCTTCAATTCTGCTCAGGGAATGGAAAGGAAGGAGGTGTCTTTTTTGGAGATTTTCCAATCAATGAGAAGAAAAATACTAAGCGTTGTAAAGACTACTCTAGCATTTAGAATCCTATAGTGACCTAATTATTGGGAAAATTAAATATTCATGAGGAAAATGTTAGGAAGACCACAATTTTTATTTAGAAATGCACTATTCTTAAGGGTCCAACTGCACCTCAAAGATATGAGGAATTCAGACTGGTATTCTCCTATAGTCAAGTGAATTGTTGTTATATGAATACATGAATGTTTACATTTAAAAGGTGGATGTTGATGGAATGTAGGAGAGATCAATTATATTTTTTCTCAATAATGATAAAAATGATTGGATCAACAAAAAAGGTTAGATATTTGCATGAGGTATCAATGAGGGGAATATTGATATTGAGGAATATATCTATACATGGGATTATCTGACCAACCATTTTAAAGATTTTATCAAGGAATATTTGGATACATAGGTAATAACTCTACATTAAGGTTTATATAGGGCATGTAATTCCAATAATTTTCGTTTTTTCTATAATTTTTTTCAATGCTACTTAGGAATTTCACACACTTAAGGTCTCTCATATTATGTTTCCCACTTTTCCCATAAATGTGTTTTTTAAACAAAAACTAACATTTAGGTGGGTTCTTGATGACCATGATCACATGAGTATGAATCATTGTGTGGTTTTATGATTGTAGTGTTAAGGTGTGGAATAGTTCTCAAAAGAGAAGGGAACTATTGGGGATAGTTTATTAGTTTAAAACGGTGGTGGATCATATGATATCTCTAAATTCAAATGAATATTATTCAACTATCCAATAAGGAAGTATATGGTATCAAATAAATATTGAATTTTCTCCAGCCAACTGATAGATTTAGGTGGTTCTATAGTAGGTTTAAATCTATATTGTGGTGTAGGGGCCAATATTGGGAGTTATGAATTTTAAAAATGACTCCTACATGTCTCATCCTCTTCCTTATTGAATGATTTAACATCACTCCATGTATATGTGTTACAATCATTTTATAAGAGTATAATCATTTCCAAATGTGGTAAATCTTCATCAATATCATATCAATAATTGTATGTGTTATCAATATTTTTAAGGCATCAATTGTTTTTATAGAAATGTGATAGAATTACCCAAAAAATATTCCCTATAACATTTATCCATTTTGCATCATTGTAAATGGATTATTTCATAAAAATATTAAAACATGTTTGTCTAAAAATGATATCAAATATAAAGACATTACGATAAGTCATATAATTGTATGATTCATACTTAGAAATACAAGAGTTTTCTATTTGATTTTATTTATTTCCAAGTGTGAAATATTCAATTTTTAACTCTTAGTTTTATAAGGGTTCTTCATGGTCAGGGGATCATGTATCATTTTCATCCACCCCTTATAAAAGTTTTTTTTCTGAACAATAACTAAAATTTCATACGGATATTATTTAATGATATCATGGAGATATATTCCATATCAAATGAAAAATTCATCTAGATTGTGATATTAATGTATTTAACAAAATAAATATTTTATTTCATAATTCCCATACTAAAAAATAAACTAAAACTCTTTTATAAATTCATAATATGGATCAACATGTACTTTAATGATATTATGAAGATTCATATCCCTCGAAAACTCCATAACATAGTTAGTGATTATAATCAATGACAATATATGTATGAATTATGTTTTCAATGTCTATTTTTGGATTTCCCATCTTCAATTTGTTGTGTTGGGATTTAAATTAGTTGAAATTTTATTGATTTCTGTGTAGTATTTTCTATATAAGATGACTGTGATATTGATTCATGGGTATTAGACTTTTTTAGTGTCATTTGTATTTGGATTAAAGATTGATATGATTGGTTATGGGATGTTTTATAATTTTTATAGATCGTGTAGTCCAGCTTCTTAGTTTTCTATTGAGGATACTTCTAATTTATTAGGTATTGAGAATTTAAATTACTAATAATTGAGTATTAAAGAATATTAATGTTATAATAATTGATAATATATTAGTTTAATTAGTTATTGTGGGTATTGAAGAATGTTTATGAGGTTTTAAGTGGAAAATCGATTCTTCTAATGGGAAACCAGGTGAATAATGAGACATTAATTATGTGGTAGGGGTCAATAATTGACATATAAGAATGGAAATAGGATTATGTAGAAAATATGTGCCATGCTGATTTGAGTTGGGAAGTATTTGGATTGGTCCATATAATAACACATTAGGAGATTGAGTGATACAAGTGTATTTTCGAAACTATAGTAGACACAGAATTTCAATAGACCCTTTTAATAACATGGCATGATATTGTTAGAAAATTACTGATTTACTACTCCATAAGATATTTTTTTAAAATTTACGATCTTGAAAATGAACCAGTTTGGGATTCTCCATATTTGTAAAAGACTAATATATTGAATATTTATTAGTACTTTATCATAATGGTTATTATGTAATGGGAAACACTATGTTGTTTTTTGATTCAGGATTCCCCTCTTAATTTGGGTTTCCATTATATGAATATAAGAGATGTTACATGGTTGTCTATGTGATGCATAATCACAATATTCTTAGGTCCTATTATGGTGTGTGTGATGCCACATAAAATTTATGATTCATCCTATTTTCGAACCCGAAAAAGATATATCAGGAATTTTTAGTTTATGATATGATTCATTTATTTCTTTCACATTGATGGATACATGGTATTAAAATATGGAATATAAATTAAACATTAAAATATTTGAATTTCGATAATCCCATATATTGGTTTTTGTGACATGGATTTTGATATTGTACCATGATTGTTTTATTTTTTTTATTATTAATTCATTATGGGGTTTGATTATGACATGGATTGTTTGCCTATAATTTTTTAGTGTTTATATATATATATATATATCTATTTTATTAAAATGTACTATGATGTGGTTATCTTCACTATAATACAAACTTATAGAGGTCACATGGAATGATATTTTTCTTCGAATAACAACCATACACCATGATCTATGATTCCTTTTATTTTTTTCCAATTAATTAATTATTGAAATCAACCATATTTTCATATGTAAAAAAATTCACTTCTTCTTATCAGTGGAAGAAAAGAAAGATGAATTAGAAATCATGAGGAATTTCCCATAGAGTAACTTTAATTACACACACACTATAATAGAAGTCAAAAAATTATAACAAAAATTAAATTAAACGTGATAAATGAAAATAAAACATACTTCGGTTTCCTCTCAACATGTCCTTTATTTAAAATGAAACTTTAGAAAAACCATAAAGACATTATCAAAATTATATGTATATGATTCACTATGCATGATAATGTCTAATAATGATCTTCTAGGGACATATACTCACATTTATTGGATCATATCCTGAAAATTTAAAAAAACATTTGATAATAATAATATTATTATAAACAGAGTGTTGATAATTTCATAAAAAATGTTATTTGATCCACTTAATTATTTTCTCCTTGAATATATTTGAATTTCAATAAACATCTCATATCTTCTCATATATGTCATCCAAATCTAATAATTATTTTCAACAAACATCATCATCTTTCTAATTATCAAAATCCTTTACTTAATATGATTTATTATCAAGAAAAATCCAAAGGAAACGCGAGTTTATTTATTTGAAATAGATGGGAGACATTCCAAATTATTTAAATTATGATATTAACTAGTCACATAATATTCCATCATGT
This sequence comes from Viscum album, assembly GCA_963277665.1. NCBI lineage: Eukaryota > Viridiplantae > Streptophyta > Magnoliopsida > Santalales > Viscaceae > Viscum > Viscum album. The sequence continues at coordinate 1,183,160,236 of OY728146.1, forward strand.
TTCCTTGAAAAACATTTTTTTTCATTAACATTTTTCTTTATATTCTAATTTAACTTCCAATTCACGAGAATTGCCGATCCACTTATTCAATTTTTGTATATAGTAATCATCAAGCAATGAATCTATATTTATATTAATATCTCCTTATTTATTTTTCATCACAATTTCTTCCATGATCACTGCTTAATATATATTTATATTTTATCCATCAATATATATACTTCATTTAAAATTAGTTGACATAATTTTCTTTGTTAGTTTACATGGATTCTACATCAAATGATTTTGAAATGTATTCTATAAAAAAACAATTTATTTGTGGTAAAACAAATTACCTAAGTGACCCATTATTTATTTTCCATAAACATGAAATATTTTACCCTCTATTATCAGTTTCGGTATTATGTAAGGTTTTTTTTCTACATTTCATGATGTTTTTCATTGATCACAAAAATCCATGACGTTTTTTAAATATCTATGAATGTTTCTAAAAATGAATTTAGTTTGAATAATCGTATCCATAAAATTAATTTAGGGCCATTGTTTCCTCTTAGTGGCAATGACTGAAAAAAATCAACATATTTTTTCTTCATTTTTAGGAACACACAGGAGAAATATTCGATCCCAACAGTACATGAAATATATTATATTTCCATAAATGTCATTTTAGCCATTTTTTTTGAATTTTATTCTCTTTTCATGTTTAAAATTTTATTTGATCACTATTTTATTCCTGTTATTACTAATGTTTAGAATCCTCTGCAGTGTATTTATCATTAATATAAATAGATATTATTACATAAATTATTCCTTAATATCCACTTCTTCTCCAATATATAGTAAAAAAATTCCAAGATACATGGTGAGTGAAAAAAATATCATATAAATTATGTTCTCCCTTTATATCATTATCAAAATAATAGAGTTATAAATTCCATTGGATCATGTAGAGATAGTGATTATTCTTATTCTCAAATTATTTAAGTGTCACATAATATGTATAATCGACCACATTGGAATGAAATAAATGAATTATAAACACATCAATATCCAAAACCTCATTGAGAAAATACTTCCGAACAACTGTGTAGTTTAACCTAGTCCTCTATAAGAGTCTTACTAGAAAATTAGATTCACTATAAACTCTTTCCCATCATTTTCCAATGCACAAATCCCACTAATCAATAACATATTATGTCATCTGAAATGGATAATCTAAATTATATAGTACAATGATTGTTTTATTGACAGAAATTTTAAATTTTCTAATATATATAATCTAATAAACTATTTTAAAATGATATGTAATCATCCTATTCATGTAGGTTAATGGGAGTTCATAAAATTTGGGAATATATTTTAGAATACTCTTGAAAAAGAAAAAATATACAAACAAAATTATGTATCTTTATCACAATTTTAAATTTTGGAAATTCCATTACAACTATGACCATTAAAGGAGAATCCTATATCCATTTTTTGAATTTGGTTTCCTTGTATGATTGTATATTTTATTATAAAATGAAACTACCCACAAATTTTCCCGGAGGATGACTCTTCCTATAATTCCAAAAAAATGTTGAGTTTTTTCTAACATACTTCAAATAATCATCCTTAAATATAAATAACATTTAAAAAAACTTAAAGAATATACCATAACATTCCATTAAAATTATTTAACATAAACTTCTAAAAAATCATATTATATATATATATATTGAATTATATGCATTGCTTGGACGAGTTCCATTATTTTCTATGATTTTTTTCTTTAGTACATTAGTTACACAACAATATTTAATTAATTAATGTGTCCTTTAACCAAATAAAATAAAAAATTCTAGGAAAAATGAAATATTATGTTAATAAATTTGAATGGAACGTTTCCTTATTCTTTGCATCTTTTTTATTCCATTATTCAACCGAAAAATATACTTAAGATCAATATTCAGGTAGAGGTAAACTCATCATCTATATTTACCACAATCATCTCTCATTTTTCTTGTTCTGTATATATCTACCATTATTAGTCAATATTAGAAATTTGTAATTTTATTTATATATCCAATAATTTCAATAATTATTTCTAAATAACGTATTTTGATTTTATTCATTCTTCAATTTCCACTTTATGAGTTTATGTGAATATATTTTAACAATAATATTTATTATTACCTATGTACATACATTTTTTACCTCTCCTTTAGATTTTAGTGAACTTGTTATCTTACACCCTTGAAAGTAAAATATTCACTATTATTGATTAATTTTATATTTCATTAATGAATGAGTACCTAATGTTACTGATAAGTTATATTTAGTCAAAATTCAGTGGGTTTAAAATAAATGGAATCGATTTTAAAAATAATTATAGGAAAACGGTATTTCATAGAAGTGTACCATATCTGTTATGATATTTTCCTACTACTATTACCATTTTTTCTCTCAACTTCCTAATGTATGAGTTCTGTAATTGTTTTATCATCTTCTTTCCTCTTTAATTATCAATAACCCTCATTGGATGTGGTGAAGGCAATACAATATTTTTATTCACCTCTTTGATTCATAATTTTCATGAAACATGGTTTTAGGTTTTCCATTCTAATTTAAAATATCAATAATTTTTAATTTATATTGATGTATTCTATCTCTAGGGCTTGGAATAGTTGCCTTGTATGGAGTTGAACCTCTCCTTCATCCTCAATATCTATAATGGTAAAATTAGTGGGGAGAATAAATTTCCCACATTCTACAATACATAACATAGAATATAAATTTAGTATATAAATATATTGATCAATTGGTGGAATAGAAAATATTGTGTGTTTAATGGTAAATATACATAGATTTTCAATTTTTTTGACTAAAATAATATTTGCATGATCCCTTAAATCAAAATGGACATTATAGAAGTGGATGAATGAATTTTGTAAGAATAGATAATCTACCATGATCATGAATTTATGGTCAGATTTTATATTGATTTTTTTAATCATTTCATTTAGAGATATTTCTCCAACATCCATCAATTTCATTTTATTAGAAGAAATATTTTTAAGTAACATTTGATACACCATCAATTACGAATATTTCAAAGTAGAAGGCTTATTTGTTAAAAATTATTTGAAACTATATTTGAGCTTATTTAATATATATATTAAAAATTCCCTCTGAATATACTATTCTAAACTAAAAGAAATTATTGTAATGTTACACTTTACGTGATATTAATGTGTCATTTACAGTCATTTTTCTATTATCGTTTAATTATTTTGTAACCTTACCAGATTATTCAGTCTAATTTCCATCATTTTATATCTTCTAATTATTAATTGCATTCATATTTTACAATTCCAATTCATCATACATTTTTTTTTCAATTGAATTCAGGTAAAATCCATTCACAAATTTCACATCCTTTGATTACTCCCCTAATATTTTTTTCCTTACCCGATAACACAATGAGTTCAATTTTAGGAAAAAATTTGGAATATTATGAAAATTGAGATAAAATATACCAAAGATATAATTTTTTATTAATTAAGTAGGATTCATGAATTTATAGGTTTGTTTCGTTATTATATTGACATTGATTGTTTTTTTAATGTATTTGGCTTCCAACTCTTCAAAAAGGGTTGTGCACCATAGATATTTGGAAAATATTATTGGGTTTCAGGATGCTACATAACTTCATTACTCAAGAATTACATATGATGAAAAATAGTTCAATGTGATTTGTATCTTTATATTATTCCAAGACGTATATTAGAATGATTCTTGTTTTTTAAAAATTATTGGGGTTTCCAGCCAATATTTTATGTTTCTAGAGAAAATACGTTAAAAATTTGGTATAAAAACATGGTTATAACCAGTTATTCTGCCCATAAATATCATAAAACATTTATTTCATCTATCCAATCTTGGAAATATTGAAACAAGTTTTGACTTCAATACATCAAAAATATATTATTTATCTTTTCTTAGGTGGTTCCCTATAGTTTTAGATAACTTTTAGCATTCCCAATTATTAAAGAAATGTTTAAATATTGACCACTATATTTTTTGTTTACATTTTTTATTGAATACATTTCCATATATAAAATAAATTTTAAAATTATTAAGTGTTTTTTCATGATATATTATCTAATATTTTTAATTCTATAGTGAATTATTTTCAATTATGACCTCCTTAGACTACTATATCAAACAATACACATGAAATAGGTTGAAAAACAGATGAAATCTATTTAAATATATATCCTCAATTTCACACCATGAAGTTGATATATTTTTAGTGATTAATTAATGTGATCACATACATAAAAAGTGGAATATCTATATTTGTATGTGAAATTTTGAATCTCACTTCCAATATTTGAAATCTTGACAAGTGGGATGTACATTCCAATTAATTGTTTTTCATTATTTTCTAATGTAGACATCAAAATTTTAAAATACATGACATATTATAATGTTATGTTACAATAAATTCCCATTATTACTTTATTACGGGGGGTTTCCCATTCATTATTGGAGGAAAGGGTGGGATTTCAATATTTGGGCCAAACCGTCAGCCATTTTTTATATTTTAAAAAAATTATTTTATAACTCATTAACTTTTGAAGATTTTTAGACTATTACCTTTTTCAATTGGACTCCCCTGACCTATTAAATCAACTATGTCCATTTTTACCCCTTAAGAACTCATTATCAATTAGTATTTTGATGATTTATTTAGGAATCAAGCCAACTCATGAGCACATTTACTACATTAAAAAAATTAATCCTTTAATATCTAAGTCAATTTTTAATGTTTTTTGGTTATTAAAACTACCAATAGAATCCCAAAACCCTATTATCACCCCCATTAATTATTTTATTTTTTAGAGCTCATTTTAATCACAGATTTGGGTGAAAGTTCTCAGGGATTCCGAAATTGCCGAGATTTGAGAAGGTGATTTTTTTCATCCATAAATAATTAAATTTTCACCTGTTTTCCCCCATTTCTATACCCAATTGACCTCTTTATCCTTATTAGAGCCTCCGAATCACTTTTGGTTTCTTGGAGATTCACATTTTGGTGGATTTGTGGTGATTTCATCATGATCTCCCAAGTAAGTGGGTTTCCTTCCTTCCGCCTCCCAATTTCATAGGGTTTATTCCATTTCATCTTTAAGATCCTATTGTCTAGTAAATTGTTATTTGAAACTAGGGTTTTATAATGGGTTTCATCGTTTAATAATTTTTGTTTTAGTATTGATTGAACTCCCTTGTGGTTCAGTAGTGGTGCAGGTTAACTTTCGCACAAGGATTTGGTTTTTTTGACACTTGTAGTAGGTGATTCCATGTGTATGCACTCTTGGATGATTTATAATTCCTAGGTTTACAATTTTTCAACATTAATAGTCTTTTATAATTGGTGGGAAACTATTTTTGGCGGCCATTGTTAAGTGAATAGTGCTAAAATGGAATTTTTGTGTGAAAATGGGTTTTTTCATAGATATCCTATATTGGATCATTTGGGGTTGTTTTCTAATTGATTAAATAGTTTTTTAAAATTCATTAGTGCATTCAATTCTGTTTTACTAAAATATTGGTTTCACATGGTGTTCAATGTGGGGTTTTCAATGGATTTTATGTGAAAAACGTTGTTATATTTTTTGATGTTGTTTTATGGAAGTTCTAAATATTTTACTCAGTGGTATAAGTGGTGAAAAGAATGTGTTACTACTATTGTAAATTTGGATGACCATGACTAATGATTTTTTGTGAAATTTTATTTTTTTATCATGTTTAATTCCTTTTATCCCAAAGGTGGGAACCTGGGTAACTGGTTGGGCGGATGTGTACTAGTATACTAGTTTTTTGGAGTTGATTTGTCACTATTTTACATAGAATATTGGACATTGACAACACTAAAAAAACTATATTGATGATTTTTTAAGAAGACTAGGTTATGGGTATGTTCCCTACTAGTGGCTTGTACATGATAACATATATTACTATGGTTACTTTACACTGAGATATGCGGTACATGGGGCCCGAAACTAACTAGTGAATAGGGGTGTTCCCAAGATTAGTACTCGTTGGATATTTTGTACATATCATTTTATTAGGGTGTGTTTGGATGATGAAATTTATTAGGTTATGTGTTTTAATTAAATTTGTTCACTCTTATAAATTTCCCTTTGAAAATTGATTATCTTCAAATGTTTCATTCTTGAGAATTTACTGCCACCATTTATAGCTTATCAAAATAATGCATGATTTTTATCTTTTATTGATTACGATATTGAATAATTTTGGTGGTATTCTATTTGAATTATCCTCACACCATACTTACACCCCTTGTGTGTAAGTATAATTGATCATGTTTGATGCAGGTAACAGCAAGGCATTGGGTGATGGTGGTTTGGGTAGCTAGTTTCTTTCCTTGGTGGGATGTTGTGGAGAGGGCTTGTGATTCATAAAAACTTTTCATGTTGAGTATCTTGTGCTATTTTAACACTACATTAAAAAATCTTTTAAAATATTGTATCATGTTTAAACCTATGATTTTTGTTATGGATTTTATTTAAGGAATGTTTCACATAAATTTCTAGATTTGGTTTACTGATTGTTTTTAGCGTTAAATGATTCTAAACATGGGTAAATCATTCCCACACCATAATACATGATACACATGAAGTTGTTAAATTCCAAAGGGATTGGGAATACCCTTCGAGCCTTAACATGGATCGGGATTGGTGCTGGTAATAATGGTGACAAGATTCAGACCGTGACAAAATTGTATCAATGGAGGTTAATGTTTTGGGTTATGTTATTAATTTGGGATGATTCTGGATAGAAAAGTGATTGGGATGTCAGGGATTAGTGTTTTACTTCATTATTAGGGTGTCTGAACCAAACCTCTCATGACATACCTCGAGTCACCATGGGAAATATGAATTGTTTGTTTTAATTCACTTCTAGGTGAGACGTGTGGGCTACAGACTGCACGTAGACATTGAGTGTGAGTAAAGTAGTTGTTTTATAATTGTTTTAATGTGTTTGGATAATTTATATTTGATGTTGTTGATGAAAAGGTTCAGAACTATTTAACTGATTTTTTCTGGTGACTATTTTCTTTTATAGAAACATTCCTCCCCAGAAAGCTCCCATAAACCGATGGGAGGAAGTCGAAGAGAGTTCTCCCTCAATGCTTGATCAGAGTCTTGTTAGAGATGTGGTTTAGTCTATACTAGATCTATGACATGAAATGGATAGTATTCAATATCTTTTTAGAGAATACGATTCCAGTCCTATAACGGAATAATTCTAAGAGTTTCAAAAAAACAACCCTCTTACTTTGTAATGTAGCACAGAACCCTAGGATGCAGAAGAGTGGCTTGAAAAGTTAGAGTGCATAATTGAGTTCTTGAAAAAAAACTAAGGTATTTAGAGTGAAATGTTCCTCTTTCTTATTATAGGTACATAGCTGAATGTGGTGGGAATCAGTGATTCATGTTGGGAAGCATGAGAAGATGAGCAGGAAGGACTTCATGGATATCTTTAATGACCAGTACTGTCGTGATGTTTTGGTATAAGCTCTAACTTGAGAGTTTATAAAACATATTTATGGGGATATTTTTGTGCTTGAGTATGAATCCCATTTTACTTATCTAGTCCGGTAATCTATATAAATGGTCTCCAATGAGCATATGAAGGCCCATATGCTTGTGAGGAACCAGTGGCTAGAGATCTATTCCCATGTCATCATGTTCTAGCTAAAAACCTATGAATATATGGATAAAAGATCATGTATGGTGGAGATCTAATGTAAGGGTTTGGTTGGTTTCTCTTGAAAAAATTATGTTCTGGAATGTGGAAGCTCTTCAGAGAAAAAAATGAAGTTGGAGGAGTAGGGAAAGAAGGGGGTGGTTTCTCAGGCCAACCTTCAAGGAAGTTTTCACCATTTTATTAGGATCCAAGGTTCGCATGTGCCAATCGTGTGGGAGGCCAGTGAACATATGACTAACAAGAAGTTTTCCTAAGAATACTTGTTATTAGTGTGGTGGTATGGGAAACATTCAATGCTTTTTCAGGATGGAACGTCTACTCTAATGTGGGGCAGGATCAGTGGCTTCAAGGGGAGTGCCATCTCAGATAGAGCCGTCAAGGAATGGGTGATCTCTGTTTGGTGGATGTGGTGGTATGCCTGGATCTACTTCTAGGAAGTGATAGTTCATGGAAGATCCATGATAGGGAAACCATTCTTAGGTAGAGACTAGGCATCTTTATGTGGTGGATCAGTCGCCAGTGGGATCAGAGGCAGGACTGTCGACTGTTCAGGCTACCATGTAGATTTCCTCTTCTATAATTGATGTTATTTTCAATACAAGTACTTCTCTTTCATTCCTCTCTTCCCATATATTGAACATGCTTTATTTTCAAATTGATCTGTTGTCCATTACGATGGATTTGGTGATGCCACTGGGAAATAATAAGGATGAGGGTCTCAAGTTCCCATTTTGTGCACTTTTCCGTGTCTGGGATTAAGATGGAGTGGGACGTCTTGGTGTTAGATATATATCTTTTTGACATGATAATTTTCATGGATTATATGATTCAATTTAATTTTCAAATCAATTTATATAGGTACAGGGTGAGTTCCATGGAACCTGATGGGAGTCGATGTGTGTTTCTTGGGGGATGGGATACTCAGTCGGGTCACACAAGATCTCCACTCCCAGAGTTGGGGAATCTTACCTTCTAATTATCGTCACTCATGTTATAGGATGATGGAAATTCTTCTGATGGTGGGTTACCACAAGTAGTGGATGACTTTCTAGAAGTTTTCACTGAGGATTTTTCAGGCTTACCCCCATAGTGAGATGTGGAGTTGTCGAAGGATTTGGTGCTGAGAACACATCCAATATATCTTCCCACGTATCGTATAGCCTCCTAAGAGCTGAAGAAATTAAATATACAAATGGAAAAATTATAATCCAATGGATTCATTCACCTGATCATCTGTCCATAGGCTGCCGTTATTCATTTGGAAAAAAGGCTGATAGATCTCTCCGGTAGTGTATTCATTATTAGAAGCATAATCAAGTAACCATCAAGAACAAATATCATTTTCACTAAATAGATGACTTGTTTGATCAGTTGAATGTGGATTTTTTTTAAATTATACTTATATTTGGGTTACCATCAACTCAGGGAGAAAGTGCTAGATGTCCTGAAGACAACCTTCCGAAGTAGGTACAACCTCTACAACTACCTAGCCATGCCCTTAGAATTGACCGACTGTAACATCCCTAGTAAATAAAGGATATAATATTTCCATATATGTATATATATATATATTAATATTTGTGAATTAAATATTAATTTTACTTTTAATGGGGATTCTATGTTCGATGGCATATCCGACACACAACAATGGGTTTCTTTGAAATCGCATGTTGTACACAAGGCTGAGTCATGCAGAAAAATAATAATATAATATTATTGTATTTTAAATGGTTGTTAATGCCTAGTCGTTGTATTGCCAATTATGAAATGAACTAACTAAAATATGATTAAAATTATTTTATTTAATTTCTTTACATTTATCTAATAAAATATTGAGGCTTAAAATGCTAATGAAGACAATTTTAAGCATAAATTCTATAACATTAATTAAAAAGGTCGATTTATCACCTTTTGATTGAGAACCATTATTAAATATAGTTTTTTTTAATTTTTTATGTTCTATCTGAGAAAATAAAATTCTTATTTATAATTGGGATCAAAATTTACTTTGGGTAAATTTTTTGAAATTTTTTGATAAAGTTCTTTTTGTAATGAATAGTAAAAAATACAGCATTTTAAATCAATTTTTTCCGTTTCATCTGATTTATTTATATAGTTAGATTGACTTTTTAATCGATTTTAATGAATAATTGGATTATATTTTTACATTTTAATCCAATTTTTTTCATTGGATGTAATTTCATTTTGAGATTGGACATAAATAATGTCGATCTTTTGATAGTTATTAATTCATTAAAAACAACGTTTTTGTTTTGACAACGAGAATTAATTTAAAAATAATTTTTTCAAATTATTTGTATTGAATTTGGAAAAATGGATTCCATATTTGAAATCACGAGGTCTAAATTGTGTAAATAAGTAACATTTATTTTATGTCATTATGAATCGTACCTTCAGTAAATATTTTATTTACCGTTGTTAAAGGGTAAATATTGTAAATAAGGGTAAAAAATAATATAATAATAACAATAAAATTAACCTAGAATGTGTCCTAATATTATTGAATGATACGTGTACATCCATAGGAATCTTTGGGTTGATTTTTGGACCCCATAGAGGCACTTGTAAGTGAAACTGATACTATATTAAAAATTATTTAAAGTTATGGAAAATGTAACACAAACATATATCACAGAGTAAAACATTTTTTATAATAAGTTATATAATTGATATTTTTGACTATAAATATTCATTAAAATTATAAAAAGATTTCATACATTATGGTAATTTATTTATAATTTTAATAAATAAATTTATTTTTGACACATTGATGATGTAATGATTACCTCATTAATGAATGTTTTAAATAAATGAGATTATAAATGTCAAAATAAATTTATTTTGAAACATTTTATGTAGTACAAGAATTTCATAGATTATTATAACTTTTTATCATTGAGTTAATGCAGCTTTTCAAAATAATCATGTTGTTATATATTTTTAAAAGTCATGATATGAATTGTTTTTAAATTGAGATCAATGAGTTTTTAAATTAATCAATATTTTATTAAATGAAAAAATTGTCCTAAAATAATAATATTCGAAAAAATGACATATATAATGTTAAAAATTTCATTAATGTTCCATTTTGGGTCTCTTGGAATTTCATTATAAATATATTAACCATACAATATTAATATATAAGAGGACATGGTAAAAGTTAAATATCATCAAAAATGGTTAAATAAAAAAGATAATGACTAAAAAATATCCAAAACCTATCCAATTATTACTGAATGATTTTATTTTGACTTATATGAAATTTATATTTGAATTAAATAGGTTTTTGTAATTTTTAAACTGAAAATAATGTTATAATAAAATAATGTTTTCAATCATTCCTAAAGGTCCCCTCCTCCCCCTTATATAAATTCATCACCTATAACCCTTACTCACAACCTCTAAATCCCCCTTTGATAATCAATCCTCTACCCAAATAAGTTCTCAACATACATCTCTTTTATTTATAATCCTTAACATAGGGATATGGAACTTTAATAAATCAAATTGGTATAAACCAAAGGGAGTTACCCAATTTAAAGGTTACGTCTTTTCTCAAGTGGTTTTCTTTTTTCATTCTTCTCCAACCCCATAAACATTCTTTATTCCATTATTATATAACGAAACCAGTATCATAAATAATTTAGGATTTTTTATGAGATGTATTATAACTACAATTCCACAGACCTCTATCCAATAGATATGAACATACTATTTCTGTTGATGGAGAACTACTTCCTCATGAAATGATGATTGTTCAATTATCTCCTAACGCATATCATGGTTGCCATTATGATGTAACTGTATTTATATTTGATATATATTATATTTATATTGTCTATATGTTTCTGTAATTTTCATTTATATCATACTTTTTTTATTTCCATAATGTGTAATTATGATAATTTCATACGAGGAAATGCGGACTACCGCCCCCTCAAAGTGATATGACTCGTTAATTCCATGTGTGGAAAGTATTAAGGATAGAGTTAATGAAATTATATACGATATTATACTGGAATTATAATATACCTATGTATCATTTTGATTTCATTACATTATGTATGAAATATAAATGAAAGCAGCGTTCATGCGTACGTACGACATACCGTCTCCATGAACAGTACATTTCATTTCTTATCTATAAATGTTTTGTACTATTATGAATACATATATATAATGTATATATATGTTATATATGATATATAAATCCTGAATATCATTATTGATATAATGAAAATTTTACCACATAAGAAATTTGTAATTATAAGATGTTTATTTTTTTACTCAAGTACCAAATATCCGCAAAACAACCAATATTAACTCAATTGATTATGTAATGTTTATAATAATTTAATAAGTAATATAAAAGGAATAATACACTTGAAGAGTTTTTGAAGAAATTATAAATTATCATTAGTTTATTATTCAGTAGATTATAAAATTAATTGGTCAAGTTGGACATGAGGTAAGGGATTTCCTCTCAATCTCCTTTAATTGATACATATTTTGATTTATACACGACTTTATTTTATATGGTCTATAAAAACCGTTTACTTTTAATTTCAATTCAAAGGGAATATTTTTTCTATCTATGGTTTTACTAAAAATAAATTGAATGTTTCTTTTTTTAACGTACGTGGTTACAATGACCTTTCTGCCACTACGAACGTTATTTGACATTTAGATTTCTTAACAAGATGTTATTTTTTTAAAAGTAAAATAAATTCTATATACTCTTTTACATATTTTGGTATTGAAAAGGGTTTGGTAATGGATTGATTATGTCAATATACTTAAAAGATATATTGTGATTGCAATTTGGAAATGCTATCTTTCATTTATGTTTGTTTTATTTGTTACTAATATGTTATGGCTCTTGGGAATTGTTTACGTATATGGGTTGTTCCATGATAAACCTAAGGGGGGTGAGCCCGAGATGGCTCTCCAATGCATTGAGTAACATGAAAAAGGTAAACGTTAATGTTTCACCTATGACTTTTAGGTACTATGTTGTGATGATTATTCCAAACATAACTCCCTATGTAATTGTGAAAGCTACAATTTAAGTATGTTATGTATTCCACAAGTTAACTTTATGATTTTTGATTTCTATGAATTATTCGTAAAGCATGTCATTTCATGAGTTATGTTAAAGAAATTGTATTTTCTATGATGGAATAATGTTTTTCTTCTTTATCTTATAACCCTTACTATGGTTTTTATGCTCGTCCCATGTTTTTGAATTTTTTTCACAGGGAATAAGGAAGGGTAAGAGAAAGGAATGAAACAAAAATATTTATATCAAGAATAGAATTCTTGTTTTTTTAAAGGTTTTAATTTTATGAAAAAATGGACACTGAGTAGGATGGTATAATTTTTGATTTTTGATTTGTAATGTATTAGTTATGGCCTAATTCTCTAAAACTATAAACCTGAAAAGATCCTCAATTTGAATTATTATCGTAATTCAAGATTATTTAATGTTTAAGGCAGGGGAATTTTACCAATTCTCCACAAGTATTTATGGAACTCATGAATAGGGTGTTCCAGCAGTATCTTGACTCTTTTGTAGTGGTATTCATGGATGACATCCTGGTATAGTATGGATCTGAGGAGGAACATGAACATCTTTTTCGGAATGTTTGAGCCACCATGCAAGAGCACCGCTAACATGATAAGTTGTGAAGGTGCACTTTCTGAATCTTAGAGGTGACGGTTCTGGGGCATGTGATCTCAGAGAAGGGGGTTTCAGTGGAACTCAAAAATATTATTGTTGTTATGTCTTGGGATTAGCCATAGAATGTGTTATATATTAGATGTTTCCTCAGTCTGGCTGGTTATTATAGGTGTTTTTTTACAATATTTTTCTATTATTGCTTCACCCATTATCCCGCTCACCCGGAAAAGGGTGGATTTTGTATTGGACCCAGAATGTCCGGAATCCTTCGAAGAGCTGATGCAGTGGGTGACAACCACCCTTGTTCTGATTATTCTAGTGGTTGGAAAGGGATATGTAGAGTATTTCAATGCTTTAGGTATTGTTCTTTGGTTCATGCATATGCATGGTGATCAAATGGTGGCACAAATTTCCTTCCAACTCCGAAGATAAAAAAAAATTATCCAACCCACAATATGGAGTTAGAATCTATGAAACATTTTTTGAAGACTTGGAGTCACTACCTCTTTGGGTATAATTTTACAATCTATTCTGATCACAAAATCTTGGCCAACATCTTCTCATAGAAGGACCTCAATATGAGGTAATTCCATTGGATAGAGTACTTACAAGGGTTTTACATTAACATTGTCTATACCCTAGGAAAGGTTAATATGGAGGTGAATGATTTGATTAGAAAATAACCAGTGAAATCCTTAAGGAAGTATAGTGATGAGTGGACTCTAATGAGGCTCTTTTCTCAGATGCATGTGAAGACTTAAGAGTAGAGTGCAAGTGTGTTCTTGTTGAGAATTCAGTTTACTTATTCTCTCTTGGACATGATTGAGATAGAACAAACTAGTGATGAGCATTGTCAGTGGTTGAGTATTTTTCTTTATGGTGGAGTGAAATCTTATGATTGGGCATCATCTTCTGAGTTCATCTTCTGCTTCAACGGTCATTCGGTAGTGTCATCATCTCTATGGAAGGTGGTGATGCAGGATAGCCACTAGTATCAGTGGGATGTCTATCGGGCTGCCAACAAAATTTAGTATGATTTACGACGATAGATCTGGTGTTCAGGTATGAGAAGTGACATATCATACTTCATGTCGAGATGATAAACATGTCAGTAGGTGAAAGTAGAGCACAAAAGGCCCTCTTATTTTCTCTAACCATTACCCTTTACTACCTCGAAGTAGAATGAGGTAACCATAGATTACATTTTTTTCTTACCCCATACTCCTCGGGGTAATAATTCTATTTGGGTGGTGGTTGATCATCTTAAAAAATCACCACACATCATTCTAATCAAAGGAAGTGCTCATGTTGATGACATAGGACATATGAATCTCTAATAGGTGGTATGGATTCATGGTGTACCATTAGAACTGGTATCAGATAGAAACCATCATTTCACTTCTCGGTTTTGGGATGTCCTTCAGAAGGCCTTGGGTTGAAGATTAATATGCATTCAACATACCATCCTAAAATGGATGTTCCAATAGAGAAGATGAATTGGATACTAGAGGATATGATCCATGCACGTGATTTGGACTTTAGAGGTTCTGGGGACAACCATTAGGGATTGGTTGAATTTTCCTATAATAACAGTTACCAATCCTCGATTCAAATGGCTTTATTTGAGGTGGTCTATGGTTAAACTTGTCGGTCACCGCTATGTTGGGTTAAGATAGGTGAGACTTCACTGTTGGGTTGTAGCCCTGTTCATGAGACCTCTAAGAAGTACAAGTTGACTTGGAAATGATTATTGATATCTCAGAGTCATAATAAATCTTATTCGGGCTAGAGGCATCGAGACCTACAATTTCAAATGGGTGGCTAGGTATTCTTGAATGTGGGCCTTCATTTTGGCCATTGTTGTTTGGTAAAGCAAAAAAAGGTGACACCATTGTACTTCATACCATTTAAAATATTCAATCATACTAGAAAGGTGGCATAAAGTTTTCCTTTTCCTTCTCAGTTGGAATCCATTAATGATATCATCCACATCTCTTAGTTGAAAAAGTACAACTTGGATCCATCCCATGTTCTAAATTGAGATAGGTTGGATAAATATCCTGATTTTTCTATTTTGAGTAGCAGATGTAAAGATTTGATTATAAATAAAATGTGCTTCATGTAATGTCTATTCCACTAGTTTGTGTCCTTTGGTATCATGGGAATGATGTCCACAAAATATTGGAGCAGAAGTTATGGGTTGAGAAAGAGTACCTATTTTTGTTTTCCAATCAAGCATTGAGTTGAATTTCTAAGGTGGAAGGTCATTGATGGGGGGGAGGGATAATTTTCAAATACATAACTTATTTTATAGTAATGTTTCATGAAATTTCAATTCATTATTTATTGTGGGTGTTTCCCTTGAATTTTTTGAGGTATGGGTGGATTTTCAAGATTTGGGCCAAACCATGAGCCCATTTCCAAATTTAAAAATGATTTTTTCTTTTATAAATCCTCAATTCTCAACAATTTTCACCCATTTCACTTCCCTATGGGCCTCCGATGACCTATTCAAATAAAAATGTCCATTTGGACCCCATAATAACTAATTATCATTTGGGATTTGGGTGATTTAGTTAGGCATTGGGCCAACCCATAACCCCATTTCCTGCATTTAAAAAAATAATTCTTTAATATATCATTCAGTTTTTATTGTTTTTTCATTTATTTCACCTCTCAATAGAATACATTATCCATAGGATCATCCCCATTATCTATTTTTTAATCTTTAGAGCTCATTTGCATTGCAGATTAGGTAGAAATTTCTCAGGGTTTTTGAAATCGTCCAGATTTGAGTAGGTGATTTATTTAATTCAGAAGGCATTCAATTATCACTATTTTCCCCCATTTTAGTCCCCACTTGACATCATCAGATTCATTAGTTTTTCTCTATTAGTTTTTGATTCTTATAGATTCAAATTTTGGACGATTTGGGGAGATTTCTTCTCGATCTCCCAAGTAAGTAGGTTTCCATCCTTCCTCCTTCCATTTTCTTAGGGTTTATTCCATTTATTTTTGAAGTTCTTATTATAAATCAAATATTTAATCCATATTAGGGTTTGATCATCATTTTCTAGGTCTAATAATTTGGTTTTAGGTTTGATTTAACTTCCTTGTGGTGGAATAGTGATGCATGAGATATTTCACACAAGTATTTGGTGTTTTGACACTTGTGGTAGGTGATTCCATGTGTAAACACACTTGGATGATTTTTTTTATCATTCATAGATATATAATTTTTCAATGTTCATCATCATTGGTCATTGGTGTGAAAAATGTTTTTGGTGGTGTTTGTTAAGAAAATGGTGAAAAATGGAATTTCTGTTTCAAAATGGGTGCTTTTCAGGGATATCTAATATTTTCTCTCTTGGTGTTGTTTTCTAATTGATGAAATGGTTTTTTAAATTTCTTTTTTTATGTAAATTCTGTTTTATCGAAATATGGGTTTTCAAATGGTGTTCAAAGTGGGGTTTTCGGTGAATTTGATGTGCAAAACATTGGTATATTTTGGGATGTTGTTTTATAGAAATTATAAGTGTTTTATTGAGAGATATAAGTGGTGAAAAGAATGTGTTGATACTATTTTTAATTTGGGTAACTAGAATTGATGATTTTATGTTCTATTG
Organism: Viscum album; assembly: GCA_963277665.1. Taxonomy (NCBI): domain Eukaryota; kingdom Viridiplantae; phylum Streptophyta; class Magnoliopsida; order Santalales; family Viscaceae; genus Viscum; species Viscum album. The sequence goes on from OY728146.1 coordinate 1,183,177,342, forward strand.
GATTTTAGTAACATGTAGAATTTATTTGAGCACAAGGGGGTTGGAACCCGGGTATCTTGGTGGGCGGACGGGTACTAGTATGCTAGTGACCCAGAGTCATTTTTTCCCTATTTCACATAGAATGTTGGACATTTTAAATAATAAAAATATATTGATAATTTTTTCGGATCCCTAGGTTATGTGTATGTTCCATACTAGTGGAACGTGGACAAGAACAGTTATTACTATGGTTACATTACACTGAGATGTGAAGTACATGGGTCCCAAAACTATTTACTATCGAGGTGTGTTCCTGTGATTAATGCTCATTGGCTATATAATATTTATTCATTTTCTTTGGGTTTTTGTGAAAAAAAATTTAATAAATTACATTTTTTATTATATGTTTTCACTATTTTAAATTCCACTTTGAAATTTTTTTATCTTTAAAACTATCATTCTTGAGAATTTATTTCCACAATTTTTTATTTATAAAAAACATGTATTCTTTTCATCTTGTATTGATTAATATATGGAATAATTTTGGTGGTATACTATTGGGATTAGTCTAAAAATCTACTTACACCCTTTGGGTGTAATTATACTTGATCATGTTTGACATAGGTAAAGGCAAGGCCTTGGGTGATGGGGGTTCGGGTAGCAGGTTTCTATGATTGGTGGGGTGTTGTAGAGACAACTTGTGGGTGATAACCCCATTTCATGTAGAGCCCCTTGGGCTATTTTACTACTATAGTTACGTATCATTTGACCTTGTGCGTCATTTTTAAACCTATGAGTTATATTTTGTATTTTATTTAAGGCATGGTTTGGAGAAAAAATTCAGGTTTGGTTTATGGATTATTTTTTTATATTAAATGATTCTAAACTTGGGTAAATCATTCCCATACCATAATACGTGATACCTGAGCACTTGTTTCAAACTGTGGGTATTGGTAAAACCCTTATATACATTCCATGGGCCATGTTTAGTGAGTTTAATAATAGAAATAATATTTGGTTCGTGATAAAAATGAAGGAAATAGTTTCCTCAAATCCATATATTGGTGACTTAGTGTGAAATGTAATAAGATTACAAGAATCACATAATTATACACTATGAAAAAATTGGACCATTATACCAAAAATAAAGTCTCAATGTTTGAATACTATATCTCATTGAGATCTTTTCATGCTCATATGATGTTAAAAAATAGAATAAATGGCTATAAATATTCATTAAATAAAAGATTAAAAATATCTGGATAACCAATTATATGGGATAAAAATTGAATTTCATATAAAAACTAAAAGAAACATAAAAATAAAAATATTATATTACTATAGAGAAAATAGTGTGTGTAAGAAAATAAATTATATAGATGTTATAAATTCATCCATGAAAACATAGAAGAAAACACCCATTTAGTAAAAAATGGTCAAAATACTTCTTAATTTCATTAACAAACACCCCCAAATCTAGAACACAATCATCTACCACAATCAATAACATGATTAAAATTGGTCCATTACCATTCTTGCATCACAATATTTGACATCTATTCAAACATCATTTGATGGGGAAAGGGGTGACTATAAATACACAATATGATTTCCACCAGTCACTCTTATACAAACCCATGTGGACTTATTCCCAACCATGTATCCAATTCTATTGAAAATAGTTTATAAAAATATCTAAATAGTTTCCCTTAACCATATGTCAAAAATGTACTAGTAGAAAATAATATAAAAAAATATTTCTTAATTATGTTATCCCTCCATAGTTAAACCCTAATATATTGTCCATAAATTTCCAATTAAATCAAAACATATATGAGAAATAATTATCATATAATATAAAATAAAATATATGATTAGGGTATACATCCTCTATGGCTTGCAACATACACGAATGGTTTGGTAATTTCATGTATTTTTCCGTAAATATCCTAAAAACTATATAGATTATAATCTATCACATATAGTTATACCATCTATTTGTATTCAATAATACCCAATTTAGTTTATTCAATACAGATCATATTAACACAAATAGTTTTACATCATTTTTTTTTCAAAATACCCCCTTAAAAAACAACATCATATCTTACTAGTTTTACTCAAACATAACAAAATTAGCAAAAAACCCCATAAAACATAAATAACATGGATTATTTCAACAACCATACTAAACCATGTTTGTAACATCCAATTTCGAATACACAATATTTATAATGCTTATAAATCATATAAATATTTATTTTTTAGAAATAAATTTAAAAAAATTATTTTACAATAAATAATATAAAATAATTTCCTAAAATAACATCAATAGTTGAATAATATATCAATATCTCATCAAACATCAATAAGTTCTTCCAAGAATCGATGATGACCATATGATGATATGAAAACTCTAGATTTGATCAATAAAAATTAAACAATTTAAAACCAATTAATAAATAATTGAAATCATTGTTATTAAATTAATGATTAAAATACACAATCTAATAAACAAGGTCTAATATTAAGATATAGATCTATTTGAGGAAGAATAATATAAAAATTTCATAATTAGAGTAATCAAAGTTCTTGTATGATCATTTAAATACAACATCAAATATGGTGTTTTTTACATATCGTTTGGAAATAAGAATCCTTTGAAGATAAAGTGTTCCCAATTCAACTACCATGGAACCCTAAATAATTCCAAAGTATTTTTGAGTAATGAATGAGGATTTGTAATTTCTTATTATATTTTTAATATGAAATCATCTAGTGTGAATATGACTACATATTGAGCGTCCACAGTTAGATGTGATTTTTCACTAATCTAGTATGTGCACTTGCCCATAAATAAAGCACTAGATAGTTATAGTACAACCACACATACTTCCATCAACTAGATTTGTATTTTCCTGTAGTTCCACAAATATCATACATGATCATGCTCTAAGATACCATATATCCTAAAGCAACACCATTAATAGTTCCCTTCAATCCCTAAAAAATGAAACATAATGATCAAAAAAATAGAAATATGGGGATTAACTACAAAAGTCATGATGTTAAAATTTTATCCTCCATATAAAAATTTATTCTTAAAATTATTTTAGGATTCAATATCCTAAAACAACACTAACTGTGTTTACTATAAATGATTCTCTCACTCAAATGTTTCCTTCTAAATCATGTCATATTTTTATAATACCATTAGAAGTGTAACACTCTATATTTATAGGATATTCACTTAACTATCATAGATCATTATTAATAATTCCATAATGTTCATTTAATAAATTAAATTCACCACACTTGAAGAAATAAAATCTAATTACTATTATTGTTACCTCTTCAACTAATTTAAATGGAAGACATTATTTATTACAAAATACATTAGTAGAAAATCTAGTTTATATTCCTTATATTTAATTTTCCTAGTAATCTGAAATATACCCATGTACAAGTGTGTGATAATACCATTATTCTTGGTTCATATATGTCACAACTAAGAATAAACATGCACAAAAAATGATATATGATGGAAATCTTCAATGCCCTCCACCAATAATATGTATAAGGAAAATACTATTTCTGTAGAATTTATAATAAATTCATAGTTATATTTTTCATTATATCTTCTACAATTGAAATATATAAAATTTAATCTAGGTATCTCTTAAATATGCCTAATATAATGATTTTTTTGTGGAATTCCATAAAAGAGTAGAATATATCCATATAAATCAATGGCATATAACCATTATTATAGACAACTGCTATTAAAGTAAAAATATCATCTAATGATCTACGAAAATTCAATAAAAAGGCCTAAAAAATCTATCAAAATAAATATAGTCTGTTAAATCCAACAATATATTTGATGTAGATATTAAATAATCATCTTCAATTATGTACACATCACCTACTATAACCCTCCCAAAAATAATGAATAAAATAAATGATATCTATACGACTTAATTGATAATGGAAATGAATAAATGCTGAATAATAAATCATTATATTGAATATATAGTTCCTAAACTAGTAATATATTATGAAATTGAAATAAGTTGTCCTAATAAGTGATTTTATCCAAAATCACCCATATCACATAATAATTCTGTTGTGATTTAGAAAAACCCATCATGAAATCAATATCGATGTATTGTCACTAATATATCAGTATATGAAAAGAGTAAAAAAGTATCATAAGTAAATAATGATTCCACTTTATACATTTACATTTCATGTATATATAGATATAATGAGCCACTTCTCTATGTATTCACTTAGACTAAAAATTCCATTTGGTTTATGATATATCTTCCCTACCACGAGTGTAAATTCCCAATTTCAGTTTTGGAAAACCAAAATAAAACCCCTAATCAATCTCAATGGATCATCGCCATTTATAGAATTTATAATGTCAACTCCACAAATATATAAAATAATTTCATGTTATCCCCATAATTTATGTTCCCACTATTCTTCTTATAATCAATATTGTTATTTTTTCAATCATTATATCTCCAAAAAGTTTAGAAGAGACATATATCTATCATAAAATTATTCCACATACATTTTAAAAAGCTTATAAATGAAAAATATTTATTAATAACATCAAATACCATTTTATATTTGATTCTATCACACAATAAGATCTTTGAATTAAGGAATCCTTTGCTGTAATAATTTTTCATTGTCTATGAGGAAACTCACAATTTAATATTAAAAGGTACTATACCCTATATCTTGTACTACTTGTAAAAATCCAAATAAGATAATATATATCTCAAAAATTTATGATAATATTTAATTGTGACCATATCACAAGGAAACAATCCATTAAAACGATATTATCTATATGCTAGTTTTTTAGGAGGCCATAAAATCATAAATCCATAAAAGGAAATTATTAATTTTAATAAGAACACACCCATGCCTAGCTCCAAATGTTTCATGATACATGGATAATCATTTATGAAATTCATGAAAAATTAATAATTTCAAAATTTTCATCTTCCTCATCATCTCATCCAAATCCACTTAAAACTTTTTATCTCTCTATAAAGTTATTTTATTCCAAGTCAAAATCCCCATAAAATACCCTATGTTTGAAAAGTATTAATGAAAAACTTGATAATATCCCTCAGATTTAAGAAATTTACTAATTTCAAATACATTCTTGGGAATATCTTAATACATTTTTTCCTTGTATTTCTCTATATCCACTTATTCATCCTTTTGATAATTCATGTTTCCTAGGAGGATTACATCATATATCTAGATCATGAATTTAGATAGTTTTGAAAACACTACATGACCCTATTGTATTTCCAATATAGTTATCATATTCCACCCATGATATATCTATGATCGAGAGTATAAAATAACTTTATCCACAAACACAATGGAATATAATTAAAGGTAATTGTTTTGTTATTTTTTTTATTCAGAGATATAAAAAATTAATTTATAACCATAATTGGAATTTATATATAATAATAATGAACATAAATTATTTTTAATTTTGCCTTTAGAAATTCATTCTTCACCCTTATCTTCTTTTTATTAATATATAATTGTTTTTTAGAAACACATATATCACATAAATTGTTATAAAAATTTATCGATAAATTATTGATTGTATTTTTTATTAATTTTTACCTTTATAAACATTCAATGGATAATGAATAACAAAAATTTTCTATTAGAACTATTAGAAAATATAACCAGAAATACCTATGGTGAAATAATTTCAATATGAGATAAATCCTCATACTATATAATATTCTCTCTCAACACAATCAAGACCATGTAATGTATACGATATTATATTAGTACGATGAAACTAATCTACAGAGACTAAAACATGTCTATTTATTGGAATCCAAGATATTATTTGTAATTAATCTTCCACCACCTTTAAAATGTGAAATAAGTCACTATATTTCACTAATCTAAAACCAAACCCAATTATTTTTCTTATTATGAACCATGGAATTTGATGATTGGTGTTGAATGCAGTATAATAATATCCCATTCCTCATTAAATCACAGTTAATAATATCATTTAATGAAATTGAGTACTTGAACATATAAATATCTTTATAGGGCTCTAATTTTACCCTTAAATCTACCTAAACTATGAAATCAGACATGTACATCCACAAATCCCCTTTAATGAAATACAGTACATGAATATATATGTATATATTAAACTAATATACTACTCTGAATAATATTAATGAATGAGTTACACATATATAAAAGTTAGTATAAACTATAGTAAAAATAGTATAAGACTAACTATCATAACCCTTCGTCCAACCAAATACAGATCTGGAAAACCTTCCAGCATAAATAGTAGTCCATAATACTTTTTATATTTATCAAAAAAAGGATTACCACCAATTATCACAGATAACTTATCTCTAATATACATTATTTTCTATATATGTATATATATATAATTTAACCCTACAAATATTTCAGTCATCCAAACCCATATTATTAGAAATAAAATTCCTGAATTATATAATATTCCAATGATTAACACACTAATGAAAAGTCTTATTCTTATTAGGAAAATATCTACTTATCTACTCATTGATTATACACTTTTAACCTCAAATATTTATCTTCCTTTGAGAATTAAATGATCATTAATTTCTTTTTTGGAAATCACCAAAATGGAAACCATCCCATACCTACCATTTTACAACGGAAAAATTCATTACTCCCACAATAAGTGTAAGAAAATAATCCACACCCCTCATATTTATCATATTTACCTCAATAATAACTACTATATTTTGAATTATTCAATAAGTTGGGGAATATTATTGAATTACAGTACACCAATTCATTGGTCAATATTTGATCATAAACCATAATAAATTGTTACAATCGTTATTGATAAACACTGGTGAAATGTGAAACAACATTGCAACAAATGTAGTATATTGTTTCACCACTAGGTTCCCCTATTCTAGATCTTGGAACTCTTTATAATTCCTTATAATAATCATTTTCTAGGCATTACTAATGACAAAACATCTTCCAAAATCCATCTGATGATATATCCTAATATGAAATCACTTTAAGTATTGTCTTCCCCCACTTATGATCTACTCCATTAATCATGTAATTGGAAAACTTCATGTTCATCCGCCAAGTGGTATAGAGTAACAATAAAATTATATAGAATCATTATTACCAATCCATAACATTTCCACTCTTCAATCAAGCTAAACAATATGATGATTCCATTTTTATAACTCCTAATCATGATATACATCATTATATATTTCCTGATCTATAGACTTACGATTTTAGTGGATCCCATGAACTAGTATATTTAAGAGATTGGTAAAATATTCCAGGTTCCCAAAGACTCCCTCCCATATATGATAACATCCTACAGTTTTTTCATTTTCCTCATTATTAGGTTCTTTATATAGTTTTTCTCTATAATAACATAAAAATTATTAAAATCAAGATATGTACTATAATTTAATTTTATATACTCTAAATGTAAGTATAGTGACAAAAAATATAAATTCTATATTTATGAGAATATATTCAACCTATATTGATTCATTCATTTATAAATTTTTATATAAGAAGAGTGAAATAATATCAATTAATTATTTCTAAATAAAACACTTTAAAAAATTTATTGAAATGGAAATTTAATCCATGTTTATGTAAGGAAACCATTTTCGAAAATGTTATTCACATATATAAAATCACTATACTTACTTATCATGGTGAATGAAGACATTATTTTTTTACCACCAATCATTGTTTTAGACAACACTATGGATCCAAATATTGACCTCCAGTAGGGGATCATTCTAATCTCTATCCCTTCCTAGAATCCTTGAAAACTAAAATCGTTCTATATATATTGTATGTATTCATTTTAATGGGTACCAAGCATATTATTAAAATCCATTATACAAAAATACTTACATTGTGAAAAATTATTAAATCCATGATATAATTTAATTTGTAGTGACCCTAATATGGGATCCCAATCTAAATGGCCCTATTTGAGATTCTAATTGAGTTTTAGGCATAATCACACAAACTAGTTTCCGCAAACTATTTATGATGGTTAAACATAGTCATTGGGGAATTATTTTCTATCATGTAGATATCCAAATACATGAGACAATAATATAATTCAAATTTCAAATAAAAAAACATTAAAGTACGAACTTAAGTAAATTTATAACCCATGGGATTGATGTAAATAATAAAATATACAAATGTCTCTTATTCTAACCAGAATCCTTAGAAAACAATGATAATTAGATGATAATGGTCAAAATACTTCTATATCAAAGGACATAATATTAAATCATATACTATAAAAATATCTTCCAATATATATAATACATGAACATCACAACCTTTCAATTTGATGTATCATGATAAATGATTGGTACACACAGAATGAGATGTGTCGGCTAGTGTGAGTATGGATTCCCATTAGGATTTCCATGTTTAACCCCCATAAATCCTATGTACAACTATTCAAGTAAACATAAATAACTCCATTGGAAAATTATATACCATTTAAGAATAAAAGTATTATCAGAAGTCTATATAACACCAATGTTATAGAAGAAAACTATGTAACTCATTATATTCACCAAATTAGGTAACCCTTCTTTGTTATACCACATTATTTAGATAATAAATAACCTATATAATCCCAGATGATAAGATCTATATAAAATAATATAATGAAATTTTTTTATATATAGATATAAAATAGGCCCACTGTGTATCATCACCCATTTGAGTGGTTCTGTAATTTCAAAAACAATCTCTCAATATCACATTGGATTTTAGATCATTATATATATCCCAAATTTGAAACCCTTTTTTATATACTTGAAACATCTCATTCATTTCAGAAACACAACATATTCAATTATTTGAAATGGTTTTATATCCCAAAATGTTACAACTCAAACATCCCATTTAAAAATTACTATATAAATATATATTGAATTTATTTCACCCAAAATCCATTTTACAAATTCCCATAAATAAACAATAAAATGGTATTGTTTTGACACCATTACGAGACATATTCTAAATTTTATCATTAAAAAACCCAAAATGTACATGTCCTTTTAATCTAGGAAACCCTAATATTATAAAATCAATTTCAATAAATTATTTTATAATTAACCAAATTTAAAAGGCACAAAAATATAATATATAATTAATAATGAAAATAAATTTTCTTAATTAATATGAGATCCACCTACATTATATTATAATTACTGAAACTCCCACTTAACAAACATTAACATTGAATTATTTTATAGAATACATAATACACTTCACAAATAGATGCCCAAATAATGTATTAGTCCAGTGACATTGGAAACATGGGAACAAAAACATTGGTATGTATGTGAGTTATATTATTAAATAATCATTTCTCCAAGACTATAAACCTTCTTAGACACATCCTACTAAAATGGTCTGTCGTTGGATCTTTCAAATGAAGGGTGATTTTTTTGGGTACTAGGGTGAAGTAGAGTGGCTGACCAAGGTTGTCTCTCGAAGGAAGAAGTGAATTAAAACAACTTTTTAAAGGTATTATAAAAAATTAAATTAAAAGGATTAATACACTTTTTGAAAGTATAGGTATTTTTACCATTAATATATTTATAAATAGTTTGTTGGATGAAGATTGCATTTTTTTGTTTTTATTTCTGAAATGAAGTTTGATTAATATTACACCACTAGAAAGTGTTTTTATAGAAAATATTAAAAATGTGTAATTTATATAACTCTACATATTCATTCATTTGTTAATCCTTATCATTTATATTAATATCCACTGAATTAAGATTCACTAATTTGTTAAATCCCAAACCCTGTTAGAATTTACTTCACCACAAAGATGAATTGAAATTAACAGTAGGCTAAATTCAGAACATGGAATCACAACACCCTGCTTTGATTGATTTTGTAATGTGATATTGTGTTCAATGGTAAATTAATGAACATTTCCTCTCTGTAAATCATAATTAATTTAGTTTAGAGATTTTATATGAACACTAAAAATTGAACCCATATGGTTTTGTAAGACCGATTAAGGTCACAGTCTCACAAATCACACATTTCCCGACATTGCATTTTTTTATTGTTAAATTCATTTCATAGTTTCAATTAAATTAAAACTCAATTAATTGATCATATCATTTGAATTATAGTATATCATTTATTCAAAATAAATTATTAAATAAGGTAAGATGTAGAACAATTACTAAGAAAAATACTCTTCCATGGACATCGTAGTTATCATAGAAACGGATTGCATTTGCAAAAATATAGAAATTCTATAACCCAACCTCATTTCTACTGTTCAATTCCTTTTCAAAGAGGAAAATTAATCAAAAAATAAAATTGAAAAAATTGGAGAAAATATAGGAAATAAAATAAGAACAATGAATTTTATGACACCAATACAAACATTACAACATGAAGAAAAAGAAGAAGGTTTCAATGAGGGGATCCATTGTAAAGACCTGTAAATTTCATGGGAATTTTTTTCATAAATTCTTTGGGATTTTAAGAGTATGCAGTTTTTGATGGAACATGATTCTGAGGCCCGATGTGTCGGGAATCATTTTCCGAAGTTTATCACAGGTACGTTCAGTGAACGAATGAGTGAGTTTTTCTATCCTTGAACCGATGCTCGAAATTGAAATCGGAGGGCACCGATGGAACCACAACGCTGGTAATTTCATAAGAGGAATTTTACCATAGATGTGTTTTCACAAGAGAAGGAGTTTTATTTTTTTCTTTAAATAAGGATTGAATAAAAATTGTAGAACAATTTTTATTCTTTATCTCATGTGGTTATATCCTACATTGGGTAGTTAGGATAGGACCCACAAAATCATAACTACCCATGTGAGGATAATTGTGAGGTGAGGCCCACACGAGCCCCAACCATTCACATTCCCAAAACCCCGTAAAACCCCCCATTAAACCCTTGTATTTAATTGGGGTGTCTTCTCCTCTCCAACCTTAATAATGACATTGCACATTATTTTAATTAATTGACCCTCATCAATTAATTAAATTATGTATTTGAATTTTTACTTTTGAATGCATGGAAAGTTTTAATAAAATAAGGAGGAGCCTTATTTTATTAGTTTATTGGCTTGTTGTGTTGAGAATTGGAGGAGAGAGCTCTAGTTTCCTTTTAAGAACTTTGTCTTCAATGAAGAACGCCAACTCTCAGAAGAAAAACGTTGATTCGGAGGCCCGAGTTTCTTTATCCTCTTCTTCCTTCGTGACATGGGAGGAGATGCTGACGATGACAGAAATGATGCCATCATTCACGGTGCTTGACAACTGCAAACTTCATTCGAGTTAGGGATTATCATTCATCATGTTTTATTTATTGACCTTCGTTGATTAAAATTTGGATGCATGTTATCGTCATAACGGGAGGAGATCAGACCGCACAAACATGACCGATCATCCTCTCCTTTTCCTATTGATCAACATTGGTCATTGTGGAGAAGGTGGTGTGGTGTCGTTGCACCCCCCAGGAACAACGAGGACCATGACCGGAGCGGGCTGCGGCGGTGGTGCGCGGCACTGTCGCGACGCGCCGGATCTTCAAGGGGCTGCGACCAGGGTGGACCTCGGTGGGGGGTCGCGGTACCGTCGTGCCCCGCCAATCGATCAAGAGCCACGACCTAAGGCCGCGACGGTCATCCAAGGGCGGCCAACTCATCCGGCCGCTGGCACCACCTGGAGGCGGGACCTGAGGGGGTCCCGCGGTTCCACCATGGCCGGCCATTACGGCTGGCAGATTCACAAAACCAGGGGGGTGTAACCCCCCTGGAAGATTCTTAGGGAATACCCCACGGGTCTACCGTTTCGGAAACAAGGGGGCAGTGCCCCCCTTTGCGCCCCGCTCGGCCAGCGCCGAGCCACAACCAGCTTCCAGGTTGGCCTACAGGCCGCACGGGCTTAGACGGCTGCGCCAGCCGTGGTCCGGGCCGCGCCTCACCAGACCAAGCCACGCCAGCTGTGGGTCGGGCCGCGCCATCTGGGCCAGGCTGAACCGGGGGTTTTTTGGCAAGGTTGGATCGGTCCCAGACCCCCTATTTTCAGACCAGGTTCATTCAAACGCTCATATCTTGGGATACGGACCTCTGATCGATGCACCATCAATTGCGTAGGGTTCCATTGATCAATACGGTCATTTAGTTATATTAAACTCAATGTTTAGGCGATGTTTGTGTATGGTCGGGTTGGTTCGAACCTGAAACCAACCGGGCCCTTGGAGCGGAAACGCTTATAACTTAATGATCAGACGTCTGAATGACGTGTCGTCAATCACGTTGAATTCATCATAGTAAAAAGGTTCTTTTGGTTTACTCCACTAGAAGTTTGAATGAAGTTGGAGTATGGTCGGGTTGGTTTTAGCTTAAAACTCAATAGGGCCCCTAGGACGGAAACACCAATAACTCTCAGACCGGGCGTCTGATAGAGGCGCCATCTATCACGTTGATTCCTATTTAAGAGATTGAACTTTGTGATACAACCACTCTAGACTTCGTGATAGTTCATATATCGACCCCTTGGCTCATGGAGTGGACCCTCCCGAAATCTATCATGCTGTGTGCGGGAACCCTAGAGTTGGCTACGGGTCCGGTAGCAAGGACAACTATACATGGATCTTACGTGGGATCGGCAGCGAGGAAGACTGTACATGGATCCTACATGGGTTCGGCACTGAGGATGAATGTACTTGGATACTACGTGGGTTCGACAACGATGGTTACTGTACTACGATCCTACGTGGGTTCGGCAGCGATGACTTATGTACTTGAATCCTACATGGTTTCGGCAGGGAAGATGATTCAGAGGCTACATCTATCATCTCCGCCCCTCATCATGAGTAGTATGCCTGTGTGAGATGAGTATGGATTTTCAATCATTATCATCGATATGATTGACTTGCTTTCCTTTGTGGACTGGGTTGTGTTTTCCTGTGAGGACTGGGTTGTACTTGGGCTCAGGTGTTGGAGTCGAACTGGAATTGATGACTTTGGTATATGTATGGGCATATACCTAAGTAGAGTCGATTGATACTTCGTGTTTGTATCTTCTTTTGTGGGTTATCCTTCATGGATTCTGGGAGGCCTTCGGGTGTCTCGGGGTCCCTACTGAGTATCTTATACTCACCCCTGCACGGGCTATGTCGGCACTATGTTGTGTTGGTTGCAGACGATTGGCAATGCTGATCATGGTTGAGGCCTGTGGAGCGGAATAGTATCCGGAGGTCGACTATCAGGCGGGACGTCTACGGAGCAGGCAAACAGATTCGAGGAGCCTAGGAGACTATCTGTACCCACACTTCAGGTGGGATTCCCGAAGGACGTCTCGGTTGATTTTTCTTACTTTTCTGCTATTGTACTTCACTTTTCTCAGTTGTACCATACATTCTATTGGGTTTGTATACTGGCCCATTTACATTCCAACACTTACTTTTTTACTTAGTTTACTTAGTGTTTACATCAGCTTGCATACTCTGTGGTGTTTGTTTTCATACATAAAGGAAATACCATCCCTTTTATTAGGATTTACACCTTTGGTGCTAGTCACCAGCCCCTGGCCTATGGAATGCGGGTTGGGGTAGTCACAGCACGGGCATCGAGGACGGGTCTTGACAAATTGGTATTAGAGGAGTCAGTTCTACCGTAGAACTCCAGACTCTGACAATTTCATCTTGTGAGGCAATAGCGTTAAGGGTATTGAGTGTGGTTATCATTCCAGGTAGTCCAGTATTGGCGCGGAGACCGACGTATCCAAACACCAGGACCCTGACATCTGATTTCTGACTCAGTGCTCGAAAACACTGATTGCATTTCTATTTCAAAAGTTTTCATTGTGATTACTTTGTGTCATCTCACCAGGTATAATCTATTAGCCATGGCACACCTATTTATTTTTAGGATACCCCCACGATGACAACCAGCTATGGTTCTGAGATTTGTGTGAGATGGTGTCCCACCGAACGACGAGGACTCGGTGTAGTGCCCCATTACAGCGGAGGCACTGGCGGTACCTCTAACCACCAAGCCACCAATGCCACCTGCCCTATAAGAAGAGAGTGCACGTCGCCCGAGTTCACTTCATGAGTTTTAGCATCAGAGGCCACCAAGGGTCCGCGGAGAACGGACCCTCATGCCGCCGAGGATTGGCTGTAGGCTATCGTCCATGTCTTCATATTAGTAGGGACACCCGCTGACCTCATTGTGATCCTTGCAGCGAGTCTCCTGCACATAGCTTCAGGTTGATGGTGGAGCCTAATGCTCCAGGTGAATGACAAGGCATCACTACTTTGGACGGAATTCGGGAGCCTCTTTCTCTCGGAGTTCGCTCCATCCAACCTCCGTGCGGTGCGCATCCAGGAGTTACTACAGCTGCGGCAGGGCAGCATGACAGTAGCCCAATACTCGACGAGGTTTAATGACCTCTCGCAATACACAATGGACATGGTACATGACCCATTTTTCTCGGCCCGGACCTTCGAGCAGGGACTGAGGCATGAGATCAGGGTTTCGATGATCTCCCTTAGCATTCTGACGCAGGCAGGAGTACTGGAGCGATCCCTATTTGTGGAGAGATTCCTTGCTGAGTCTACACCAGCAGCAAGGCCTACCACAGGGCGACACGTAGCAGAGTCTTCTACAGCCGACAGTAGACAGATGTCGCAGAAGTCCAAGTGGACCGGTCCATCAGGTGGAAGACCTTAGGATACTGGTTCAGAGGTGTCGGGTACATGCAGCAGAGTCAGTCATACGAGAGGCAGGCAGTGCTACGCATGCGGCGGGTAGGGCCACATGGATCGTGACTGCCCAACCCGCCATGCAGAGGAGCAACAGACGGTTGAGGGACCACACAGGCAGAGGCAGAGGTTCAACTGTGGCGGTCCGTAGGGAGTAGGCGGACGAGGCATAGGAGTTGGCCGAGTAGCGGGTGGTGGGGGACACTTTGAGGCTCTACCACCACCACAACCAGGAGGTCCACCCCAACCACAAGGAGTAGGCAGACAGAGGCAGGCTCAGCTTCAGGCAGAGGAGG
This sequence comes from Viscum album, assembly GCA_963277665.1. Lineage (NCBI taxonomy): Eukaryota > Viridiplantae > Streptophyta > Magnoliopsida > Santalales > Viscaceae > Viscum > Viscum album. Next base: position 1,183,192,471 of record OY728146.1, read on the forward strand.
CATATGGCCATGGCACACCTAAGATGATTCAAGGTACTATTCTGTCTACACCACCCTTGCTGCAGTTCTTATAGAAACATGAGCGATTCAATATTTTATTGTCGCTACCCTTGTTCGGAGCTCAGAGATTCCGATAGAGCCGTTGGATCAATCCTTACGGCTAGAGACTCCTATGGGAGATGACTCAATGATTACACACTTTTGCTGGCAGTGTGAGCTTACTCTAGGAGGAGAGAGCTTCGGCTGGGATATTCTTGTAGCTGCATCGAGGCCTTACGACGTCATCTTGGGCACGGATTGGTTGTCTACAGTCCATGCTCAGATCGACTGTATTAGTCAAAAAAGTGCAGTGTGTCCGCATAGATGGGAGCTGGTTCATCTTCATCGGTGATAAGGGAGCCTTTGTAGTGCAGGATGGACTCACGTAGAGGAGAGGATAACCGGTCACCCATCAGTTGGCTAGTCTCATCCTAGGATCGGTTGATGTGTGGAGTCTAACTTTCCCTGTTGTGGTAGATCAGTTTGCGGACGTTTTCCCTGATGACGTTCCAGGACTACCTCCTCGTAGAGAGGTAGACTTCTATATTGACCTATACCCCGTGATAGCCCCGATATCTACTCTAGAATATCGGATGGAACCCTCTTAGCTTCGAGAGCTGTGGGTACAGCTGGAGGACTTGCAGGGAAATGGATTCATCCGACCCAGTGTTTCACCCTAGGCTTCTTTGATTTTATTCTCCAAGAAGGCGGATAGGAGCTTACGACAATGTTTTGATTACCGTCGCCTGAATCAGGTGACTTTAAAAAACAAGTATCCACTACCGAGGATAGACTTCCTATTTGATCAGCTCCAGGGGGCACAATGGTTCTCAAAGATAGACCTCAGGTCATGCTAGCATCAGCTCAGAGTTCGAGACAAGGATGTGCAGAAGACGGCCTTTAGGTGTTGGTCTGACCACTATGAGTTATTGGTTATGCCTTTCGGTATAACCAATTATCCAAAAGTCATAATGAGTCTCATGAAATGGATCTTCTAGCATTACCTCGATCGATTTGTCGTAGTCTTCATCGACGATATACTGATTTACTCGAACACTAAGGAGGAGAATGCCCACCACTTGCAGGTTGTATTAGACACACTCCGAGAGCACCAGATTTATGGTAGGCTCTCGAAGTGTCAGTTCTGGATTCGATAGGTCCAATTCTTGGGGCTCGTCATATCTGAGGTGGTATTTTTGGTGGATCCTGTGATGATCGAGGCCCTACTAGCTTGGGAGCCACCCAGAAGCGTGACAGAGGTGCTGAGTTTCCTAGGTCTGGCTGGGTACTATCAAAGATTTGTACCAGACATCTCCAGAGTTGCAGCACCACTTTCTTCTTGGGAAAAGATGGGTAAACCCTTTGTGTGGTCAGATAGATGTCAGCAGAGCTTCCAAAAACTGAGACATATATTGACCAGCGCACCCATCTGAAGGCTACCGGAGGAGGGCGTAGGGTACATAGTTTACTGTGATTCATCAGGGACTAGACTCAGGTGTGTCCTGTTGAAGGATCGGGCAGTTATCTCCTATGGTTCATGACATTTGAGGAAACACGAGCAGAACTATGCTACCCATGACCTAGAGTTAGAAGCAGTGGTCTTCTCCTTGAAGATGTGGTGGCACTATCTGATGGGTGATCGCTTTACAGTCTACTCTGACAACAAGAGTCTCAGGTACATATTCTCGCATAAGGACATGAACCTGAGACATCAGTGATGACTCGAGTTCCTCCAGGACTATGACTTTGAGATAGTCTATACTCTTTGGAAGGGGAACGTAGTAGCTGATGCTCTCAACAAGAGTTCGGGCATTTATCTACATGGAGAGGAGATAGAGAAATTATCCGCTTTGCAGATATCCTCCATGGATAGAGATAGGGCAATGTTTCTATATTCGCTCATAGTTACTCCTCTACTACATCAGCGGGTCAGGGAGGCACAATGTGAGGACGTTGACTGTGAGGCGCGACGTGCTCAGATATCCTCAGGGCTGACACCCGATGGATTTTTATAAGGTAGGGAGCATGTCATCCTTTTCAACGGATGTACCATGGTACCCATTGGATTTGCAGTAGGAGGTGATGAGGGAGTTTCACACATCCCCACTGGCAGTGCATCCAAGAGTAGCGAATATGTACCAGGATCTCAGATGACAGCACTGGTGGCCGGGTATGAAGAAGGTTGTGGCAGAGATTGTTTCACGATACCTCACCTGCCAGCAGGTGAAGGCAGATAACCAGGTACCAGCAGGCATGGTACAGCCCTTAGTGGTCCCAGAGTGGAAGTGGGATGGGATATCTATGGATTTCGTGACGGGACTTCCAAGTACATCTCGAAGAAACGACTCCATCTGGGTGATCGTCGATCGACTCACCAAGTCATCCCACTTCCTACCTATCAGAGAGCTGGGCTCAGTAGAGAGCATGGGATGCCTCTACATTCAATAGATTGTATAGCTTCATGGTGTGATATAGTCTATCATCTCTGGTCGAGATTCTTTCTTTACTTCCTGGCATTGGACGGGGTTGCAGGAGGCATTTGGGATGCAGCTACGCCAGAGCACTGCCTTTCACCCCCAGACAGATGGCCAGATGAAAAGGACTATTCAGATAGTCAAGGACATGCTCCGTGCATGTGTCCTTGACCTTGGTCAAAGCTGGGAGGGTCACCTACCCCTAGTGGAGTTTTCTTAAAACAAAAGATACCACTTCACCATCGGGATAGCACCTTATGAGGCATTGTACGACCGAGCATTCAGATCACCTCTGTGCTGGACTCACCCAGGGGAGTCAGCACTTGTAAGACCAGAGATGGTTCAGGCTATGACAGAGAATGTGCAAATCATCCAGGAGCGGATGAGGACTGCACAGATCCGACAGAATTCCTATGCTGATAGGAGGCAGAGACCACTAGAGTTATAGGTTGGTGACCACATTTTTTACGGGTCTCACCTCGACATGGATTATGGAGATTTTTCCGGGGGGGGGGGACATGTTATCTTCGCGCTTCATCAGACCATTCCAGGATCTCACCAGAATAGGCGAGGTAGCTTATCGCCTGACTCTTCCACCTTAGTTGCACCAGGTACACGACGTCTTCCACGTATCTCAACTGAGGAGATACGTTCACGACATGGCACATATCATCGACCATGGGGGGATAGACATCGATTATGGGGCTACTTTTGTGGAGGTCCCGGTGGAGGTCAAGGATCGATAGGAGCGGGTCTTACGTGGTGTTTCGATTCCTCTAGTGCACATTCGTTGGCGGCATGGGATCCTCCAGGATAGAACATGGGAGCGGGTGGCTTTGATGCATGCCCGATAATCTCATTTGTTTCCCTAGATTATGATGTAGCTTTACAGGGACGTAAAGCCCTGATTTTAGAGTAATGTAAAGACCCTTATATTTGAAAGAAATTTTTTTCTTAAATTTGTTGGGATTTTACGAGTATGTAGTTTCTGAAGGAACCTAATTCCGAGGCCCGGTGTTCCCGGAATTAATTTCTGAAGTTTAGCTCGGGTACGTTCAGTGAACGAACGATCGGGTTTTTCTATCTTTTGAACCGGTGCTCAGAATTGAAATCTGAGGGCCCCAATGGAACAACAACGCCATAAATTGCTTAAGAGGAATTTTACCGTAGATGCGTTTTCAGGGGAGAAGGAGTCTAATTTCATTGTTTAAATAAGAATTGAATAAAAATGTAGAACAATTATTATTCTTTTTCTTATGTGGTTATATCCTACATGGGGTAGTTAGGATGGGACCCACGAACACCTAACTACCCATGTGAGGATAATTGTGAGGTGGGGCCCACAGGATCCCCAACCATTCACATTCCCTAAACCCCTTAAACCCCCCATTAAAACCTTGTATTTAATTGGGGTAACATCTCCTCTCCCACCTTAATAATGCCAACACACATAAATTTAATTAATTGAACCACATCAATTAATTGAATTAAGTATTTGAATTTTTAATTTTGAATGCATGGCATGTTTTAATAAAATAAGGAAGAGCCTTTTTTTTATTATTTGGTTGGCTTGTTGTGTTGAGAATTGGAGGAGAGAGCTCTAGTTTCATTTGAAGAACTTCATCTTCAATGAAGAACTCCAACTCTTCGACGAAAAACGTTGATTCGGTGGCCTGGGTTTCTTTATCCTCATCATCCTCGTGACAAGGGAGGAGACATCGATGAGGACAGAAACGACGCCATCGTCTGCGGCGCTTGACAACCATGAACTTCCTTCGAGGTAGGGGTTATATTCATTCAATTTCTTTGTATCGACCTTCATTGATTAAAATTTTGCCGCTTTTTATCGTCATAATGGGAGGAGATCGGACCACACAAACATGGCCGATCCTTCTCCCCTTTTCTTGTTGATCTATGTTGGTCCTTTTGGAAAAGGCGGCACGGTGTCGTTGCACCGCGCGGGAACAAGGAGGATCGCGGCCAGAGTGGGTCACGGTCGTGGTGCGCGGTGCTATCGCACCATGACGGTGAGGCCGAAGGAGACTGCGGCTAGGAGAATGCCGCAACAGAGGGGCGCGGTGCTATCGCGCCGTGCCGGAGCTTCAAGGGGCCGCGGTCGGGGTGGGCCACGGCGGTGGGTTGCAGCGCCGTCGCACCGGGCCAGTCAATCAAGAGCCACGACCTAAGGCCGTGGCGGTCATATAAGGGCGACCGACTGAGCCGGCCACCGACACCACCTGGAGGCAGGACCTGAGGGGGTCCCGCAGTTACACTAAGGCCGACAATTACGACCGGCTGTTTTGGAAAACCGGGGGGGGGGGGTGAAAGATTCTTAGGGCAGACCCCACGGGTCCACCATTTTGGAAACAAGGGGGAGGTGCCCACCTTTGCGCCGCGCTAGGCCAACACTGAGCCGCGGTCGACATCTGAGTCGGGTCGCAGGCCGCACAGGTCGGGCCGGCCGCGCCGAGCCGGGCCGGGCCACGCCAGTCGCGGGTTGGGCCGTGCCCAGCAGGGCCAGGCCGCACCAGCTGTAGGCCGGGCTGCTCCACGCCAGCTGTGGGTCATGCCAGGCCGCGCCCAATCAGGGTGGACCTGGACCCGGGTTGGGTCAACCCGGTTCGGGTCGACCCGGGGGGTATTGGGCCGGGTTGGACCAGCCCCAGACCCCCTATTTTCGGACTCGGTTTGTTCAAAATCCCATATCATGGGCTACGAACCTCCGATCAATGCACCGTCAGTTTTGTAGGGATATGTGGATCAATATGGTCGTTTAGGTATATTAAACTCGAGGTTTAGACAATGTTTGGGTATGGCAGGGTTGGTTCGAACCCGAAACCAACCGGGCCCTTAGAGCGGAAACGCTTATAACTTAACGACCGGAATTCCAAATGACGTGAAATCAATCACGTTGAATTCCTCTTAGTGAGATGGTTCTTTTGGATTACTCCACTAGAGGTTTGGACATAGTTGGAGTACGGTCGGGTTGGTTTTAGCATAAAAACCAACTAGGCCCCTAGGACAGAAAAGCCAATAACTCTCAGACTGGGCGTCTGATTGACTCACCGTCTGTCACATTGAGTTCCTATAGATGAGACACAACTTTGTGATATATCAACTCTGGAATTTGTGACTGTTGATGTATCGACACCTTGGCTCGTGGAGCAGACCCTCCCGGAATCGAGCATGCTATGTGCGGAAACCCTAGAGCTTGCTGTGACTGCGACGACGATGACGACTGTACTTGGATCCTACGTGGGTTCGACAGTGAGGATGACTGTGCGTGGATCCTATGTGGGCTTGGTAGCGAGGAAGACTGTAATTGGATCCTACGTGGGTTAGGCATCGATGGTTACTATACTAGGATCCTATGTTTCAGCAGCGACGACTTCTGTACTTGGATCCTACGTGAGATCGGTAGGGAAGATAATTCAGAGGCTACATCTACCATCTCCACCCCTCTTTGTGAGTAGTATGCATGTGTGAGCTGAGTCTTTATTTTCAATCATTATCATCGATATGATTGACTTGCTTTCCTATGTGAAATGGGTTTTGTTTTCTTCTGTGTGACTGGGTAGTACTTGGGCTTGGGAGTTGGAGCCGAACTGGAATTGATGACTTAGGTATATGTATGGGAATATACCGAAGTATATTGGATTGATACTTCGTGTTTGTATCTTCCTTTGTGGTTTATCCTTCATTTATTATGGGAGGCCTTTGGGGGTCTTTGGGTCCCTACTGAGTATCGTATACTCACCCTTTCACGGGCTATGTCTGCACTACGTTGTGTTGGTTGCAGACGATGTAAATCGCTGATCGTGGTTGAGGCTTTTGGAGCGAAACTGTATCTGAAGATGGACTATCAGGTAGGACGTCTACGGAGCGGACGGATGGATTTTAGGAGATGAGGAGACAATCTATACCCACCCTTCAGGTGGGATTCCCGAAGGACGTCTCGGTGGATTCTGCTTACTTTTCTGCTATTGTACTTCAATTTTCTTAGTTGTACTGTACTTTCAGTTTGGTTTGTATACTGGCCCATTTACTTTCCAGCACTTACTTTTGTACATAGTTTACTTAGTGTTTACATCAGATTGCGTAGGCATGATAAATTCCTACATTACCACTTGGTGTGAGTCAAGGAGGTTTGTTTATCATGATGAATTTTAAGGACTCTTCTGTGGATTTCAGTTGGTAGGATTTAGATATGAAAATTCTAAGTCTAAATGAGGAGGTCTTGACTCTTTTTGAAAAAAAAATTGTATTCATCAAATTTTCAGGTAAATATTGTCTCGTCGTCATTCCCCTTAGTATCAATTGAGATCCATCATCATGAAAAGTAATGAAATGTGTACACCACTCATCATTTTAGAAACAAAAATGTGAATCATCTAAAATATAGTTTTTCGTGAAAGCTCTAGATAGGCACAACTCTCTTTCTTCAATGGAAGATCTAGAAAGGCACAAAATCTATTATTATGGAATCTCTAGAAAGGCATAACATTCAAACGAATATATTTTTTAGTAGAAAAAAAATCTCTTTGGAATTTAATTTTCCACCCAATGTATCACAGAATGTGGTAGCACAACACAAGACAGCTTCCCCCCACAGATAAGTTCATCTAGAATATGCAATTTCACTTCAAGAGTTTGTTGGATAAGGAAAATTTTCTTTTAATGTTGCGATCATAATAGATTGTTAATAGATACTAAGGGATACAATGGTTAAATGATCATGTTAGGAAATTATAAAAACTATTCTTGTAAAACATGGTCTTTAAAACCAATCAAATTCTATAATCATTTGAAATACCAGTACCTCTAACCTCATGTTTTGATATGATTAAAACAAATTCTAGTAAAATCATGAATGGTTTAGTTCTCTCAATAAGTAATGTAAATTTAAAGAACATGAAAATAATTTTTCCAAATCCTCACAAGAAGGTGATTTCAAATATAAAGATAGTGAGATGTGGCATGGGATTCAAAATTTAGAGTAGTTTTCATGAAATTACATAATATTTTAACTTGAAACAAAGTTATTTTCAGTATTCTTTTAAACTTGGTTTCATCGAATAAATTGTTTCACTCGTGGAAGGGGAATTCAAAAATGTCAAAAAATCATTTATACTCAATGGATTCAAAAAAAACACACAAATTGAAAAAGAAACACACAAAATTTAAAAAACAGATATTTGGTTTAAATGATTGAAAAATTAGAAAACAATTGAAATTACTAAACTAAAATGTTCCATCCCCCAAACATAAACTATTACATTGTCCTAAATGTGAACCCATGAGATGATATATGCAAAGGAAAGGTATAATTTTATATAGGACAAAGAATAAACAAGTGAAAGGGTTAGGAACAACCTGATATGATCAAGTGATGAGTGGGTCATGTAGTGTGTTGAAATCCACTACTTCTGTAGGATGTCCCTCAATGTATTTATTCAAACATTTCCAATTTACTATAAAGATATATCATGTGTCCTATTGTGTGATATACACTCCACCATTAGGAAAAACATTAGTCACAACATACAGACCTAACCACCTGGAACACAACTTACCAGGCATCATCTATAGTCGTGAACTATAGAGAAAGTCTTTCTCTCCAAATTGAAATTATCTTTTCTGGATCATCTTGTCATGAGATGCATTTGATCCTTCCTTTTATATCCTCGAGTTCTCATTTGAATGCAACGAATCTCCTCTATCTCTCCAATTTGCAGCTTCCTTTGGATTCCATATTGGGACAACTCCATGTTTCATTTCTTTGTATCCCAATAAGCCCGATTTTCGACTTCCATGGGGAGAGGACATGCTTTCCAAAAAACAATCCTGAATGGATATATACTAAAGGGTGTCTTGTATATAGTACTATAAAACCATAAAGCATCATCTAAGCACTCTCTCTAATTCTTCCTATTCTGTTGCATGGTTTTCTCCAAAATTTGTTTCAACTCATGATTTGAGATATCATCCTGACCATTTGTTTGGGGGTGTTATGGTGTTGATGTTTTGTGTGTCACCCCATACATCTGAATGAGGGAAGCCAAATTATGATTGTAGAAATGTGTCCCTTGGTCATCGATGATTGCCTTTGAAACTCCAAACCTACAAAATATTCATGTCATGATAGTGTCCACTACATCATGTGAATCAATAGTCTTGGTGGCCATAGCCTCCACCCATTTACTCACATAATCAACAGAAACCAAAATATCTAAGAAAAAAAATTGTACTAAGAAAAGGTACAATAAAATTGATGCCACATACATTTAAAATCTCACAGAATATTATGGGATATTGTGGAATCTCATGTCTCCAAGAAATATTACAATTGTGTTGGCAACATGAGCATGACATGAAAAACACATGAGCATCATGTAATAATATAGGCCAACATAATATAGAGTATAAGAATTTCATAGATGTTGGTTGGGGTCCAATGTAATCAACTGTAGGAAAAAAATGTAAAATAGAATAAAACTCATTTTCAGGAACAGAACTCCTAATAAATTGATCACTACACATGCGCTAGAGGTGTGGATCATCCCAATCATTAAATATTGACTGACCCTTTAATTTTTAGACTTGATATTTCTTTAAATTTTTAAGGATTTCATATTTAAAAGGTAGTTCACTAAATTAGAATACCAAGGAAGCATACCTGAGATGGAATGAAGATGCTCATCGGAGAAAGATTCCCGAAGTGGTACCGAGTCCAAGGTGTCTTCCTCTAGTGTGTGAGTAAGACTATTCATGTGGTTCACCACTAGGTTTTCTATCCCCTTTTGTCACTTATCTCAATATAAAATTCTTGAAGAAGGAGCATCCATTAGATTATCCTGATCTTTGTATCTGGATTCTTCAAAAGGTACCTTAGAGATACACAGTTAGAGAAAAAACAACCTTAGATCCCAATAAAGAATAATGTGATTTATCTAAAGAAAATATGACAGAAAGAAACTCATTTTTGTGGTTGTGTAGTTTTATGGGGCTGAATCCAATGTCCACGATGCATAGGCAATCACATGTGAACATACCTCCACCCTATATGATAAGACATATCTAACCACAAAGTTAGTGGTGTCTCATATAATCTCAAATGGAACCTCCCACCATGGGGGATTTATGATTTGTGGAGTGGTCAGACACTTTTTTATCTCATCAATGGAAGTCTTGCAAGAATCATCAAACCCAAAATTAGAATCTTTTTTTACATAATTATGAAATAGGAAGAGCAGTCTTAATAAAATCATTGATGATGTGCCAATAAAATCTTGCATGCCCTAGGAAAGATCTAACATCACCCACACATTAAGGATATAGTAAGGATGAAATAATATCTACCCTAGATATATCAACCTCAATCATATGTTATGACACTACATGCCTTAAGACAATGTCATGCTCTACCACGAAATGAAAAGTTTCAAATTTCCAGACTAGATTCTTCTCAATACAACGATTCAAATCCTTTCCCACACTAGAGATACAATCATCAAATGAAGACCCATACACTATAAAATAATCCATGAATACCTCTATGATGGTCTCAGTAGAATCAGATAATATACTCACCATGCATTTGTGAAAGGTACCTAGGTTATTGGAGAGTCCAAATGGAATCACCCCATAGGCAAAAATACCAAATGGGAAAGTGAATTTTGTCTTCTTCTAATCCTAAGAAGAAATATAAACCTTAAAATATCTATAAAATCCATCCATGAAACTATAGTGTGTTTTTAAAACTAGTTTCTCAAGCAGATGACCAATAAATTGGAGCAAAAATGGACATGGGAGTGGACTTATAGAGTTTCATATAATCAACAAACCCACACCAACTATTTTTCACCCTCATTAGAACTAACTCATCTTTATCATTTTAACAACATCAACACCACTTTTCATAGGCAGAAAATGAATAGGACTTACCCACTAGGAATTTGAAATGGGATAAAATATACCTCCCTCAAGAAATCTTTCATCTTCCATTTTTTCATCATCCAAAAGAGTTGGATTCAGTATCTTTTGTGGATGCCTAACCGGTTTATCCCCATCATCTAAATGAATCCTATTCTTGAAAATGGAGGGGATAATACCTGATATTCTAGCCAAGGTCCACCCATTTTCCTTAACTCTCTCCCTTAAAATATTCAAATTTTTTTCCTCATGTTTAAAATGGAGATTGTTAGCAATGATAACAGGTAATTTCTTACAACATAACAAGTATGAGTATTTGGGATTCAGTGGAAATGGATTGAGTTCTAGTGTACGAGGTGATGTATGGATAGATAAATTGAATGAACTAAAATATGTGCACAATGAACATCCATATCAGAATATACATCATCAAAATCAGATAATAAAGCATAAAATCCATCAGCATACTCAACCACCATGCCACAATCAGAGTGAGAATTATCAAAATAAGAAAATGATTCCATTTCAAAATCAAATATAAGATAGTTTTTTGCATTAGAAACCATTTGGTACGTGTTATTTGACCTCAAACTCAAACCAATATTCATAATATCCTAAAGCATAGGGAAATAAAAATCAATGTGGTTTTTACATGGTGGTTCAAAATAAGAGATAAAAAAAGAAAAATAATCTTCATAGCGGTACTTCATGAAGTCCATAACCTTAAATATCATGAAATCATCTCCAAAATCCCTAGAAAGTGTACATTCATTGTCATTTATGATTTTTATTAATGTTTTGAGTAAGGACTCACATAATATAATCGAATCATGAGAACTTACCTGATTATCCTCCACGGTATGCACGTAAAAAACTGCTAGGAAGATCGTGTCTCTTACCCAAAGTAGTACATCCTCAAGGACTCCGATAGGAAATATTGTCACTCTATTCATTAACTTCACCACTAATCTTGTGGGAATCCACTCAGAAACTTTTAATAAAGAAAAAACATAGTGAGGCATTACATTTATAGAAGCTCTTAAATCACAAATAGCATCAGAAAAGAGTAAATCTCGTACGATGCATGGAATGGTGAATGTCCCTAGATCCTTTCAATTTATTGGAATTACTAGATTTGGTATAATGAGTGCGGACACATTCCTTCCAAGATTGATCCTATCATTTCCCTTGATCCCTCTTCGATTAGTACAATATTCTTTTTTTGAATTTTGCATACCTAGGGATTTTCTTGATGGCTTTATGTGGAGGGCTTTTGATCTCCACATGCTTGAATGTATCCAAAAAATCTTCTTTTTTGCATCCACTCATAAGCCATATTTTTTTGTTAGAACAAATCTATTTTAAAAAGGAAGGGGTTTAGGAGGAACATCATTAATATTTTTCTTACCTTTATTTTCCTCCATAGGCTTCTCATTAGGTTGTTTTGAATGAGGCTTCTCTAGATTTTTGGTGAATCCTAGTGGAAATAATAGGTGTAGATTTATGAGTTGTTTTCTTCCAAAATATCAATGTGATGGAACTGAAATTCCCCATCGGATTTGGAGTAGGTTGGGAAGGTAGTTTTTCCGAATTTTTACTTACTAATTTTTAGAGGATAGTGTAAATATTCCTCAATTGAATTTTCAAATCCCTCAGCTTTAAACATTGACTCTCTAACTCATTCTATTGATTATTAAAAACTTGTTTCAAAATATCATTAATAATTGAATCATACCTCAAATAAGATATCCCTCATTGTTGTCATGTGGATGAATGGTCTTCAAATCTCCTTTGGGGTTGTTGGAAATCATGCTGGAAAGGCGGTGGCTACTAAGAATTTTGTTGAAAAGGGGGCCTTTGTTGTGGTCAAGATCCATAACTCATGTCTGATTGATCCATCCACCCTTGGTTGTATTGTAGTGCAGAGGAATCAATTTCTATTTGGATATGTGGTTGTTTCAACTACTTATATGGTCTCATAATAAATACGGCATCACAATCCTCTGTCTCTTGTAATTGGGGGTAATATTCAGTTGGTTGGTCTTTTTTAGTGACAATGCCACAAGTCCTCGAAGGAGTAGGTTGGGATGTATTATGATCCAAATAAATCTTCCTCACCATTGTGGACAATTCATCCAACTTAGAATCAATTAAATGACTCTCAAGAGAATAATGACTTATCTGATATACTACCCTAACATGTGGTGTACCTCAATCGCCAAATTGTTGGGTGTTTTAGGCCATTTTGTCAATCAATTGACGTGAAGCTACTGGTGTCTTGTCCACCAATGAACCTTCAGTCATGGAATCCACCATTCTCCTCTCCATTGGTGTGAGTCTTTCATAGAAGTATTGTATGATGAGATACTCACTGATTTGGTTATATGGGCAGCTTGCACACAACTTCTTGAATGGCTCGTAATACTCATACATTGACTCCCCTTAGGCTTTCTTGATCCCCAAGATCTCCTTACAAATGGAAATTTTCCATGATTCTAGAAAAAATTTCTGTAAGAAAATTTGTTTCAAATCATTCCAAAATGTTACGTATTTAGGTTATAAATAATACATCAATTCCTTTGGATACTCCATCAACTGATAATGGGAATTCCCTTAGTTTGTTTTGATCTTCAGAAAAAATTCTTGGTTTTAAGGTTGAGATAACCAAATTAAATTCTTTTAAATGTTTTTTTGCTTCTTCACCAAATAATCCATGAAATTTTGGAAGACGGTGAATTAACCAAGATTTTAGTTCAATGTCGGATTCGAGGTTTCGGTATGAAATAAAATTTGGTTAATAATTAATATATGGTGAATCCAATTCTAAAATGGTTATATTAAGTTCATTATTATTGTATTCAGCCATTGGTTATTGATTTAAGATGGACGTATTATTGTATTCAATTTCAATGTTCTTAGAGTGGAGGAATTATCTAACTGGTTGAATGTTGAAACTTCATATAGACTGAGAATGTTTGATTCTATATCTAAGGCTATATTTTATCTTAGGGTCATGATCTAAAGGATACTCAGGATTTGATAATATCATAAATATAATAAAAATGAAAACAAGTAAATTTGAACACAGTAAAAATGATATGTTTGAGTTGATGGTCCCAAAAGAAGTAGAAGAAAATCAAAGAAGATGAAAAAATTCAGATTGGGTAAAAAGGAAGAAAGAATAGAAGAAAAGAATTAAATGTATAATAAAATAAATAACACTAATTGGTCAAAATAATTACTTACCCCCCTGCAATGGCGCCAATTTGAATGATTCTTTCAAATGAAGTGTAATTTATTGGGCACTTGGGTCCAGTTGAGTGGCTAACCGAGGTCGTCTCTCAATGGAGAAAGTGAATTAAATCATCTTCATAAAGGTATTCTAAAAAATAAAATAAAAGAGAATAAAATCACTACATGAATGTGTGGTATTTTTTACCATTTATAGGACTATAATAATATTTCTGGAAGGAGATTGCATTTTTTTTGTTTTTTTGGAAGTGAAGTTCGATTAAAATGACAAAACAAGAAGGCATTTTTTTAGAAAATAATTAAAATGCGTAATAGATCTAACTCCACCTCTTAAATAATTTATTAATCATTATAATTTAAATTAATGTCCACATAATTGTGATCCACTAATTGTTTAAATCCCAAACCCTATGAATATAAACATTACCTTAAATATGAAGTGAATTTAACCTTAGGATAACTTCAGAACATATAATTTCAGCACCCTGCTTTGATTGATGTTCTAAAGTTATCTTAGGTTCAATGCGAAATTAAGTCACATTTCATCTCTAGAAATTAGAATTAATTGAGTTTAAGGATTATATTTTAACCCTAAAAATTGATCTTGTATGGATTTGTAATACCGATTAAGGTTGTGCTTTCACAATTCACACAATTCACGACCACACGTTTTTTGTGTTAATTGTTCAATTGATTTCATAGTTTAGATTAAATTAGAATATAAATTAATAGATCATATTATGTGAGTAAATGTATATCATTGATTAAAAATAAATGATTGAATAAGTTAAGAGGTAGATTAATTACTAAGAAAACTACTCTTCCATGGGTAGCGTAGTTATTATAGAAACAGATTGCATTTTCAATGATTTATAAAGGGTATAACCCAATATCTTTTATAATCACGAATTAAATCCCAAATAAGAAGATTAATTGAAGAATAAATTTGAACAAAATAGGAGAAAAGATAAGAAATAAAATAATAATAAAGAATTTTATTGCGCAAAGAAAAACATTACAACATGAAGAAGAGGAAGAAGGCATGGATGAGGGAATCCAAGGTTCAAGAGAAACCCCTCTTAAAATGGCTAGATATTTTGAATGAAACTAATTAAACTATTCCTTAAATATCCTAATACACATCCCCTCCCCTAGAAATCATAAACACCCAAATTTATAAATTGGAGGGGAGGCTAGTTTAAAAGTGGTTTTAATTGTGAATGGGGAATCTCGATGAAATATTTTAATTCAAATTGTACTGCCCTTGTGACAATTAAAATGCATGTAAGATCTCTCTTTATAGAAACATGATTTGTGAAAAAATGACTCCTCGAGATACTCTAAAAATTTCCAACTAATCCAAGAATGTATGATGATATTATGTCCCAAATACGGAACCAATGTCAAATCTGGTGAGTCCTCCCAAACATTGAATTCATGACCCATTTGAGTTAACCAAATGCATGATTTAACTCATATTTCCTGAATAAAAGTTATAGGAAATTAAGTCAGGAACACATTTAAAAATATTAAGTTAAAATAATTTAAATAAAATTACTTATTTTTAAATCACTACAGTTGATATTTAAAATGTAAAACTGGAATATCCATCAAATTTTGAAATGACTGTTCTCATCCCAAATATTCGATAAATGAACATAATTACCACAATGGGAAGAAATTATATCATTTATTATCAATAAAATATTCAATAAAAGTCTCTTTTATCACATACTTAATACATATCTTCATAATCTTCGGAATAGAATCATATTAATGGGTGAGATCAGATGCTCTGTATGGGTAAACAATGGTGTGTGTAAGCATAATCATGATCATAAGGGTATGTAAACATGATCATTAAATTAGAAGATCATACCCCATATCAAAGAACATATACAATAGTGATGGAATAAATAGTGTCAGTTCATAATACATGTATCATCATTGAATCAGTAGTATATGAAATGAAATCATAAGACAGGTATAAGAAATGGAATTTGTGGTAGACACATAAACATTTAATATGATTATATATAAGTCAAGGATCATTCCAAAAACTTATTCATGAACATCATACAGACATCACCTACTAGGAGGGACACATAGACAGCCCTATTCATAGTCATTTCCTTATTTTTGTTTGGGTTTCACCTTCTTCACATGGTGGATCTGGTTTCCGCTACTTTCCATAGTGGATAGTGATCTTCGACTTGTTTCCCAGTATTATCTTATTATATGGAAATGTTTACCAAATTCAATAGAGGGACATATAGGTCCCAACCATTTAATAATGAAAACCATATATATGATTTCCACAAATAGATATGTAAATACCCATACATTTGAGTATAACGATCATATAGTACATTCATGGGTATTATAGAAACCACATAAAATTAATGATTTTTGAATATTGCATAAGTCTCACAGAAATTAATGTGAGTCTAGAAATCCATTTAAAATAAGTCCTAACATCTTTCATACATATTAAAACCATATTTATAATAAATATAATTTTATTATAAATCTTTCACAGATCCATTTTAACATATTTAATATCATATTATATTCTCTTATGACTTTATATCACTCGTTTACTAATAAATTCATGTTAAATTCACCACATTGTTTTTCACACTTTTTTGAACTTGTAATTTATGTAACTAATGAAGAGATAATTATTTTATCATATAAAATTTTATAAACATTATATTAATATCATTTGTATATTCATTTAATATTTATTTTCGTCTATTCATAAATTTTTGTGGAAGAAATTAAAATAAATCTTTTATAGAGAATGTATGTTGTACGTTTGCATAACCATTGCCTTAATTTCATTGTCATATTAAAATAAAGATATGTATATGATAGATTATCATTATGATTTTTTATTTCATATATATATATATATAATTTTTTTTTAAACCATCGTTGATACATTCTATTTAATGATTGAATGAATCACATCACTTCACTGGGTGGTAGTTTTCCGTACACATAAACGACCATATCGTATTCCAAAAAAATGTAAAGCAAGAAGTTATTAATGATATAATTATTTTATAACCCTAATATAATCTTAATACTAATATATATCACATATAAACCTTAATTATATCATTATTATCATCCATTGAAGTTCGTAATAGAAGAATAAATGACATCTGTCCACGAGGCAGTAGTTCACCGTACACACGAACGATGATTGCATATCCCATTCAATGGAAGTTTGTGAATGTGTAATCCATACCAATAACAAAAAAATATCATAATATTTATAGTATTGTGTTTATCTTATTATAAAGGAATAAAATTATTTTGAGGGGTGGAGAAATAAATAAAACAAAAGATCTTATTAAATGGTGTTACCTCTTCTTTGGGTAACTTATTTTGGTTTTCCCAAAGGGCATCCTTGGATAGATTTTTTTCAAAAAAAATTATTCACCGATGAATGGATATAATTTTTAAGGGAATTTGGAAATTGGTTTTTTGGAAAGAAATAGGTTTTAATGTGTGAATAAAAAATAAGGAGTCATTCCTTTTTATACGAGAGGGGAGGGGTACTATGTAAATTTTTCAAATGATTAATTTATAATAAATGTATTATCCATAAATATTATTCTAAATTTCCATTAATTTAATTAATATATATTATATGTTATTAATACCATCATCCAATATATTTTAAAAAATATTGGTTTTATGTTGAACCTTATCATTTTGAATAACACTTAGTTGACATATTTTTATTTTTTCTATGATAACATATTTTTGAATATTAATAGGTGTAAATTTTAAAATATAAATTTTAAATTAGATCATAGATGTCATATTTATGATAATTTTGACCATATATAACCACATTTTTCTTTATTAAATATTTTTATAATTTCTAAATACTTTATTAATTTATTATTTTCATACAATATCATTATTGTTAATTTGGAAAATGTTCATTAATTTCACATTATGAAATTTAATAAACAAGATAAATTCATACCAAATCATTAATCCCCCGACCAAAATAATACATATTCATATATAAATAATTTTTATCACCTTAATTAGTTAATATTATTGTTATTTTATTTTTAATAATATCATTCCATTGATTTGTTTATTATTTGAATTATTAATACATCATCATTGAGTAACTATTTTTGATAATTATTTATTCAATAAAAATAAATAATAAATTTCCATGTTGTATATAAAAACATATATTTCAGAATAATATTTATATTTGTGAATATATTCTATTTTAATCTATATTATCAATAGTGTACATATTAAAAATTAGAGTGTAACATTTTCTCACTCTCGTTGATATTAATAATATCTATGTAATTTTCATGGAAATGTGTCAATGAAATAATAAAATTTCAAACCATAAATGTTAATGTTCGAAATTAACACCATACAATAACATTTTGGCACGTTTTAGGGTAATTTTATAATAGTTATAATATTATTGTTACTCTGAAGTACTTGATTTACCCTTAACTGTGGTAATACTGTTTCTAGGAGTATTATTCATAATGTTAAAAAATATAAGGTAAATAATTAAAAAATATGGACATTATCATTACAAATATAGAATCTATTATTCAGAATTAAATTCACAATTGTTGTTGAAATTAAGTTAAAATTAATCTGCAAAAGGGAAGAAACAATATGTATTAAACGTAAAAATATACAAATGTTTGAAATGTTTTTGTATCCAATGTCAATGTTAAATTGGTTATGATGCCCTAAATTGGATTGATTTATTTTTATTTGATAAAATTATAAATTAAAACAAAACATAAAGGTATTTTATATTTATAAATAAATAAAATAAAATAGGAGGTTTTAATTAAAATCCATTGTTTTTAAATATTCCTCATTCAATGATGTTTTGTTGAAAATCCATAAAAATATTCATAATCCAATTTTAAAATTATGAATTAAATAAATTAAGCTTATTTTATCGAATTAATTTTTTAGAAGTGTCTAAAATAAATTGTATCAACATTCTAATAATGACATAAAAATCTGTTTTTATGAAAATAGTATTTTCAAACATATAAAGACTTTACAAAAAATTACTTGTTCTCTTATCAATATTTTTTATTTATGTAAGTTAATTATAAAAAATATTTTAAAATTAGTTATTACTATTAATATAACTATGTTTAAAATCTATGTAATAACTACCTTGTTTAAATAATTATAATATATTTTTTGTAAATAATCATTCTTACGTGTAATGCATGATACGATAATGTTGCTTGATGTGTAGGATTAACAGGGTCTATCACGAAATTTAATCCATCAAACTAGTAAAATTTATTCAAAAAATGGTTTTAAAAACTTAGGGTGTAACATTCTACAACTTTAAATTGAATTTCACCATAGAAATTTGTGATTCTTATACAAACAAGTGATGATATGTATGCCTAATAATATCCTAAAGTTCCCACGCATCATTCTATAACAAGTGGTTTATCTATAAAATATTTACTAGGTGGGTGGTATTTTTTCATAGAATATTCTTTGCGTGATCCAGAATTCAATTTGGTTTTCCCTATAAAAAATGATCTGGCTTCAACAATATGACCTCTGAGTTTAATAAATGTGAAGGGTCATGTATATACATAGTAAGGAGTTGTAAATGGAACACATAATGGACTTAAAATAGGTTTGTTTAAGTTCCATGAGATCGTCTACCATCTAGATCTAATCAATAACCTCGAATGGGGTTACATACTGAGGGATTATATTATTTATATTGCTGAATCTCGTAACATTCTTCCATATAGAAATTCATAGAAACACCTTCCCACTAACTTCAAATTCAATATCACATCATCAGTTACCAGTATAACATTTCTACAAACATTGAACTACCCTGATATGATGATGAATGGATCTACTTGTCTCTCCAATTTCGTCAGTGAACTTGGGTCCCAATAGCTTTCTTTCTCCATATTTATTCTAGCATGTTAGAGAAATAAATTTCTTTCTCTATAGATCATCATAAGAATCAGTCTGAATTCTTGAGTAAAATATTTTTTTATAAGAAAAATAAACTAGAGGAATGTGTTTATACCAACCACCTTTGATATCAAATTAATAATATCTCAAAATGTGTTATAGAGTTTTAATATGTCTTTCAGACTAACCATCCATCTAAGGATGATAAGAAGTTTTGATACTCAATTCTGTATATAGGAGTTTCTGAAGTCTTTTGGAAATCATTGACATAAACCTTAGATCAATGTAATATATATTATAATTTGGTACTCCATGCAACCTTGCTACTTATTTAATTTATATCCTGGTAAGATGATCAAGATTTAATTGTTCCCTGGTATCGATGGTGTGTGTAGACATAGTAAGGTAGTCGACTACCACCCATATAACATTATGCCTATTTGATTTTTTTTGGATTATAAGGACAAAATTCATAGTGATGTTCTCCCATTCCCATTCTAGTGTGGGTAATGGATGCAACATCACCTAATACTTTTGTATTATAGATTTAAATTGATGGCATACCAACACCAATATACAAACTCTACTGTATCCTTCTTCTTGCTATTTCACCAAAAGTATTCTTTCAAATCAATATACATTTTTATACATAATGAATGAATTGGGAATGATTAACTATGTGCTTCCTTTAACAACTCCTTCTTCAAATCTTATATGGAATAAACATATACATGGTTGGGAACATTATCATTACATACTAATCAAATAAAATATCAGTAACATTTCTGACATTCTATTCCTTCTCTACATCTTCCTTCTGTGCTTATTTAATCATCACATGGATGGATGATTAAAATTTTAATTGATAAAGATAATATTATTCCTCTACCTTATGGATTTTATGATACATCCTTTTCAAATCCATAAATAATAGATCTTTTTTGATCCTCATCATGGATATGATAGCATGATAATTTCAACTCAAAGCATTGTCCATGTTGTTGTCTTACTTATGGTGGTGATGTAATAAGTAGTCAAAATACATTTTTATCTCTAACCATATTCTATGGATCTTTTTCAACACCTTCTATGTGAATATATATTTATAATTTTTTTTGATTCGTATATATATTAAACTTTTCTCTGTAAAGATAATACCTCTATATCTTATTTTAAAAAATTACCACTACTAACTCCAAATCATGAGTTGAGAAATCTTTTTATTTGATCTTAAACTATCATGATCCATAAGTGATAACCATTTTATTCGAAATTAAAACACATCCTAATCCTTATTTATAAAAATCACTATAGATTGGAAACTCGTATCCACTATAGGGTTCTGCAAGATTAGGTTTTATGACCAACCACCAATTTATTTCCTTGGGATTTCCTTCACATTCATATCTCTAGAGTAACTTAGAAACCTTCTTATTCAACTAGGTCATATGATTAGATAGTCTAAATAAATTTTCCACAAACCATTGATAATATTTAGTTAATCAATGAATGATACATATCTTCGTCAACACTGTTTGTCTGGGCCAACATTCTATTGATTTTTTCCTTCATGGATGTAATGTTATACCCTCTCCTCAGATTATACGACCAAAAAATGAAATATTTTTCATCCAAAAATCACACATTGTAAATTTTTCATTCCTTTTATTCTTCCTTAGGATATTATATATAATTATCAACTAGTCTTAATGCTATTAATTTTTATTTGAATAGATAATAATGTCATCGATAAACACTAACACAATCCGATCGAGGTAATATCTAAAGACTCTATTCATGAAATCCATTAAGAGAAAAATGAAATCTGTAAGATCAAAAAAATCACTATATATTCATTATGTACATATATTATAATTAATGTTTTCTAGGGTAAATAATCTTTAATTACCCTCAATTAATGATATCCAGATTTATGTTCAATTGTAGAATTGTATTGAGCTTCATGATGTTGGTCAAACAAATTATCAATTCATGAAAGATGTTACATTTTCATGATCATGATCTTATAAAAATCTTGATAATAAATCATGAATCAAATTGATCAGTGTTTCTTTTTCACAAAAATACCAGGTTCACCCCAATGTGTCACACTTGGACAACTGAATCCCTTATCAACAGTTTCATAGAGATTATTATTCAATTCCTGCAACTCAATTTGGGTAATTCTATATGGAGTTTTGGAAAAGGGTTTGGAACTAGGTATGAGTTCTACTAAGAACTTAAATAAAAATTTTTGTTGAAGGGTACAAAACACTTTTGGAAATAAATCCCCAAATTACTGAACAATAGAAATATAATCAATATCTAGTTTCTGTCCAACCTTTTGAGACAATCATGAATTTAAATGGAAATTAAGAACCATAAATTGGATGTAGTCTTCATAGAATGATCATACATATCATCACATTGATTTACAGTCATATTATTGTTTAAAATATCAAATGTAACTTCTATTCCTTGAAAATTGGTGTGGTATTTATGAAGAGATGTCCAATAAATGAAAGATATGACATCATATTCAACCAAAGGATAAATAATACGAA
The DNA here is from genome assembly GCA_963277665.1 of Viscum album. Classification (NCBI taxonomy): domain Eukaryota; kingdom Viridiplantae; phylum Streptophyta; class Magnoliopsida; order Santalales; family Viscaceae; genus Viscum; species Viscum album. Next base: position 1,183,214,714 of record OY728146.1, read on the forward strand.
TTTTAGGAATAAAATTCACACAATCCTTAACCGAATAGGAGTCATAAAATTGAGGTGAAATCAATTTAGAATTAGGTTTTTTTATTTCTAATTAGAAATATAATAATTTGGGTGGAATCTTAAAACCCATTGAAAATTAATTAGATATGAATTATTAGGTAGATCCAAATACAAATAATACTGTAGAAGTTGTAGAGTGGATGATATGAGTACCTTTCACCAAAAAATTATCATAACCATAATCAGAAACATGGATCACATGATACTTCCCCTTGTCCCTCATCTTAAGATATTGATGAAATCGATCATCACTAAAAATTCTTGTTTTTGGGAACTGGATAATATAGTACTCAATAGCCTTACACATGAAGAATTTATGTGTGAGACATTCATTTTATACATAATTTATTCAATTCACATCAGTAGACAACCCATTCCCGTCAATTTAGCAATCAATTCCCCAATGTCCATACCTTTTTAGATAAAACATCTATTATTCCCAATAAAACAATTTCCACCAAGTTTCATTCCTCACATAGATCATAATACTACTCTCATATTCTTTTGTCCATGTTTTTTATATTTCCCTTTGAACACTATCTTCCATTTCTTGTCAAAAAAATGAGATTTATAAGTAACTCCAATATATATTTCAACCATTATTTCAAAATTAAATATCTATTCATAGATATTACATTTTTTATTGGATAAATTCTTTCTAATTCTTAGATTTAAGCCACTGAAAAATTATTCAACCTTACATTTAGGTTGAATGATAATTCTAGAAGCGAACCACATAAGTCTTGTAAAAATATCAATGTAGATATCGATAGATTCATCATTTTTAACATTTAACTGAAGAAAAATTTTTTGCATCATTATAGGAGAACATTAAGATATTAATTATTGAAGAATTAGTTCTACAACTGATCATAATACATACATTAAATTTCATCTTTTTTTCATCGTAATCTAAATTATATTACACCACTGGTCATTATCACCATTGAAATTATAAATATCGAGAATGAATTTTTCATTTGTAGACCACTATAGGATGTTAAATGTCTTTTACAATGTACATATCCATTGTTTAGCCTCATGTGGAATATATGACCTGATGAGATAAAGTGGATGTTTCCTCATGAAAGGCTTAACATAATATTGTTCCCATATTTTCACATTTGGATGTCTAACATGATTCATTTCTTAATAATGTTATGTGGGCATAGAAATTATATATTTCATTCCATCTACAAAAGCATATATCTCTTTAGGTGGAATGACATTGAATTATTCATCATAATCACCACTAACTTGTTTCCTTTGGGTTTTATCAATTGAATAAAACCAAAAATCATAGATTAATAAATATTTATCATAGTGAGGAACCACATAATTATAAAAACCACTTAAACAATGTCAAAATTACAACACCATATTTAATCTGTAAAACCTTATAATTTTCATAGTTTATTCACAGTCATCATATATTTAAATCCTTCATGATTTTTTGTAAAGAGTTTGATAATTCCCTAATTATATCCCATGAGAGTATAAAACTAGTTGTGTAGAAAGGCCTTTTTTATTTCACAAGTTATTGATCAAATCCATATAAATACTATGTTTTTATGGTTTTTACCCCTATGTAAATTAGTTCCGGATACCCATCCACTTGTAATATCGAGATATGGATGTATTTCTAGTGAACCAATCTCTCTATCCAATAAAAAAATTCCATGAAAATTTATTATAATTTTCCTTATCCATATACTTATCCTTAGATATTTCCAAGGGATTCTCACTAGGGTTTTCTCAACCTATTTTCTAAAGGATATCTAAATATTTCTTTTGATACCAATTATAGAAACCCTCAATTAAAATACTTTACCATTACATTATTTTTGATAACCATTAATACGTTACTCTAATAGATGCCCAAATGTCGTATTAGTCTATTTAAATTGGAAATATATAAATATGAACACTGGAACATAATTGTGATACATTATCTACCACTAGGTTCTCCATGACTAGCACCATTCATAGACACATCATACAAAATTCACATTTTCATGACATAAGGAAATGAATCATATGAATGTCTGAGATCAGATCCTTAGTAGGGGTTAAATAGGAATATATGTAATAATAATCATGAACTTAAGGGTATTAGATCATGATAATGTCCTTAAAATGTATTATCATGCATATTAAAGACAATAAACATGATTCATGACATAAATATTGGTAGTTCATAAAACATGAATCAAGATTTAATAAAGAGAGTGATCCATGAAATCATAATATATGAATAATAAATTGAATTTTTGGAAGGCACATAAACATGTAATATCATTCCCTACAAGTAAAGGATCATCTCAGGAACATATGAAGCCATTTCATTGGGGTACACCTATTTGGAGAGACACACCACCATCCCCAGTCATTGTCCATTCATTATTATGGAACATATTTCCCCTCATTCCCATAGTTTATCAAGCCCATCGACTTGTTTTTCATTATTATCTAATTAGATATATATCATTACCCAATGAATTTGTGGGAGATATATGTTTCATCCTTCAAATAATTAAAACCATATATATGTGTGCATCAAGAACATAAATAATTTAAAATAAAAATAAACTTAGCATATAATTAATAAGGATATAGTCCTTGAATCATAACCCTAATAATGTAAAAGTAAAATCAAACAATGTTATCATATATGGAAAATATTTTTTAAATATTATTTGAAACAATTCATGAGAAAAATATGCTTTCTGATTTGAAATAAAAATTATTTTTAAAATAATAAAATATTTAAAAGTCAATTTTCATTGAAAGTAAAATTTAAAAAATATAAAGGTATCTTTGAAAACTTTTTAAAAAATCTATTAAATATTTTTCCTTTGAAATGAGAAAAATATCATATAAAACATTTTAAATTTTTTTTAGAAAACATTATTTTAAATAGAAATAAATTTCCATATAATGAGAGAATAACATTACTAGAAAATTATAATATCATAAGAATAAATATATTCATGATATAATATGTGAAAGGGTAATAATTACACATCATAATAGAATATAATTACTTAACATAACATGTGTCTCAATTAAGGAGAATTGAGACAATATTACTTCACCATTTTTGTAACTTATAAACCATAAATCCCCTAAAATAGATATAAAAAATGGATTTCTAAATAAAGAAAAAATTAATGATAAATATCATACATTAAATTAATGGGTAGTATATATACCAAATAATATAAATGATTGGGTAATATGAAATAATTCTCGTTGAAATAAAAGTGAGAGTAGAAATCCACATTCCTTAAGTCTTGAATTCCATCATACACATTAAAACCTCATGTATGACAAATAAAAGTTTATTATAAATATAGCTCTGAATCATATTAAAATATATAATACCATATATTATTTAATTATGACTTTATATCACTCTTTTATTAAAAAATTCTTATTAAATTCACCACTTTGTTTTTCATACATGTTTTGACATGTTATTTTTGGTCCACTTGTAGAGATCATGATTTAATCATCTCTATAATGATAAAAAGTATATAAATATAATATATATATTCAATATATATAACTAGTATAAAAATATGCTTCAACATCAAATATATGACATCAGTTTTTTAGAAACCGATGAAAAATGTTGTTGTGTGGACTTTTTGGCATCAATTTTATCAAAAACCAAAATGAAGGATTTTATATATCATTTTTTCATGTCGGTTATTAATAAAACAAGAAAAAATTAATAAAAATTGATTAATTATGTCAGTTTTAAAAAAAATGGATGGACAATTATTTTAATCGGGTCTTTATGGCACTGTTTTTTGTAAAACATGACATCAAAAACATTTTAAAATAATGTCGGATCCCAAAACCATCAATTAATTTTGGATATTTGAAAATATTCTCTCAACTAAAAATGACTTTGAAGTAGACCCTTTGATTGTCAATGACCATTAGTTTTGATTTTATGTGATTTTCAATATATTAGTTCTTTACTCTTCTTCCTCTTTCGTTGTTTCATCAGCTAGGGAATTATTTTCTATGCTAAAACTATTTTCTGGCCATGAATCCACCGCCGTTTGTTTTTAATTTTTTCCCTTGTTTAATTTTATTTTTTTAAAAAAAATTGTTAGATATTTTGGTGTTTATTCTTTAAACTCATCCAAGGGATAAATGTCTAGATTAAGGATCCATTTTCTTTGTTGAACTCCAAACTTTGAATGTTTTTTTTTCAATTTTCAATATAAAATATTTACCAATTATTATTCATTTGAGTTTTTGTTTTAATTATTTTTTCTGTAGTTTATATTTATCCAAAATTAAATTTATCTTCTTGTATATACTTATAGAGATAATATTCATTAAGTCCAAAGGAAATTTACGATCACCATTAGATAAGTGACATGAAATGTGTTTATCAACCTATAAGATTGACATGTGACATTTTTATCTATATTGGATAGTCTAATGAAAGATTCAAAAATGTAATAGTATTTTCAAAAAATATTGAAATATTCCATTTCTAGTGGTCAGTATCAATGTCATGGATATATTGATTATATGAGTATTCGTATAATATGTGGGGATACATCTCGTGAAAATGATAATATAGAGATATTAGTGTTATTAATAAAGATAATGCCAAATCATTTTTCATCTTAAATAATGACATGTATTTATAGAGGTATTTATTTGGTTATGGTTATGAATTAGATAATTCATAATAATTTTTATTGATACAAATGCATAGAAATTGACTCAATTAATCATTGGATAAATGATTGATTTTGGTAAAAATATTTTTCCAATATGAGAGAATTTATATGTTAATTGTATATGTAGTAGTTTGGATAAAATAAAAAGAGTTGTGATGATTTTCATAAAGACCATAATGATTTAGTACATGTGAATAATTGTTGGTTATATGTACTAAATAGTAATATAATGATTACCCGTCACTTTTATTAAATGTGCTTATGTTTACTATTTTTCAATATATATATACATATATATATATTTATATTTAAATGTATATATGTTTTAATATATTTTCCTATTATATTGTGATATCAAGTCTTTAATGGATTTTAATTGGATACATTTATCAATAACCACTATTGAATATGAAAAATGGGTTTATGATTTCATGGAATTTTCAAAACAAAATCTACAAAACATAGATTTTATTTTCCATCCATGTGTAAAGTGTTTGACTATGAGAGAGTAAAAATACCATTAAATCAAGGATATTCTCATTTCCAATTGTTTTATACAAAATTATACACATTGGTTTTGTCATGGGGAATGATATACAAATTCATCATCCTATATTAATAATACTATTGATAATGAGGTAGGGTATCATATTGAAAAATCAATTCCTGATTTAGGTGTTGAAATCATTGAGAAAACAAACACTATTGATTGATTATATGGAGATTCTGAGAAACCAATATTCAATGTTCCTAGTAAATATTTAGTGTTATCAACAATTTTGATATTTGTTAACTTGAATGAATGAAAAGTGTGGGGTGATAATATTTTCTCCAACCAAAATAATATTTTAAATGTGCTACTAATTGAAGCCAACGAGCTTCTAGATTCCAATTATGAGTCCAGGAAAATATTATTTCTAATGGGATTATGGTATAAAATTATACATTCTTTCCCCAATTATTGTGTGTTTTATATGTAATAAGATAAATATTTATCATGCTATCCTACATATGGGACATCACTCTATAAGAAAGGTAAACAATTAAACAATGATTCATTATTAGGTACTGAAATATAACCTCATGAAAAATAATTTTTTTCACTTTATATTAATACCATCCAATAATTATTTACAATAATTTTGATAATTCAACTATTTTTTATTCATATGTACCAGAATCAATGATCATTCTAATACAATTTCATACTATCAAATAATTCCACTTTTGATGAATCTATTTTCAAATTCAATTGTTACATAATTGATAATATGGAATTCATATGAACACATCTAAATTGTTAACTTACATCACCGTACTGATTCAAAATAGTGGAAGATATTTGATAAAAAATTTAGTGATATTGGAAGTGAAGTTAGAAATATCAGAATGGGATTGTGTACTGATGGAACGAATCTATATCAGAGCCTAAGCAGCCAACATAGTTCACAACCTATTTTTTTGTAGTTTACAACTTGTATCCATATATATGTATGAATAAATAATATTTTATAACGATCCTGTTGATTTCTCAATGAAAAAACTGTGGAATGATATTGATGTGTATCGTTTACCATTGATTGATTATTTGAAAATAATATCGGTGATAGTTGTTAAAATTGTCAATGATTCTAGGGAAGTGTATTTTATTTTTTGTGCTATGATAAAGTTAACTATAAAATAATTTCTTTCATATGAACACAAATCGAGAAATAGTGTTATCGAACATAAATCATGTCTAATTTGTGTATAATATAATTCATATTATAAATTATAGAATGGAAGAAAGATACTATATATGAGACATTGAATAATTTTGTGATTTTATTATACATATCATATATTTAAAAAAAATTAATGGTTTACAAGAAAACATTCTTCCCCCATGACCATTTTCTATTGAAAAATATTACGATAGGGTGAAAATTAATTATTCGACATTTTGAAAGAATAGAAGTTCTGGTATCAAAAAAAATTCTAGAAGAAATATTCTTTATTTTTAGAACTACTTTATTGTAGATTTTTATTGATAATGCATAACATATATGTTATTCATGTTTAGAAAAATATACATTGAAATTTTATTATAACTATGTAAGACATAAAAAATATAGAAAAAAATATTGATTTCATGCTAGATTGTACATGATATCAGTGGTACTACATTTGGAGTTTTCTCCCAATTTGGAAGAAAAAAAAACATATTTACCTCCAACTTTTCAAACAATATGAAATTATGAGAAGTTAAAATTTTTTCAATGTCTACCTGGTATTAAAGTAGCTACTGGATATTCTTCAAATTTTATGAATTTTGTGTAATTGAAGGATAATAAATTAATAGGTATCAAATCTCATGATTGTCATGTATTGATGAAACAACTTATACTAGTCTTACTGCGTGGTATATTTATGCCAGCTATTTGAAATACCATAATCAAGTTATGTAATCATTTATAATCTATTTTTAGCATTGTCGTTGATCAATATTTGTTAGATGTGTTAGTTAAAGAAGCTAATATTATTCATTGTTAACTTGAAAAGTTTTTCCAACCTATATTTTTTGACATAATGGTCTATCTAGTAATTCATTTGGTTCATCAGATAACAATATCTATGCCTATAAATTTTTGATGGATGCATCCTTTTGAATGATATATTAAAATATTAAAAATAGATTTTGAAAATCGTTATTGAACAGAGGCCTCTATTGGGAAAAATATAAGTATCGGATTTGGGGATTGATTTCAATCCTGATTATTTGAATGAAGTGGATAATATTGGTCTCTTTATATCTCTACATATGATATTTTATAGTTAAGGTAGATGGATTCGTGGCATAAAGGTAATATTCATTCCATGTGATGACGTGATGCAATCACATTTATACATTTAGAACAATATATATGAGGTTCAATAATATATATCATCACATATTGAGGAATTAATGTTATGATATCCAAAATAAAATGAAAATTGGCTGATGATTAAGTATAAAAAAATTTGATTAACGGATTGATGAGAAATTCAACATAGATATATGTGCATTAGATACATTGAAATGGTTTATAGGGGGACTATCTCTTAATGTGTTCACGTGGTATAGTTTCGATAATAATGGATAAAAATTTTACACAAAGAAGCTAAATGACGGGGGTACCATTAAATATTGTGGTTTAATTATCATCGCTGAAGCACTACATTTTTCAAGTGCAAGATATTAAAAATCAAATTTCTGCATCAATGCTATATTTTTGAGTTCTTGACGAGATATGAGAAATTTATTATTTTAATTTTCGTGTCACCGTGTTTTAATGTAACTATTTTTCAAGTGATTGTGGTGTGGAACATGATGAATATGGGTTTAAAATGGTTCATTTGAAAATATTTAATAGCAATGAGGAACTATTTATCCTAGCCAAAAATGCAAAGCAAGTATTTTAGGTTATTGGTCCATCGAATGATCAATTGTCCATAATTTTCAAGTGAAATGAATCCATTTGGATGATGATGATGATGATAATGTTATTTATTTTAATAATACATTTTCATCTATTACCCAATTTCAAGAAATTAATGACAATAACGAAGATATAGTGCATGTTTTATGAAATGATCGTGCTCAAGGGATATGGAAGAAAACAAAATTTCACTCCTAAATAATATTATAATTACTTGGATTATATTTATCTTTTTTTAAATAAAAACATGTTAAAAAAATATAATTATTTAATAACTACAAGATATTTAATTAAATATATATGATTTTTATGTTAAATTTTGATATTCTACAGTTATGGTTAAACATTTTTTCAATGAAATATCTGAAGTTCATTACTCTCTTTTGGATTACATTATACATATCAGAACAACCTTTCAAACTTTTATATTTAAATATCTAAGGGTTTATATCTTTATAGAAGTGATGTTTATATTTTATAGTTCAAAATGCATATTATTTTTGGTTCAGATGCAAAACATCATAATTTCATTTAAACATACACATGTGTGGAAATTTTTATACATGCATATTTATGTTTTCCAATTTTCAAATTACTAAATTTCATAGTTATAATAAGGTACACAATAATTTCATTAAATTTTCCTTTTATAATTAGTGATAAAAAACAGAGAATGATAAACAACTACCAAGGTATTTATCTTTCTTCATATTATTAAATATCAAGTAATATAATAATTTAATGAACAAAAAATTTTAATTTTCAAAAAATAATTGTACGGATATTGATGAGCCTTGAGCGGTGGGTCTTATTCATTTAGTATGAAAAATATGATTTTTTGTGTTGGTAAATGTTTCATTACATGTATTATAAAAGAGTTACTTTCTCAGGGAGATGAGTGATTACATATTTGTTTTGAGGATAATAATAATGAAACCAACATAAATGAAACATTGTTTATCAGCTATATATACATGTAGAGTCGTTGCATGATTTTAATTTTTTATCATTATTGTATGTCTTACAGTAAGGTGGTTTGATGAGGGTATTTCAAAAGAAAAATGACAAACAATTATATGATTGGAAGGGGAAAAAATGAAATCCCATGCCTCTTGTATCAATTTTCAGATGAATATATATAAAATAAATTCTTTTCCACTGAGCATGATGCTAAATTTTCGTAATGATAAATATATTATATTATATTGCCAAATTTTTTATTAATTATCCTAATTACTTATTAGATTACTTCTAATATAAAAGGCCTCGAAGAAATACCATCAATACATCCAATTGAAGAAGGTATAACCTCAAACTTTATCATGTGAAGGGTATCATTTATTTGAGAAAAATGATTGATGAAATGATTAATTCACTAAGATCTCACTCTACTAGTGGTTCTAATGAGGAATTATCAGGTCCCCCATCTATTCCCACATTCCACGAGAAATGAAAATACACATGAAAAAAGAAAAATATTAATGTTAAATTTCTGAGAAAGATAAGAATGTAGTCTAAATAAATTTAATGTAAATAATTATTATTTTCCTGAATTTATGTAATTTATTAATTATCAAAACTAATATACCATTTTCAATTTTCATTTTCGAATGAACATTAGGAGAAATTGAAATTAGGAACATTTATTCCTAAGGGGAGGATGGACATCCTATCCAATAATTTAGGAAATCTAGAACACCCTAGATGCATAAGATGATATGAGGAAGGTGATATTATTCTGAGTTTTTTTGGTCATAAAAGTAAACAATCAAGATATATAGAAACTGAATCTTAAATATCACAACTGAATGATATGAAATAATCCATGGGTGATCAAATTTAAGCAGTTGTGTAGTAGGATATGTTAGAATAATTAACGAAACTACCATAGTCTTCCCCGCCTGCCTACTCAGATCCTCTACTGCCTCGCTCAGACCCAACATTATACAATGAGTTATATTTAAGAGATCCTAATGTAAATATTTCTACATTCAAAGTCCTGCATTTTTTGGGGATTTGTTACATCACCAGTCTATTTAGATGGGTTGGGTTAGAGTGTCGGTACAAGATATTATTTATCCTACTGCTCTACTACCATTCTCTATTATGAATGTTGCTAGAGTAAGTGATTGTAAGGGTCATTTTTTAATTTTTCCATCTATCCTTATTCATCAGATTTCTTATGAGGTATTCCATTTTAAAATATTCATTAAAACAAATTGAAAATTAATTATAATATACTCTAACATTAAAAATATATATGAGTATCTAACATCCAAGGGAATTGAACAATTGAAACAAAAGGACCTGCAACCAAAAACATTGGACACCTTCGATATTTTTGATGTTATAGAATGATTATTTCAGGTTACTATTTCATTAGTTATTATCTATAATTTTCGGATGTCATTAGACATATGTGGAAGATATTATCCATTGAGAATATTCATAAATGATATCATGAATCTAATAAATTTTCAAAATCTCATCAATATTATGTTGTTGTTGTTTTTAATGTTTGTAAATTGACATTGTGTTTTTGTATTTTAAAATAAAGATAGTTTAACTCGACTAACTATATTACTTTTTTTATCTTGGTATATACACAAGATGATTCTTCAAAATGATAGAAAAAACATTTATTTTTTATAAATCATAAATTCATTTCAACAGTTATGTTATATGTGTCGATTAAATATATAGAGGAATATATTTGTGAGAGGCAATTAATGAAGAATATTTGTTGTTCTTTTTAGCCATTTATTAATGGGTAATAAAAAAACATATTTATTAACTAATTTTCATTATAATGTCCTTATATGAGAACTATTTGTATTGTAGGGGGAATTGGATGTTTAGTGTATTTTACTAAAGTAGAACACATTATATTGGTTTTTCTTATTCTTAGGTGGTGTTCATTGAAAAATATCTACCATATTAGGTATGATTGTTTACTTTTCTGTAAGATAATTATGGTAAATTATCATTATTTATAGAGGTATTATTAGCTGATATATATGAAAATGTCGGTCATGATTTGTTTTAACAAAGATCACTTTTAAATAGAAAAGGTAAATGCAATAAACTATGTTAAAGCAAAGGTAATTATGTTTTATATTAGATATTATATATATTTTTTGAGAGAGAGATATATATATATATATATTGGTTTTCATTATCAAGGTATTGTTTTATTAACTATAGTATCATTGTTAACAAAACAATGTGGTTATTATGTTCAATGATTTATGTATGAGATAATCACAATGAGGGTAATGATTGATTTTGATCAGGTTAGTCATATTATTAATTTTATGTTTTCTATCATAGTATCCTATCATTTATTATTATATCATTAAACATTATTTTAGATGTTCAATTATGTCTATTCATGCACAAAAGATGAACTTTATGATCTACTTTCATCATTTTGAAACTATATGTTATGTTCGATTATGATTTATGGTATTTATATTATAATTATTCTAGTTAGAATTATATTTTCCTAATAAAAATTGTTAATTTTTTTATAATAGGTGTTTGAACATAATTATATCAAATGAATTCTTAAATAATAATCAACAATGATCATGTTGTAAAATTTAGGTATGTCCTTTTTATTTCTACAGGATAATACAAATGCATTGATATTTTTTTGATTAACTTGTTGAAAGTATATATGTTTTTATACATGTTTATTAACTAATAAATGTTGTTATATGGCTGTATAATTTCTATATATTACATGTATTTTTATTCTTTATGGGGTGTAATATTTATAATTTTATATTTTTAATCTTTCGACATCCGTTTTCATAAAAATGGACAGCGAATCATTTAAAACAATTGATTGTTTTTCAACATTTTTTTATGAAAACTGGCACTAGAAATAGTGTGGTAAACATTTTCATCATCAATTTTGTCAATAAATTGATGCTGATAATTTGAACTGAAGTGGTTTTGGCATTGGATTCTTAGATAAACCGACACTAAAAATGAAGCTAATTCAATTTTTGGTGTTAGTTTTTCAAAAACCAATAAAGAGAACCTTATTTTATTTATATCACCTTTATATTAATAGGCTAAAAACAAATGTTAAAATTGAAAATATGATAATAAATCTTATGTTTTTTCTAGTTTATGTAATTATGGTTATTCAAAAAAGTTAGAGATATACGAAAAATACATTGTTCATAGAGAATGCAGGTCTTATGTTTTCATGAACGTTCTTTTCATTTTATTATCATATTAAGAAAACAAAAATATATGATATATAATCATTATAGAATCATTTTTATGTCATATATATCTTATATATTTATTAAATCCATTATAAATACATTTCATGAATAATTTTATAGAATCACGTTGTTTTTCAAGATATTAGTCCGATGTACACACAAACGGCGTTATCATATTCCAAAAATATGAAAAGAATGATGGTATGTGTGATATAAAAATATCATAAATATATTAAAATAATAAAAATAATATTTATCATATATATACATTAAATCAATCATTATTCCAAACCATCAAATGTGGTAATGGAAGAACACATGACATCCGTTTGGGAAGTGGTAGTCCACCATACACAAGAATGATGATTGTGTATCCTATTTGAAGGATGTTTTTTGGGATTATAGGAAATAACCTTAGGAAAAAACATGATAGTATATGTATGATACTGGGAGAATAATATAAGAATTGAATTATAATATTTCATTGGATAGAGAATTAAAGAAAACAAATTTTCATATCTAATGGTGTGACCTCTTCTTTGGGTAACTCCTTTTAGTTTTCAACAAAGGGCATCCATGGTTGGCTTTAATCCAAAACAGTAGTCTCCAAGATGATAATAGGGAATATTTCAGGATATATGGATAGGTTTTGGATTATTCAAAGAGGTTTTATATTGTGTAGAGTAGATAATAAGAGGTTCCCTTTTATAAGAGAGGGGAGGGTATCTCTTGGAATTATTCAATAGATAAATTTAAAATTTTTTTTATCTCTATCCAAATAAATCCAAAATAAAATTAATTCCAATATAAGATATGATATGTTTTCATTATCCTCATTTAACAGATTTATGACATGTTTGTGTATTATTTTAAACATTATAAATTTTATTAACCCATTGTTTACATATTTAAATGTTAATTATGGTCATAAATTATTCAATATTAAATGGTAGTAATTTTTATATATAAAACTACAGTTGGACCATTAATGTTAATTTTATTATATTATAGACAATATATAACCCTATTTTTCCTTATTTAATATTTTTATGAATTATAAATAATATATGTAAATATAATTTATCCACAACATCATTAGAAGGAATTTTGAAACTATTCATTACATTAAATTTAAGAAAATCAATAAAGTAAGATAACCTACAATAGAATAATTTATCACAAAGATAATATGCTATATTCAGATTGAAATTTCATGGAGAACCATAATGAATTAATATATTATTTATTTTAATATTTATAATATCATTGACTTTATGTAATATTTTTTAATATATTATAATTATATATATATATATGTATTTATTGTATGTATTTTAAAGCCAAAATTAGTGGCCATTTAACATATTATTTTTTCATGTTTTGGTTATTCATTTTAGTAATAGTTGGTTTTGTAGGGATTATTTTATTTTTTCAATGAAATTCAATATTTTTTTGGAATGAATTTTATAGAATTATTTTTGGATTTTTAGTGTATTAATATTTGAACCTAAATTTTTTTGTGGGGTTTCATTATTATATTGGTAATATTTTGGTTATTATCTCCAATATTTCATCATTAATACTCTTATAGATTCTCACCAACCAATGGATTGCAATGCGATGTATTTAACAGTGACTCATGTTCTCTTTATCATGCAAAGAGGGATATGGTGTTGTATAGTCATGAATAAATGGTATCTATGTATTGGATTTTTTTTAGGATATAGTTTTGAGTTACACATAGAGGATTTTTAGACATGATTTTGATGGTAAATAGTTCTTTAAAATTTACCATGTTATGTAGACCAATGGATCAACAAATTTATATAAGGCCCCCTATGTTATGATGCAAGGACCGTGATAGCCAAATAAAAATGATTAATCAATAGCATAATAATTTTATGGTAAGGATAATGGTGTTATATATTCCTCATACTTACTAGAACACATATTTAATATAGGGATTATGTTTAGATAATTAAAATTAATATTACAAAATAACAATTAAATGAAATATTATATCCCAAGATTAAGTGTCTTTTTTATATATGATGTGTTTAATTTCCATATATAAGTTATATTATTATATATTAAATTATTATTATGAATATAATATTTTCATTAAATTGCTTAAAATTGTAACATATAAAACCATTGTGCCAAGATAATATCAGCCAATTGATTTTATAGATTATATGAATATTTTTTATTGGTTCCTTAATTGAACTATTTATTGTACCAATTATAATAAAATTAATATATGGGTGATTTGATTCATTTTTTTGTTTTTAACCTAAAATTACATGAATTAAAAATATTATTTTAAATGGAATTGTTTTTTTAAAATATAATAAAAATTTAATCAGTTTCGTAAAGAGGCTTTTGACTTGTTTTTATATATGGACCTTTTGATCATAAGGTTTTCATAATTTACCATTGTAATAATTTATTAATATTTTAATTGATTTATGTTTTAATAAAATATATATAAAAATTATTATAATGAAATTTCATTGTTTGATTGAGATGATTAATGTTCAATGGATATGAATTTTCACAAAATTATCTCTCTATTTCCTTTCCCTTTCTACCAAACTAGTTTCCTCCAAACACACTTTTACACATTGGTGACATATCTTCCATGTGATGAACCTTATATGTTCTAAATTTATTATCTTTTATTCCCATCTCTTCACTTTTTAAGATATACTTTCTATTTGTGATTTTTTCATTCATGTCATAATTTCTATTGATTACTCCATTTCATTATTTTTTCTGGTTTTATAATGGACATAATCCCCTTATCATTGTAGGATATTCCTTATATTTAGATTAGAATATTATCCCAAAATTATTCATTTTATATTGGTTCATGAATCAAAAAATCATTATTATATAATTAGTCAACTAGGTTTAGTAGTAACCACAAAGTGATAATTTTTGTTCAATATAATTTTACAAAATATGTTAGAATTTACCTGTTGGTATTAGTGGTGGTAACCCAAGCCCAATGTAGTGTTGTTATATCTACTATAATTAGGAATTTAATAAATTTATTTATTATAAATCCATTTCATCGATAGTTGGGTTTGGGTTATAATACTTCAAGGTTTTATTTCAAACTAATCCTTGAAGAATTTTTTTTGTATGATTGGTATCAAATTTACTCGATAAATCATTGTATTCTTATTTCAAATTTTCACTTCCATGTGTTCATAATTTTTAGTTTAGTTTGACAAATTATTCTATATTTATACTATGGAAACAATGATGTTTCCTCACAGATCTAGTATAGTAGTAAGTATTTTGATTGTGTTAATATTAAATTTTGGGGTTGATATGTTTTATATATAGTGGAGATGATCTATCAAATAATGTTTTCATGGAGTGGGTGTTAAAGGTGACCCTATAAAATATTATTTTTCCACTCTTGGAGATGGTGTCTCTTTATTGATGGTGTTTTGTTATCATTCTTGATTCAATATATTCTCTTCTGTTGATATTTGAGACATTTATTGAAATTAATACTAGCTTAGTTGAAATTTTTGTGGGGTATATTCAGTGATCCATGATAATTTTGTGCTAATGGTGTGTGTGTAACCTTATATTTTAGATTATCAATGATTGATGGTGAAAAACGGTCTTTGGGAATCATTTAATATACAAGAACATGTTATCTAATCTCCTCAATCTATGTATCAATTCACATATCGATGAAATATATGGAAACTGCTCATTTAGAGTATCATGACTTGTTATTCTTATTAGTTTGGATGATTTTTCAAGGGTATGTTTTCATTGTATTTTTTTACTAGGATCCCACATATCAATAATCTGGATTTTTAAAAAATTTATGGAATGGGATTCGAGAAGATAACCTTATATTGGTGTTGTCTTATTCTGAAATTGTATGTGATTGAATCTATTATATTAATTTATTATTCACATGTATGTATTTTCATAATTCATGTTCATTTATTTATATATGTGAACTCTTTCAATGTAATATTGGTTAGTTAGTCAAGATGAGTCATATAGGGTGTTTCTTGATAGAAGTGTAAGCCTATGAAATTAAAGCTACCTAGTTAGATTGGGAGTGAATTCAGGACTCTTATATTCACAATATTTTTGAAGATGAGGAATGGTATCTTGGTAGAAATACATGGGAAATCGCCCATGGTTTGTGATGTTGTTTTGGAATAAACATTGGGACAGAAGGGTAGTCCTGAGATAGTTTGAGAGATGGTGTGGATATTCACTATTTATTTTGATGCTAAAATTTTTATATCAGGGGTCAAAACCCATAGTATTTCAAATGATGGCTAAGGAATATTTGGTATATAATATTAAATTTTTTAACTGAAATTTTTCATGATTAATGAAATTAATGTATTAATTTTTTCTATTAATTTAATAATTTAGTAGAAAACATGTTTTTGTTTAAATGTATAGATTTATATTAAGTGGGTAAGATTTTTTTGTGTAATTATATAGATTAAATATAGTTTTATGGGTTTATTATATTTTTAATAACTAACATATTATGATTTAGAAGTTTATGAAGAAGAAATATTTTTAAAATGTGGTATTAGTAAGAAGCCAAATACCCACAGAGGAACATTTGTTATCAAGTGAGCCAGCCCATGGGGTTTTCCACACTGAAATTCCATAAAATATGTAATTAAAATCCATAAATGTTATAGTAATTAATTGAATGGAATGTGGAGGGAAAATATATGTGTTTTTTCCTGATATTATGTCTTTAATTGGGTCAATATGTCCATTTCCACCACTCTTTTAACCTTTATTGGGGGGGGGTTCTAACAGCATTATCATCAAACATGCTATCATTTTCAAGTGGATATATTCATTTCACACACAATATAATAGGCTAATTATTTTATTAATAGAATCCATATAAGGGATTTATGAAAAATTAGATTGAGGTAGCTCCACCCCATCCTATTTATTTCTCTTCCCATAATTTTCTTCTTCATCTATTTATGAAGCTTGTTATTTTAATAGGATATTACACTAGAGAATGGTGGAAAATAATTTAAATTATATTTATTAACATTCCTTTAATATAAGTGGTTAATGAAGATAATTTGCAACTCATTCTGATTTTATAAAATATAACTCGGTTTGATAGCGTATTCGATACATAATACTGAGCTAAAATGACCCGCAGAATATATAACCATAATAAAATTTCCACTAAATTGGAATAAATTAATATTAATAAATAAATTATGAAATATATATATATAATCATACTCAATATAAATTATTGATAAATTTTTAGTAAATAATCAATGAAATTTTAGTAATGTAATTTTATCCATAAAAAACAAGTACTCATAAAAATATTATAATTAATTGTAAAAAAATATAAAAAATATTATTTAGGGATTTAAATTCATTTTAGAAATTATTGTATCAAAATTTACTTTGGGTGAGTTTTTTATTTTCTATAAATAATAATTTTTCAATGAATATTGAAAAATACTAAATTTTCTACGAATATCATTTTTTTAATAAATTCAAAAAATAATTAGAATCGTGATGTTTTATGTATGATTTGAAGAAACATAATTATTATTTTTTTATAATTAATCAAATTAATTTCTTTTTTAATGACTTTTTTTGGATTTTTAGTATTTTTTTTTCTTTCAGTTTTAAAATTTTATTTTTCTATAAACATTTTTAATGTGCATGATGTTTCTTAATTATATTTTTAAAAAAATATTAAAAAAATTAATAGTTTAATTAAATTTTTAGATTATAAATTAATAAATATTAGTTTAGATTAATATAATTATTGTTACAATCCATATAGTTAATAGGAGATCATATTTTTCTTGAAATATACACTTCTTGAAAATATTCTTTTTCATCACGTATGAATGTTTTTTTTAAATTACTTTTTACGATTATGTGATATGAATTTTAAAAAATTTAATCCATATATTAAAAAAAAAAATTTAGGTTATATAATAATATGAACGTAAGTTTTAAGGAAAAACCATTGTAAAAATAGTAAAATTAATTAGCATAGTTAAAGTACAAAATGGGTTTACTGAGTTGTGTAATTAAATGATACGGGTTAATATTAACTAAAAAAACATAAAACCCCTATTTTATTGTCATATATAGATACTACAATGTATAATCCTCATGAATACTCAATTTTGACTCTTTTTAATGAAAAAAATATCGGTTCAACGTTTTCTTCTCATACATTACATGTTTGAAACTCACATTAATTATAAAAGGACACCCGCATTCCTATTCTATAAAAACATTAAAACCCTTTTGTTATGGAAAATATATTTACAAATAACTTCAAAAATTCTCTCATATAATAATATAAGAAATTTTTTTTTAATAAAGACACCATAGGAATGATTTTTCTAAAAACATAAAGAGTTTATCCTCAATTGATGTTATGTACTTCAAAAAGGATTTCTATTTTATTTATGAGCCTAGCCCATCAGACTCTTATTAAAATAATATTATAAAATATGGTAACTATTTAAAAATATATATATGTTTTTATGTAATTTTAAAAACCTACAATCATATCCACTCTAGTCCAATGGGATAATAAATCATTATTCTTATTTACAATGGACTACCTCATCATGAACCGATGTTGTTCATTTTTATAATAGTACCTCTCATAGTTGGGTTTGATGATGTATATAAATTATATATATTATTTATATATTATTTATAATAAAATTATAATTATTTAAACTTATATAATATATTCCTTTTCAAAATTTATTATTCTGGGGATACGATGATGTCGGTCGTGTGTACAGAGGACTACCGGCTCATGAAGCTATATAATTCATTTTTCCCGAACACATTACATGGAAGATAATATAGAAACATTTAAAGAATACGTGTGATATAAAATAAATCATTATAATATCTATTACTTATTTTTTATTCATAAATGATAACCTGTAATTTTATTTCTTACCTTTTCACTCACTAAAAGATGATGACATCAATCGCGTATGTGTGTACTACCACTTTCATGAAGTGATGTGACTCACTATTTTAATCACCAAACCACATGTATCATATGTATATGTATATTTAAATAAATAATATATTATATATGATATAATTATAATTAATTAAATATATAATATCACTTACATAATTACCACATTGGACATTGAATAATAGAAAAATTACTCATGTGTATGTACGACCTCCGTCTCCATGATTGTAAAAATATTAATATCTCAAAAACCATTTTAAATAAATGGTAATAATAGTATGATCGATGTATGAATGATATAAAAATTTATTATTATTTGGGAGATTATTTAACGATGTAAATTTTAAGAGAACCAAAAATAATAAATCAAATCATATATGAAAAACAATGTTGTTATTACATGAAACACGATTTTACCAAGGTGTTTGTAAAAAGAGGTAATAAGTGGTCATAAGAAAATCATATAAGATACAATATATATATATATGGTTAAATAATATATGTATAAAAATATTATATTTATGGTATATAAGGATCAAATATGTAAGATAGATGTCGATAATTATTGTAAGGGACTCCTATCTGACTCTATTCTTCTATGAGACACATGCCATATTTACCACCATTTTCTTTTATATAGATAATATACTTTCTCTTAATGTATTTTATAATACTTATCCTGAAAATTATATTGATTACATATCCATTTTAGTATCTCTCTTTAATGGGTTGTTTTCTTCAAATGTTACAATTGTAGAAATTGATTTATGTTATAATATCAACATTTATATGTATTTTTGTTATTATGATTCCAAAAATGAAATATTCTGATATATCTCCCAATAATTATCATTATAATTATTCTCCTTTATAACCATATGTCATTTTCATGTAATAGTACAATTTTTTCATTATTGGTACTTAATATAACTATAAAAATATATTTTTTTAAAATAGTTTGTATTTCTCTCTTTAGTCAAAAACCATTTTTTCCTAAAACTATAACATAAAATGATGATTTAATTTTTAAAAATATTGTTAAAATTATTTTTTGAATTAATATTTACAAATATTTTAATTTATAGAATTTTTTTAAAGGATTATTCATATAATTTTCCAATCAATTTTGGAATGTCTATTATAAAAATGTGAATGGAATATTTATTTTGACATGTGTGAAATGAATGAAATCTCCTACCATCATAACAATTATTTCCATTAACGATTAATTTATATGTTTCCATGATTACATTCAATGAATATAATAAAATGTTTTACTAAATTAAATGTATATTTACACCAAGAAATATTTGAAATGATGTTTAATTATTTATTTATATGTTTCCATGAGTGTTTTAAAATAAAATAATTTTAAAAATGATTTATATTTCAAATATTGTATATAAAAATAGAAAGGTTATTTTCCTCAAAAAAAATTTAACAATATTTGTGTAACAACCCCAAATGATAAAGGGTTAAATGACTTAATGACATGACTCATGTCAACAAGGTGCACCTTCCTTTTCGGGAGCCTGTCTGATTAGAACTCCACAGTTAAGCGTGCTTGGCTTGGAGTAGTGATCAGGATGGGTGACCCTCTGGGATGTTTCACAGGGTGTGTGTGAGTGAGGACAAAGCACACTAGAAAGGTCATGTGTTGGCATGTGGGGAATGTCATTAGTCATATGACCCATTTGGGCACGTGGGTGGACCCTGAGGTAGGGCCCCACGTGTCTGCAGGGGCAACTGGTGGTACTTGGTAGGCCAGGACCCGAAGGCCATGTTAAGGCGGGGTGGTTGTGCTGTCACCGGGACCCGGTTGTCACATTTGGTATCAGAGGAGGAACCCAGCCTTAAGTGCGTGGTGCACTGCCTGGGTTGAGATGTAGGGCCCACAACGAGGGCGTTGTGCTCTAAAGGGGGGGTGATTGTAACATCCCCAAATGATAAAGGGTTAAATGACTTAATGATATGACTCATGTCAACAAGGTGCACCTTCCTTTTCGGGAGCCTGTCTGGTTAAGCATGCATGGCTTGGAGTAGTGATCAGGATGGGTGACCCTCTGGGATGTTTCCCAGAGTGTGTGTGAGTGAGGACAAAGCACACTAGAAATGACATGTGTTGGCCTGTGGGAAATGTCATTAGTCATATGACCCATTCGGGCACGTCGGTGGACCCTGAGGTAGGGCCCCACGTGTCTGCGGGGGCAACTGGTGGTACCTAGTAGGCCAGGACCCGACGACCATGTTAAGGCAGGGTGGCTGTGCTGTCACCGGGACCCGGTTGTCACATTCTCACGCCACGCGTGGAAAGAAACCCAAGAACGCGACGTCGTCGCGTCGCGTCGAAGAAATTCAAAGGCGCCGCGGCCGGAGCGGGGCCGCGGCGGAGGGAAGCGATGTTGTCGCATCGCGCCGAACGGCATAGGCCGCAGCCAGTTTCGGGCCGCGGCGGAGCAGGATGACCGGCGGCCGGCAGCGGGCCGCCGGTGTCGGCGTAGGATGGACTGGGCGTCGCCGGTCCTTGCTGGCGAAATCGGCCAGCCAGTGCGGGCCGGCAGTGCAGTGGAGACCGGGGGGAATTTTTTTCCCCGACCTGGTCTCAAAAGAGGCCTCAATTAAGGGGTCGTGGTTCTCAAAGGGGGGGGGGGGGGGGGCTTGCCCACTGCGCGCGACAGCCGAACGACACCCAGGCCGCGCCGCCGTGCCGGTCTGCGCTACCGCGCTGGACTGCGCCGCCGGCCGGGCCGGTTTTTCCGAGCTGTGCCGGGTCGTCGTGTCGGGTCGCCGCCCGGGGCGGGTCGACCCGGTTCGTCCGACCCAGGGGGGGTCGGCCCGGGCCCAGACCCCCCAGTTTCGGACCACTTTTGGTCAAATGCCCGTATCTTGGGCTACGGGCCTCCAAACGACTCGCCGTCAGCGGAAACACGATCCTTGGATCGAGACGGTCGTTTCAGTATACTATACTCAAGGTACACCTTCCTTTTCGGGAGCCTACGTGGTTAAAACCCCATAGTTAAGCGTGCTTGGCCTAGAGTAGTGATCAGGATGGGTGACCTCCTGGGGAGTTTCCCAGGGTGGGTGTGAGACGGAAAAGCCAATAACTCTCAGACCGGGCGTCCAATTGACGCGTCGTCTATTGAGTTGAGTTCCTGTTGACGATACGGAACTTTTGGGATCCTCCGCACGAGTTTTGGATGCATATGGATAGTGGCCGGGTTGGATCGCACCGATATCCAACCGGGCCCCTAGAACGGAAAAGATGATATCTTTCTGACAGAATGTCCGTTTGAAGAACCGTCAGCGGCGTTGGTGATCTCGTTGAGAAATAGTCCCCATGAGTATACCCTATGAGAGTTCGGGGAACAGTTGAGATACGGCCGGGTTTGGTTCGCTCACGAAACCAACCGGGCCCCTAGGACGAAAAGGCTAATAACTCACAGACCGGGCGTCTGATTGACGCGCCGTCTATTGTGTTGAGACCCCTATGACGAGACGGTCCTTTGAGATAATTTTTCGTGGGACTTTGAGATACTTGGAGTATCGACCTGTAGCTCGTGGAGCGGACCCTCCCAGTGACGAGCGTGCGGAGTACGGAGACCGTGTAATTGGCTGAGACCTGATGACTGCTTGACCGACTCGACTTGGAGTGAGTCCACTAGCCCAGTGGACGGAGCACTACTTTCTGAGGTGCAGACCCATGGCGGACGGAGCACTACCTGTGTGACAGTGCAGACCCGCGGTACTCATCCGGAGAGTACCTTAGCAGGCTACTAGGGGGTGTGCACTACGGTGTTTGGGTGACATACCTCGGTGGGAAGCACTACTGTGTTTGGGTGCCTGACCTGCGGTACTCGACAAGAGGAGTACTTCAGTAGTCTTAGGTTTGTGAGCAGTACCTCTGAGTCGTGACAGGGCCACTGTACACTCCAGAGACGGAGCTCTTCAGCAGTTACGGTTTCGATAATGAAAATCCTGGTTTGAGCTGAGATTTTTGACCTTGTGTTTACCTCATGATTGAGATAGGTCACTTGATAACTTAGGTTTATGTATGGGCATATACCTGGGTAGTGGTTATCCGTTGATTTCACAATCCTTGTGTTTCCTCATGATTGAGATGGGTTACTTGATATTTTAGGTATATGTATGGGCGTATACCTAAGTAGAGGTTATCTGTTGAGATCTTATTTGTGGATATACTTGTTGGTTTTAGTGAGACCTTGAGGGTCTCGGGGTCCCTACTGAGTATCGTTATACTCACCCCTGCACGGGCTATGCCCGCACCTCATTGTGTTGGTTGCAGACGACGAGTAGTGCTGACGGAGGCCGAGTGTTCGAGGACTGGACGGTACCCGGAGGTGGACTACTCGACGAGTCAGTATCCGGAGGTGGACTTCACGGCGAGACGACACTCAGAGGTGGTCGGCGGGCGAGAGCGTTGTGGAGGCTATCTGTACCTACCCTTCAGGTAGGATTCGTGGTGGACGATCCAGGAGCTGCACCAACTGTACCTACCCTTCAGGTAGGATCCGTGGTGGACGATCCAGGAGCTGCGCCAACTGTACCTACCCTTCAGGTAGGATCCGAGGAGGACGACCCAGGAGCCGCTTCCGTCCCACCAGCTGTTGTCTTTTTTTGTTGTACTTTGTTCAGTTGTAGTTGTACTTTCTTTTGGGTTTGTATTCTTGCCCATTTTTCCTTTCAGCACTTCTCTTGTACTTAGTGTTTACTTCCGCTTCTACTCTGTCGTGTTTGTTTACATTTACAAAGGAAATGCCTTCCCTTTTTACCGGGATTTACGCCTTGGTGCTAGTCGCCAGCCCCTGGCCTATGGAAGGCGGGATTGGGGTAGTCACGGCACGGGCCCCGAGGACGGGTCGTGAAAATTTGAATGGTATTCCCATTCATCAATGTCAATAATGATTATTGTTAGATATAATAAAATGTGGGTATTTTTAAATGTTTATTTATTCTTATAAATATTTCTATTACTAATAATTTACACTATGTTTTCAGGATTGATGATTCAAGTATTTATGGGTATCTTACCATGGGATAACCATATTGTTTTTGGTTAATATATAATAGTATGTGTAATATATTTTTAGACATTTTATTATTATATAACTCTTTAAAAGTTTATTTTGGTACATAAGGCATGAGAAAATTATTCTTGAATACTTATCATTTAGAGTAAAAGATAATAATGGGGTTGAATTTGTTATAAGGATCAAATTATAATCAACAAGTAAATATATTAACTTATTCAATTCATGAAATTGGAAAATTAATTTCTCTTCTCTTGGAATAGAATCTTGAAACAAAATACTTTTCTATTACCATTATTAATGATGATATCAATGAACATTGTATCAGAACATTGGTTCATTGTTTTTTTTATTATCTTTATCTTGACCATTACCCTTATTTTGATCAATGATCTCTATCACTATATAACATTATTTTTGAATTATGATATTGTTACATTTTTAAATCAATACATTCTACCCGTGTTAACATATTTTGTAAACTATTATGTGTTATTCTAGATGACCATTGTATATCATTTTCTCTCTTATCAAGATAATATTTTGTTATCGGATTTTATGATGTGGTATTCCCAAAACGTCATATTAAAATTTAAAAACATTTATTTTTATGAAATTTAAATTTCATGGGTAAAATTTATTAAATGTTGTGTGTTGTAACACCCCAATATTTTATAAAAGTCATAAATGTTTGTTAGCGCACACCACTTGCAATACAAATGTTAAATGACCCACGAAATATATATACATCATAACATAGCCATTAACTTAATGGGTATTAATAGTGTTAAATTATTTATTTTAAATTTATATTTATATATATGTATTTCTAACAAAATATAAATTATCGATAAATTTTTAGTAAATAATCAAACTAATTTTAGTATTGTATTTTTTTTTCAAAATAGATTTTCTACAAAATTATTTTAATAGATTTTCATGAAAAATATTATAATTCGTTATTATAACATTTTTATAACATATTTGGTAATATCAAAAAAATTTAATCATATTTTAAAATTTTACTTCAAGTAAAATTTGGTTATTTTTCCAAAAATTTAGATTTTTCAATGAAATGTGGAGAATAGAGATTTTTATAAAAATGTCATTTGTTTTCAAAAAATTAAGAAATTTAGAAGACCCATTATGTTTTTAATATTATTTAAATTATTTTATTTACTATATAGTAATATATAATCATATTATATTATTTCTAATAAAATTCATATTGTATTTTTATTATATGTTTGGCTTTTGGTTTAAAAACAACATTTTTCTGAAAATAAATTTGAAGTGCATAATGACTATCAATTAATTAAAAAATATAATTTAGTATAAATTTAATGAATTATTTTATTATATATTTATAAATAATAATTGACATTCATTTAATAATTATTACTAGTCAAAGAGTCAATATAAAATCAAATACTTCATGAAAGATATACTTTATTGAAACCATCTTTTCATCATATCTATCAGTTTAAATTTAAATTAAATTATAAAAATTACTCAAATATAAATTTCAATAAGGGATTAAAAATTTTAAATCAAAATAATTTATATTGTTTAATATTTTCAAAATAATTTTTTACCAAAATGAAAAGTGATTGATTTAAAAATTAATTACCATTGTTATAGTAAGATGGGATTATTACAGTGAATCTAAAATGATAATAATTTAAATGACTTAAAAAATATATAAAATTAATTTTCAACTAATATTAACACTATATAATATCTAAGGATCTATAATCCTCTATCTTTACCCTTTTTTTCTTGTAAAAATCATGGATACACATTATCTTATCAAAAATTACATGTCTGCATGTCAGCTAAATTCTCATATACAACCCCCTCGTGTCTCCTGTTCAATTAATATTAACATTTTTAAGTCATTTCCTACTAAAATAACATCAATTTTTTTATTTCATCATGTAATCATCCTATTGTAATTAAAACCATATTAGGTTAGATTTTGGTTAAATTCTAAGGGTGTTACCTGATAAACATGTAGTTTTTTCAATTATTATTTTGTTATTATTTCTTCCTACACCACATTTAATTATTTTTTAACAATAACGATATAATAACATGTTATATTTCATATAATAATTATTTTATGTTATGTTCATGATATAAAATCATACCCACTTCCATAAAATTGATTACAAAATCATTATTCATGTGTGTGGCGGACTACCGCCTTGTGAACCGTTGTAATTTGTTTTTCCATTGACACTACTCAAGTATGGGTATGATGATATAATATATATATATATATATATAATATTTATCAAATAATTATAACTCTATAGTAATTATTTCATATATACCTTTTCACTGTCCATTCCATAGGGGACACGATATTGTTTCTCGTTTGTACGAAGGACCACCGCCTCATGGAGTAATGTGATATTTTTTCCACTAACATTATACATGAAAAAATATGAGGTTTAATTTAATGAATATATTTGATAAAAAATAAAAAAATATGACATTAATTAGTAATTTAAAATCATAAATAATAATATAATTTAAAATTTATTATATTTTCACTCACTAAAATAAGACAACATCATTCTTGTATTTGTGAACAACAACCTTTATGTAGTGATAACGCTCTCTATTTTCATGAACAATCAAAATGGATGATAGATATAAGTATATTTAAAGAAATAGTATTTCATTTATTTGATTTTTATAATTTTCATAAATATAAAATATTGCATACCTTCTTTCCATATGATCATTGAAAAATGGAAACATTACTCATTAGTAAATTTACTTTACCATCTCCTTGATCGAAACATACATAATTTATGAAAAATATCTTTCATTATTGGACAAAAAATTATAAATTATTTCAATATATGATAATTAGTCCATGATTTTTTTGTAAATAAACCATTTTTCAATTATGAGGACCAAAAATAAAAAATCAAAACATAAATAAAAAAATTCCTAAAAGTAGAAAAATTATTTTTACAATAAATTAGTATTAATATAGTAAAAATGTTCATAATTAAATAATATATGGTATTATATATATATATATATGTGTGTTTATATAATATAATTATAATAATAATATATTAATTATGGTGAATTTTTGAATGTGTATAATGAGGGGACTAGATTAGGATATAGGTAAAACAGAGAGAGGGGTGAATTAGTGTTGGAGACTTTTTAAACCAATTAGAACTTTTTATCCCTGTACCTCATAACCTATTGTGATCATTATTCTCTGATTTTCGTTTCCCTATCACAGGAAATAATTTAAAAGATGTAAAAATATGCACATGATATTTTTAAAAGTCTCTCTACTCAATAAGACCAGGTAGATCCTTTCCATGCACGAGAATGACCAGTGCATGGATTATCTACTATAATGTGATAGATTTTAACTTTTTTTGTCTATGGTAACAATTCGATGGCTCGTGTGAGTCCCTATAATTTATAAGGGGTAGGGAAAAATCCTCTTCCTAAATAGGTGATGACCTAGTCTAACTTGCAGCTTCCATGTTGGTTCTTTATACTACCACTAATGACAGTCTTCTTAGTTTTTGATAAGGTATGTTATGCTCATGGTATTCATTACTTATCATCACAAGGTTAATTGCAAATAAGTAAGAAAACCAACTTTCATTTCTTCTTCTCCCTTTTTCTTAGTGTAAAACCATATTCACTTGAAACATCTTCTTCCTTCTTCATGGTTAGAATCACAGGCACCAATGTGATTGTTCAAAAATTGAGGAACAACTCATTGGGGTCATCAGAATTAATTATCCTTTCTTCATTTAATGTATTTATGATGTCATTAATTTTACTTTTATGTGAAAGCATCCTTTTATTTAACTTTTTCTAGGTTCCATTGATGATTATTTAACTAAATTGTACCGTTTTTCATATTCATGAAAGCATGCATATCATCTTCTATTCATCAATTTTCCCTTCTTATGTTTTCACTTGTTTTGAGAGTCCTTATAGCACACACATGAGTGGTTGTTCTTCATGCATGTTCTTTTCAATCTCTAATGGGTAAATCCCAAGATTCACCTTTATATTGAACACTTGAATTGATGACATTATTTGTGAACACACTTTCTTTTCCCCTCTCCCTTATGAGTGCATATATTCATTGACTACCCTTTCTCTCATGGGTCTTATTCTTCACACAATCACACAAATCTAAGTACTACTTCAAATAATGCACATGCATGCATGCATGCATGTGCACACTTCCCTTCATTAATCATGATATTTCTTCAATAAACAAAACCTGAAAATACTGTAGATTTAATGTGTAACTACAAGGTTTTACCTTCATGAAGTATATTGGATAACGGGTCTTCTTCATGCAAGATGAGAACGTCTCTGTATCTTCTCAAATCATAGTGAGAGGGAGTCTCAATCATTAAATAATGGTTTGATTTCCATCACAAAGTACAGTGAGGGTTTGTAACACTGATCTTGTGTTGCAGTATCCCTTCTCATAGAGTTAAAATTCATCTTTTTTATACACATCAATATTACTTAGCTCTTGTTGATGGGCTGTAGTAACTTTCATCTTGAATATAGAATGTTTTCAGATCTTCTAATTTTCCCTTTGAGAAATGGAAACCCATAGAGGCTCAATTTTCTTAATAAGATAACACAAATGAAAAATGACAGTAGCTTCATCTCATCTTGGGACCATTCCATTTATAAGAGAGGGTCTCTCCCTTTTCCTCATTCAAATTACATGAGATATTCCCTTAAAATATCTTATTTGAATAGCTGGGATTCACTATTTGAATAACTAAGATCTTCAGTTTTACAGATCTTTAAACTAGTGCGATGATATGCCAAGAGATGCATGTGTTTCCTTTTTCTTCATGAATCCATCTCCCTGATTAAGTGCATGCATTCGATATTTTCATGTATCTCATTTCAAATCATCCTTATAACCAACATGGTCTTCAGAAACTTCATTTTTGGCCTTCGTCGAATTTCACCATATCTTTTCATGCATGCACGTCAAATTACATGCATGTTCTCATTTTGATCCATCGTGAATCATGCTCATTATTTGATTTAAAGTGGTCTTCCATAGTGATCTGGTCATCTACTATGGTGTGTAATAGTGGTGTGAGTGTGCATTGGTAGAGGAAGAATATTATGTGGGATAAACAAGAATCTATAGGAGACCATACGGTCCTTATTCATACATTTGAGGCGTGAGATTGATGAGCGGCCATGATTAGATCACGAGCATGGATAAGATGTGTGAAAGAGATCACATCTTCATTTTTAAATGATGAACAATAACCACATCCCATTTCCCCACATCAAAATAGAGACAAGGTTTGAGCTCAATTTAGGTATCAATTTGCTCTAATCCATTTCCAAATTACTAACTCTCCAACCATAGTACACCCATATCATGTTCTATGTGTATGCTCTATGTCCACCCTCAGTGCGGCCTTCTTTCCAACTATCCATGGTCCTTTCCTCATGTTCTCCTATGGACTTACACACAGCTCTTAATGAATGTGGATGAATACTATGTGGAATTTCTTTGGGTGGGGTTGTCTTAGAGTCCTGCATGTACCTTTGGTTGAGGCAACCTTCATGCGTCAGTTAGCATCTCGATGTTTTGTGTAAACACAAAAAAATACATACCTAGTGTAAAATTGGAGGGCCACCTTAGAACATAAATCTCATTCATAGATACCACTTTCAACCTCCGAAACCATGAAACTATCTTCTCTTTTCCTCTTCTTCATTATTTTTTTGGAACATGAATCACAAATTACATTAATCATATTCAAATGGTTGAAACCTTATTCTTGTAAACACTATTTTACCTTTGGAACAAGTTCTTTGAACAAAGGATTTGTCCAACAAACATCTTATTTGTTACAACAATGAGAATTTCCCATGCATGGCATGCAATGCTATGAATCCAAAAAAATTCTCCATACAACACAACTTCATCAAATATCCATTAACATTGGAGATCCATCTTCATTTTGACCAGTATGGACAATAGTTTAAAATTTTTTAACATTTTACACAAAGTGTCCCCAACAATCTCCAACATTGTATTTTTTGTAAATAATTCGAAGTTATTTCTCAAATGAATGTGTCAATATTGAAATGTAAATGTTCTCTCTCCCACCTTCACTATTATTTCTCTAACTATTGAACATTCATTTCACTTTTTCTCCCCTGATTGATATGAAATAAAAAGTTCATGGAAAAGGGTATGAATCCATCATTATGCAATGTTCCATCCATTACCTCACTCCCAGTATACTTGAGAAACTCTCAGTGTAGAAAACAATATGATTCGAGGTAGACAGAAAATCATTCCGTTATCCACAGATTATGTTACCTCTTGAGATGATAAATATTATACATATATTTAAGGCATTCAAACTTTTATTCTAGGCTAAAGATAAAAAATGTTATATGAAATAATCAACCTGAAGCTACTTCACTCACTTCAACAAATGGATAAAAAACAATCAAGTGCAATAAGAAGGATGTGTGAACTTGCGACTCATTCATTCTTATTATTCTCCTGAGTAATTCAGTTACTCCCCCTTTATAATATGATCATTATTTTGACTGACCAATGATTAGATATTAAGGAATTTCATATCTTTTCCAATGAAATAATCTTTAATAAATTGTCAGAGTAATTGAATTTGATACCAACTGATGTTGATACTAATTGAAATAATAACTCTGGAAGCTTCATCTTGTGTACCTCCCTCAAGGGAACACTCTTCCTCACTAACTCTCATATTCTCCTCCTACAATATTGCTTCTCCTTAAATTCCTTATATTATAATAACAAATACAATACATAATGATTTATGGGAATAAGGTGGATCCTCCTTGCTTCATCAATGTGAAAAGTTTTGTTGTGATGGGTTTCTAAACCCAGATTCTCAATTTGTTCCACTCTTCCCAATTTTACATTTTATCTCCAGTTATGGTTTTTCTTGGGTGCATTTCAGTAATTCTTCCATCACAGTATGTGTGATCCTTCTCTTTTTAGGAGATTTCAAAGCACTAAAATCTCTCTGGTAAAACATTCTGATTTATTTGAATTTTTTCTTGAGATGTAATATGTGTAATGAAATAATTAACAGTTTTACCATAATTTATACACCTCACAAAAATTTCTTCATTTACATTATGTGGAATATTCTTTTCACATTTTTCATTAGCCATATATTTTTCGTCTTCATTTTTCATCATTATTTCTATATCTTCTAGACAAAAAACCAATATGTTATTAGGAACTAAGGCATTGAGATTGGATCATCTAAATGAATTATTCTATGTGGCATCTGTATTGGTAGATCTTTTGGATGCATCGCCTTTCTCCTTCTAGTATTTGGAATCGAAGGTCTTCTCACCATTATTTCTATAAATCTTATTGGGAGAATTTTTTTGATTCATTCTTTTGATTTCAACTAAAGGTTTCTTCTTCATTCAAGGATATATTCAGTGCTCTTATCTTCTTATCATCATTGGAATCATGGCGAGAAGGTAACGTACCAACCTTGTGACCACTTCTATTACATACATCATTGATTTTATGAAGAATTATAAATCTATTTGTATTATAAAAATGTTTCTAGATCTGTGGATGTTGCTCATTCATCTATGGATTCCTCCCACTTGTGATGTGATTCCTTTTTTTCATTTACATTTTGAGGATTACACCAACAGTTTAACAAAAAATTCCAAAACCTGTTGCAACACCATAATTGACCCCCCAAATCATGTCCTTTGGATATCTTCTGTATGATTTTATTGGGCCATCTTGCCAATTTGTTTTTCTCTATGTGTGGAAACATATTCTATATTATTCTTCTTATCCACCCTAGCCATGGTGGTAGGTTTCTCATCACCATTCCTCATCTGTATCTATTTAGAATATTTCTTCCAACCTACAATCTTTGTAGAAACACATTTATAAAAATGATTAAAAGATGGTATTGATGGTATCTTAGCTTTCTCACCTTCTTGATTAAATAAAGTCATGAACTTCTTTTCTCATTTTGGAGGTATTTCAACTTTATAATCCTCCAATGAAAATTTAGTGCTAGCAGCTACTATTTCATTATTCAATGAATCCTCAATGTGTGTCTTCTCAAGAAAGTTCAAATGAGATATTTTTTCTAAAAATCTCAAATAGAGAGTGTTTTTATGACCACCAATCATAATGATATTTTTTTTCATAGGACTTAATTAATATTTCAACATTGTATTCATGAAACATAACATTGTTTTATAACAAAGAGTCATGTTCATTGATCTTCTTGTATGTTTCTTCCAATTATAAATTGTTGACACCAATTCTCTTCTTCATCTCATCTTCAAGTGGATGGGTACTCTCATATAGAGTCTAGTTGACTCCTTCATTTTCTTCAACATATTCGATAAATTTTGAGGAATTCATTTAGAATTCCCTCTTTGATGCTGCAAAGGCTCCATCTTATTTTAAGGTATTTAAATATTCAAAAAAATATTGTATTCCCTTATCCAAAACATCATTTTCTTCTTTATATTGGCTGATATATTCTTGCATGCATTGAAATACTCCACAAATAAGTGACATAGTTTCTTTAGGGATACTAGGCAGAATCATACTTAATATATGAACTAAAAACTAATGAGAATTTGTAGATTGATCATCACAAATTCTGCCAGCATTTTCATTATGATAATAATTTTTAAATGTACTAACATATACCTCTTGATAATATGAGTTAGTATGGTTATCCATTTTCTTGGGGGAAATGTGAGAAACCTTCTCATTACGTTCCATGTATGATATTTCCTCATTGGTAGCAAGGTATAGAGAACCAAAAACAACCTCTTATTGAGATAAGATGATATTTTTCTTCAACATTATATTCCATTTCTATTTCCTAGTCATCATGGTCTTTGTAGATATATCATTCTTCTCAGAGGTAACTGAATACTCACAAAAAATAAACATCATTGTTGAGTTAAGAAAGAATCTAATGTATTCAAATTATAATATATTCAATGTAGATAATACAATAGAGGTTAACTTACATTTGATAGAAATTGAAGAGACTCTTTTGGGATATGCCTAACACCGAGGGGTGGGGATCATTGTTGGGAGATTTCTAAACCAATTATAACTCTTTATCCCTGTACCTATTGACCTATAAGGATCATGATTCTCTGGTTCTATTTTCTCTATCTCATTAAATAACAGGAAAGTAGAAAAAATAGTTCATGATATTTTTACAAGCTTCAATGCTCAAAAAGAGAATATATGTCCTTTCCATGTATGGTAATGAAAAGTGCACATATTCTCTACAATAATGTACATACTATTTCTGTGGGTCGGCTATGAAAACATTTTTTTCTAGTGTGATTCCCTATACATTAGAGGGGGAAGGAAAACAATCCTATTCCAGAACTTGTGATGATCTTTTCCAACTTGAAGCTTCCATGATCTTCATTATACTTCCACTAAATACAATCCTCTTCATTATTGATAATGTAGGTTCTGAACTTGGTCGTTTTTAGTGCTACTCACTTGGATACTTGCAATGAAGTAGTCAAGAAAATCTTATTTCTTCTTCTCTGTTATTCTTAGTGAAAAACCAACTACACTAAAAACGTTTTCTTCCTTATTCTTGGTTAGAATAAAAAACACTGATGTCTTAGTTTAAACACTAAGTATTATCCCACTAGGTATCATCAAAATTAAATCTCCATTATTATTTTCATATATGCATGTGATCATGCTTGTGACATTAAGGTGAACTGTTCATTTTCTATCAGTTATTCTTGGTGCAGTTAATATTTATTTAACAAAATTGCACCATTTTTACATTTTCATGAAAGCATGCCTAGAATCCTCTCTTCTCCCATTTTATCTTCATAAATTTTCACTTGTTTCAGTAGTATCTAAATCACACACCTGAGTAAATGTTCTTCATGCATGTTCTTATTCAAATCCAAATGGATACAGCCCACAATTCACCTTGCTATTGCACACGTGAAGGGAAGCAGTCACGTGTGTACACACTATTTTTTTCTTATCACTTATGAGTGGTTGTATGCATCAACTACCCCATCCCCCACTGGTATTCATCTTTAAACAATCTTAAAATTTCTCAGGATTCTACAAACAATTCACATGCAGTCATGTTTCATGTGTGCACTACCCACCTTAAAACAAGTCCTTGTTCACTAAACATGAACATGAAAATAGTATAGATGTAATGTGTAACTACATGGTGTTTACCTTATTAAAGGTTGTTGGATATCAGTTATTCCTCATGCATTAGGATCATGACTCTTCCTCTTTGTAAATCATAGTGAGACTGAGACACAATCACTGGCTCACAGTGTGATGGCCTTCACAAAGCATAGTGAGGGTTTGTAAAATCGATCACGTGTTGTAGTAACCCTTCACACAGAGGTGTAATTATTCATCAAGAGACACTTTATGAGTTCTTAGATCTTTTTTATTGTCTGTGAGAACTTTCTTCATAAAGATATAAGGCTTACAAATCTACTTTCTTTCCATTTGAGGAATAGAAACTCATATATCCTCTATTATGAGAACAATAGCTCTCAGATAATGAATGAAAATAGCTACTTCTCAGCACGAGACCTCTATTTTAATAGGATAGTGTTTCTCCCTTTTCTACCATCATATTTCGTGAGAGATTACCTTCAAAGCTCTTCATTTAATAGTCGATATTCTCTCATTAAATAATTGAGGGCTTCAGTTTAAAAGATATTTAAACCTGTTAGAAGATATTCCAGGAGTTGTAGGTGTTTAAATTTTATATGAACATATTTCTCACTGATCAGGTGGTGGAATTATTGATATTTTTGTATCAATTTTTTGATTCCTCTCTAAAATCCACATGGCCTTTGAAAACGTCATTTTCCACATTCTTCTTAAAATTTCACCATATCGCTGCATGCATGAAAATTGAAATTAAATGAAAGTTGTCATTTTGATCTATTAGACAACTTTCTCTGTATATGATGTCCAACGGTTTTCCATGGTAATCATGTCATCTACTCTGGTGGGTAATAATGACGCTGGTGTGCGTTGGCAGAGGAAGAAGATAACGTGGTTTAAACCAATAGTAATGGGAGATTGGATAGTCCAAATTCATTCATGCGTGATGAGGGATAGATGAGTGACCATAATTAGATCACAAGCACGGATAAGATGTGTGGTGGAGATAACTTCCACATTTTTATATGACAAAATGTAACCAAAAATCATTTTCCCACATATAAACAGAGACATGAGTTGAGCGTGGTTTAATTAAAAAAGCCAATCCCCTCAATCACCATATTACTCATTATCCCTACATGGAACTTACCAATACCGTGTACTATGGGTGTGCTCTACGCCCACCCTCTTCGCGGGCTTCAGCTCAATTATGCATTGGCTTAGCCCCATGCGCTCCTCTAGGCCTAAAAACGGCCCCCCATGCATGCAGTTGGTTTTCCAAGATGCATTCTCTTTGGTGTGGTTGACCTAGAGTCCCACATGTACCCATGGTCGAGGCTCTATAGGTGGGTCGGTTAGCTGCACAATATTTTGAGTATCCACATAAAAAATAGTTACTTATTATAAAATTTTATAGATACCTTAGAACAAAAAGTTCATTCATGGATACCATCTTCAAATTCCAAGCCTATGACACTCCTTTATATTTTCCTCTTCATGATTTTTTTTGGAACACGAATCCCAATGAAGATTAATCATCCTCAAATGGTTGATTAATCATTTTTTTAAACACTATGTCATATTTGACAAAGGTTCCCTGAAAATAAGATCTGTCCAAGAATAATCAGATTTGTATCAACATAGAGAGTTTCCCAGGGGTGGAATAAAATATTATGCATCCAAAACAATTCTCTGAGCATCATCACTTCAACCAACCTACATTAACATTGGAGCTCCTTCTTCATTTTTACCAGTATTGAAAACTATTGACAAAAAATAAAACATCGTACCCAAAGTGGTCCCAAATACGATTTTAGTTGATACTAAAGGAATTGGATTTATTTCTCACTCTTTAATTATAGGAAACACATTCCATATTCACAACATATTTATTTTATGCGTTGTACATACTTCACATTGATGTAACTTAGGAATTTTACCCTAAAAATAATGGGTATTTCATATCCATTTTTTATCTATATTTCATAGTGATTATGACTCAAATCTTACCACTTTTATAATGGAATAATGTCATAATCCGACTGTTTATCTGGATTACTTATGATTATACATTCAATGATGAATTAATATACTCTATATCTCAATAATTCTCAGGAAATTTAATCTTCTATTATTTTTAAATATATTTTAATGTAACAATAACATTTTCTCTCTCTTCATTACTTAAAATAATTTATAATATGTTTTAATAAAATTCATTTGAATCAATTTCGTTAGAAGATAGTCATTTTTCAAAAAAAATTCAACGTGGTTTTTAAAATTATTCAAATGATTTATTATAGAAATTATCTCATATGATTCACTTTTTTTAGAAAATTTGAAATGAATCTTCATTTTTATTCCAAATTATTCATGTATACATTTCATCAAGAATTTTAAAGTCATATTTCTTTAAAGATTCATGAAATGAATGGAATTTAACTTTATAATTACAGATTTTTTTAAATATTATTTTAGACGTTTTTATGTATATCATCAAAGAAAATTATTATAAAAATTAGTTAAATTTTAATTTTTTTTACAAAAATGGAAAAGATAATTTCATAATGAAATGAAATAGACTATTTTTAGAGAATAATTTATATATTATCAAGGTTATATTCAATGAAAAGGATTGTGATTATTTAATTTCAATATGAGAAGGATAATTTCATAAAATTTCAACTAATGATATTTTAATAGTATTCCCATTAGTCAACATCAAAACCCATAATGTTACTTGTTCTACAATGAAGATATATTGTAGCAATACAGCCTCATTCTTTATCTATATGGATTAAGACTTTTTCAAAGAGATTTGTATGGAAAATCTTTCTTTTCAATGGATTAATCATTCTTTAAAGAAATTTTCATGGAGTATACTTTATTTCCATAGGTTAGTAAGATTCGTTATATAATAAATCTTGATTTATTAATTTTATGAGAAAATAAAAGCTCTGTGAATCTCATTTATGATGTGGATATTTGGACATTATATATGATGGGTGCACCCAAATAGCATTGGGTGAGCCTGATGTAGATTATACAATGGGTGTTCCGAGAGAGTACACCACTTAATAAGGTGGTAATTATGTTATCTAGTGAATTATATTTTATGCCGACCATATGGTACTTCCAAATATATGGGTTTTTTATGGTTTCCATGATGATAATGATCAATTATACCAACACATTGTAACTATTATTTCCATTGGTTTATAATGCTTCATTTTGGGATGATTGATATCACATGGAACTTGATTATTGATTCTTGTAACAATTTCCTTTATTAAAACCATATTTTATGTTTTTATGTATGATTATGTTGGAATTGGTGGGTATAAGTTGTTTTATTATTCACTAATACATATTTATTATTTCATCCTACCCTTATTAACTTATTATGCTTACTAGTGTCATTAAATTATTAATTATTATGTCTACCCACACTAAGCATTTGACATCAGACTTCTTATGTTACATTTTCCTCATGTTCCAAATAATTTGGTTAAATAAATTATTTCTAGAAGGGTTTTTTATGATTGATGATGATTTCAGAATGTGAAATTAGAAAAGTTAGTTTTTGTGGGATAAATTATCATTTAAATACACATATATTATTTAAGGAAGGGTTTATCCTAATTAGATAAATCTATGAACATAAAATATCCTTTAGAATGTACGTGATCCAATATTTTATATTTATGTCATACGGATTGGATAGAAATGTCATGTTGTATTTATTCATATCAAAGTCAGAATTATCATGTTTATGATTTCAGAACCAAGTCTTGAAGTGAATGTTTGGGGCCCTTATATAATTAGTTATCTATTTTGATTAATAAAAATTATTTTATATATTTCTATAGTAATTTAAATGATATTATGTTTAATTTAAGTTTCTTTTATTTGGGAAATAGTTTATTCTAGTTTTTTTTGTGTTAGATAACATTCAAGAGGTATCTAAAGGAGGTTAACATAGTTATTATGTTTTTTATCTATTAATATTAGTTATTTATGTTAAATTTTATAATGAGGTTTTTAAATATTTTTTGGGATTTCATTAGGGTCTTCTGAAGTGGAGGAACTTACATACGAAATCTTTGTTAGAGGGCCTCATCCGTCTATGGCTTTATTCCATTTATCCACATGAAGTCTCTTCTTATTGATTTCAATACATTAAATAAAAATTAAATGACCATTATGAATGTAATAATTGAATATGTTATGTATATTATGAAATATAAAAGGAAATTAAATCCCATGAAAATATAATATGAATAATTAGTTTATTTTTGGTTCACCTATTTAATATTTAATTATGAATATAATATTATATTAGTAGTATAAATTGAAAAATATTTTTTTTATAATTTATTTTTTTCTAAATCGTAGATTAAAATTAATATAATTATATTTTTTAATGTTTTATAAATTTATTTGAGGATATACAGTTTTTTATAAGTGACATTTCCTTTAAACATGTTAGGAATCAATAAGATTTTCCAATTTGTTAACGTCCTACAAATGATGTAAATTAATAGAGGAAGGAATGCATGATGGTTTAACATAAATGGGAGTTGATTAATCTTTTTTGTGTAAGTTTATTATTTAAATCATTAGGTTTAATTTTTTTCTCTTATGATTATGTATTGGTTATTGAGAAAAATATTGATTGTATTAAACATTACATCAACAAAATGATTTTTTAATGTTCATTTGAATGTTATAAAGAGTTAAATATTTTTCACCTATGGGTAACATGATGAAATAAAAGTCAATGAACAACAATTTAACATTAGATAAGTTTTTTCATTGGTGGTGTGTCAATGGTTAGGAATGTGGTATTAGAATGGATTATTTATTCTTTTTATATTTAATTATTTGTCCATAATTTGTTAATAATCATACAGGAATAATTTTAAATAAAACAGTATTTTGTATTAACATTGATCATTGGGAAAATCACATATATATTGGTGTTTTATGTTAGAGGGGGCAACTTCCTATTCTAAAATACCTTTATAGTCTATAATTTATTTGTATTTTTAATGTTTACTCTTTTTGAATCTTTTTTAGAGTTATATTTTACTGGTCTATTGGATTTTTTTTTATACCTCCTCTTTTCATTATTATTCATATATTATTTAATAAATTTATGTAATTCTAAATTGTTACCTTTTATCTATATGTTTAATGTTTTGTGACTTTTGAATTCCTTTGGTTTCTTCAGTTATTCATTGATAATAAAGGCTTACTTTATCAACTTATTTGAGATCCTTGATGAGAAGGATCATTATATAAATGTTATTGGTAGTGTTTTTTGTTTAAGTGGGATATGAAATATTAAAGAGTTTATTATGAGAGATAAAATATTTTTTAGATGAAGACATTGGTAAAATATTAAGTTTATCACTATGTTAATGTTTTTGGATACTCTGTAATAATTAGTTCTTTTTATAGTATCATCATAATTAAAAGATTTGAAGATGTTTTTTGGACAACTTTTAATTATATAGTATAAATTATCATCTAACTAAAAATGGTTTCCACTTAAAATTTATTTTCAAAAATATTCATTTCTAAAATAACCTATAAATCCCTTCATTCAAGATGAAAAGTTATTTTGTCCAGTATTTCAACATCACTGTTGTGTTCCCTCATGTATTGGTTTTTTTATGATATTATAAGATTTATATTCCAACATATTGAAATTTTAGTTGAAAAATATTTACTATAGAAATATTGTGTATGAATTTTCTATCCTATTATGTTTAATAAAATAATGTTTTTTCTTTATTATCATTCATTCCATATGGGTGATGGATCGTTTGAAAAGTGTCGATGTTATGGGTATGGTAGTAGTGGTTTCACACTATGTGAATAGTTAACTACGTTTATAATTATGGAATGGTTTTTGAACTTACCAAGGCCATTGATAATTATTCCTATGATTTATATTGTTATTATTGTTGGATATGTGGTATTTTTTCTCAATAATATACTATAATAATATGTCAATATGATCCAAAATAAATTTTTTTAATGATAAAGAAAAATGTTCTCATAGGTACACCATCTATACATGATATTTTTAACAACTATACCCAATTATAATTAATTAGTAATAAATATATTTGGATTTGATCTTGGAAACACCGTGGGGTGACATATATATAATTAAGAAATAAAACTCACTCTAAATTTGGATGTGGAATTAATAGAATATTTTTGTGGGTTAGAACTAAAAGTAGGATTACCTATGCAATAACATGTATTTTGTGTTTGAAACATGATTTTCTTAGTTGTAAGAGTATACAATTTTAGGTAGAATTAATTTTTACATAAAATGTTGTGCTCAACATTCTCTATG
This sequence comes from Viscum album, assembly GCA_963277665.1. Taxonomy (NCBI): domain Eukaryota; kingdom Viridiplantae; phylum Streptophyta; class Magnoliopsida; order Santalales; family Viscaceae; genus Viscum; species Viscum album. Next base: position 1,183,255,867 of record OY728146.1, read on the forward strand.
GTGTATTTCGAATATGAACCAAAGATGTTTTAGATCCAAACTGTGACAAGTGAGTTATCCATTTTTTTATTTTTGGGTTTTGATTGATTATAGTGTACATTTTTTGGATTATATGAATTTAGGTTTTTAAAATAAAAAATATTAATTTTTATATTTGATTTATATGGTGGTTCTTACATTGGCATCAAACATAAATCTAGTATGTTATTTTTTTTCATATGGTGTTTATATATTTAAATTTAATATAAAATTATATACATAGATGGATGATTGAATGAATTAAGAACTCTCCATAAACTTATGTACTTTTAGTTATTAAAATCATAAAAAGGTATTGGGGTGAGGCAGTATTATATTATCATGAGTAGTCATGTGGCTTATGAAATTGTTTAATTTTAGTTTTTTCATATTTTCTATTTATGGTTAATATCTAAATTGATGAATATATATTTTACTTATTTATAGTTTGGTTTTATATATTAGGTAGTTTTATAAAATATTATAGAGTTAGAATATGTAGTAATTATCATATAGCATTGTACAATATTTATGGATATATATAATGTATAGATAGAACATAATAACATTTTTCACATAATGCACTATTGACATATACTAACACCAATAATAGGATTCCATTCACAAATTATTACATTAGATAGTCAGTACACTCAACCCCATGATGATTTAGGTATGTTCTTTTGGGTATATTGAGGAACAATTTGTATTGGTGGAAGATTAGGGAATGGGTGCTACAAGAGGTATCACAATACTGTTTTAGGCATTTAATGACTTAATATACATAGTTTGGATATTCATTACATTTTAATTTACAAATAAAAAGACTAGATAAACCTATTAGGGATAATAGATTAGGTTATTTGGGGTTGTGTGGGTCAGTAACCATATAAATAAGTGATTCTTTTGAATAAATAACTTGTTTATAAAAATGTGGAAACTTCTAAGCCTTATAGAGATTAATATGGATATAATATTGTTTCATTCATTTAAAATACTCATTATGGAATTTCTGATGACATATGTATTCTTTTCTGTGATTGATAACATAGAATTTTGAAATCATTGAATAAAACATCTAATGAATTATTTTAAAGAAATGTCATCCATAAGCTAGTTTTCGTTATTAAAACATTTAACAATAAATTATTTATTTATTTGTTTAATAACTCTTTTTGACACATTATTTAATATAAACCTCATTTAATTAAAGATATAATTGTTTGATATTTTTAAATAAATATAGAGGAAGATGATAAAATGAAATTATTTGAATAGTTTCATGCAATCCTATTGAAATTGATTTTTCTAAATTTCTTGTAGATAATGTAGTATATTGGTTAAGTGAAACTAGGTACTATAGAAATGAAATTATGTCATGTTATCTTTATAAATGAGAACCATATTTAAACTTAATTTGAATAATTAATACTATTTTAAAACTATACTTTTTATGGTGGGGAAAAATAAAAATAAATAGGAAATTGTTTTGTTGGGGAGAACCATGAGGATAGTAATTTCCCGTGTGGATTTATTTTGGGAATTTGAAGGGTGTTATAATTTCAAGAAGGAACAATAATCATGAGTGATTAAATTCCTATTTTTGATTTTGGAGTTAAACATATAATTTAATAATAATACATTGGGATTATTTTTGTCAGATTTGAATTGGTGATTTGGAAGGGAATATTATTTTGGTTACTAAATTTGTTTATAATTTTTATTATTAAAAGTAATATAGTGAATAGTTTTCACATACTTTTTTCTTGGATATATTATTTATGGTTTTATGTTTTGAAGTAATAACTGAATTTAGATATCAAAACAATTAATTGGTTTAATTATTGAATTGGGATTGTGAGAGAGCAAATTAAATATAAAATGTTTAAATTAAGATTCTAATGATTTTTTATTATTATAAAATCATGAAAATGTACTATGAAGTCTAGGGAGAAGTAAAAAAATTTAGTTGGGTAATGAAATATTCCACCGAATACATGGAATGGGTACATTAGGTAATATGTGGGATAAATAATGGGGGAATCTATTCCCTAATTAGAGATATATATCTTCTAGGTAGATGAAATTAAATTTAAGCACCAAATCTATAACAAGTAAAATTAATTTATATGGTCATACACTTGGAGAAATCATGTATTCAATAAATTTATCCAAAAATATTATTTGAATCATTAATTGTTTGGATGAAAAACTGAATTTAATTTGTAAAGAACCAATTCAAAACATAATTCTTATAATTTCACAAACATTAAAATGAATAAATATTGATTACATCACTTATTCATATAAAAATGATTTATGGTTTTATATTTTGATGGAGTTTTTTAAAAAAAAAATTCTGAAAATGATAATTACAATTACAATTAGTTTTTCTCTGAATTAATTGATTTTATAGCCCCTATAATTTGTTAGGATATGAATAATATAAATCAATAGTGAATTCCTTGGTTTTATATTGAGTTCATAAATAAATTAATAAATAAAACACAAATTGTTTAAAATAATCACATCCAATGATAAAGTATATGTTTACTATAATCCAATTATAATCCTTAGTTATATTATTCTTCATTATTGAAAACATATCTATTGATGGAAAAAGTGTTTATATTTATATATTATAAAACACAAATATAAACATTAAAATAAATAAATAAAAATAAATAACTACAAAATCCTTCATACATCATAGAAACCCCTGATATAAATGAGTAATTTCATGTGATCATTGTAAAATCTACATTGAAATCATTTTAATTACAATATATCATGAAGAAAACATGGTAAAGAAGGGAAATATTTAAAAATCCGAAAATTTACCCCTCCATGAAACTTTCTTCTCCCCTTAACAAAAAATTTACCAAATGCCTCCACTTCTCAAAAATGGATCAGTGATGTTTCATTGGTTATCTTAAAGTGATACTTAGAGATCAAGGATTCTAATCTTGGTAAAATAGGGACATTAAAAAAATATGGCATCTGATTAAATTATTATTATATGATTCATGATTTAGATATACAATATAATAAATTTTACATCAAAAACATATATTCTAATATCTTGGTTTTCGAGAAGATCATGATTTGTGCATGTCTTAACTAGAAAAGAACATGATTTTAATATTAATATGTCATTATTTTTCAGGAGGTGTATGGTTGGAGATAACATTACTTTTGGTTTCGTCCTCAAACTTTTTATACACATGGTTCCCAAGAAGATATGTATTATTTTTTGGTATTATGGTAAACCAATAATGACGGAATTACATCTCAATTGTATCTATTATAGTCTCAAAACTCATGGGTCCAGAAAAGATTAGTTTATTCTTAATTTTATATATTTTATTCAACATTTAAAATATTTTAATAAAAAAATAAATGATATAAATAAGATGTGAACATGTTTTTGGAATATTCCTTTACAAAATTTCACATCAATATATGAATTTGAAACAAACCAATACTGTTATAATTAATTTTCATCATGAAATTACAAAGATAACAATAAAATTGATGTATTATAGAGTAAATAATATTAAATGGAACATAAATTTTTCTAAAATATCATTTCATACTACATATTCTTATAGAAAATCACAATGGACCAATACACTGATATTTCAAAATTCCACGATACTATAAATGAGATTCCATGATACTATTTTGAAATCTCATTACATAAACACTTAATCATTACCCAACATCATTTTCATAATCAACATCACAAATAGTGATCACATGTGACTTCCCTTTATCCTTTGATTTAAGTGGTTGCTCACGTTGATCATCATTAACCCTTGGATTATGGAATTTATTAGAATAATGCCCCATTTCATTGCACTTGAAGCATTGAAGTGTTGGTGGTGTGTTCTCTACAGTCTTTTCTTTATTCACATCATTAGAAACCCTTTTTCCATTACTTCGACACTCAGCTGCTCGATGACCTTATTTTCCAAACATAAAAAATTTTCTAGTCCCCTTAAGACAATCTCCCCCATGCATCTTTCCACACTTTGAGAATAAAGAAACATTCATCTTATTTTTATCATTATTCTGAGATTTCTCCTTGAACTCCATCTTTTGTGTTTTTGAAAACCATGAGGTGGATATGTTACACCAACTTCCAGTTCTACCTTTATATCACAACGCACAATTTATTCATAGCTACTGAAGTCTCTTATAGCTAATTCCCTTCAAATACTTGGTCTTAAACCACTGAAAAATCGATCAACTTTACTTTCAGGTTGGATGATAAAGCCATATGCATACCTTGCAAGTCTTGTAAATTTTTTTTCATGTATACCAACAGCTTCATCATCCTTCTTCATAAGCTCAAGAAACTCATTTTACATCTTTTTTCGAATAATACTATGGATTTACTTACTGAAAAACATGTTCATGAACTTGTCCTATTCCATGGATTCAATTTCATCTTGGGGCCTTGTATTTATAATTAGAGTCCACCACTGGTCTGCTTCACCTTCTAAATGGTAAACAACTAAAATGAATTTTTCATGTTCTGAATAGTGAAGTATGGAAAATATATTTTCAATGGTACTGGTCCATTGTTCAGAAATAGGTGGATTAGAAGACCCATTGAAAGACGGTGGACGTTGCCTAATAAAGGACTCAATTAAATATTGTTCCCTTCTATGATAATTATGAAATCCAGAATGATTCATATCTTGTGTAAGTATAGCAATAAGATTTTTCACTCCATATCCTTTCACATTTGGTTGCTCAAGAGGACAGTCCTTGCATTGTCCATTACATCGATCAACACAGTTCCTTCATTTTCCATCCATCGTCTAAAACCCAAAAATAACAGTGTGAGAGGCAAAAATCATTCTAGGAAAACAACATAATAAAGGGGAGTACCTTTAATATCTAACATATTATGTTTAATTATAACATCATTACCATAATTCTAGGACTATAACCTATACTTATACTTATCCTTAGGGACATCCCTAGGCATACCTTAGAAATATCTCTAGGGATCTCACTAAAGTTCTCGCATCCTAGTTTCCAAAGGTTGACTAAACCTTTCCTCTGATACCAATTATAGATACCCAAAGATTTACGTACATGGACATTACATTACTTTTGCTTAATACTTAATACATAACAAACACAGACACACAAGGACCATAATATTGTATTTTCTTTGTAAACTCTGCATTTAATCATCTAATCGTGATGAAAGATATTCAACATCTTTCCTAAAGATCTTCCCCTTTTGTTTTCTTACTTAAAACCTTTATTTATGTCCTATGGAAAAGAAAAAATAAAATGGGTGAGCTCAAATTCTCAGTAAGGGTACGAATAGAGAACATAAAACAATCCATAAACATTTGAATTCAAAAGACTGAAGATAAAATATAACCATCAAAATCTTGAGAAAAGTCATAAATCATGGATGTACGTAAGGAATATATCATAAAGGAACATCAATATTGAAAAAATAGAATGGGAATAAATCATGTAATTGTGGAAACCATTAAGAACATGTTATGATATCTATAGTAGCCAAGGCATTGCTTCCCAGAACATATTAGTGGACAAAGCCCCTTTTTGAATCGAGTTCACTCCTCATTCCAGTCCTATAACACTGAACTGAATTAACTTACCATTCCAGCCATGTCTATCTAATGAGATATAAATCTTTAACCAATACATTGGAGGGAGATATTGGTCCCACCCATATTTTAATGAAATCATTCATACTTGATCAACAAAATAAACATAAAACATTCATCATAACCCAAAGAATAAAATGGGTTTCACAAACATCATCCCATCATTTCATAATCCATATGAAACAAATAGACATTTCATCATAAGAAAAGTGAAACCATGTAAATCATAGAGACATTAAACATGAAACATATACATATGAAAAAATGTCATCTTAGATGGAAAATGATTTTGATAAAACATTTTAAATAAATTCTTGAGTAAAATATCTTTTCTTCTTCAAAATCATTTTCTTTTCACAAAATGCCATGCACTTTTAAAATAAAATTATTTTGTTGAAAATAGTAATAAAATATTGTAGAGTATGCTTCATGAATATGAGGCATTATGAAACTATAAAAATTCGTTCACGCCGTATAAGTTAAAAATAACATTCTTCTCATACTTTTGTCAGAAAAGTCAAAAAGTACCTCGTATGGTAAACCAAAAGAAGATTCCTTACATACCATGTAGTAAAAGTAAAAAATAGGTAAAAAGGACATTAAAAATACATGAAAACATTTTTATAAAATATGGACATGGAGGATAAATATAACCCCAGTAAAGACTTACATATAAGCAATCTCGGATAGAAAACAATTGAGATTGAAACACTGTCCCTTACCTTATGTCTGATATGCTTCGTATGTATCCGAACCTCCTGTATAATGATTTAAATAATTTCATTTTATTATTACATAATCATATTCACTGTTATTATATCATATATGTTTCACTTAGGTATTTATATTAGGTGTTCATTTGTCAATTCCATGTTAAAGTAGCGTTTTGGGTAAAATTGTTTCATTTATCGTACGGGTTTGGAATTGTTGTTCTTGATATTATTATTACTTATATCACGATTTACATACTTCCAGAATGTAAAACATGATTTATATATCATATATATTCAGTATATATATATATATATAATATATAGATAAATGAAATAAAACACACAGTTCATGGAGACGGTAGGCCGTATGTACGCATGAACACTGTTTTCCTTTATTTATTGACTTGAATGGAAGTAAATAGATGATATATATATATATATATATTAATACAATAGCTTAATTATGTCATATATTTCATTATTATTCATTATATATACTTTATAATCATTCTTTAATGCTTAATCATGGAAAATGAATCTCATCGCGTTCGTGGAGACGGTAGTCCGTACGTACGCACGAGCGATGATATCATTCCCATGATCATGGAATTGTATTGAAGTGTATGAATAATATTACAGAATCAATATCACTTTACAATAACCATATATAGTTATTTATTTACACCATTATACCCATCTAAGTAAGGTGGTGGTCGAAAACAGATTACACCACGGCGTGGAGAAGGTATTTCGTACGTACGCACGCGCGGTGATTTTGTTTTCCATAGGATGGATATAAGGTGAAATAAGGTTGTTTAATATTTATAATAACATATAAGTATAAAATTAATACTTATGTTATTACTTTATAATGAAACAACTAAATAAGAATAAGTTGAAGAAGAAAGAAACTTGAAAGAATCGAAAGAAGAGATTACCTCTTCTTCGACGCACCTCCTTTAAGCCTTCTCTTAAAGAAGTAGAGTTGGTCTTTTGAGAAGACCAGAACCTCTATAATGTTTCAAGGGATGTGGATAAGATAAATGGGCAGGGTTTGGCCGAGCTTCAAGTCTCAAATGGGTGTGAAGAGAATAGGGAAGGAGTTCCCTTTTTATAAGGGAGGAGAGATGCACCTTTTGGAAAAACTCAAAATATTATTTAATAATAAAGTAATATTCAGTTTATAATAGCTCCAAATTGATTTACTTCAAATATAATGTGGGGACAGGTCCAAATAATCTCATCCAATAGATTTTATAAATGTTTAGGTTTCAATTTTAACCTTATAATTTATATTTAACTCTAAGTTAAATAATTTAACTTTTACCGTGTCTTCTTCTTTTCTTACACTATAATGTTAATAAACTTACTATAACAAGCCAAACGAACCCCAGGTTGTTTATTTTTAATATATATACCCTTATCTAAGTCATTTTTCCGAACCTTAGATTTTTAGAAATAAAATAACAATTAATAATATAAAACATGTCATATTAACCTATAAAATTAGGGGAATTCTTAAAAATTCTCAAATTACATTTATTTGGGTATTTATAATATCAATTATTTTAATATTTCATTATTTATGTAATTACTGCATCACCATTGTGTCACAAATAACTTAATTTATTTCATGTCTAAAAATTATAAATAAAATACCATTAGGTAGGAAAGCATTTTATCTTTCTAATTAATAATTATAGTCGAATTTATCTTATGTATAACACTATAATAAAAATGTTGTAATCATTAAACATAGATTTTAACTATTTTAACCCTTCTTTAAATAAATTAGTAATAAACGTCCTAATCTAATCCATGTGGACCTAAATGGTCATATGTTATTCCTAAGGTTGTTTTTGGTCGAATAAAACTTATCCAATATAATTAGGACATGTGTTAGGTTAATAATAATATAATTTTTACCCTTAATTACCCTATTTACTTTTAACTGTGGTATATAAAAGTAAAAATTAATTATTCACCAAAAATTATTTTCATCTCATTGAATCAAATTTTAGTCCTTGATATTAACTGTGTGTTTCGGATTTTCAAAATTCCACTCACAGAAATGGTAAATTATGTTTTATGTGAATTTCCAAATTCTCCTAGGAGGTGGGAAAAAGACGGTGAAAAGTTCAATAAAATTTTTATATATCAAATATTATTATAAAATGACTCCAATAAATTACATTGAACATATATAGTTATTAAGTATCAATTTTGACTTAAAATAAATTTAAATCAAATAAATAATTATTTTAAAAAAAGTAGGTTTTTAAATTGTAACCTAGTGTTTTCACTATTCATCAAAAATTGAAAGTTTTTAGAAAAATACCAAAAATTCACCCTAGGATAATTTCGATATTCTAAATCCAAAAATGAAGTCCATTTCAAAAGATAAAATTTATAAAATTTTAAAAAGTGGGTATTACTATTTATAATGGCATGTTTATATAACATATTGTTGTTTAGTAAAACGCGGTATTGCGTACAACACACGCTATCGTGGAAGGTCGTGATTGCGTGTAATGCAAGAAATGTTAGGGATGCATGTAGTGAAAGCTCCTTTTGGTGTAGCGTACAACACAAGACATCAATAAAATTAAAGAGAATATTTTTCATAAAATATAGGGGTGCTACATTAGTGGTGTTTGGGTTCTTTTTGAAGCTGATGGCCACAATTTTGAAAATGTAGACTGGGCCCCATGGTTAGTAGAATGAGTGATGTCTAACCTACATGGTTTCACAAATTGGGTGGCTTGAGGTAGTAGTATTATGGGGTTCGTTTGATTTTTCTAAAACTGTGAAACCCCAAGTGAATGTCTATGTGCAATTAATAACCCCCAGGAAAGAGATTCTTTAAATGGGCTACACACAGTTATCCAAACCATGTTACTAGCCCATATGGGGTGCCACATTAAGAGAAACCTACCACATGGTTGTCACACAATTTTTCCATCCACGCCACCAAATAATGTACCATTTCTTGTGTGGGTGATTTTATGGTATTTCCCATAATTAGTTTTTAATTAAACCCTTATTTTTTTATCTTTTCTCTAGTGGACCATCCCTCCCCTCTTAGAACGATCCTTCTCCCCTGAAACTCTTAGGTTTTGAAATAAATCCTCCATATAGAATCTTATCCTCTTGTCATTAGATCCATCATGAAGATAGAGGTATTAATTTCTGTCTTCTCTATTCAATTTCCAGATTCTTTATTTCTATATTGTTCTATCATGAATCAATATCATTTTCCTTATTTTTAAAGAATTTCACGGCTTCATCCATATCCTCATTTCTAGCTCGAATCAAAGGCTTATGTTGAATGAGGGAATCACTATGAGTCTAAGTTTGTTTTCTAGAATATTTCCCATTGAATTTTTGTATTTTTTAAATTTTTCCATATTTTTGTGACCTGAATATTTATTGTGACACCTTTAATATTGTAATTTAAATAAAATGGGAGACCATAACTTGCCAATTATGACTTGAGCTAGTGGCTAGTCTTCCCCTAGGGTTGGTCACCTTAAATTATTCCACCCAAATAAGGGTGATCCAAATTAAATGCTAAATATAATTTGATATAATTTTTTTAAACCTCCCTTGAGGTGTGTTTTCTTATAATTAATACACCTAGAAAACGAATTAAATATAACTAACTAGTTTCACAATGAGTTTGACCAATGCCTTATACCTTATGACATAAATGGGTTTCCCAATAGAAATGACATTTCTAACGTGGATTCAATTTTTAAATTAATATTTTGTTAAATAATATGAATTTTTAGCAATGTTATATCCTCATCTAATGATGAGGGTGATACAACAGGTTCTAAATTAATGACCCAATAGACGGGATCATCATTCCAATGATAGAATCTATTAATACATTGTAAAAATGATGGGGGTGAAACTATCTATCCACAGTGTGTGATCATTTTTCATTATTTTTATTTACCTCTAGATGACTAATATAAGTTCCCTAGGGGAGACCCCTTGGATGGACATAAAGGAATGATGGTTGTACCATGCCATGAGAGATACTCAAGACCCTATGTGTGAAACTAGGAATGATCATAGAGTTTAGTTTGTGTTCTGTTCACACCATTCTTAGAGTGAAAATTGGGACATCATTATTGGGCCACCATGGATTGATTCCTTAGGTATTACATATATACCATTCCCCCAAGGTGATATGTGGTATTCTTTTATAATTTATATGGAATGGACCAGGTTGGATCTTTATATAATTATTAAAAGGATAATTAAATTAAAAATAAAGTTAATTTTTTTTAAGAAATGTTATTTTTGTTTTGGAAGTGTAGTGATGTGTCTGACAAGCCCAATCACAAGATTGGGGATAGTCATTCATTTTACACATTTTATCACTAACTCTTCCTTTATAGGATTTCTTAGATCATACCCACTAGCATAGGACAAAGAATGTAAACATGGATTGGTGTCCTATTGGAACCAATATGATTTTATTTGTTTATTTATATTGTCATGTATTTATTATCAGTAGAATACTATTCATTTTTTAAAGCATGAGATGGATTGATATAGTCACCGTTGGTGGTGGAATACCGAGATTTTATCTCACAACCTACTTGGGATTCCATTGGTACTGGAGTAGACTTCATGACTATAGGTATAGATATAGGGATGAGGTCATGTTCTGATTCTAGATTGAATTTATAGGATGGATTTGGGCAAAATGACAGAGCCTATGCTTGATATGGTATTTGTAGGTGTTTTAAACCTTTTTGAAGAATTTTTTCTTCATGGGGTATATGCACGTATCTCCTCCCCTTGCATTAAAGTTTTTGTATGACACCATCATCATTGATGTCTTTTAATTATTTACATTCATCTTGTCTACTTATATTGCATGGTTTATTTCTATTATTTTGGATGATATATATTCTTTATATCTGCTTCCGCTATGGTGGGTTACCTGTCTGTTCTAATAGTGTCTACTTCTGTTGTTTCTTATTCATCATATATTTTGGTTGTCCACTCCTATCTATGAGGGAATATTCTCTCCCATGGACACACCTTAGTTCTTCTTTACTAGTCGACACCATCATCATTTTGGGAGGTGTAGTTGAGGTCTTCTAGCCACCATCTCAGGGTACTGCTAAGTGGTATCTGGGGCGTAACAATAGGAAATGGTAGTAGAGATCTTTTTTCCCTTTTATATTACTTTTTATGTTTATATGGGATATTAGGAAAGTTTAATTTGGTATTGATCCTATTATTGGGAATAGCTATCCCATTTATAGAGGAATCCAAAATTACTAGGGATTGGTAAATATTTTTATTGCTTTCCAGTTCAGTCAGTACGGTTTCTTTATGACTTTTCCATTCCTATATGCTTTGAAAATCACAAACACTTAATCATAAGAAAAATCATATTTCCCTAAGGATTAGTTTCTTAAGGGATGTTTTCCTTACCTAAGGAAAATTTTATCATTACATTTTATTTCATTGCCTCATTTTATAATATCACAAAATCAAACTCATTTTTTTATAAGTCAAAAACTATGATTTGTATATAAATCCTCAGAATATTTTAATTCATTGGATTAGATTGTGAAATCTCTAAATTTTTTACTATGAATTCTTTGAAATTAAGACAACGAATTAATCAGAATATAGAATCTGAATTCCTCATAATTGGGACTCTGTATTCTATAGAAATTAGACTTGAAATTGATTATAATTGAGAGTATAAATTCCTTAGAATTCAGACTCCTAATTCATCCAAATTTAGACTCCAGAATGTTTATAATTTAGATTCCAAACATGTGGAAAAACAAGATCTAAATATCCATGCCTTATATATTCTTGATTGTTTATATGATTAGACTATAAAATCAATTTTTTCCCCTTAACTCCGTAAATTTAGAAATTGGTTGGGCTACTTCATTTTCCTTACACAATTTATTTTTAGGAATTGATTCTGAACAATCTGTTTCTATCTAATCATTGGTTGAGTGACACATGTAATGGTCCCTTAGAGATTCAAGAAAAAATATGACTGTTGGAGGATGGAGACTACCATTATAGTTTTTCCTATAAATAAGATCTCATTTAAAAAAAGATGAAAACCCATTCCATTAATCTAGAGATTACATGATGTGATGATATTTCTAGAGAGAGAGACTCTCATGCTTTGTGTGGATCTCAACACCTTGTTTAGTTTTCTTTGTGCATCTCTGATTTTTGTTGAATTCAATTGAGATGTTCAAGGGATATGAAGGCAAAGGTGATGACTACCTTATAGTTCGAAGGGATTTTATGGATAAAAAGAAAGAGGTTCTGAAATCCTTAACGATCGAGGGCTTGCGGAGATAGCAAGATATATTATGAAATTTCTATCAAGGGATTACCCTGTTATGGATAATATAGACATTATTGAAAGTTTAAGTCAAGGTACCATTATCAAAGATTGTTGGATACCCTAATATTTGGGAAAAAATATTTTTTACTTGGTACTTACATTGTGTCGTGTTTTATTTCCACTGTATTATGATAAAGAAAGAAATTATGTTTTTCATATACATTCATTTACTATTATTTACTCTGATAAATAAAATTCTATATCTGTTAAGGAAGAATATTTCTTAAGTAATATTTTCTCAAGGATCTTCTATAGAACCATATTTCTAAAACCAAATAATATTTATTTCTTAGCTAAGAACTGAAATAGGATTTGTTAATTTACCTTGTTTAACTCGGTTGGACATAGTTTTCCTTAATATTAAAAATGAATGTTTGTAAACATACAATTCACCCCCACATGTAATTGAACTGTTATATACACTATTTCAATCCTAAAATTGTCACCAGAGCAAGTTTGAAATACTTATATTTACATATATGTTTTCTTTCTCATGTTTTCTATGTTTTATGTCCTTATTGCTTTACTTTTCTTGTGGAATTTTTCTATAGGGATTTTTTTAATTTTTTATTAGATTTTATTAACTTGTTTTTGTGGAAAAATATTTTCTTATATATGTGATGGAATTAATGTTGGTTATATGAAAATTTAAATCCTAACAGACCACCTATTTTTGATAATAATGATTATGGGTATTGAAAATATAGAATGAATACTTTTATCATTAACACTGGTGGATATAATATTGTTATGCTCACTGAAGATTACAAAATTCCATGAAACGAGGTCAAAACCTTCATCAATCAAGAAAAATAAGGAAATAAACTAAATTAAAAGGTACCTAATACTTTGTTGTGTTCTATGACTAAGAATATAAAGCCAAGTTTATTCTTGTGAAGCTACCAATTGCATCTGGATGAAACTTGAAGTTAAACATTTTGGTACTTCTAATGTGATAGAGACTACAAGAGCTATGTTGAGAGATGAATATCATGGACTCTTATTTCTTTATGGAGAACCAGTTGTCAAGATTCAACAAATATTTGTGACTATCATATTTATCCATCAATATATGGGAGAGAAAGGTCATTATGATTACACTCTTATGGAAAAGATAATGGATATTATGCCAAATGAGTGGGAATAAAAAATGATAGCTATTGATGATAATATGAGAGTATATCAAATCAATCTTGATGTTCTTTTTGGAACACTTATTTACCATGAAACCATAATGAATAGAGTTGATTATTTTAACAAAAATTAGAATGGTAATGGAAGTGTATCATTCATTACTACATCGAAAGTCATGAATCCAGAAATAGTAAATAGATATAAAGGTAAGAAAAATGTTTTATATTTGAATCAAGTGATAGCTATCATTCAGTGAATGAATTATCCAATCTTACTCGAAGGATGAATAAGATTGTGGTGAATATTTATTTTCAGTACATATATAAGAAGAAAGATATAAAGGATAAAAATGATTCTGATGTAACCTGTTAAGAATGTTAAAGGACAAGACATATCAGACCTGATTTTCCTATGCATAAGAGAAATGACAGGAAGGAAAAACAACCTAAGAGAAACATGATGAAGTATTATAAAACTAAGGACAATAATGTATTGAAATAAAATTACACCTAATGTGCTAGTGGTGGTGACACTTCAGATGAATCATCAGAATTTGAATCTTATGGTCAGAAGAATATTGGTCTACTACCCAAACTGTCCATTTAAAATCACCATCTTGTGGCTATGATTCATAATTCTGAATCCTTAACCAATATGTCTACAAATTAAAATTTTTTATGAATAATATTATGAATATTTTCAAGAATAATCTTCCTCATTAAAAGATGTCTCTAGATTTTCTAAAATTCTCGAAAAAAAAAATGTAATATAAGAAAGAAGTTAGAGAATGAAAATAATAGTATATATGTTTTAACTAAAGAAGTATCTGATCTGTATAAAGATCTTGATCATAAAAAATTTTAAAATTAAAATTGTTTCTAATGACCATAATGAATTTAATTTTGAGAAGGATAAACATTCCAAGGAGGTTGAAAATTTTATGTCTAATAAAAATAATTTAGAGAATAACCATGGTTCTAAAACTAATAACATTGAGGATAAAAACATGGTTATTATAATTAAGTCATAAATATTTTCCTTAATGAAATTCATGTAAATCATTACCTCTGGTAAGGAATATTTTGAGAAGATGTACTCCCAAATTATTTTTTAAGGAATCATTCTTGATCTAGTTATACACATTTGATACCAATTTTTAGAAATAGTTAATTTTTCCCCAATGTGCTCCATTTTGTTATAAATTTTAATGTGGTGGACATTGGGAGAAAATTTTTCTTTTAAAAAACCCAATATTTAGGTTTTCATAAAGCTCATTTTTCTATGAAAATGTGGATTCATTAAATCTTACTTTCAAAAATTTCTGGATGCCGGAATTCTTGGATTCTGATTGCCTAACTCTTTTATTTTTTATGAAAATAAATAAAGTTTCAACAAAAATACATGGTACATGGATAGTGGATGATCCTTATATATTAATTGAAATAATTTTTTTTAAATGATTTTCAAGATGGAGGTGGGAAAAGTAACTTTCAGAGATAATTCTCAGGGAGAAATTGTTGGCATATGAAACATTTTTATTCTCAGAAAAACATTAATTTCAAATGTTTTATTTATTAAAGGTATTAAGAACAACCTCATTAACATACTTCAATTATATGATGATGGTTACCATGTGATTTTTAGGAATGATAAATGATTATCGCCCAATTCCAAGGAAGAGTTTATTCTTTATTTTCATAGGAAAGAGAATGTATACACACTAAACATAAAAGACATTAAGAACCGAGATCTACCGTTCCTTAGAATAATTGGAAATCAGTCATTAATATGGAATAGACGGTTAGGACACTGTAATTTTATGAACCCATATATACTCTGAAATAAAATACTTGTTAAGTATCTACCGGGAAATAGATTTGATTCTTCAAAAGTTTGTCATCATTGTCAATATGGAAAGAAAAATAAATCATGTTTTAAGTTAATCAGTGAAGTCCCAACTTCTGATGCACTACAGTTAGTGCATATGGATCTTTTCGGTGTAACACAAACTAGAAATACTGAAGGAAAATATTTTTTATTTGTTTTAGTTGATGACTACAATAGATTTACGTGGGTCTATATTTTAGAAAAAATCATAGGCTTTTTATTATATTAAAACTTTTAGATCCCATGATAAAAATATGAATAACCTTTCATTGATAACTATTTATAGTGATCATGGAGGAGAATTTCCAAATTCAGATTTTGAAACATTCTGATGTAAGAAAGGCATGACTCATAACTTCTCATCTCCAATAACTCCTAAACAAAATAGTGTTATTGAAATAGGAAATAAAATTATTCATGAGAGAACTAGAACCATGTTGAGTAATTATTATTTAGCTAAACACTATTGGTCAGAAGATATTAGTACTTCTTGTTATTCTATAAATCGAGTTTTAATTAGTCCTTTTCTAAAAAAAACACCTTATGAATTATGGACTTGTAGAAAACCTATACTTTCTTACTTTATAGTATTTGGTTGCAAAGTATTCATCATAAATAATAAAGATAACTTATAAAAAGTTTCACCCAAATATGATAATGGAATATTCCTAGGCTACTCCAAAAATTCTATGGCTTGTAGAATTTTTAATAAAAATACTTGAACTGTTGAAGAAATAGTGCATGCTAAATTCAATGAAACTGATCCTTTTGTTTTTAATAAACCCCAACCTATAACTTCAGATGTGTTTTCAAGAACATATTATCAACCCTTGATTGAAGATATATATAATAAGAAAAATTGTCATGAAAACATTTCTAAACCATTTACCATATAAGATTTCATACTATATATTAATGAACTCGTTTTAAAAAACCCCCAGCGATTGTATCAGTGGTAATGTAACTCAACTTTTATGGACTATAGTTTCCTTAAAAAATGAAGTAGAATATCTAGAATTTCATTCCCAATTAGAACTAAAATCAGTATTTAAGCTTTAACTGATGATGATTGGTTTAAGGCCATGTTAGAAGATCTAAATTAAATTCTAAAAGAATAATGTCTAGACCTTGGTTGAAATACATAAAGAAACCACAGTTATTGGAGTAAAATGGGTCTAAAAAATAAGTATAATGAAAATGCAATCATAGTAGGAAATAATGTAAGATTTGTTTCTAAAGGCTACAATCAACAAGAAGGTATAAACTATGATGAAACCTAGGCTCAGGTAGTTATACTTGAATCTATTCTCACTTCACATGCCTTTATATAATTATTGAATATCAAATTTTTTCAAATGGATGTGAAGTATGCTTTCCATAACAGATATGTTCAAGAAGATGTATATTTTGAACAAACTACTAGTTTTGAAGATATAAAACATCTTAAACATGTTTTAAAAAATTCCAATGCATTATATATACATAAAAAAAGTCCATAGAGATTAGAATGATAGGCTTATACGATTTTTAATACAAAATAATTATGTTAAGGGAACCACTGATCCACATCTTTTTATAAATAAAGATAAGAAAAATGTTTTGATTGTTCAAAGTTATGTTGATGAAATTATATTTGTTTCAAAACATAAATTTTTAACTAATTTGTTTGCGAATATAATGAAATATGAGCTTGAAATGAGTTTGATGGGCGAGTTAAAATTTCTCCATGTTTTTAAAATTTCTCAAAAACTAGAATTGAATTATATATTAATACATATGAATATTAAAAATCATTATAAAAAGTATGTATATGACAACACTAAAAGTATATGTACTCTAATAGTTATGTCAAATTAGTTAGATCTTGATTATGCTGGGAAACCAGTAGATCAAACATCATTTAGACTATGATATAGAGATTATTATACATGACACCTAGTTGTCCAGAAATAATGTTTTGAGTATGATTATTCAAAATATATCAATCTAATCAAAAGGAATCTAATTTAAAATAAGTGAAAATAATTTTTTCTCTATTTAAAGGGAACCGTATATTTAGGTATTTTCTATAATTTAGGAAGTGATTCTGTTTTAAAAATCCTTTTAGATACTGATTTTGGTGGAAGTATAATGGATAGATAAAGTACATTTGGAACTGGTTATTTATTAGGAGACTCATTAGATTCTTGGTCATGTAGAAAACAATATTCAGTAGAAATTTCCACTACTGAAGATGAATATGTAGCAGCTAGATGTCGATGTTCCCAAGAGTTGTGGAAGAAACAAACACTCACAAACTGCAACATATGTTTTACCAAAACACTGATATTGTGTCGTAATACCTGTTCCATTTCCCTAAGACAAAACCATGAACATCAATCTAATGAAAAAATAGATGTTATGCATCACTTTGTTAGGAATAACACACTAAAAGGTGATATCATTATTCAATTTCATGAAACGTAAGATCAAAATTATGATATTTTTAATAAATATTTACCCTTTGATTGATTTTAATACATTGAAAAAAGTATGAAATGATAACGGTAAGGTAATATTCCATATTAACTCTTTGTTGAAACCTGTCTTCTTACAATAAGATACTCTTTTATTATAGGGGTAGTAAATTTTCTTGCTAAATAAATTTTTTTAATTAATTTTTTTATTCTATTAATAAAATTTTTCCTAATCAAATTTTTTTTGAATCAAATTTTTTCCCTTCTTAAATAAAGTTTTCTGGAATATAATGTTAATCAAGAAGGATCTTACTGACTACTGATAATTTTGATATCAATCCGAAAGGAATGTTTAATTACTTAAATTTTTATAATTTTAATTTTTCTTGTTGGAAATTTTGTCTTTTTTTAATAGGAAATTTCAAATTTAATTTCCTTAAATTTAAATTTTTACCTTAAAAGCCTTAAAAGATCTGAACTTACAAAATCCTTAATCGACATTAATGTCAACCATCAGATCATGTTGTGCTTCTTTAAACCATTAGATAAATATAGTAATATAAATATTTTCTTCAACCCCTATATAAAGGCCCTCGTATTATTTGTCCCACATTATTTGTAAATACTTTTTGTGATAAAAGTCTATCACTCTTCCAAAGGGTCGTTATGCATTTATAAGATTTCTTAGTCTATTGTTGTATTTGGAAGCCTCTCCTAAAATGAAAATGTCTTCAGTAACAGAAATCTCATAATGGTAAATTTACATGGAAATCTTAGATTATCAGAGGTTCATTTTGAATTATTATTCTCTCATTACACAAAATATTAAAATGAATGGATGAGAGAGTCTCTCCATAGACAAACCAATATGACATGGTATAGTTTATCGTAATTTTTTTTTGAGTTTTAGGAGGCAATATGTTTTTTAATAAAGGTGGAAGAGATAGTATTTTTTCAAGAATTATAGGAAAATCAATTCCCTTTCCTTCAAATAGGGAAACTACTATTGTTGGAATTTAATATGAATGGGAAGCATTTTTCTGCACCCACAAGCTACCGGAGCAGTCAAGAGGCTTTGAGAAGTAGATGGAAATAGAGTGCCTTGGACTAAAAGGAGTGAAAAAACCTATGATAATCCATATCTCAAAAAATTTCAGGATTCTAGAGTTATGTGTACATGGTTTTCTAATTACAATAAAAGGATACAAGGATTCCATGAAGAAAAGTGATATCTTCTTTCTGGATTTTCTGGTAATCCTAATGAAGATAAATTTGGTGCAATATATCTTGCTAAAAACATCAATATCAAGAATGGGACACTCAAATTGAAAATTATCATGTATCTAGAAAATATATCCTAGATCATAGTCATCTGCTTATATTTTTTCAAAATCAATACAGTTCTAGATATGAACATTTAAGATTTTTGGCTGATGGATGATACATTGTGGAGGATAAATGTTTGTTTCAATAGTATTTCTGGAAAATTTAATGACTTATTAAAAAATGATATTGAATCCTTATCTAATAAAGAATAAGTAGCATAGATTTCTATGAAATCATCAAATAAGAGAATGCATAAGGTACCAAAATTCGTAGAAAAATTTATAGTTCAAGAAACCCAGTCAGCACCCCCAAAGAAAAAGTAGAAAAACTGTTATCCTGATGAAGTTATAGCTAAGTAGAGAAAAGAGAAAAAACGTTATAAGGAAGTAGATTCAAGATTTATCCTAGATCTAACAGAGGTAATGGAATTTAAAATTAATAATGTTGAGTAATATGAAAGGCAAGAAAAACAGAAGAAGCTAAAGAAGAAAAGTTGTAAGGTAGAAACCGTTCAAGCTCTTCACAAGGATACTGAGAAATCATCTGAAAAAATTCAAGTGCTGGAATATTTTCTATAAGAATCAATACCAGTGACTTTGGGAAAAAAGTGACAATACCAGAACATGAAGAGGTTGAATAAATACTTCTGGAAGATGAATTAAAAGGAGAATAAGAGGAGGAAGAAGGTGATGAGAGTGATGATGTAATGAGGCATGTCAAAGAATATCATGAGAAAAATGACCTTATGAAAAGATTTAAATATGGACATGCCAAGATGAATCAATGCAATTTTCTATTCTAGAAAAAGATGATAAGGGTCAGTAAGAAGTTAATAATTCATTTAATGATGAATGCAGAAATCACGAATTTTCAAACCTGATGATCGTGAAGGAGATGCGGAGAAGGGAATGGGTGATGAAGATAAAATTATGCTAGAATCAGATAGTGAGCGTGAATCCCCAAGGGTAGTGTAGACCATTTCTAGAGTTGATAAAGTAAAACATGTGATATTTGATACACTAAAGAAAGATGTGGTAATAATGAAAGATGTTGAGAGATCTTCCAAAAGAATGGTGGTTGAGATAGAAAAATAATCCTTATCTACAGGGGAATTAGATTCATAATTTTCTTCCATGGGTCAGCAGATTATAATACAGTCATTGAAGAAATTATTCAACACTATCCCCTTGTTTCCATGTATTGACTCAAGGTGTTAGATGATTCAACACTCATTCAATCAGAAGTTAGATTTAGTTAGCATTCTCATGAAAAAATTCCTCAAGCTTTAGTTTGATTTGAAAACATCCTATATTAGGTATTATTGACACAAAAGGTCTTGAAAGGAGTTTAAAAAGTGGTCAAAGAAATCAATTTAAGATATGAGAATTCTTGATAACTTTCAGGATTCAGTAAAGGATGATTTTTATAGATCAGATGAATGGATGAAAGATCTAACAAAATTTTTAACAGAGAAGGCGAAACTTTAACAATTAGCATGGAATCATGAAGAAACATATCAGAATAAAAATAAGAATTCAGTTTCTTTAAACTTTAATAGGAAAATGGATATCATAATAGTTTTAGAAGAAATGTTCAATCAATAAAAATAGATACTGAAGTCTCATGAAGAAACCCTTCTGTCAAGGTATGAAAATATCAAGGCTCTGGAAAGGAAAAATCAGTATCAGGAACTGTGGGTCATGCTCATTGAAGAAGATCATAAGGAGGACAATAAATTGATGAATATCGTAAAATATTCTATAATGAAGGAAAAATAAAGGCGAATTTTTTTCCTTTCAATTATGGTCTTTTGTTGTATTTACTTTCTTGTACTAATTTGAAAAATCTTAATGAAAATTAGGGTGTTATATACTAGTTTTTTTATTTTATTAATATTTTAGGATCCATTTTTTTTCATTCCCTCTATTCCCTTTTTAAAATCACAAAGGGCGGAATTTAATGATAATAATAATACTACATATAATAAAGTTAATTCTCAAATTAAGGGGGAGTTTACGTAAGGGTGAGTTTACTTAATTAAGTCTTTCGTATGCAAGAAAAATTAAATATTTTCTAAGGAAGTCAAAAATATTATCCATAGGGATTTCAAAACATAAGGGAACGTTAGTCGTATTCATCATGATTCATATAGGAATGGAGATAAATTATATTTTAAAATTAATAAAAAAATCATATCCCTTTTGTTCATTTTCGTAAGGTTGTTTTTGCTTTGAAAAATGTGGGATATTTTTTAGTAAAGAAGGTTTCCTTTTGAATATTACATTACTCTAGGTTTTGAAAATCATGAACACATTATCCTATTCCAAATCATATTTCTATAAGTATTATTTTCTTAAGGAAAGTTACCCTTCTCAATAGAAAAATTTATCCTTAACATTGTTTAGATTTTTTGATTTTATAATCTCTTTAAATCATATATATTTTATATCTAAGTCAAAAACTCAAATTTGTATCTAAAACATCGAAATCTTATAATTCCATCGATATATAGTGTTCTATTTTTAGAACCTGAATGCTATAAAATTGAGACTCTTAATTCCGTGAAATTGAGACTCAAAATTCTCAGAATTTCAGACTCTAAATTCTCTGAAATTCAGAATTTGAATTATATAAAATTCAGACGTCGAATTATTTAAAATTTAGACTCTGAATTACCTGAAATTCAGACTATGAATTCTTTGAAATTCAAACTATGAATCCTATAAAACTCACACTCTTAATTCCTTGATATTCAGACTAAGAATTCATCAGAATTTAGACTCTAGTATCATCAGAATTAAGATTCCGAACTCGTGGGAAAAAAGAATCCAAATATCCATGTCTTATAGATTATGATTGTTTATATGATAAGACTATGAATTCAATTGTTCTCCTTATATTCCAGAAATTAAATTTTTTTTAAGACACTTCATTTTCCTTGAAAATTTTATTATTATGAAATGATGTCATACAATCTGTTTCTATCTAGCTGTTGGTTGAGTGACACGTGTAAATATCCTTCTGATATTCAAGTAAAAATATAACTATTGGATGATGGATCCTACCGTTAGAGTTTTGCCTATATATAGAAGCTCATTTGAATAAGCTCAAAAATGGTTCCATCAATCAAGAGATTACATGTTGGGATGTGATTTCGAGAGAGAGAGAGACTCTCATGCTTTTGTGAGGATCTGAACACCTTGTTATGTTTTCTTCATCCAAATCTCATTATTTATGTGTAAAATATAAGGTTTTCATGGATAGAAAGACAGAGGTGTTGACTACATTAAAGTTATAGGGATTTCAGGGATAGGAAGACAGAGGTGCTGACCAACTTAAAGATCGAGGGATTGTAGGGATAGAAAGAGAAATTATAATATTCCTATTGAGGGCTTACCCAGGTGTGGGTAAGACAAACATTCATGAAATTATAAATCAATAGACCTAATACAACGTTGTTCGATACTCTACTCTTTGGGTTAAAAGATTTCTTATTTGTTACATGCTTCGTTTCATGTTTTATTTCCCATGTATTTTGATAAAGAATGAAAGTATAATTTTTATACATTCTTGTACTTTTATTTAATTTGATAAATAAGATTTGACCATTTTAATGTATAATAATTCTTAAGTAAACTTTTCTTAAATTTTTTCCCTAGAACCATATTCCTGGAACAAAAGAAAATTTAGTTCGTATATATGAAATAAAATAGGGTTTGTGAATATACCATTTCTAACTATACTAATAATTGTTTTCCTTAAGATTAAAAACGATATTTTTTAATCATACAATTCACCCCCTATAGTAATTAACAATCTACATACACTATTTTGATCTTACATTGTGTTGGTTATAATTTCATGGATTTAACCATTGGGTGAATCGCTTTCTTTGTGATATAATTTATTTTCATGTTATTAAGGAATATTTTTTTGACTTGTCCTGACGATATGTGGGCACTCCAAGAACATGCATAATACTAGGAACCTTAAGATTTAAATTTCATGACATATTTTATTTCTTGAGTGAATTTTCCATTTTTCATGTTAATTTTATATGTGCCTTGATTATAGTGTTATGTGGTACATCGATTTTTTTCATTGGATATGTGTTGATATTTCCTTGAAAGACTAAGAGAAACACAATGAGAACATAATGTGTATTCCTTATCCTAACAGTTTTTTCTTATATTGGTTATAAAATATTTATTAATCAACCACTCACTACTGGAAATGTGACCTTTCAAAACACTTCTATACCCCCTTTCCCAACGGTTTGGACAAACCATTGGGAAGGCCCACTTTGTGGCCACATTTCTCAATTGTTTGGGAAAACCATTCAAAAAGGGTATGCTTTCCCGCTACTTTTCCCAATGGTTTGGCCAAACGGTTGGGAAAGGGTAGGCTTTCCCAATGGTTTGGCCAAACCGTTGGGAAAGATCCAATTTGTGGTCACTTTCCAAATGGTTTTTCCAAACCGTTGGGAAAGACTACCCTTTCCCAATGGTTTGGCGAAACCATTGGGAAAAGTGGCCACAAATTCCAGGGACCTTTCCCAACGGTTTTGACAACCGCTGGTATAGTTCCTTTAATTTTTTATCGGATCCTCTTAACCAGAACATTCTATAAATAAAAATGTAAAATATTATGATAATAAATATATATATTTATGAAATTATGTTCACAAAAGTCATGTTATGTTAGTGGTTAGGTCGTTCAATGATAAACTGGAGGTCCTGGGATCAAACTCCAGCGAATGTTTTTTTTTGGAAATACATATACCAATGGTTTTATGGAACTGTTGGTATATATTTTCATATTACGTATACCAACAGTTTTCAAAACTGTTGTTATAGGTTTATACGATCGGTTTTCCAAAAACCGTTGATATAGACCTATCCCAACGGCTTACTTGCCTACGGTTCTCCAAACCGTCGGTATAGCCTATACCAACCGTTTGGAGGCCTATACAAATGGTTCCAAACCATTGGTATAGGTTAGTTTTCCAGTAGTGACTTTTTGAACATTGATCCATGAACCAATTGTTTCATGAGATATAACCTGATATGTTTTGGATTAAATGGATGACACATTTCCATTTATAAGGTATAAGGTCCCTTATATATTTGAAATGGTGATCCCTCTAATTCAAGGATAAAATGGGATTTACATACACAAATGATTCAAAATAAATATGATCTTTAATATTAAATAGTAACCTTATCTGTTCGATCGTGAACTTGACCCTAACCCAAAATTAGTATTGGGTTATAGGTAATGTATACTATAATCCTTTTGAGACCTCTTTATATAACCTAATCCCAACTCCTAGAGTAGGATAATGGTTATTCAATGTTATAAGTAGGCTTCATACATTACCTTCTTTATCGTTTTACTTATCTATAATAAATGATTTCAGATCCATGTTCTTAGAAATTATAGAGTTATTCCACTTTTAAATACTATTATTATTTTATTTTTGTGTGGTGATACTAATAATTTTGAGGTGGTGGGCCTAGATCCACTCATGATACCTACTAAAGTGACCAATGAGGAACCTCCTACAAATATTTCATTGGGTGTTGATTCTCAGTTCCGGTACAGTTTCATTTGGTTCATGGAATATGGTGAGGGTGATCCTCGACCTTCCCCTTCATTGGAAGAGCTTGGTGGGGAGTCCCAAAAATAGCATCCTCCCACCATTTTAGGGGATGGAGTACCTCAGGATATTGAGTCATGTTTTGGTCTATAATTTCAATCTTCGATAACATCGAGATACCTCCAGAGATGGGGGTGAATCCTACGACTGGCATGTTTCATGACTCTGCTAACAGATTGTTGGATATCCTTACATATCCTAGTAAACATTAGGTTGTAGTCTAGATGGCCTTCCAGACATCCTTCATTAGCTACTTCTTTCGGCATACATTGAGGACATATCATGCTTGGGAGTTTATGAACATCCAACAAGGTGTCATGTATGTGATGGATTAGTTTGTTTGCTTCAGAAAATTTCAATGTTTCCCACCATCCTTTTATAGTGATGATGTTACTAATGTGATGTGATTTGAGTATGGGTTTTCATATTCCATCAACTTATAGATGAACATCTTTTGGATTTCTATCATTTATGAGATAGTAAACCAATCCCTAATCACTGATCTGATCCAGAGGGAATCATGTGATGTGAAAGATGGAAATTCAGCCTCTATGGAGATTCGTGGTTTATCCAATGTCAGGAAGCAATGTTTAGAGGTTAAAAGCATGTGAAATACTATCATGGTGGTATACATCAACAACTATGTTTTGTGTCACTAGTGCGATAGGTTAGGCTATAAAAATCCCCAATATACACAGAACCTAATCGCGTGTAAGAATTTTGGTTAGATGGATCAAATCCTGTATTAATGTTGATAATTACCTCATGTTCCATGTGAATGTGGTTTTTCCTCATCACTTCCTTTTGGATCAGGATTATTTACACCCCATCAGGTTGGGAGTTGGTGTTCTACCAGACTATTTTGACAAGGTAGTGGTTGTAGAAAAGGTGGTGAGGCCCTTATGTTTTATCTTTAATATAGTGGACATAGTTAGGATATATAGGTAAATTCTCAGGGCCACATGTCATGAGATATTTATATATTATAGCTTATGACATAAGAGTAATGTTCAGGGACATCTATGGTTGGGGGTTATATTTAAGCAGCCTCCACTCTAACATTATCCCTATTTGATACAGGTGTATCATGGCTTTTTCATATATTATTCAACTATAGGAAGTTTGGGATTAGGGATAGAGTAATTTAGTGGTGTCATAATCCTTTCCACACAATTTTGAGTTTTATTTGAGTGTATACAAAAATTTAAGGAGTTCCTCTTTGAGAAGTGAGGTTACAAATTTCTATATAGAGTAATCATCCTTTAGATGATTAGTTTCTACATTATTCATAGTATATACTAGATTTTTATTTATCGAGATCAGGTACATTTCACTCATCGTTGGGCATATTTTACATCCCCATAGGGTAGTATATACATCCATAATTGAGAATGGGATTTCTATTCAAATCGATTTTGACCCCAGCGTACTGGGAAAGGTGGAGTGACAAACTAGATGGTGTGTCTCTTTGTGAGAAATGAGGGGATGTTACTTGTGTAATTTCCTCCTATTGTGGATTTTTTGGGATGATTTCCCTATAAATTTACCCATAATACCTCCTAAGAGAGGGGTTGAATTCTCCACCGATCTAGTTCTGGGTACAGCCCCAGTGTTTAATCTTCTATATAGGATTGAAAATATAAAGATCATACAATACAAGAAGCATCTTGAATATCTATAGGATAATAGTTTTATCAGGCCAAGAAAATCATCATTGGGTTCACCTATCCTTTTCACTAAGAATGTCGATGGAACTCTCATATTGTGCATAGATTATAGATGGTTGAACCAAAATAGAGTGTGGAATAGTTATCTACTACCTCATATAGATGACCTCTTCAACCAGCTCGGTGGAGTTCTATGAGATTGAATGGAGGTAATGACACCATCCTGGTGGTGTGAGACCATCAGAAATACCACATATAGTTTATCGAAGCATCTGTGGATGATACGAGTATCTGGTCATGTCATTTGTCTGGAAAAACATGTCGATAGTCATTAAAGATCTCATGAATCAGTATTTCCACCCATACATTTATTCCTTTGTGATATTATCCCTAGAAGAAATCTTAGTGTATTCTCACAGGATATATAACCATGAAAACCATCTTGATATTGTACTGAATAAACTGAGAGATTACAGCTATATGTAAACCTCATCAAATGCCACTTTTTTGAATGTATGGTTCACTTCTTGGGTAATGTCATAATTGATGTTAGTGTATTAGTTAATCCAAATAAGCTGAGTGTCATAGTTTCTTGAAATTAGAACAAGAATGTATTTGAAATATGCAATTTAATAGGGATACATGACTATACCAAGTGATTTGTCTTGGAATACTCAACCCAAGAAACACTGTTTATGGGATTGAACAAAAAGGGTGTGAAATTTGACTAGACTGAAGAATGTGAGATATATTTTCATTATTTAAAGGTGTGAATAAGTTTATAACTAGTCCAGATTCTTCATAAGTGTGGATGAATATATACATTTTACTATGATTCTTTAGAAATTAATCTTTGGGTAGTTTTGATGATGGGTGATCAGGTTATAACGTAAGGGTCCCTATGACTGTGGCCTCATTAGTCGAACTGTCCTCTACATGATCTCACGAAAGAAGTCATAGTTCATGCTCTATGATAGTGGAATAAATAATTGTTGGTTTAGTGTTTTAATGTTTACATGGACCAAAAATGTCTCAAATACATCTATACATAGTGAGACATGAATCTGAGGTAGGGAAGGTGGGTGAAATACCACCAATATATTTAATTTGACATTATAGACACACTTGGAAATGAAAACATAGATTTTTATTCCTTGATTTGGAAGAATTATATGCAATCCATCAATAATTCCTATAGTTAGTGGATATTGATGGATCAGTTTTTTGAGAGGAACATGGAGGTTTAGGAAAAACATGGGCTGCCGGTTTTAACATCTCTAATGGTGAAATCCTTCCATTTGGAGCATGTTTTGATGAGGAAATTATATGATTCTGAGATAATTTCCTTAAGGGAGAGTGAAACATATTAGAACCCTCATTTGGATTGGTTTTTTGAGGATAATGAGACTATACTCTCTCATTGATGTGTTTGGGTGCCATTTGATATAAGAGAACAGTGTATTCATGAATTTCAAACCTCTATATGGGCATTTAATCATTTTCTCACTATGATGTAATATGATAATCATCTCCAGTATTGGTGGAAAGGTATTAAGTGGTAGATTGCAGTCATTTCCACTCAGTGCTCCACCTATTATTAGCTGATGGTAGAGAACCAATTGCCTACTGTATTTTTAAATCCTCTATCCATTCTAGTGAAGAAATGGAATGATGTCACCATTTATTTAATAATATCCATTATAATATCCTTTTAAGGTAGTGATGTATTGTTGGTGATCGTAAATAGGTTGACCAATTTTTTACAGTTCTTACAAATTTGGGAAAACTCCTCTATTAATTGGTTAGAAAGGATTTATATCTATAGATAGCTCATATTCATGGATTTTCCCCTTCCATCATTCAATAAAATGATGCCAACTATAATTCATGGATATATCATGGGATGGAAAATGAACTAAATTCACAGGTACTCATGAGTACAAGATAAAACCCTTAGATCGACAGGAAATCTAAATGGATGATACAGGGGTTAGAAGTTATTGTTCAATATTTCATCCTTCATTTTGGGGGTTCATTGGTAAATAATATACCCCTAGATGAGTTCCCTATGAAAAATTATTTCATGAAACAATCTAGATTGATCCTTTTGTGTCCCTTTACATTAGGTCTTTTCATTCACCTCTAGGATTGTTTGAGGTAGGTGAGGTAGCACTACTAGGTCCTCATCTCATTCATAAGACATCAGAGAATGGGTATCTGATTTAAAGTGTATGGATACAACTCATTATTAGAAGATGACATATAACAACATTCATCATCGACCTCCATATTTAGAGGTGGGATGTGAAGTCATTCAGCTTTTATCACTAATATTGGGTTAGAGATGAATTATGATATAAGGAAAGTTATATCTTCATTATCTAAGGCCCTTTAAGACAATGGATAGAGTGGGGATAATAGCCAATAATTTATACTAACTTCACATGTATTTTTCTATTCAAGATTTATTTCATGTGTCATAGATTTGATGGTATCATTGTATTCCATCTCATTAATCTAACCTTGAGGTTATTAAGGTGGAGGGGGATCCATCCTTCATGGAGCATCTGATACGTATCATTGACCATGGAATGAAGGCTCTCCGAGGTAGGTCAGTTCCTCGGGTTCAGTAGATGTAGATGAAAAAACATGTGAAATATGATACTAGGGAGCCGAAGGTTGTCGTACAATCAAAGTAGACATAACGTTTCGTAGAATATTTTTACCACCCTCTAATGGGAATCACGAAGATGAGTTGTCTTAATGTGGGGATATTATATGATCTCATCTTTTCAAAATTGTTGAGACATTTTGATTTTATATTAAATTCCATTTTTGGTCATTATAATGTTTCTTATTAGATTCATGGAGATATATTTTTTGTCTATGTCATGATCAAGTCCTGGAGGTACAAATTTTTAAAAGAACGACTAGGTCGCACAATGAGTAGAAATTCTACTACCCATCCCACATGGTTTTCCTAACCCAGTGGCTTGAGGCAATGGGGTGACATGGGCCACATGATTCTTCTGCAACTGTGTGACCCTTGGTGAATGAATGTGCACAATTTCATACCCCGGGGATAGATATTTTTCACATAGGCTATGAATTGTAATCCAAACATTGTGCCAAGCCCATGAGATGTGACCCTTTGAGAAGAACCCAGTGCACGGTTGGCACACAATTTTTATGAAAATGATGAAAAATGTTTTTCTCTTTCTTATGTGGGTGATTTTAAAGTATTTTTCTTAAGTAATGTATTTATTCAACACTTATTATTTTCCATTTTTTCCAAATGACCTGCCCTTCATTCCATGTATGATCCTTCTCCTCCTCCCCTCTTGGGTTTTTATAGAAACCCACCATAATTACTCAGATCTTCTAGACATCAGATCCATCAGGAAGGTAGGAGTACTCTCTTCAATCCAATCCCTTCTATTTCTAAACATTTCCATACTCAGTTGTAAAACTATGGTGAAAAATCATTTTACCTATTTTTATTCAATTTTATTGCTTTCTAGATATCATCTATTCTAGCTTGAATCAAATGATGATAATGGATGTGGTAAGAACTATGAGGCCAAGGAATGAAGTCTAGTTTCTTTCACCATGTTTCATTTAATTTTTTAATATGCATCTTCATTCCGTAATCTATAAATTTTATGGTGATGATTATAATTTTCTATTTTAAATTATATGGGAGACCATAACAAGCCAATTTCAAACCATGCTTGTAGAGAATCAACATCTTGGGTTGTGGCAAATTTCTTATACCTCCCCAATTGGTGTATTTCACCTTCGAGGAAAAATATTTTATTCTATAAATTGGATAAAAAACCCATAAGGTGTGTTTCCTTATAATTAATACACTGATATAATGAATTTAATTGATCTAATATATTGGACTATGAGTTATGAAATGTGCCATATTCTATATCAAATAAATGGGTTTCCTAATTAAAATGCATTGATTTATGTTCCTTCTGGTTGTAGATTCTGTTTTATTAAGAAATACATCTTTGATAACCATGTTATATCCTCATCTAGTGATTAGGGTGAAGTAATAGGTGTTGAATTAAAGACCCATTGTATGGGATCATCACGCCTAAGTTATAATTAGTTAATTCATTATAAACATGTAAGGGGAGACACTAGTTATCTATTGTATGGTCCTTCCCTTAATTTCAACTTTTTTACTTCCAAATGAGTGAAACGGGTTCCCTAGGGTAGGCCCCTTAGATAGGATTTATGGCATGATGGTTATAACATGCATGAAAGATACTCAGGCCCATAAATGTGATACCAGCGATGAACTCAAATGATAGTTTGTGTGGTCTTCACTCTATAACTAGAGTGACATCACTCATGATTCACCTTGGATAGACTCCTTAGGCATTATGATTATAATGAAAAAATATAGAGGTACATGGGATTCATTTATAATTTCTATGGGTATGCTCAAGGTTAATCTTTATATATTATTAAAAAAAGATTAATATAACTAAAAATAAAGTAGATGATTTTAATGAAGAAATTATGTTTTTGGTTTTTGAAATTTAGGGTCATGTCCACGAATCCCAATAAAACTTTATGGGATAGTCCATCATATTAAAAAAAATTTATGATTCACATTACCATCAATATTTTTAATGGATCAGACAAACCAGCTTAGGATAACGTTGGAAAAATTAAAAAGGTTTCATATTGGATCCCAGTCCTGTTTATTTATTTTTTATTATATCATTCGTTTTTAATGGCACCCTATTCATTTTATACTAAATGAGTTGGACTGATCTAGACACCATTGGTGGTGGCCTATGAGGATTTTATATCAAACCTCATTCGGGTTCCTTTGGTACCAGAGTAGATTTCATTACTATATGTATAGATATAGGGAATCAGATGGATTATTATGCATGATTTATAGTTCTAGGATGGTGTTGGGGGAAGAAGACCGAGCATATCCTCAAGATTCTAGTTATAAAATTCATTGGATTTTTTTTGTATTTTGTAAGCATGTTGTATATGAATTTATCCCTTTCCCCTTTCTAATTAATGTTTATATAACATCATCATCATTGACATCTATTATTTATTCATATTGCACCTGTAAAATTATACTTATTTGGTTAATCTTGTTTTTCTTATCTCTGTCTATTGTTTATTTCTACTTCTGTGATGTAGGGATACTAGTATGGTCTGTTTTCATTCTGGGAGTCATGCTTAAGGTCTTGTGGACACAGTCTCGAGGAACCGCTAAGTGGAATCTGTTCCAGGATGCTAAAATTATGATTTAATAATCCTCCTTAAATAAAAAATTGAATGATTCATTAGTTATTTAAATCCAATTCTATGACCAAGTACTTTCAAAAAAGTGTGGGATAGAGAACTTTAGTGAATTCATGATTGGAAGATGAAAATGTTTCATGTGTTAGAATCCCATCCATAAAGTAAAATAATATTGAATTTATATAAAGAGGTTTATAAGTGAAATGAACTGAGAGAGTGCTCAACATAGTACACCATTAATACTTTAGATATATAAATACATGGAGTGTTGGAATTACATGAATCAATCCCTAATGAAATAGCTAATAACGATAATATTAAACTATAACCTTTAAGATCATAGGACAAAGGGAAATCACATAAAATCAAAATAGTTATATATTTTCATGATCATTGAGGAAATATTTCCCTCTAATATATATTTGGGGATTCTACCTTAATGTTTTAAGGAATAATACCTATGAAATTCAATTCCATTAGTGAAATTTGACATGATTTTGAGAATTTATTATACCACCCAACAAAGATTCAATATAAATTTCTAGAACATGGAAATAATATTTTATATGTGAATTCGAACTATGATTTTCATAAAAAACAAATAAAAAATTTTTCTGGATAATATTAGAGATTATTTAATGAATAAAGGTATAATTATGATTTGGAAGAATATTTGATTTTATTATGGAAAATGATAATGGTATTATAATTATTGTGAAATAAATAATGAGTGATTTAATTTATTGAAAGAGTACTAAACTATTGATCATGAATGGACGTGAGAGAAAATAATTCAAATATTTGAGTTTTTTTGTTTAGATACATTTTGGTGAATCTATAAGGTTAGCAAAATATTTAATGGTTTATGTTGATCTTTGGCTTTTTTATTTAAGTATTAGAATACAATACATTGTACCTATCAACATTGGACAACTTAATTCAATGATTTTAGTTATGTTAAATATCTAGAGATAGGTGGAATTAATTTCATCACTTTTATAGTATTATCATTTAAAATTTAATTATAGTTCTTTAATAAAACAAATAATCATCTTGAAATACATATAATATAGTTAGAGATAATGTGAAAATTTATCATAGATCAAACAAAGGATGAGATTTTTATAATGAAATAGAATGATATCGTCTAATTATATCCTCTTGAAATGGTTAATCAACATTAATAAAAGGTTTTTGAAATAAGAATTTCATACATTTATATTCATTTATAATAAATAAATTGTATTTTCACCCATTATATTTTTTTGGATTTTGGCCATTATTATTATCCTGAAAATTTATTCAATCACTCTATATTTCTATTAGAGAATTATTTTCTCTTCCACATTCAAATTTCCACTTCCAACCAATTTTCTAATATTTGAAAACCTAGTTATGTGTTATTTTATATGTCCTTCATGATTTTTTTCTCATCTTTCCATGAGGATATTTTATTGACACTTTTTACGATATGGATTTTAAAGGAAAAAATTTCAACATTTCATACCCACCAACAACCTACCCAAATTTCGATGATGCATTTTTTTAAAGTGGAAGGAATTTGACACCATGATATTTTATAAAATATTTTTTTCAAATAAATAACGTTTCTTCGATATCTTGTGTTATATGACACAACATGTTTTAGAGAACCATAATATACTATTAATATTTTTATATAAACATGAACATGAAAAAGTAGACATTTAATTGAAGGTTATGAATATGAATAACTAAAATACAAAAAATTTAATTTTAACAATTAATGAAATAAATTATTTTTTAATAATGAAAATTTACATCATTTAAAATTAAATGGAATGATTTTCTGAAAAGTGTTTTAATTCAAATAATGGTTTTAATCTAATATATATATATATATATATATATTAAATATTGGAAAATGATTCTAATTACTTTTCATATTATATAAACAATAATGTGTTTTACCATTCATCTAATATTTTTTCAAATTATTGAATAAGAATATAGCCATTTTTATGGTTAAAAATATATTTTTACTATTAAAATTTGTCACATTATACAATGTTATTTTATTTCATTTTTAGATTTTAGAATTGTTATTTAAAAAAATTTATTTATTTTTAATAATATAATGTTAAAATTATATTACAGTGAAACTTTAAAAATATTATGAAAATATTTATTTTTTGATTAATAGTAAAATATTGATTTTTATTGAAAAATAAATTTTCTTTTAATTCATTTATAAAGATAATATATATTTTAAAATGTTTTAAAAAAATAGTTAAATAATAATATTTTTAATCATATTTAGTCATTTAGTTCATTTTTTTAAAAATTTTATATATAAACATTTAATAATAAAGATTATTTTGTAAAATAGAATTTTTATTGTGTTTGTGAGTTTTATTTTTAATTACATTTCACCATATCTGTGAATATAATTTTATAATTTATATTCAATATTTGGAAAAAATATTTATATTATAAAATAATTGAAAATTAATTTATTTCATAATTAATTAATAAATAGTAAAAAATAACATGGTTATGGTAAAAATGGGTTTTTGGGGTTAAAAAGAAGGATAATTTTTTTTCAATAAAAAATGTTTAAATAATAATTTATACCCATATATCAACCTTATCCTATCCTAAATTGGAATCTATGTCCATTTTAATTAATTTTTCTTGGGAGGAATTTATAATTTTGTATTCTTTTCGGAAATTTCCATGTAGTTTTCAACTGTGATCCTTTCCCCAAAAATAAAAGGGCATCAACTACCCCCCCTTACTAAAACCCCAAGACACTTTGTAAAAAACCAAGCTTCTACGGTACGCTTCTCTTTGAATAATACAATAGCGTGTGTTGTACGCAACATCGAGTTCTAACACACACCACAACCGATCAAACTAACCGTTATGAATAGTAATACCAACTTTTAAAAAAATTAGAAATTTTATCTCTCAAAATGGACTTCATTTTTGGATTCAGAGTATCAAATTTATCCTAAGGTGAAATTTTGGTACTTTTCGGATAACTTTCATATTTTGATGAATAGTGAAAATTACTAAATTTTAATAAAAAACAACTTTTTTAATCAAAATAATTAATACCAATAAATTATGAATTTTAGAGGTTTTAAAGTATATTAAGAATATATTTTTACCATTTAATAAAATTTTAGTCATTGGACATAATTTTACAATTATACCGAACATAAACAAGTATCAATCTTTTGATAGTTATTATTATTTTAAAAACACGCTTTCTGTTTTGACAGCGGGAATTAATTTAAAATTAATTTCTGCCACTTCTGTGTTTTGAATTTGGAAAAATGGTTTCCATATTTAGAATCAGGATGTTCAAATTGTGTAAATAGGTAACTTTTATTTTTAGAGATTTTGAATATTTATTTCGGTAAATATTTTATTTACCATGGTTAAAGGGTAAATCCGGTAAATATGGCTTAAAAATAATATTATAATAATAAAAATAAATTACCATAAAATGTGTCATAACATTATTGGATGATACATGTTTGACCATGGGAATCTTCGGGTCAATTTTGGGACCCCATGGTGCCACTTGTAAGTGATAGGGACACTTTATTTTAATTAAGTTAAAATGAATACAAAAATGACACAAGCATATATCTTTTAGAAAAACAATTTTTTTACGTAGGGTTATATATATAATGGATTTTCGACTATAAATATTCATTAGAAATATAAAAATATTTCTTAAATAATTATATTTTATTTATAATTTTTAGACATTAAATATCTTAATTTATTTATGACACAATGGTGATGCAGTAATTACAATAATAGTGACAAATTAAAATGATTGATATTGTAGATACCCAAATAAATATAATTTGAGAATTTTTAATGAATTAAAATAATTTTTCTAAGTTAATATGACATTTTAGGAATGATTTAATTAACTTTGTTCGAATTTATAATTCTGTTATGATTTTTACAAAAATCATGTATTAAATAGTGTCAAAATTGACATAAAAAGTTTTTAAAACAAATATTATATTATTAATTGATATTAAATTCCTAAAAATCTAAGGATCGACCAAGAGACTAATATGATGATAGGTGTATCATTAATGGACCACTTGGGGGTATCTTGGATGTATATAGTAAGTTTATTAACCATATAATATAAAAAATACAAAGAGACATTGTAAAAGTGAAACTAATTAACTAAGAGTTAATACTTAAAGATAAGGTTAATATAGTAACCCAAACCTGAAAAAATTATATTGGTTGAGTTTTTTTTATCCCATCCCCACCTTAACCTTTAAATAATCAACTTTGGAGCTATTATAAACCGAATATGAATTTATTATAAATTAATATATCTAGCTTTTCCAAAGGTGCCCCTCACCATTCTTATAAAAGGGCACTCACACTTCTCATTACTTCACACCTTCAAAGCCTTTTGGTTCAGCCAAAATCTACCCAAATACTCTCTCAACTTCCCTCACTTCATCCTAGAGGAATTACATTAGTCAGAAAGCCATCTTATGGAGCCCCTTCGATCAAATCAAAAGGAAGATCCCAAAGAGGAGGTAATGATTTCACCACCATTTTTCAAGTTCCTTTCTTCTTCCACTTCCTATTACTTTGTTGTTAACATTCTAAAATAATAACTCCAGTATGATATATATATTTTGATGTTATTATAAATATGGTACATCCATATTCATTTTTCTATCCATCCTTTAAATAACATGTCACCATACGTGCGTAGGTACGGCTTACCGTCTCGACGTCGTGGTGTAATTGTTATTCAATAAATTATTATTTGGATGGGTATAATAATGATGTGTAACTCATGTAAATAATAAATATAACATGATAATTATTATTTATATATGATATACCATCCAATTATATATTACTTTAATATCAAAATGATGATATTGTCGCTCGTGCGTACGTACGGACTACCGTCTCCACGAACGCGATGAGAATCATTTTCCATCGTATCCATTAAATAATCATTCTCATTTGATGATTAGTAATAGTATCTAAAGACATTATATGATTCTGAATATTATTAAAATACAACCTCTCCATAACAAACACAGCTTATATAACAAAACATATAACAGAAAACGAGTAAATTAACACCCTGAACAACGATAATACTAAGATATTATTAACATATCAATGTTAAAAGATCATATATGATATCATATTAATGTATACTATTCTTATATAATTTAATAACAATTATTTCACCATTATACAGGAGGTTAACCTACCCCAACCAAGGAAAAGTACATGGTAAGGGTTATTTCACAATCTCTTCATTATCCGAGTTTGTTTATACGTAATAATCTACTGGGATATCTTTATCATCCACATCCATGTTTCATAAAAATGTATTTAAAAAAAATTGAATATTTAAAATAATATGGTTTAAAGAATTTTATACCTTTTTTTACTTTTTATAAGAGTTTTATAAAGGAATCTTTCCGTCGTTTTCTAAACAAGGTGCTTTTTAACCTTTTCGACAGAATTAAGGTAAGAATGTTTTTTTAAATTATACGGTGGGTGCGGTTATTTTCCGCAGTTATAAAATCGTAGAAGCTTCCCTTACAAGCATATAAGAATATTTTCAAAGAAAATGTTTTCTTTTATAAATATATTACTCTTAAATTATTTCAAAATAGAAAGAGATATTTCTCTAAAAAGATTTTTGATTTCATCTATGACAACATCCTTTGATGGATTTTACGCTTATTTGAAGTTGATTTATTATGATACAAAACTTCTTTATTGTATTGAAGGTTTTGTGATATGTTTGACTATGGATGTTCTATTTTTATACCATTCATAGTTTATGGTGAAAGTATTGACATTTCGTGTGCTAGTTTTAATACGATTGTTTACGTTATGTTTAAACCTTTTCTTATGGGAATGCATTGGACTTAATATGTGACGGGTGGAGCCCGCTATAGCTCCTCGATGCATCGGTAGGTCTCATGAGACAAACTAGTGTCTTGGCACAATGCCTTGACAAAATATTATTTTTAGTCATGGCACGAGGCCTTGGCTATGTGGTTATGATAGTCTGGCATTATGCATTCCATCATTATGAAAGTGGTTATTGACATTGAATGAGACTATTCAATTAGTAGAATATCCATGTGAATAATTATATGGCATTATTTCATTTTATTTTTGCCATACTATGTTGAAGTTCAAGTTTAAAAGTCTTTTGTTTTAGTTATACATTGCCTTAAATGTTTATTCCTAATTATGAAAGTTTCCGCTATATTGTTATCCTTACTGGGCATTTGAGCTCACCCCTTTTCTATGTTTTATTTTTCCCAGGATGTGAAGAAGTAAATTATGAATGACCTGCAGGGATATTATGGGGAGATAATAGTGTGGATTATGGAGATAATATGTTGTTTTAGTAGTTTTTTTACTTCATGATGTAATGTTAAACTTTATGAATATATCTAGTGTTTCCAAGGCTACTAAACCAATCGGTCTTTCGATATTTGATCTTTCTTGTGATCATGTCAATGTTATGTATTAATGCACCAACTCTGGGTCACTAGGGTCGGGGTGTTACAGTTTTTATCAGATGAAGTTTAGTACAAACCTTGGAAGCAAGATTTAGATAAACTCTGATTAGAGAACAAAGACCTAATATGGACTTTGAGGATTAGTATAGAAGAACATCCAAGAATTTTGGTATTGTAGAGATTTTGTGAGTTTTACGAGCAATACATCCCTGTCTGGATACGAGCAGGTAGAGGCGGCTCTTGCACAGATGTAACTAGGGGTAAAACCCAAAAACACCGCTTTGAGCTAGACTCGAATGGGAACTGGTTCACAACAACGGGCCTTGCTGCACTCTTGGTTACGACAAGCCCAAGGGATATGCTTAGGATAACTCCCATTTTATTTACAAATCATTATGAAAGGTTTATGAGTATATAATCTTCAATGAAAACATTTTTATGCTTATGGATT
Source organism: Viscum album (assembly GCA_963277665.1). Lineage (NCBI taxonomy): Eukaryota > Viridiplantae > Streptophyta > Magnoliopsida > Santalales > Viscaceae > Viscum > Viscum album. Next base: position 1,183,295,078 of record OY728146.1, read on the forward strand.
ATATCCATAAATAGTTCAATTTATGTTAAGTGTTTTATAAGTATGGAATTATGTATTTTGATTCATAAACTGGTCTAGATTATGCCATTGTTTAGAAATGGCGCCTAGTGGAAGAAATGGAAACTATATCAATGCACACACTCCATGTAGGGATTTCCTTCCTGCTCAAGATAATTATAGTGGAGCTGGTGATGCAACTGGTGCCGATTAGCTAATCACCATACTGCGACAACTCACTCAGGTTATGAATAATAACTTTACCCGTATAGAGCACCCCGATCCGCAGCGTGGAGGATCAATGTTAGATAGATTCATGAGGCAACAACCACCAACGTTCAATGGGAGTACAAATCCCTTAGCAGCTGAGAAATGGATAAATTCCATAGAGAAAATATTTCAGGCTTTGGGGAGTAGTAAAAGGGAAAAAGTTATCATGACAGTTTACCAACTCACTAGAGATGCTGATCAATGGTGGAAATTGATTCAAAATATGAAGGAAGATGATGAAGTATCAAATATGGAATGGAGGGAGTTCAAAGAACTGTTTTTAGAAAAATACTTTCCTCGAGACCATCGAGCAGATATTGAAAGGCAATTTCTGAGTCTGAGACAAAAGGAGAATGAGAATGTCATAAAGTGTGAGGCTAACTTTACAAGGTTATCAAGGTATGCTAGAGATTATATACGTTACCCAAGAAGTAAGATTGATCATTTCTTTTATGGGTTAAAACCATTTCTCCATCGATCATTAGTCTCACAATCCTTCTCGTCGCACGAAGACATTGTCTCATGTGTTATCAAGACCGAAAAGGAATTCTCTAAGTCTTATGACTTTAAAGAAAATCAAGAGAAGAAGAGACCTTTTGATCAATCTGGGAATGGAAATAAGGGGAAGAAGGGAAAGTTTGAATATCCATCCTCCGTTAAATGTGGTAACAAACACCCCGGTACATCCTTGAAGGGAACGAGATTTTGTTACAAGTGTAGTGAAAAAGGCCACCAAACTCATGATTGCAAGGGGAAGAAGGAAGCTACCAATGTTAAGTGCTATAATTGCAGGGATATGGGGAATTATGCAAATGAATTTCCTAAGTGTCAGGAGAATTTACCTCAGAAAAGGCCAAGGGATCAATTCCAAGCTTATGTTATCACTACTGCTGAGGTAGAAGCTCCGAAAGACATTGTGGTAGGTAATTTAGTGGTTTCCTCAAGTTTAAGAAATGCATTATTTGATTCTGGATCATCACATTGTTTCATATCTTCCCAGTTTGCTAAGAAAATTAGATATTTCCAATTTGATTTAACAAGGGAGTTGTCAGTTAAAACTCCTAAGGGAAGTATCATTGCAACAATGTTTTTTGAATCAGCCCCCATTAGAGCACATAAATGTTCTTTATTTTCTGATCTCATCATCATTCCTATGATTGAGTTTGATATAATTCTCGGTATGGACTGGCTTTCGGACTATTATGTGAATATTTATTGTAAGAATAAAGAGGTTACGATTCTTGATGATGATGATAAAGAACACCTTATTTTTAGAGCAGAATCGTCACCACCTAATTCTTATCTAGATCCACCCCCAGTAGCTCAACTAAATTCAATTATTGGGGAGGAAGAGAATGAAATGATTGTGGGTGAGGAAAAGAATGTTCAAATAGATGATGTACCTGTTGTGAAAGAATATGTAGATGTATCTCCGAAAGATTTACATGGACATCCTCCAGAACGAGAAGTTGAGTTTTCCATTGATTTAATTCCTGGATCAAGGCCTATATCGAAGACCCCTTATAGAATGGCCCCTGCAGAATTAGTTAAACTAAAGAAACAACTAGAGGAATTGAGTAATATGGGATTTATTCACCCTAGTGTTTCTCCATGGGGAACCCCTATTCTTTTTGTTAAAAAGAAAGATGGATCTATGAGGTTATGTATCAACTATAGGGAGATCAATGCCATAACAATAAAGAACAAGTATCCCCTACCTCGCATTGATGATTTATTTGACCAACTGCATGGAGCTGAATACTTTTCAAAGATTGAACTTCGGTCTGGATACCATCAGTTGTGTGTAAATAAGGAAGACATTCCGAAGACAGCATTTCAAACCAGGTATGTGCATTATGAGTTTACTGCCTTTTGGATTGACTAATGCACCCTCTGCATTCATGGATCTGATGAATAGAGTTTTCATGGAATATCTCAATGAATTTGTGGTGGTATTTATTGATGATATCTTGGTATAATCCAAAAGCTACGAAGATCATGAAAATCACTTGCGCATTATCCTGAAGACTCTGAGAAGACATGAATTATATGGAAATTTTTTCAAGTGTGAATTCTGGATTCATGAGATTTCATTTCATGGCCATTTTGTCTCTAAAGATGGAATCTCTGTTGATCCTTCTAAGACCAGGGCAATCCAAGAATGGCCAACACCTACAAGTATAACTAAGGTACGCAGTTTTATTAGTTTGGTAGGTTATTATCGTCATTTCATCCAGAATTTTGCCCGATTGGAAAACCCATTAACGAAGTTCACACGTAAAGGGGTAAAATTTGATTGGACAAAAGAGTGTGAAGAATGTTTCGAAGAACTGAAGATAAGATTTGTCAATGCTCCTATATTGACTCTACCATCGGGGAATGATGGATTCGTTATTTATAGTGATGCATCGAAGAAAGGAATTGGTTGTGTCCTTATGCAGAATGATATGTTTATTTCCTATGCATCACGACTATTGAATATTCATGAGAAAAACTATCCAACTCATTATCTTGTTGTTAGCAGTTGTGATCTTTTCTTTGAAGATATGGAGGCACTACCTCTATGGTGAAAAATGTGAGATTTATACTTATCACAATAGTTTGAAGTATATTTTATCACAAAAAGAACTCAACATGAGGAAAAGGAGATGGATTGAATTACTCAAGGATTATGATTGTACAATACACTACCACTAGGGGAATGAAAATAAGGTGTAAGATGATTTGATCAGAAAAGATGATGGACTTTTGAACAATATGAGAATTGAAAGGGATCCAATTTTCATGGATCTAGTGAAGATGGACATGGGAATAATCAGGGAAGGTGAAACATCAATTCTTTTTCAAATGGTTGTCAAACCATATTTACTAGAAAGGATTAAGTGTTCTTAGACCGATGATGAAGAATTTAAAAAGAAGATTAAAGCTATGAATGATGGGAGATTGAGGGAATTTGTGTATGAAGATGGAATTTTGAAATTCGGGAAGAGACTTTGTGTTCCCGATATACCTGATCTAAAAAGGGAATTGTGGGATGATGCGCATAGTTAAAATTTCTCTATACACCCTGGGAGCACCAAAACGTATAGAGATTTGATGGAAAATTTTTTGTGGGACAACATGAAGTGGGAGATTGCTGATTTTGTGTCAAGATGTATGGTTTGTCAACAAGTGAAAGCTGGAAGGCAATAGCCTGGAAGAGTCATGTAACCTCTTCCAATACCAGAGTGGAAATGGGACAATATTACGATGGACTTTGTCATGGGGCTACCAAAGAATCCTAGAAGGAACGATGCAATATGGGTCATTGTTGATCGTCTTACCAAGTCATCACATTTTCTTGTTATAAGAGAAGATCTACAACTAGAACGTCTTGCAGTACTATAGATTAATGAAGTTGTGAGACTTCATGGAGTACCCCTATCGATTGTTTCTGATCGGGATCCCCGTTTTACTTCAAGATTCTGGAAAAGTCCTCAGAAAGCCTTGGATACTGAAATTCATTTGAGCATTTCCAACCACCCTCAAATAGATGGACAATCAGAACGAACTATTCAAACCTTAAAAGACATGTTGAGATCATGCTCAATTGACTTTTAGGGTATGTGGGATCAATATTTACCTCTGGTATAAAATTCCTATAATAATAGCTTCCATTCGAGTATTCAGATGGCACCATATGAAGCGTTATACGGAAAGAGATTTTTCACACCAACCTGTTGGGATGACGTTGGTGAAAGAAAACTTTTAGGTCCAGAACTAGTGGAGGAAACGATGGAAAAGGTGAAGGTAATCCAAAATCATATCAATGTAGCTCAAAGTAGGCAGAAGAGATATACCGATAATCAAAGGAAGGATTTGGAATTTCAAGTCGGTGATCATGTTTTCCTAAAGGTATATCCATAGAAGGGAGCCATATGTTTTGGTAAAAAAGGTAAATTGAGTCCCAGGTACATCGGACCTTTCAAAATTCTAGAACGAATTGGGGTTGTAGCTTACCGATTGGCAATGCCACCAAGTCTCTCCAAAGTTCACGATGTGTTTCATGTATCTCTATTGATGAAATACATGCCTGGCCCAACGCATGTACTCACCTCTGAGGAATTAGAACTGGAACCGGATATTTCTTATTGCGATGAGTCCGTCAGGGTTCTTTATATGAGAGAACAAGTACTGAGGAACCGGATGACTCGTCTGGTAAAAGTCTTGTGGAGAAACCATAAGATGGAAGAGGCAACAATAGAACCCAATGAACTTATGATAAAGAACCACCCGAGTATTCTCAAGCGGTAGTACTCTAGAAATTTCAAGGATGAAATTATTTGAAGGAGGGGAGAATGTAACACCCCAAGCTTCTACGATACACTTCTCTTTGAATAATGCAATAACTTGTGTTGTACGCAACATCGAGTTCTAACACACACCACAACCGATCTAACTAGCCATTATGAAAAGTAATTCCTACATTTTAAAATTTTAGAAATTTTATCTCTCAAAATGGAATTCATTTTTGGATTCGGATTATCGAATTTAGCCTATGGTGAAATTTTGGTACTTTTTGGATAACTTTCATATTTTGATGAATAGTGATAATTACTAAATTTTAATTAAAAACATCTTTTTTAATCAAAATAAATAATAGTGATAAATTTTCAATTTGAGTGGTTTTAAATTATATTTAGAATATATTTTTATCATTTAATAAAATGTTGGTCATTGGACATAATTTCACAATTAAACTGAACATAAACAAGTATCAATCTTTTGATAGTTATTATATCTTAAAAACTCGCTTTTTGTTTTGACAGTGGGAATTAATTTTAAATTAATTTCTACCACTTCTGTGTTTTGAATTTGGAAAAATGGATTCCATATTTGGAATCAGGATGTTCAAATTGTGTAAATAGGTAACTTTTATTTTTAGACATTTTGAATAATTATTTCGGTAAATATTTTATTTACCATGGTTAAAGGGTAAATCCGGTAAATAAGGGATAAACAATAATATTATAATAATAAAATAAATTACCCTAAAACGTGTCATAACCTTCTTGGTTGATACATGTTCGACCATGGGCATCTTTTGGTCAATTTTGGGACCCCATGGTTCCACTTGTAAGTGATAGAGACACTTTATTTTAATTAAGTTAAAATGAATACAAAAATGACACAGGCATATATCTTTTGGAAAAACAATTTTTTACATAGGGTTATATACGATGGATTATCGACTATAAATATTAATTATAAATATAAGAATATTTCATACATTATTATATTTTATTTATAATTTTTAGACATTAAATAATTTAATTTATTTATGACACAACGGTGATGCAGTAATTACCATAATAGTGAAAAATTAAAATGATTGATATTGTAGATACCCAAATAAATATAATTTGAGACTTTTTATGAATTAATATAATTTTTTGATTTAATATAACAAGTTAGGAATGATTTAATTAACTTTTTTCGAATTAATAATTCTTTTATGATTTTTACAAAATTCAATTATTGAATAGTTTCGAAATTGACATAAAATAGTTTTTAAAACAAATAGTATATTATTAATTGATATTAAATTCTTAAAAATATATGGTTAGGCCAAGAGACTTATATCATGATAGATGTATCATTAATGGACCACTTGGGGGTCTCTTGTATGTATATATTACGTTTATTAACCATATAATATAAAAATACAATGAGACATTGTAAAAGTAAAACTAATTAACTAAGAGTTAATACTTAAAGATAAGGTTAATATAATAACCCAAACATATCTAAATTATATTGGTTGTGTATATTTCGTCCCATTACCACCTTAAACTTTAAATAATCAACTATGGAGCTATTAGAAACCGAATATGAATTTATTATAAATTAATATTTATGGATTTTCCAAAGGTGCCCCTCACCCCTCTTATAAAAGGGCCCTCCCCCTTCTCATTACTTCACACCTTCAAAGCCTTTTGGTTCGGCCAACCTCTTCCCAAATACTCTCTCACCGTCCCTCACTTCATCCTAGAGGCCTTTCTTTAGTCATAAAGACAACTTAAGGAGCCCTTTTGATCAAATAAAAAGAAAGAACCCAAAGAAGAGGAAATGATTTCACCACCCTTTTTCAAGTTCCTTTTTTCTTCCACTTCCTCTTCCTTTGTTGTTAACATTCTAAAATAAATTCTCCAGTATCATATATATACAGTGTTTTTATTATAAATATGGTACAACCATATTCAGTATTCTATCCATCCTTTGAATAACATGTCACCATACGTGCGTACGTACGGCTTACCGTCTCCATGTCGTGGTGTAATTGTTATTCAATAAATTATTATTTGGATGGGTATAATAATGATGTGTAACTCATGTAAATAATAAATATAACATGATAATGATTCTTTATATATGATATAGCATCCAATTATATATTATTTTAATATCAATATGATGATATTGTCGCTCGTGCGTACGTACAGACTACCGTCTCCACGAACGCAATGAGAATCATTTTCCATCATATCCATTCAAGTATAATTCTAATTTGATGATTAATAATAGTATATAAGGACTTGATATCATTATGGAAATGATTAAGATACAACCTATCCATGACAAACACGGCTTACGTAACAAAACATATAAAAGAAAACGAGTAAGTTAACACCTAGAACAACGATGATACTAAGATATTATTAACAAATCAATGTTAAAAGATCATATATGATATAATATTAATGTATATGATTCTTGTATAATTTAATAACAATTATTTCACCATTATACAGGAGGTTAACCTACCCCAACCAAGTAAAAGTACAAGGTAAGGGTTATTTCACACTCTCTTCATTATCTGAGGTTGTTTTACGTAATAATCTACTGGGATATCTTTATCATCCACCTTCATGTTTCTTAAAAATGTATTTCAAAAAAAAATTACTATTTAAAATAATATGGGTTAAATTCTTTTATACCCTTTTTTTACTTTTTATAAGAATTCTATAAAGGAATCTTTCTGTCATTTTCCAAACAAGTTGCTTTTTAACCTTTTCGACAGAATTAAGGTAAGAATGTTTTTTTAACTTATACAGCGGGTGCGGTTATTTTCCGCGTTACAAAATAATAAAAGCTTTGCTTACAAGCATATAAGAATATTTTCAAAGAAAATGTTTTCTTTTATAAATATATGACTCTTAAAATATTTCAAAATAGAAATAGATATTTCTCTAAAAATAGTTTTGATTTCATCTATGTCAACATCCTATGATGGATTTTACGCTTATTCGAAGTTGATTTATTATGATACAAAACATCTATATTGTATTGAAGGTTTTTTGATATGTTTGAATGTGGATGTTCTATTTTTATACCATTCACAGTTTATGGTGAATGTATTGACATTTCATATGCTAGTTTTAATACGAATGTTTACGTTATGTCTAAACCTTTTCATATGGGAATGCATTGGACTTAATATGTGACGGGTGGAGCCCTCTATAGCTCCTCGATGCATCGGTAGGTCTCATGAGACAAACTAGTGTCCTGGCATAAGGCCTTGACAAAATATTATTTGTAGTCTTGGCATGAGGCCTTGGCTATGTGATTTTGATAGTCTGGCATTATACATTCCATTATTATGAAACTGGTTATTGATATTGCGTGTGATTATTCGATTAGTAGAATATCCTTGGGAATAATTAAATGGAGTTATTTCATTTTATTTTTTCCATCAAATGTTGAAGTTCATGTTTAAAAGGATTTTGTTTTAGTTATACATTGCCTTAAATGTTTATTCTTATTTATGAAATATTCTGCTATGTTGTTATCCTTACTGGGAATTTGAGCTCACCCCTTTTCTATGTTTTATTTTTCCCAGGATGTGAAAAAGTAAATTATGAATGACCTACAGGGATATTATGGGGGGATAATAGTGTGTATTATGGAGAGAATATGTTGTTTTAGTAGTTTTTCACTTCATGATGTAATGTAAAACATTATTAATATATCTAGTGTTTCCAAGGCTACTAAACCAATAGGTATTCCGAGATTTGACCTTTCTTGTGATCATGCCAATGTTATGTAATAATGTACCGACTCAGGGTCACTGGGGTCAGGGCGTCACACAATTTTTTGTGGAAAATATATGAAAAAATACCATCAAATTATCCATGACAACATCTTATAGGCCTTAATTTGATTTGGAAATAATCATTTGACGTCTTTTTAGTGTTAGCCTAAGGATGTTGTTTGATGAACATATTTCTTTTCATAGCCGTGATTTTTTATTTTCATTCATTTTCCACCTCCTTAAAATATTATTCCACCATAGAGATATAATAACATCATTATCTCTCTTGTACTGAGATTTTATTACATTATGGGAATAACTAACATCTATATCTTATTCGATCAAATGGGAAATAAAGCCTCTAATCTTGTGTATGTTGGACTACCGCCTCATGAATGATGTAATTAGTTTTCAATAACTAACTCTAAATGATGGATATAATTATGGATTTAATATTTTTAAACTATCTCTATGAAATACTCATATTCTACAATAATAATTTCACATTTAACATCTTATCGTCTAATACCATGGAAAATTATAACGTTATTTTGCGTACATGTGGTCTATAGCTTCTATGAAGCGATGTGATTTTATCATTTTATTTTGATATGGATGGTGAAAAAGATAACTGTAATTACTATATATGATATCAATAATATAAAAATTATTTAATAATATTGAAGTAATATTTACTTATCATATGTTTCATGCATTAAAAAAGATAAAAATGTTCATGTATATGAACGACCTACCATCTCCATGAATGGTGTAATTTATTTTTTATTTCCTAACAGTATAGATGACAATAAATATAAATAAAATGAATTTTTATGATATATAATTCATTATTAAAATTATTGTGATGATGTAACCATAAAAAAGTACAATTATCACCTTTAGAGAACCAAAATTTATATATAAAACTTTGAGATTATCACCCCATACATTGATTTTAATAAATATATTTTAATTAATGGGTTTAAAATGTTTATAAGATATAAATATATTTTATTATACATATTAGTATGACTTTTAAAATATTTATAATATATATATTTATTATTGATTATTTTTTAACATGTATTTGGAAATTTGAGTGTTGATTTAAGGGATTCCTTATATCTCTTTTATTTCTGTGAGAAAAATCCCTTATTTATCACTATTTTTTATGTGGTGGATATAATACCAATTAATATTATTTATTTTTACTCTTATAAAAATTATGGGTATTTACATATCAATATATGGTTATTAATTTTTGGGGATTATTATTAAAATTTTATCAATGACGTATGGGGTTTTTATTAAAATATCATTTTTTTAATGGGAATATTGATGATTGTGATTCTGATAATAAAAATTTTTGATACATTCTCAAGAAAATATTGAATTTTATGTTAAATATTTTATTTCTTGAAATAATATTTTTCCATTCTTTTATCATTATATATGAACTAAAGAGACCAAAAGAGTGTTTTTACTAATATTTGACTTTATTTTTCTCTTTCTATATAAATCCATTCACATATAAGTACATGGTTAAAAAGTTATTTTAGAAATTTATTACCTATTACCATATGATTTTTAAATATATATTTTATTTTTTTAAGTTATATAATATGATTATAAAATATCGTTTTATCCCTTTTTAAAATGAATTACTTACATCTTTTCATAGAAAATGTAATAGGAATATTTGTTATAATATGTATTGAATTAATTTTATTTCACTCCATCTAGACTAATAAATGTTTTATGTACTCCACTACATATTCCCAATGTTAGTTTTTAAGTTAAATTTTTACTTAATATTATAGATTTTTTTTATTATTTAAATAAACAATTTCAAAAAGAAGAGGATAGTTTCCTAAATAAATGTTATGAGTGATCTTTTAGAGGAATGTTTCATCTATGTTTAAATTTGTTTATGTTACTTATTATATATATGAGATATAATCCTAATGTACCATCATTATTCTTTCTTTTTATGGTTTACCATTGTGATGAAGTTATTATTATGAACATAGTTCCTTTACTACAAATTTATCTATGATGAATTAATTAAATGATTATGAATCCCATTTTTTCATGGGTTAATATATAATTAAATGTTTATAAAAAATACTTAATTTTCATGGGTTATCGTACGATGAATCTTTTAATATCATTTTGAATAAAACTAAATGAATTTTACTCTGTGACGTGTGGGACTGAATTATATAGACCTCTAATGCATTTTGTATAGGCGAATACCTCATGTTGTACTTATTTAAATTGTGAACCTGGTTTAATATTAAAAATTCTATGTGGGGACCAGGTTTCATGTTCATATTGATTTTTGTGGATCAGGTTTCATTTCGATAAGATTATTCATGTATTTGGTATCCAAGACATCAGATTATATGATTTCCTGATTCCATGTACTTAATTTTATGAATGAACATATTCATATTTAGGGATATTCACACTTTTATCCGATTTTGTTTTCGCACATTATTATGTCAATAATTTTACATAGTGCATTATGTTCTTTTATTTCATTCAGATTCATACGTCATCATCTAAAAACATTTATACCATATCGCAAGATGATAAAGTTTTTTTATATAGGGCATGGTTTTCAGATGTCACGCTCTTTCTCTCACTCCTATATGATGATGTTTTAAATATTTTATAATTAACAAATAACTTTTTTCCCTTTTCGATAATATGAGACTACTCCTTATTATGTTTCCTTTTCCAATGTCATGGAGAAATGTTTTAATTAGGTCACTCATTAGAATATTAATAAGTGGGATGACCATTGTGGGATACATCGAAGATATTTTAAGAATTAAAAAGATTGTGTATCTTGACTCAAAGTCACTATACAACTATTGTACATTGGTGAGTAAATGTTAGATGTATTGATTATTTGTCTAAAATTATGTAATATTTATGTGTGAAATATTGGGGTTGATATAACAAGGGGATTCCTACAAACCTAGATGGTGTGGGTACAATAATTATAATGGTAAAGATAACTGAGGTGGTTTCATAGTGGGATGTTTTTTTGATAGTTAATTATTGGTTTATATCATGAGACTCCTCCAATAGAAATATATCCTCTTCATCCTCCCCTCACCATCATTATTTGATTTCCAAATACATTGTAGTTCAAAATCATATATGATAATGCATATACACCACAAAATACTAACAGAAAATATAAGTAGAGCGTTCAATTATATTTATTTCATTGGATCAATCTTGAATCCCACGATCTCTTCTTAATGTATGATGATGTGAATTCAAAAAGTCGTACAATAATTTTTGAAAATATTTTTAAGGGGTATTGGATGAAAACAAATATGAGGTTCATGTTGTGACCCATAATCATTGAATGAATATATATATTCATATAATTTTTAATTCTCACCATGTTATAATATTGTCGAATGAAGAACAAGGTTATGACCTTGTAGGGAATATAGTCATTAGGGTTTCTATTCCATAAGTTCATTATAAACTGGGAGTTGTAAACTATATTAATTTAGACTATTTGGGTCCAAAATTTATAGGAAATGGTATTTTCACAAATGAAAATAAAATAATGAAGTGTATTTGTTTTGAAATAATCACCATTGTTTATATAATCCAGATACATAAATTGGGAAAGTGGAATATCATATTACCTATTGGGATGGTATAAAGTGACATTCCTAAATCTCAATTATGGATTGGTTTTCATAATTATAATTTTGGGTTTTACACTAAAAATAATTGAAGAATATAAGTATGGACTCCCTCTATTTAGGTTGAGTGATTGAACTGGAGTGGTCTATATTACCCAATTCAATAATTTTTTGGATAACATCTTCGATATTGGGTAATGAGAATTTTTAAGGTTTATGGAATCAATGGAGAGTCACTAGTAAATTATATAAGATTAAATATATTTTTTCCACATATTTAATATAAAAATTAAGATATGGGTGGGAAGGAATATAAACATGTGTATTTTATGGGTGAAGTTTTAAACTGATGTGTTAGAATCATTTAATAGAAGTATTAGGCATAATTGGAATAATGAATTAGTTTTGGGATTACTCATATAGTTAATAAAAACAACTTTTGAAAAAATATATGAAATATTATAATCCAAAGATAATTACCCAAACTAAATTAAAAAATAGACAAAGAATATTGTATACCATTGAAATTTTCTTGAGGAATTTAGAGGGTTTTATTTATTTCAGTGTTAAAACTATTTAATTGAGAAACAAATATGTCAAATTCTTATCAATTTGGGAAAAATAATTAAAATTAAAATATGAGAGTGTATAATAATATAAAGATGTCCATGATTTTAAATAATACATAAGAGGGAGTGTGGTGAGGTTACATGAATCTATGAGATATAGAGATTACATAGATAAAGAAGAAGAAAAGGGAATACAAGACATAATTTTGTAATGATGATGGAAATATAGGATACATGAGGGTCTGATGTATAGATTAGGCATGGTTTTGGGGTTGTGAAAAATTATTTTTTATTTGGATTGAAAATTAATGTTTTTTAAAAATGTTAATAGTAATGATTCATGTTTAATTTATCTATATTAGAACTTAAAATTTTTATCTAAATTTTCATCACCCCCTTACATTCTTATGGTGAAAAAAATATCAAGGGTCCATTAATACATTCTTCTATAAAATTGTATTTTCACAATAATTTTTTTGAAATAATTCATTTGTCCAATGAATTTTATTTTGAATGACATAATTTCATAAAAATGTGAAATACTACCATATAGTTGAGATTTACAAACATGTTGATGCGCTTAATTCATAAAATTATTTTAACAAAAATAAAAAACCACAAAATAAGTAATATATTAAGAATAAAAACAACAAAACTTGTTTTATAAAAATGAAAATTCATAAAAAATATATATTCAATATTTTAAATTTAATATTAAATTTTGGGTTACCACTATGTGGTTCCAATATTTAATATAAATAGTTAAGAATACCTCAACCTCATTTTCATTGTAAATGAGGGTTAGAGTTAGTCTATACCGCATACTATTCTTGAAATAGGGCATAAGATGTTTGAAATTTATATTAAATAACCACCTATCATCTCTTTCAATCTCCACCATAAAATTATAGAAACATATGAATGTTATAAATGTTCTTAACCATATAAAGACGAGAGTTCCTTGAAACAATATCATGCATGAGTTCATGGGAAATATTTTATCACATGATTAGAAGTTCATTTATGTAATTGTTTTGTTATCAACAACATTATTCTTTTTTTATATATCATGGAATTACCGTATTCATAACTATTTATTTCATCTGGATCAATGAGGTCATGTTTCCACTAATCTCAAATTCTATTGATATTAAAATTTAGGTACTTGACTACCAAATATTTTTTTATACTTTAAATAAGAGATTTTATGGACTCCTGTAATCAAACCTGAATGGATACATACTAAAGGTGGTCTTGTTTGTAGTATAGAATAACAAAAATGAATTTTCATTATTTATAAGATGGTCCATCTATGAGTTTCCATAGTATTTTCTATATTTTCTTCAATAATTCAAATTATATATCTACTTGGATGTTGTTTTGTTGGGTTGTATGATGTTATTGGGTTAAATCTCATCACCTAATTTTTCAATAAAACTCTTAACACTGAGTTATCTATATGTGTATCTCATTCACTAATAAGCACTCATGTTATACCATTGAAAATGGAAATTTTCTTCTCTTAAACTATATATCCACAATGGAACTATAGTGTGTCATCCCAAATACCTAAAACCATTTAAAAATGTATTCCATAAAAACAAGAGTATACATTTTTTTAATGGAAGGTGGAAATAGTAGTGTGAAGAATATCTCCGACAAGTCAAAGACATCCACTTAAAAAATATGGCTTTGAATGATTTATTCTCAAATGAATCTACTTCCCATTAATTTCAAATATACAAAACTAAATTAAAATATCAGTGTTATATAATTTTTGATTAGAAAAAAATCAATATTTTAGTACCTTTTACATAATGAGTTATAGCACATGATATCCCATAAATGGGATGCGTTAGAAATGTTAAATACACCTTTGAATTTCTCTTATATTATGTTCCTATAATTAATTGCATCACAATAAAATAAAAATAACAAGGGATTAAATAAAAAATAATTCAAGTCATTTTTAACAAAACCTCATCCATTTAATGAATAAAAGGTTTTGAAAACATGTCCTCTTATGTAAATATTTTAAATAATTAGAAAACCATAATTAAGATGTCTCATTGGTTAAAATATGTGTTCATTTTGAGAATATTCTCAAATGAATCTATCATTTTATTTTTCATATTCCCATGTGAAACATGCACATAGAAATGGATGTGGTTAGGTGGATGAGGTGTAACCAAAATTTACTCATTATATTACACATAAACTATTTTATTCTATATATTAATTAATAAATTTTATAGTTCAATTTTTATAAATTATTAGAATATTGGAAAACTCTCTTCACCCTTATTCTATGAATATGATATGAACTTAAGATCACATATGCATCTTAAAAGGATTTTTCTCAATGTGATAACATACATCATTTCCATGGAGACTCATATCAATCGATTGTATATTTCAATTATATATCAAGGGAATATAACGATGAAACTCACATTAGGCTAATTTTATCTCGTGATATGTAATTTCGATAACTCGCATTAATTAAAATATTTTATTTATAGATTCAAGACAATATAATATAAAAATCTTATGTAGATCACAATAAAATAATCTATAAAATTCAACATCTGATGTCTCCATCTATTAAAAATACATCATGTGTGATTTTTTATTATCTAATATGATTCGATACATTGAAAATAAATATATATTGGGTATATATCCACTAGGAAAACCTCAATCATTATCTAGTGTCCCTCTATCCACTATACCTTCGACTGATGTTCTGTAACACCAACTACCTTTTGCCAATTCCTATAGTCAATAATATATGTTCATTGAACCCCTGATCTCTAGAACTCAATATTGTTCCTAGTAAATAAACATATTAATAGAACACCATCCAATACCCCTATATCTGATTTACTTATTCTCCGTACACCTCTATCCAATATAATTTTTCATTAACAAATATTTTCCATGAATGGAGACACAACCATATCTATAATCGTTAGCACTTAACCTATTTTGAATATGAATCATATTATCAATTCCAATAAAAAAATGGCACCCATTATAAATATTCTCACATGGGAAAATTTTTTGGAAGTTATTTATGTTTTCCAACAAAAGAAATTAATAATTTTACCATATACGTATCTCAACATCAATGGGTTCCTCTACAATATTCTATAAAATTATTGAATCATCGTTTAAACATTGCTCCGACTTAAAAAATCCAAAATAGTGTAAAAATATGAGTATAGATATTCTATAAACATCCTTTACATTATAATGATAAAAAAACCATGAAAAGACTACATTAAAATCATCTTTGTAACGTTTGTATGACAATTTTTTATTTAATTATTCTATGATCATCATCTGATAATTTTTTATTGACTTAATATTAAAAGAAATTCTAAATATCATGCCTTCATAAATCTCAATTTTATGGACATGATCATTTATTATTCCTATTAATTTTGTCAGATAAACTATACACATCAATAAGTAATTCTAACCATATGAATCATTGTTCAAATACATTCACATTTTTTTCAAATGAACATCAACACATTTCTATGTGAGATGGTATCAAATATATTCGACTAACGATATTCATTTATATCACTATTTATAATAATTCAGGTTCCTACTACAAGCTACAAACCATCCAGATATTTTCCATTTTAAATTTTTGATAGATGGAATTGTACCCCTCCAATAAGTGTGTCATTAAATCTATTACCGACGATACCAAAACATTTACCATATTAAATTCAAATTATTCCTTGTTCTGATGGAATTAAGAAAATTTATGATTATTTTCCTATCTGATGAGTCTAAATATATCAAATTGGTCACCCTATCTTTTCTAAAACATTATAAATGGTTTAAAAAAACATAGGCTATTAAATCTTTATAAAAGCATCAATTTGGTGAAATTTCATTTCACTATCTGACAGTCTTCTGTCTTATGTATGAATGAATGATGAACTTCACTTTCCAAATTCATAATCATGGAATCATAATTCCACAACTATCTTCAAAAAACCCAATACTTCTCCATAAAAGCTGTTGTATTTCATAGAATATATTCAGATCGAACTTCATATGATTATCTCAACTTTGTCACATATTTTCACTAACCATGAATTTATAATTAAACTCATCACTTTTTGATAAATTCTATTTTTAATGATCTATAGAAACTCATATTCACATGAATTAATAAGGCCTCTATCACAAAAAAATAGTCTGATATTTTTTTATCCAATGTACTCAACGTGATGTCTTTAGGTTTTCACACAATCCTTCACTTCACATAATTGAACATCATATATAATGTATTATAATCATTAAATTTATAATTACATCAACCAAATTAACTATATGGTAGAACCATTTCATTTTTCATGAAGCCTATATCTCTGATAACTATTTCAATCTTTACCATAATATTATTTGAACATTTTATATAAACAAATCAAAATTTATAGATCAAAAATTCACTTCATTATCTTTTTACAAACCCATAAATAATAATCCACATCATATCATAAAACTTTACATCATGTCAAATCATCCATATTATGTTCTCTGTTATTACTTTCATGGTAGCCCGAATATTGTACAATTATTTCCTTAAACATTATAATGAGTTCTGAATACAACATTAATGATAAGTTCATTCAGTTTTGTTTATATATGATTATATCAGTATGGTGATCTATTTACAGCACCTGTAATCCAGTACCATCTATCTAGACATAATGATCTTACCCATTGGACATAATCTAGAACCACAAATATCTTTTTGGTGTTAATAACTTGAATTTTGACACATCTAAATTTGGCACAATATGTAATTTTTTTTACCAATATTTATAATGTTCTTAGGAATGTTTTATAACCTCTATAATGAACATGTAAGGAAACATTGTTATCCCTTATAAAAAATGATTCCATAGATTCTCCATCAACTTATAATTCACTATTTTACTTTAGATGTTTTTTACCTTCAGGGTTCCTTTCTTGTGGATACTTCTTCAATCTACTTATGTTCTATTACTTATTTCATCCACTCAGAATACATTATATAGCACATCTATATTAAAATAGGGTTTTCATAAATCTTGAACGTGGAATATCTTAGAATAACACATTTGAGACCATTACCATCATAATACTCATTATCCATAGAAACCTTTACCTAAGAGACCATTATATTTAACTTATTCATTTAATAAAAAAACCTTATGAAAAACTATACTATTCAATAGCACTATCATCTAATAGAATGGCCAATATCCCATGTTCTATTTATTGTCAATTAAAATATTTTATTAATTTCTATGAGAATATTTTAACCATTATGGATAATAAATTCAATGATTCATTCCCTTGAAAACAAATATCACTAAAAACAATTCAATCCATGTTAATGATCTAAATCTGAATCCCCATTTGGTGAAATTTTGGGGTTAGGGTGGAACATTATTAACTCTTTTTAACATTTTATTATTTATTCCATTTCACATAATATTAACATTGAGCTTTTAGGGAGAACTAAATATTCAAACATAAAAGGAAATAATCTCTAAATCATACAATAATAAGAGTCCATGATCCATTCTTAGTTTAGAAAACTAGAGTGATTAAATCTTAAAATAATTTTTTCTGTGAAATTTATCGTGTGATTCAATATTTAAAAAAACTTCTTTCTGGGACAATTTAAGTAGATATTAATTCAACATATATTCTATTACCTATGAAAATAATATGTCTGGATATTTTAGGAATAAAAATAAGTATTTTTTCACTTGTTGAATGATAAATCAAAATTTTTCATCATCAACTAAAATCCCCTCCATTGCATTTATAATTAAATTTTCATATAAATATGGAATAATTGAAAAAATAACTTAATGGTAACTGTAGCCTTTAATTCTCTAGAATCTTCGTAATTGGCGATGGAACCACATGTTTGTTTAAAATGATTTTAAGCTTTATATTTTAATGAATCTATAATAACGAGCTTCATGTTTCTACTTTAGGGCCCCACAGAAAAATCATTAACTTCAATTTCAATTTTTAATGTATGAACATTGGAACATACATCTGTATTATGTGGATCATCCATATCAAATTAGATAGAGAAATGTTTCTAATAATATTTTCCAAAACTAAAAACAATAAATTCACATTTATTCATGTCTTTACCCTTATCATTCCAAGATGTTATATTTTTGGGTTGAAGGGATATCATCTCCTCAATATTTATATTAAAAATCTATGATGTAGTCTTCTTAACATAATATATAAAAATAATTCCATGTTATTCATTTAGTCTACATCCATCCTCATTGGTTACTCTAATATTTCTCCCTAAAAAACCATGTAATTTTTTATAATATGTTCTAAATTATTATTGTAATGGAGTTTCTTTACTATTATACTTTTTCCACAAGCTATTGTAAATTTTATTAAGGTACTTTTCATCTCCTAGTGACATTGTGACACAATTTTTTTGTGTGTTTTATAAAAATATACATATTACACATAGATTTTTATAATCCAATATTTTACTATTTTTAGATAACTTCTAGTGATATAGTACTTATTTTAAAAATAATTATTCCACTATTCCAATACAAATATGTTTTTCATGGATTTATTAATTTGGTTCCTTGTTATTCTTTCTGATGTTTTGTACATTCATTGTGAGATTATAACTGCCCATTAATTGACCATTTCATCTGTAATATTGGAATGTTTTTAGGGATAATAAATCTTATTTAATAATTTTATTGTGATTAATATTCTTATTAACTTTTTTGACCCCAAGTAATTTTTGTAATATTTATTACATTAATTTTATTTCACATGTTGTAGACTATATCAATTGTAGGTATAATGTGGTGGCTGGTAGAATTACACTAAGGCAATTTAACCTAATTAACATTTCATACACTACATACTCAAAAATATAAATGATATCAAAATCTATTTAATTTCATCATATCATTATTCTTATTTTATGGTTGGCTTTATGTAGCTGAGTTTACTTTTCCATTCAATTTCACCCCTTAATGTTGGACTTTTTACTTTATTATTCCATAGAATTTTATACAAAAATGGATATCCATGAGTCTTAACATTCCAAAACACAAATAGTAACAACTAATCCAAGGTCCCATTTTATATATCATCTTCTAAATGGTATAAAAAACATTCAAGACATGTTTCATTTGGGAATTTTTATCCCTCTTGAAACTGTGGGGAAAATATCCCCCTTTTCATTTCTTACTTTCAAAATCTTAGTGAATATTATATTCAGAATTTTATTCACCCATTTTTTCTGGAAATATTACCTACACTAATAAAACACGATTTTTTGAATGTAGGTTCTTTATAAAATGGGTTTTAATTTTTTACATTATTATTACAGATGATAATTATTTAGATTCATTCATATTCGTATTTATTTTTGATAGGTTCACTACTAATGTTGGAATATCCTCAAAATCTAAATCACTATTCTTATGTCATCATTATCATAAAATTTCTCATGAGTAGAATTATTGTTTCCCAAAATCTCTAATTTCTAAAAGTATTTTGATTTTGTTGTATTCATCTAATTATCAAGGAGTTTCGCTTTATATTCACATAGAAATTTTAACTTTTTTATCTATTCTTCCTGAAACTAAATATCCTATTTTAAATAACAGTAATAGTACTGAAATCAACTTCTATTGGTCAATAGTTGAGTATTATTATCCATAAAAATATATTTTAGAGTTTCTTTTAGTGTATATATTTCATCCATGAATAAATTTTTAGAAGACATCTTAGTCTCACAAACCCTTTAGTAATAAATATTCTACAATATTGATCTTCTCATCAAAACATGTTACTACATTTTATACAAGATCATTGAGTTTTTAAATTATCTCCCTTTTTTTTCTTTCTCAATTTTTTTGTAGTGACATTTACTCTCCTTCTGTAGTAATTTCTCAATCTCTCTTAAACTTCAATAATTAACTTCTAATTGAGAGATTATATATTCAGTGGTAGTATATAGTGAATTGAAAAATCCTATAAGATTATCCTCAAATAAAATATATCCAAATAAAAAAATACATTTTTTAATCCACATGGTACAAATTTTCTTCATAACATGACAAATTTTCTTCCATGCCTCCAGTGAGTTTGGTAAGGGATGTACATTCTCATATCTTCATTCCTAATGCTTTCCATTTTTATCATTTTCTGATATTATCTATAATATGTCATCATGTTATCCATCTATATATGAAATTATATATATAATAACATCCACATAAAAATTATTAATGTAATGTGTAATTGAAATATGATCATATTCAATAATGTCAAATTAATCATACGCATCATACAATAAGTACGAATATTTTATATGATAATAATTTTCATATATAAATTATTTCTTATCATATATATTAATATACTATAATATTGTATCCTACCATTTCTTCTTGTTAGAGGATTACTTACACTAATTATAATATTATTTCTTCTTTCTTTTTTCAATGATTTTGTTCCAACTTCCATTTATAAAAAAATATAACTTTGAAACACTTCAACTCAAAATTATATTTCTTATCATGCAGATATAATATTTATTGGTCATCTATAAATATTTTACTCATATAATAATGTTAAATATGACATAAATTAATATATATATATATCCAAACATATATAAAATTTACTCTTATAACAATTTATATTCTGGGTATGAACAAGTAGTCACCCTGAGCAGGGGGAGTTAAAATGGGGTGACTAGATTTTACAAATTATATTCAATATCAACTCTTTTATCCCATAATTTTTCAGATACAATGCTATTAGTTATTATTTATGTGTCATTTTAATCTCTTCCTCATCAAATTACCCTTATGTTATGATTATGAAATAAATTAGTCAACATAAATGTTTTTTACCTGGTTCTGCCTTATTGAGATATCTAACATCATAGATATGGTGGCTCTAATCAGTCCATTGATTATTTAGTTATATATAATGTGTATATAATAAGACAACTACTATTAGTAAAATTCTATCTCCCATTTTTTAATAATAACGAATCTTCTATGTTTCAATGTCTTCCTATTCTCTCGTCCCACATAAGATAAAACATGTTCACATCACATAAAAACATCATTTGGAAAATTAATCTTTTGATGTATTGTTCTTGTAGAACACTATCCTAGTGTCTTTGTGTTCATCTAGTTTGAATCCATTTTTTCCCCCTTAGTCATTGTCCATTATACCAAAATAAATTACACCTAAATCTCCCTCTAGTATACCTCCATCTGGTTCACTAATAAAAATTGTTCCTTTGACCAACGCACTTTAACACAAGTTGCCTCTGATAAATGGAATATGATTTTTGGACATGTGATCAATAATCCTAGGTCTCATTCCTCTAACTAGAACTTTAAACTAGCAACTATTCCCTATATGCCTATGTCGTGTGCACCTCTTCCCTCTACATCTATGAAAATTTTACTTCTTCTTCAACCAATAGTTTTCTTATTTTAAAATTTAACATAATGTGAAATATTCTTAACTTTTATTCTTCATGCATATTATTATTGTTCTACATATATGTAAAAAAACATGCACAACTTTATATTGGATCTTACTTATATGGAAATACAAGAAATGAAATATGTTTTCTTGATGAACCAAAACTAAAAAAATATGTATCCTACTCATATCCACATCTCTTGATGGATCTACAATATTCATGAGAATTCAACTATAATTTAAAAAACTTAGACATAGGTTCATGTCATCAAACTATATTAATCAATATGTAAAGGATCCTTTGTAAACATCCTTAACTATATAAAGATAAATTAAAATTGCTATAACTATATTATAATCATTATTGTAGGATATTTAATATTATGTTATATATAATGAAATTAATAACTTCATCTGACACATGTTTTTAAGGTCCCTCCTCGAAGTGTTTATCCAGCTAGTGCCTTGATACATATCTATTATATGGAATCGACATTATCATCAACTAATAGTTCATATTAGATAAACACAAATCATAAATGACTATGACTCTTCATATGCCTCCACTATCCAATGTAGTCACTCATGTTTTTTCTATAAACATCAATTACATTATTCATTTAATGTGCTTAAATATACTTTACTAATGATTTTAATATTTTTCACCATCAATAAGATTTCTTGTTCTATATGTATGAAATTACTCATCATGATATTAGTATTTTAAAATGATTAATTTATGACAGCATAATTATAAGGCCCCATCCTTAAACCTTACTTAATCTTGAGTTATTAGAAGATTACACATTTAGGATCTTTTCAGGTTTAGAGTTTTAGAGAATTAGATCATAAAACTCTCATTACATTCCACATTTAAACAAAGTGTGTACATAAAAGATAGTATTCAGTTTTCCATCAATAGAAACATATTTAAAATAAAACATGGATTCTTTCTTGACACTTCCTTGACACTATCATCATATCATGTACCATTCCCATGACCTTTGAAAAACATTTCAAAAACAAGGGATGAGCATAAAAATCTGAGTAAGGGATATAAAAATATGGAAAGGAAACACGAGTACATGTATACATAAGAATGAAATCATACTTTACCCATAAAACATAAGCACTTTAACATACCTCATAAAATCATGAATAAATCATAGAAATCATAAGACATAAAGGTAACTTGAGGCATTCATAACATTCTTACGTAGGGAGTAACCCTCTTGGTTACGTTTGGAATACTCATTACAGTATATTCCCTAAATCTCTTCAAAGAAACCATAACGTTTAACCCCTTCGCATTACCCAATGCATTGGAGTGCTATATCGGGCTCACCCGCCGTTAGATTATCATGGAACCACCCGTCTTTATAATAATTCCCAAGAACCATAACATAATCATATCACATAAAACCTGCATAAAGGAAACATAACATTTCCACTTTTCAATCACAAGATATCAATACAAAACATTGATATAAAAACCTTATCAAAACCATTTTCAATACCAAAATAAAAGAAAAGTAAAACATGGTATTTATTTTTCTTTAAAAAAAAGGAATGGCTTGTAGTGGAAGCCGAAACTGAAATAATGGTCACGGCGGCAGAGAAGTTGTTGTCGCCGCATACATATGACAAAAACAATCCCTTTTATCGTTTAATAAAATGATTTGTATAAAAAAAAGATTCCTTTCGGATAAACATACAAGTAAATGGGGTTTATACACCATATAAAAGAAGGTTGTGTATAAAACAAAATATTCCTCAATGAAAGCAGATTGAGATGAAGTCCCATACAAAGATGGCATCCTTGGACTAAGGATTAATCAATTACATAATTATGTGTGACAAAATAATAAACCAAATATAAGTGGATATTAAGTGTAAAAAAATCAGAGGTTATTCACACATATTCATAGAACGACATATTCTAGGAGTACAAGCTTATCCCAAAGAATCAAAATTGGGTTAGGGAGTTCCCTTGCAAAAATTTGACAGCCTAACAGCATCACTACAAAATTCAGAAAATGATTTCATGAGAGATAAAAGGGTATTTCATCACTTGGACATATAATTTAAATCACTAAGGATATATAAGAACATATCCCAACATAATGTTATGTGAATTAAAAGACATAACAAAATAAGTCTTTTAAAAAGAGGAGGGTGAAAGGTTCCCTTACCGACATGGGTATCTTTCGAAACATACACCATGTGAAGGAAGAACAATACAACATTGATTTAAATACTCATAAATGAAATTATATTACACAATGAGTAAAATAATCGGCAGTACATGCACCAATCAAAGGAAATTGTGGCAAATGTAGCATAAATCTCACGGTAATAAAAGTGAGATGAAAAAATCCCTTATGAAAACTCGGCAGCCTAATGACGCTACTTAAAACATAAAAAATGGATTGATGAGATAAAATAGAGTCTCTATTCATATTAAAATAAAATTTAAAGAAAGACTAATAAAAACGAACATCCCCCAACATAACAAAGAGGTGCTTAAAAGAAGTGACATAAAGGATAGTACTTAAAATGAAAGGGAGGGGTAGGATCTCTTACGAAAATTCGGCAGCCTAATGGTGCCAATCAAAACATCCAAAATGGATTGATGAGAGAAAATATGGTCTCTCATCATATGAACATAAAACGTACAGTAAGAGTAATATAAAGTAACATCCCAATCATAAGAAAGATTATCTTAAAATGAATAACATAATAGAGTGTACTTTAAAAGAAAGAGAGGGGTAGGTTCCCTTACCTCGGGTCCGACTTGACTCGATCGTTCTTTAACGTCCTGAATAATAAACTTGAGTTAATTTACACTTTATTAAGAACCTTTATCAAGTTAATTATTCCTTTTATATCACTTATTTCCATGTTATAAGCATTATGTAATCATTTAAGTTAATAATGTTTTTTTGTCGATATTTGGATCTTAAGTCGGAAGTGGACTTCTTACAATTACATGTTGTTCGTGTGGTCAATGTTTCATTATATACAGAATGATATTCATGATTTGGATATCATATATATCATATATATCCAAAATATACATGTATTTGTAATATTACATAATCATTTAGAGGTAAGAAATGAAATGCACCGTTCATGGAGACGGTAAGTCGTACGTACGCATGAACGCTACTTTCATTTCTATGTCATATTAATGGAATTAAAACCAAATGAGAGGTATTTATATTTTAATTCCATAATTATATTCATAATTTATATGTAACATAAATCATATATAGAAACTTAAAATGAAACCTTTATACATCCCACATATGGCATTAATGAATCAAATCACTTTGAGGGGGCGATAGTCCGCACTTCCTAAAATGAAATTATCGTGTTTACCCACAATGGAACAATAAAGGTATGCCAAAAAAGAAAAATAAAGAAGAATAAGTTAAAAAATAAACATATAATATATAATATATAAATATAGTGACATCTTAATGTCCACCTTTTAAGGTGTTATATGAGTGTTGAACAATCATCATTTCGTGAGGCAGAAATTCGCCATCCACAGAAACAGTATGTTATTTAAGAATATGGTGTAGGTGTTTGTAAGTGTAGCTCAAATTCTTCTTATAAAAACATCCTAGTCTATTTAAGATACTGTATTTGTTACAAAATAAATGAATAAAAAGAGTTTAGGGGGTTGGAGATGCAAAATAAAACAAAAGAACACAAGTGAAGACATTACCTTAAAATCGGGTAATTGTTTTTGATTTGAGCTCAAAGGATTCCTTGAGAAGCCTTATGCCAAAAGTAAGGATTCTAGGAGTAAGACAGGTATGTGGAGAGGAAAAATGATCAGGTTTTGGCCGAGCCAAAGGCTTGAGAGGTGTGGTTATGGTGGTAGAGGTGGGGTCCTTTTATAAGAGGAGAGGAGGGGCACTCTTGTAAAGTTACAAAATGTTACTTTATTTTCAAATGCTTTTCGGATATTAAAGGTCCCACATTGATTTATTTCAAGGATAAGGTGGTTAGGGTTCTAAATATACTCATAAAATTGGATTTTGACAAGTGTACGTTAGAGTTTTAACATTATCTTTTCATTTTATTTAAATCCTTTATTAATGAGGTAATCACTACATCATCATGATGTCATAAATAATTTAATTTATTTAATGTCTAAAAATTATTAAAAAAATATAATGATGTAGGAAATATTTTTATCTTTGTAACAAATATTTATCGTCAAAAATATGTCTTGTATAACCCCATTTAAAAATTGTTTTAGTGAAACATCTCATGCTTGTGACATTTTTATTTTAACTTTAAATAAAAAGTTATTTATGTCATTTTCCAACCAAAGTGGCTCCATGGGGTCCCCATGTTGACCCATGGATTTCCATGGTCGGACATGACACATCCAATGAGGTTATGACATGTTTCTAGGACATTTCACATTATTAAAATATTATTTTTACCTTAAATTACACTAATTACCTCTAATCGCGATTTAGAACATAAAAGTTACTATTCATAAAATAGTAATTTTAATCCCATTGAACCACATTTTACTTCCTAATTACAACCATGTATGTCTTATTTTTGAAATTAAAAACACAGAGGTGGAAAAGTTTCATTTAAACGAAAAATCAGTTTCTTTAACTACCACGTAGTGGTTTCACTATTCATCAAAAATTGAAATTTTTCAGAAAAATACCAAAAATTCACCCAAAGCTATATTTGATATTCCGAATTCAAAAACTGAAGTCTATTTTACAAAATTCATAACATATAAGTTGCATTAATTAATTTAATAGTTAATTTCCGCTGTAAGAGAAAATAGCGTGTTTTTATGAAACAATAAGTATCAAAAGATTGACACTAGTTGAAGTCCGATTTCAAAGTGAAATTAATTCCAATGGCCACTATTTGATTAAATGGTAAAAATATATTGTAATTTTACTTTAAAAACAATTCCAATGATAATCTAATCATATAACTAAATTAGATTAAAAAGCGGTTTTGAATTAAAATACAACATTTTTCACTATTCATAAAAAATGACCTTTATCAGAAAGATAGTAAAAATTTACAAAAAGTAAATTTTGATGTCTCTATTCTAAAGAAGAATTTTATTTTCTCAAATATAACCCATAAAATTGTCAAAGAGTGTATTTAAAAGAGGTTTTCCATCAAAAGGCGGTTAATCAACCTTCTAATGAATATTAGAATGTTTACGCTTAAAAAATTGAATTCATTCACATTTTTAATACTCTAAAATTTATTGTAAAAAGTAAAAAATATTTGACAAACATATATAATCATTTTGTACTTAGTTATTTTCATTCCCTCCATTACAATGGCTAGACGTTAACTACCATTTAAAATAATATAATTTTATTATTAGAGGGCAACGTAAGATTCCCAAGAAACTCGTTGTTGCGTATTGGGTACACCATAAAGAATATAGTTCATTTTAAAGTAATATTAATATTTAATTCACAGATATGGATAAATATAAAAATTTCATATTCTTTATTTACCTGGGGTGTTACATCCTTCCCCCCTTTTGGGAATTGCGTCCTCGCAATTTTAAAATTGGGCTCGGAAACATCATTGAAAGTCCCACATTGGAACAAGAGTCGGTAAAACAATCACTTTAAAATAAAGAATGAGAAGTACATGGGTCACCCGAGTTAACCCATACTAGATTCCATGTAGGAAAACATAGACATGGAGGAGAAAACATAGGGTCATGTTTTGATGGAGAGTGATAGAAAACATGTTTAGAAGAATGTTAACCACAAGAAAATCACAAACTTGTGATGGGTTAAACGATATTCGATTCCCCAGTAGCAAAAGTTAATAGACAACATTTTTGTTTTTTTATTGAGGAAATTATTCATAAGGAAACATAATTATTTATCATGTTTACTTTCAACTTTTATTAGATTTCATACACAAACTCATATTTTCTCCAAAAGATGAGTATTTAGGAAGACGTTTTCACTATAATCAACTTCTAGAGAATCACCTAATCCACAAAAGAGAACTATATTCTTCCCATGTCTTTAGACTTTAACCAAAACCAAAACCAAAATGGATAGTACAAGATCAGATAATCCAGAAAAGGATAACCCTTTATAAAAATAAAATCTATTCTTAATCTCCAAAATTTTTCCAACAAAACCCAAAGTTCAACGAGGACCATTTGATAAAAAACTTGTCCATAAAATTCTTCAATGTAAACCAAACTAAGATTGAAACCCAAATATTTGAAGGATTTACTCACATAGCCTTCTAAGGTACAAATTAACTTTTATCTCCAAATAACATCAGTTTCTCTTAATTTCTCATATTGAAAAGTAATTAAACTAATCACATATCCTCGATGATAGGTTAATCATTTCAATAGATGACCCAAAATAAAATTAATCTTGATTCCTAAAATCATCTAACTAAAAAGAATTAGTCAAACTAACCAGGGACATCACGTAGTCCATTGGTAGGCAATAAATACCAGTCGCACTTTGGTTGTGTGTTCGATTCCCACAGCTTTGTCCGATGCGATGGGTTGTCACATGGCCTGTGTGTTGTCATTTTTCCAAAACTATATAATTCTTAAGACATTCCCTAAAACGAGATAAAATCTTCAAAAAATATCATAACATATTTTAACCTCAAGTTTATCTCATGCCTTTAATTTCCATCATAACATATAATAACCCATCATTACCTCAAAAGTTAGGATCATATAAACTCTGATGGTTACCTTTATAATTATCACCTGAACTTCCACATCGATTGGTCATCTTGTACATGACGCATTACAGATCATACCAAGGTTAAAGTGGTTTATCATGACTCCTTGATAGTTGGTTTAGAACAACCACGAGTTTCCTCATTGAATCCCCCATTTTATCTAGTATCTTAATCAGAGAACCACCACAGTTTCCATTAAACCTGTTGTCTCTTTGGTGCCTTCTAGATCCATTCATTCACTAAAAAAAATGTCAGTGTGAGTATATCAACAAAGCCATCATGTACTAATGAGGAAGTTAAACACTAAGATATACTTACTCATTCACTTTATCTAAAACTAGGATTCTTTTTGAAATCCTAACCATTATGGTAATGTCACTTGTGCTTGGAGAATACCCTAACCTCTAAAGTTATCTAAACCGACCTTTGATACCAACTATAAGGCCCCAAGCATAAACCTTACTTAATCTTGAGTTATTACAAGATTACACATTGAGGATATTTTCAAGTTTAGAGTTTTAGAGAAATATATCATAAAACTTGCATTACATTCCACATTTAAACAAAGTGGTTACATAAAATATAGTATTCATTTTTCCTATCAATGGAAACATATTTAAAATAAAACATGGATTCTTTCTTGAAACATCCATAACACTATAATAATATCATGTACCCTTACCTTGACCTGTGAAAAACATTTCATAAACTTGGGATGAGCATAAAAATCTTGGTAAGGGATATAAAAATATGGAATGGAAACATGAGTACAAGTATACATAAGAATGAAATCATACTTTACCCATAAAACATAAGAACTTTAACATACCTCATAAAATCATGAATAAATCATATAAATCATAAGACATAAAGGTAACTTGAGGAATTCATAACATTCTTACATAGGGAGTAACCCCCTTGGTTACGTTTGGAATACCCATCACAGTATATTCCCTAAATCTCTTCAGAGAAACATTAACGTTTAACCCCTTCGCATTACCCAATGCATTGGAGAGCTATATCAGGCTCAATCGCACTTAGTTTATCACGGAACCACCTGTCTTCATAATAATGCCCAAGAACCACAACATAATCGTATCACATAAAACATGCATAAAGGAAACATAACATTACCACATTTCAATCACAAGATATCAAAACAACACATTGATATAAAAACATTATGAAAACCATTTTAAATACCAAAATAAAAGAAAAGTAAAACATGGTATTTATTTTTCTTTTAAAAAAATGGTATGGCTTTTAGAGGAAGCCGAAACTCAAATAATGGTCAGGGCGATGGAGAAGTCGTTGTCGCCGCATACGTACGACAAAATCATTCCCATTTGTCGTTTAGTAAAACGATTTTTATAAAAAAGATTCCTTTCTGATAAACGTAAAAGTCAAAGGGGTTTATACACTGTATAAAAGAATATTGTTTATAAAACAAAATATTCCTCAATGAAAGGAGATTGAGACGAAGTCCCATACAAAGACGGTATCCTTGTATTAAGGATAAATCAATTACATAATTATGTGTGTCAAACTAATACACCAAATATAAGTGGATATTAAGTGTAAAACAATCAGAGGTTATTCACACATATTCATAGAACGACATATTCAAGGAGTACAAGATTATCCCAAAGAATCAAAATTGGGTTAGGAAGTTCCCTTGCAAAAATTTGACAGCCTAACGGCGTCACTACAGAATTCAGAAAATGAGTTGATGAGAGATAAAAAAGGTATCTCATCACTTGGACATAAAATTTAAATCACTAAGGATATAGAAGAACATATCCCAACATAATGTTATGTGAATTAAAAGACATAATTAAAGAAGTCTCTTAAAAAGATGAGGGTGAAGGGTTCCCTTACCGACATTGGTATCTTTCGAAACATACACCCCGTGAATGAAGGAGAATACACCATTGATGTAAATACTCATAAATGAAAGTATATTACACAATTAGTAAAATAATGGGCAGTAAATACACCACTAAAAGGAAATTGTGGAAAATGTAGTATAAATCTCATGGGAATAATAATGAGATGAAAAAATCTCTTTCAAAAACTCGCCAGCCTAACATCGCCACATAAAACTTAAAAAATGGATTGATGAGATCAAATAGGGTCTCTAATCATATTAAAATAAATTTTACATCATGATTAATGTAAAATAACATCCCCTGACATAACAAAGAGGTGATTAAAAGAAGTGGCATAAAGGAGAGTACTTAAAAATAAAGGGAGGGGTAGGATCTCTTACGAAAATTCGGCAGCCTAACGGCGCCAATCAAAACATCCAAAATGGATTGATGAGAGAAAATTGGGTCTCTCATCATATGAACATAAAACGTACAGAAAGAGTAATATAAAATAACATCCCAATAATAAGAAATATGAGCTTAAAATGAATAACATAAAAGAGTGTACTTTAAAAGAAAGAGAGGGGTAGATTCCCTTACCTCAGGTCCAACTTGACTCGATCGTTCTTTAACGTCCTGAATAATAAACTTGATTTAATTTCCACTTTATTAAGAAACTTTGTCAAGTTAATTATTCCTTTTATATCACTTATTGCCATGTTATAAACATTATGTAATCATTTAAGTTAATAATGTTATTTTTGTCAATATTTGGGTCTTAAGTCGAAAGTGGACTTCTTACAATTACATGTTGTTCATGTGGTCAAAGGTTCATTATATCCAGAATGATATTCATGATTTGAATACCATATATATCATATATATCCAGAATATACATGTATTTATAATATTACATAATCATTTAGAGGTAATAAATGAAATGCACCGTTCATGGAGAGGGTAAGTCGTACGTACGCATGAAGGCTACTTTCATTTCTACGTCATATTATTGGAATTAAAACTAAATGAGAGGTATGTATATTTTAATTCCAGAATTATATTCATAATTTAGATGTAACATACATCATATATAGTAACTTTGAATACATCCTTTATACATCCCACATATGTCGTTAATGAATCAAATCACTTTGAGGGGGCGGTAGTCCGCACTTCCTAAAATGAAATTGTCGTGTTTACCCACAATGGAAACCATAAAGGTATGCCACAAAAGAAAAATACAGAAGCTTAAGTAAAACATAAAAATATTATATATCATATATAAATATATTGACATCTTAATTTCCACCTTTTACGGTGTTATATGAGTGTTGAACAGTCATCGTTTCGTGAGGCAAAAATTCTCCATCCATAGAAACAGTATGTTCTTTAACCATTTGATGTAGGTGTGTGTAAGTGTAGCTATAATGCTTCTTATAAAAACATCTTAGTATATTGAAGACAATTTATTTGTTACAAAAGAAATGAATAAAAAGTGTTTAGGGGGTTGGAGAAGTAAAATAAAACAAAAGAACACAAGTGATGACATTGCCTTAAAATCGGGTAACTCTTTTTGATTTGAGCTCAAAGGCTTCCTTGGGAAGCCTTCTGCCAAAAGTTAGTCTTCTAGGAGTAAGAGAGGGATGTGGAGAGGCAAAATGAGCAGATTTTGTCCGATCCAAAGGCTTGAGAGTTGTGGGTAAGGTGGTAGAGGTGGGGGCCTTTTATAAGAGGAGAGGAGGGGCACTCTTGTAAAGTTACAAAATGTTACTTTATTTTCAAATGTGTTTTGGATTTTAAAGGTACCACATTGATGAATTTCGAGGATAAGGTGGTAAGGGTTCGAAATATACTAATCCAATAGGTTTTTGACAAGTGTATGTTACAGTTTTCACATTATATTTTCGTTTTATTTAAATCTTTTATTAATTAGGTAATCACTACATCATCATAATGTCATAAATAATTTAATTTATATAATGTCTAAAAATTATAAAAAAATATCATGATGTATAAAATATTTTTAGATTTATAATGAATATTTATAGTAAATAATATGACTTCTATAACCCCATTTAAAAATTGTTTTAGTGAAACATCTCATGCTTGTGGCATTTTTATTTTAACTTTAAATAAAAAGTTATTTATGTCATTTTCCAACCAAAGTGGCTCCATGTGGTCCCCAAGTTTACCCATGGATTTTCATGGTATGTCATGACACATACAATGAGGGTAGGACATGTTTCTAGGTCATTTCACATTATTAAAACATTATTTTTACCTTAAATTACACTAAGCACCTCTAATTGCGATTAAGAACATAAAAGTTACTATTCACCAAAAAATTATTTTAATCCCATTGAACAACATTTTACTGACTAATGACAACCATTTCTGTTGGATTTTTGAAATTCAAAACACATAGGTGGCAGTGTTTCATTTAAACGAAAAATCAGTTTCTTTAACTACCACTTAGTGGTTTCACTATTCATCAAAAATTGATGTTTTTCAGAAAAATACCAAAACATCACCATAAGCTATATTTGATATTCCGAATTCAAAAATGAAGTCTATTTTAAAAAATAAAAAACATATAAGTTGCATTAATTAATTTAATAGTTAATTCCCGCTGTTAGGGCAAATAGCATGTTTTTATGAAACAATAAGTATCAAAAGATTGACACTAGTTTACGTCCGATTTCAAAGTGAAATTAATTACAATGACCACTATTGGATTAAATGGTAAAAATATATTATAATTTTACTTTAAAAATAATTCAATAGATAATCTAATAATATAAATAAATTATATTAAAAAGGGGTTTTGAATTAAAATAAAACATTTTTCACTATTCATAAAAAAATGATCTTTATCGGAAAGATACCAAAAATTTACACAAAGTAAATTTTGATGTCTCTATTCTAAAGAAGAATTTTATTTTGTCATATATAACACATAAAATTGTCAAAAAGTGGATTTAAAAGAGGTTCTCCATTAAAAGGCGGTTAATCGACCTTCTAAAGAACATTAAAATGTTTACGCTTAAAAAATTGAATTCATTCACATTTTTAATCCTCTAAAATTTATTGTAAAAAGTAAAAAATATTTGACAAACATATATAATCATTTTGTAGTTAGTTCTGTTCATTCCTTCCATTACAACGGCTAGGCGTTAACTACCATTTAAAATAATATTATTTTATTATTATAGTGCAACGTAAGATTTCCAAGAAACTAATTGTTGCATATTGGGTACACCATCGATCATAGCGTTCAATTTAAAGTAATATTAATATTTTATTCACAAATATAGATAAATATAAAAATGTCATATTATTTATTTACTTGGGGTGTTACAATAATCCTTAAATCATTGACTTGTGAAATGTATTCTTGATTATATAGAAACATTCATCTATATACTTCACATGCTTTATATATCAGGTTCACTAAAAAATGATTGTCAAACATTGTCTATCCAATGATTTGGAATCCCTCCTTCTAGTCACCCTGTCTAACCTCAAACAACATTATCAGTTAACAAAAACAATCTCTTGTTCATATTTATAGAATCCTCAATTATAGGACAACATTTTTCTCTAACATATGATAATTTTTAAGATTGATTTCTTATTAATTATCTTGATATGAAAATATTTTTCCAGTCTTTATAATTCAACCATTTCGTCAAATAATATATATAATATTTCTCACACATTTCAGAATAATTAAAATATTTTCTAATGGAACATTACACAATCATCTCGACTTCATCAAAAACATTATCTTTATATCTCCATATGATCAAAAATATAACCTATCCACCTAAGGATCATTGTAATTATATATAATAACACATCATCAGTTGTAGTGGGAAATAAATTTTCAAACAAAACATAGTCCAATGGATCATCAAACATTGTAGTTCATTGAGAAACTCAATCCTTGAATTCACAATATATATCATCATAATTCTTGTAACATACTATTTATCTTCTTGGAATGCATACTAAAATTTTCGTTCATGTTGAATCATTCCATTATCCTTCATTCCAATATATCATGCCACTATTTTAATATTTATAATATCTATGTTTTATAGATTTACACGAGTAGTGAAAAAATAATATATGGATCATTGACTTCATAAATGTTCTAAAAACTCATAAAAAATGGCACATTAATTAAATACATCATTCTATATGGTACCATCATCTAACTTTCATCCAATAATATTGTTCACCCTATATGATTAAATTTTTACACCTTTTTTCTAGAACATTATAATTTCATCATCATACAGATTTATTGGATACATCATGCATCTGGATCTATATTTGATTGCATCATTCCAATAACCTACATTTGGTAGTCACTATCTATTACCATCAGTCTAAACATGATATACCCCTTAAGAATAAATCTTGATCTATCAATATCTTCATGGTTTTAGGAACCTAAGGATTGAAATATAATTATCATTAATAATAAAAACCCTCAAAATACTTTTTTATTAACTCATTAGGAATGAGTCTTAAAATTTTATAAAGAAATAGTAATGAAAATTTTTTATCCACTCCAAGAAATGTATTCAAATCTTATACAATAACACATAAAACACTATTATACTTATGATGGTTTGAACATTGGTATTAAACCCACAAGAAATTAATTATATTTTTTCAACTGGGGTATATTTATTGGTAAAAGTGTATTTTCTATTGGTAAAACACTTTACAAACAGAAAATGATATTTCACTAAACTCTCGGTAAAAACTCCATCGCTAAATTTAATTGTGATAGATAAAATATTTTTGGTACTATTATAATAATAGAAAGAGAAAATATAATTATTTGTTAAGTTTTTCTGAAATAGATCTATTTGAAAAATATATCTATTGGTAATATTATTTCCCACATATATTATCCATTTATTAATTACATTTAAAAAGTATAATGTTTTATTTCTATTTCGATTTCATTTTATATTTATTAATTTATCATTTATTATACACTAATTTTAATTATCTAGTGGAATAAATTTTTTACAAATTTTCAAACATAGTAAAAGACTAATTATTTTCATAATGGAATTTAATTCAATATGAATCAATACATAGTTGATGTTGATTGTACCATAAAAATTTAAAAAACCTAGATCCATCTATGTAGTCTCCACCATCGTACCCCCACTACCCATGTTACATCTAAAATGTAATCCTCCAACACTATCACCTACTAACTTCAATACTCAAGAAACCATAATTATAGAGGAATATTTACTACCACCGAAGATCATTATTCACCAACCAAGAAGGCCACAAGAAGAAACAGAGAAAGTCAACTCTAGTCCCATTGAGGAACCTCATGTCGTTGTTATTCCACATATTTAATCTCTAATATCTACAACACACACAATCACAAAGAATACAAACCAATAAGAGAGAAATATTTGTGAGTTATCCCAGATATCCATAAATTCCCATGATGAAAACCCATAATTACAGAAGTTTTAATTGAATTCATATTGAATATAAATTTCACAAACTAATAAATTGAATTAATTTTGATTAAAATTTTTATATTGGGACTAATTATTATACATAATTTAGAATCATATTAAATATTGTACATGATACATTACATTAGGTTGAATGAACACATATTATAGGGAAATAGGTAGACAAAAACTAACGAGGATGTGGGATAAGGTGGTATATTTTATAATAGTATATATATTCACCTTATCAAATGCATTTGGAAGCGATTCCTTATAGATATAAAAATGGAACAAAAATCAAATGCACCCAACTCAAATATACCATAAAAAATGAAATGCATCACATGTTCCTCATTTAATGATGCCAAAATAAGACTTCTGACACTGTGTCCAAATTCAACACAAAATTTACATCATGTACTCTATAATATGCTAATGAAAATTCCATCACATAATAATTACCATCAAAAAATAAAAATTAATGTTAGAAACATAATTATCAGGGGAACTAAAACTAATGGTTAACAATTAACAACAAAATATTAATATAAGGCTAAAAAAGAAACAAATAGAAATATAATGAATAACATAATTATTTTTAAACAAAAAATAAACAATAATTCATGAAAATGAAACACTCCTATTTTATAAATACATGAAAATATAATTTTCTAATAATATTATCTTAAATTAATTATTTGATGATGAACATTGTTTATGGGTTATTCAAACAAAACTGAAAAATAATTGTTAAATATAAAAAGATTAGTTACCTGGAGTCATATAATGGATCTTGATTGCTAACCTAGATGACCATCCCTTAGTTCCGTTTTATCTATGTTAGCATAAGGTTTTAAGAACCACCCGTATAAGCTCAACCGTTTTCCCATCCTCAAAAAAATATAATTTTATCCAATATAATCTACCCAAAACATTATGTCACACATGTATGGTGGGAAAAAAATTCCCATGATACCCAAAATATCACGGTCTAAATATTTTATGGACACACCTTTAGCCAGAACCCAAGAGGCCTTGTTCACAACATAGAAGAATATCATTTCCACTATGTGTTTATCTGATAACATCTCGTGCATCAGGTCAACTATCACACTAGAAATGTTTGTTTGTTTCTTAATGAACAATTGTAAATTGCGATATAACCAATAATTTAATTTATCATCATAAATAATTTTTTTTTGCGAGTTCTCTCACCCTCTCTCTGGTCCCCGTAGAGGAGTGGTATTATCACAAAACTGTAATTTATATTAATAAAATTCTAATTATATTACATCCCAGTTGCAATTGCAATGACAAAAAAATCATCCATCCTTAAAGTAAATATCGGAATTCCAAATTTGGTGACCACACTATCAATACAAAAGCAGTCAATACCATTCTCCACATATAAAATAATGGACTGAGAACAAGAAAAAAACTTTCAGTTGATGGAGAATCCCATGTAATTTGTAACGAAACAAACACAAAATGTAAATTTTATTCCGCTCATTGAGTTATACTACAACACATGTTTTCAAATGAAAATGATAATATAAGAATAAATAAATAATATAGGAAATGATATAAGGGGGAAAAGGGGGTTCTTCTCTATCGTGGTGATATCCTCAATCCCATATCAATTATCAACATTCCTCCATGTTGAAGTCAAGCTCATGCCACAATCATCTTCCCCACATCTATATAGTTAGTTCTTGTACCTATTTTTCTATTTATCATAGAATATCCCCCCCCCAATTTACTACACCCCTTCCTTAAATAATTTTATCCACTGAATTAATTAAAATTAACACTTCCTCAATTGATTTTAATTTCCTAGAATTTCACTATGTTCACTAGCCTAGTTGTCAACCATTTCACTTATCAGAAACATAAAATATTTTTTTAGTAGGTAACTTACATGTTGGCCTTAAATAAGTTTGGATATTAATTTTTCACTTGCAATCGATGATGGATCATTGATAAAAAATATTTCTATTATCCATAAGGTGAACATTATCTCAACCTCTACTATTCTTGGTTGAATAATCATGGAAAAAATCTCATCTCAAATTAACTATAAACTATTACAGTATTCAAACCATCTAGAATATAGTGAGTCATTTAGAATTTAACTAACATATGACTACACACAACATCTTATTAGAAATGAATTTTCTCAACTTACAATCATAATCCATCTTCTCTTCTATATACTCCTACTATGTTTTTATGTTTTTTTCTTGCTAACCTAGTTTTTCAGTATCTTCATAGCTAATATCTCAGGTGTATTATAGTACCCCATGAACATCTATAAATTCCCTTTTTAAAAACATTTTTCAATCATTGAATTAAATAGATAATTTCATATATAGGTATTCAATATTCACTATAATAGTTCCATGTCATCTTTTGATAGATCCTTTCATTTTTTTAAACATTATATTTTTAAAATTTAAAAAATGAATGATTGTGACAGCTACATTCAACTCCTTCAGGATATAACCTACAGTCAAATTCTCTACATTTTAATTCTTCAACAACCATTCTCTTTAGGATATCTCTTAATTAATGACTAATGTTGTCAAACTTAGGCACAAAATTTTCCGTAGAGATTAGTTCCCATTTCATCATACCAATATCCATGATCATCTCCTACATTACTTGGTCAACATCATATTAGTTCACTTTGTAAAACATATCTCGACTATTAAATTTGAATCACTTCCAACTACCCCGAAAATGTTTCAAACAATATAAACAATTTTACAAAGCCATACTTTAATGTCACTCATCTGCACCCCAATCAGACTTCACCCTCGAGGTCATTTTCACCTCCGATGTAGAAATTTTATATCCCAAAAAAACCATCAAACCTGAATCTTTATCCATCTCATGTAAATCATTTGATGAGAACCCCATTGAAATTTAATCCTCATGTCATGTTTTTAGAAAACTGTGCTAATTCCACTGGAATTCATTAAATTTCTTATCAGGTTTTTCATTTTTCACTTATCTTAAAAGATGTTTGTTAACGAATTTTAGTCATCCTTCAATCAAGTTCATCACCAATTTTGATCAGCTTGTCTTCATAAATTGTACCCATATCCTTGAAAAAAGTGGGCATTGAAGATCCTTCATTCAATAAAGATCATGTCAAGATCTATTTGATTCATATCATTCCTATGGTTTCAGTAAGTTGGTCATCTTCAAGCATAGAAATTGTTCATCTTAAGTCAATATTATCAAGAGCTTCATCTTCCCCGACTCGAAAAAACATTAGGATCATCATCCAAATCTGAATAATTATAGTAAACACCCCAAAATCGTGATCTCAAACTCCCGGTCATCATTCAATTGAGTTTATAGTTTTATATCTTTAAAGAATGGTTTAATATATTTTTTTACCAATTTCTTACCAAAATAGTTATTCTCTTTATCTTAATCCCAATATCCATCATGTCAATAATCACATGGGGCAATGTTATTTTATTACAAATGATTTTTAGTAAAGGAAACATGTGATCTAGGATGGACAAATGAGCTCTAATAATATGATATTCTTATTTTATTGTTTCACCAAAAAGATTAAAATAAATTCATGATGAATTACATGCAAGTATCAAATTTGGTGGGAAAATTATTTTTCAAGATCTGAAAATATTTTTTGCTTTAGAGAGACCATTTATAGAAAAACCTCTATGACCAAGTAAACATCTTCAATGAATTCATAATAAAGAAATCCTTTGAGAAGAGAAAAAAAATTCTTCAATTTTATTGATCCATAATTTCTTTCATCGCATGGATTTTGAGATTTTTATTGACACTATAAATCTCATCCACCAAAAACATCTCATTCACATATTTATGATTGAATAGAAATTGTGTAGAATTAATGCAATTTCTATGCCTGAAACCATTAAACCTCCCACTACAATAGAATCCTTATTTATCAATCATGGTGTAAATCCATGGTCCGTGAATCCATGAATATTTATTGTTCCATTCTATGAATAGAGGAAGTGGAAAAATCATTGACATGTATCAGAAATCACATGTTCATTGAATTATTCAGCCTCCTTCTAAATCTCATGACACAGGGTCAGAAACTACACCCTCTTCAATAAAAATCAATACAAACTAACGAATTATTGAGACTAGGAGCTCATTTTTAGGTGTGTGGTCTTATTTATTTGAGTATTTGTCTTCCTTCCCCAATAGGTTATATCTTGTATATTATATGAATAATTTTAATCCAAGGTCATCTATATTCCAAAATATCCAAATATAACTAATGAGCAATTTTGATTAACTTAGGCTGTGAACCTATGGCATCCATGAGGCCCAAAAATGAGGGATACCTCTTATTGGATTGGGGTTGACATTATAATCCTCCAAACTTCCTTAGGGAGACCCATAAGTTATGGAATATATTGTGTTCTTAGAAATCTAGGAATAAATCCAAGTTGATGATCATGTGGGGCTAATTTTGAATAAGATGTATATATATGAGAATGATAGTTAATTGTAACATCTAATTCTCCACCTAAAGAAATACTATCAATATAAAAAACAAAATGTTTTCTTAAATATTTTAATGTATCTATGAAAATATCCATTCATATGATACTATGGTTCATAAGTTCTACATTCCCACTACCTTGATGTTGACCACCAACTGGGATATTACAACCACCAAAGAAAATTCCTTTTACAATAGTCTAGGCATTGTAAATACTCATAAAAGTAAAGACTCGCAATATCCAATTCAATGGAACTATAGATTATGAATGTAATTAAATGAATATAATGAATTTACATGCCACGTGGAATGAGAATTATTCATTAGTGAAAAATGAAACATTGTGTCATTCAACACACTAAATCAATAAATATAACTTAACAAAACAAAAAATTTCAACACATTTTTCATAAAGGAAGAATTAGCCTCCTTATTATTAGATAATTGGGGTTTCATTTATCTGTAAAAAAAAATAAATCTCTACTAAATTAAGGTGTAAATATTTTATGAGGAATACATGTTATACTATAATCCATAGAATAAAAAATCATTTATTTAAAATGACAATTTTACATAGAATGATACTTTGAAGGGAGTTCGGTCATTCTTGACGTAGTGTAGAAAGTAACATCAAGTGTTAAGAGTTATGTTATTTTTAATGTATACATTGTGTTAATGATAACTATATTAAGTTCACTCCTTGTTAAGTACATTTCATAAGTGATAAATCACTTTTATGATGATTGAGGTAGTGCTTTAATATATAGAATATTAAATGAACAACAGATGCATTCAATCAACATTCACATCCACAAATAAAAAAATAGTGATAGAAATTTCAATTTTCCCCCAATGAGTTCTTCACAACCTCATTAATTTACATTTCCCAAAAAATTAAAATATTTTCTTTCTTTATAAATATTTTTTGAGTATAGTGGGAGAAAATTATTGTACAATAAATATTTACAACCAAATTTGATGACATAACAGAATTTGGATAAGGAACAACATCACTAAATATAAGGGGTGGCTGGAAAAGGGAGATATACCTAGTAATGAGTGGAA
Organism: Viscum album; assembly: GCA_963277665.1. Taxonomy (NCBI): domain Eukaryota; kingdom Viridiplantae; phylum Streptophyta; class Magnoliopsida; order Santalales; family Viscaceae; genus Viscum; species Viscum album. The sequence continues at coordinate 1,183,336,899 of OY728146.1, forward strand.
TGGCATCAAGCATGTGCTGACATAATGATGAGTGATGAAATGAAGGGAAATTAGCCGTGACCTAAAGAAGAAGAGGACACTAGACGAACCAAACGAACTGGTAAGCGAGTTCTCTGATAGAAATATTTGACGGTATGGGATCAATGGTTCTAGGTTTTGTAAAATTTATGTGATATCTATTCAATTAAATTAATCATTTTAATAATTAATAAAAAGATGATATTATGAAAAATAAAAAACATTCACGGACGATTATATCATATTTATTTTTTTGGAAACAAAAGTTGGTATATGAATTATAATCTATTAAATCCAACAATATGTAATAGATTTTTTTAGTATTAAATATCTAATATTTAGAGAGGTGTTTTTTTGTAAATTTTTTTTGGTAATTATTATTAATGTCAACAAAAAATTATATCTGTTTGAAGTACATGTTTGTACCAATATATGATTTATCTTTCACTAATTGTCTATTGGTATAAACCATATATTTTAGTGGCCCTTCAATAGTATTACATAATCTAATATAGGATCCTTGCCATTTTTAGAGAGGTATCCATTTTGTTTTGAGATACAATTTTCTTGGTTTTTGGTATATTTTGTAATGGATTAATATTGGGTATGTTTGGGTGAAATTTTGAGAACGTGGATGAAAGATGTGTAGTTTAGGGTTGGGTCATGGTATTGAAAACCCATGTTCCCATCCTAATAAAACATTAAAACCCAAATAATGGGGATTAACATGGCTAGAACATGGTTTGACAAATCGTGGACCCCCTATAAGAGGTGCACAGTTTTGTTTCACAGTTTGGAAAACCATGAGCCCCTACATCGTAAACCATGAACAGGTTTTTAATTAATTGGAATATTTGTTTTAAATTTATGGAACCCCATATTAATATATCCTAGTATGTGAATGGATTACTTATTTGTTTCCCATATATTTTCCATTATTCTCATTTTTTTGATGTTTTTTACCAAATTAATATTAGAGATAAATGTAGGATTAATGGATTTTGATTCTTTTTATCTTGAATCTAGGATTTGAATCAGCATCTCATTCCACATAGTGACTATGGTTATTCCTTTAAAATTGGGGATTTCAATTAGAAATAACTCATCGTTAATTTTTATGTAGGATTTGTATTATTCAAATACCAAAGTCATGATTTCAACAATGTGTATGTAATTATAGAAATGAAATTGGATGATTAGAAATTTATTATCTTAAAATGAATTGAATAATTTTGTAATTTATTTATTTAAGGGATTATGAAATTTGGGATATAGAATTGATTGAATTGGAATAAGAAATTGTCGAATTCAAAATAGAGATATAGGGATTGTTTAAATTTATTAATTAAAAAATTATTTAACTAGTGTATAATGATTTGATTATTTAATTAAACAAACTGGATAAATTAATTGTTGAATTATTTAATGGATATTATTTTAATTATGTTATTGTTTTAATTGGATTAATTATTTGATGGATTAATTAATAGAGTCAATTGTGATAATAAAATTAATAATTTTATTAATTAATTTTAGAATTAATTATTTTTATTGATGTGATTAATTTTGTATTTATTTAAATAATGGACTGATATGAATATGAAATTGTTGAATTGGATTAATTAATAGGTGAATTATCTAATTGTGATATTTGTGAAACATGTGATATTTTTGGTTGAATTATATATAGGCATGGGACACGAAATGACACTCCAAATACCTATATATTGAAATTTTCATGCCTAAAAATATTGTTGTATGGGACCAGTACTAATACTCCAAATACAGATGGGGTGTGGGATAAGGAATGATGCCCAAAATACCCATGGGGTGCGGGGCATGACATTCTTTGCTAATTATATAGGTTTTAGTATATGGAACTAATTGTCCATCATAATGAATTTAAATGACATGTATAATGAAATTCAATGTGTTATAGTGTAATGTGAATTGAATATGTGATCTGGTTTACACACTCTCTAGCGCGGAGTGGGTATTGAGTGTTCAAGTGTCCTTGGGAACCCATAATGTTTCATGGTTAAATACACTGTAATTCAATAAATATAATTTTTTACTATATTTCTTGTATTTTATTGTATATAAAATTGTGTACATAGTTTTTCATGGGTATTGTTTTAGATGATGTTATTAATGGCCTACTAAGTTGTACTCACATACTAATTGGGATGCCTGATCATTAATCAAACAGATTTCAGGGTTAAGGGATAGGTTATGGGAAATCTCCCTATTTTTGATGGTTGGTTGGGGATAGAGAGTGGATGAGAGAGCCAAACATGGTTTCAGGACCTGATTTGGAGTTTTTAGTGTCTTATTTTACAATTTTCATATCGACCATTGACATATATTGGCATGCAATATCTGCTGGTTAGTTTTTGATATTGTATTTCTTGTTTATGACCTAATGTAGTAATTGATTCTTTTATTATAGTTATATCTTTTGGCTATTATTTATTTATTATTTCTAGTGTATTACTTTGATAAATATGGTATAGTTCCCCGATGAAAAATATTAGACCCTCACTACTAGTTCTAATCCTTTTTCATACTAGGTGGAATTCCTGATGTCCTATAAAAACCAGTATGGAGAACTAGCATGCAGAACCCAGTTCGAGGTATTAAAATGTTGTATCAGAGACCTGTTTTATTTTTTATTCCTTTTTTGTAGTATTTGGGAAAGGTATACATAATACAATGAAGATTCAGTCATTGATTATGATAACATTCATTGGAGTAGCTAACCCGTGTGTGGGGTGAACCCAGGTATCCATGGTGGGATTATTTTTATTTTTATTTTATGTTGTCGTGGGATGTTATTTTACCTTGAATGATACACTTATTGTGTGATGTGATTATTGTTCTAATATTTTTCGAGGATTGAATAATGGCCTGGTAAGGCACAATAGTGATTATTCATTCACCATTATAGAAACATGGAATTATTTTTTGACTTTAATGATCTTTGGAACGCATATGAGATTTGTGTTTGGGGACATTATTTAACAAGAAATGTTTTTCATTTCATGGAAAATTGCTGGGAAAATGTTTTTGTGCATGAATTTTTGAAAAATGAAAAAGATGAAAGATGTGAATAAATGGGTTTCTAATGAGACATGAAAATTGGAATGAGTTTACCATTTTTGTTAACCATGTTTTATAGGTAGGATAGTTAAGGGCAGTGATAATGCATCTGTTTTAACCATGTGGTGGGGTTCGATAAATGAATGGTTATAACATATTATGAATCCTTGTTACCGTGTTAATGTTTTTTATGTTACCTAAGATTTGTTCTTTGAATTGATATGATATTTTTATATGATGATAATTTTTTAGTGGATTAAATGAGGTAATTACTGGAGATTCTCCTCAAGTAGTGAAACACTAGGCACTAGTACTTCTTGGAGAGGATGTCAAAGAGCTGTTTTGAGTTAACATTTCTCAGTTTAGTAAATTCCTAGAATGAGAACCAAATTGGGTTCTAAAAACATGTTTGATCAGCCGAGGGATTTCATGTTGCGGCACCCTCCCTCATTTACCGTAGAGGGTTTACAGGATGTGGCTAAGTTACAAATTGAGTCTATACATACTATACGTGACCATATAGAGACTCCTACTGAGAAGAGAGTCAAATTGGATTCATACATGATATGAGGTCAAGATAAATGTCGGTGGGATATCTAGAATTTGTATGGACAACAAGAGACTACAGAGATGAAGGAAATTATGGAGAAATTCTTTTATCTCTTTTATCCAATGATGTTGAGGCAAGGGTAAGCATTTGAGTTCATGACGTTGAATTTTTGGAGTATGTCTATGGTGGACTATGTTGAAAACATTATAGATTTCAAGAGCCTTTCTCCAGTTTAGGGAGAAGATTAGGCTAATTCATAAAATAGGATCCCAGATGGGATTAAATGTAAAATTATGTCCCAAGGGAATATATTAATGTTTGAACAAGTTTTTACAAGAAGTGAATCAGGATATCATATTAGAGGGAACTAGAAAGTGGGTTCTAGTGGAATATAAGAGGTTTATACTCGACAATCAATAGGTAAAACTTCTAATAGAAGGAATCAACATTTTTAGAATGTTATCAAGGGTATTGGGAAGAAAAATAGATAGACAGAGTGATCAGTTACTCAAGATATTACCTAATTGATTTTCCACCAATGTGGTAGGATGGGACACATTCGTAAACATTTTCCCAACCACTAGTAGAGTGCCAAACCTACGAGAGTCTGGTTCATCATCAATGGTTTTTCATGAGCCTGTGATCTATGGGGTTTGATAGAGGAGTTAGGTAGAACAATATTATTGGAAGGGGATCTTCTACACTATACCAGTATTGAAGTTGGAGTTCTACTAGTTGTGGAGGTAATGGTAGTATAAACAAATCTTCTGAGAAAGTGTTATATATTAGTATATGGGTACATCTTAGGGTATTTAAACTACATCATAGGGTAGAGGGGTAGAAGATCTTCATGATGTTTACCCAAAAACTGTGGATTTCCAGGTACAACCATTAAATATGAGATGTACTATTCCTTTAGGTTCTATTCTAGATAGTTCTTTATTTTATACTGATTCATCTCATTATGTTATAACATCATATCTTTTTAATGGGTTGAGCCTGGTGGGGGAGTTCCTGAGTAGGTTGATGATTGTAAATACTCCTTTTGGAGTACATTATAGACACATCTCTTTATGAAAAGTGTGACCTCTAAGGGTTGGAGAGTATCATTTTCTATGGGATATTTACATCCTTGATATTTCATGATTTTATCCAATTATTGGTGTGGACATGTTAGTAGAATACCAGACCAAAATAGGTTATAACTACAGAAGAGTTAATTTTTCATTTCCTAAGGATGAGAAATATGTTAACTGTAGATAGTTGGATATCAAGAAGGACCTTGATGTTCTAGTTCACCAAAAAAAATGGAGATTTTACTACATAAATTTCATTTTTTTACTATATGAACGGTTGTGAAGCATGATCCCTTTCCACCCATAGTGGATAGGTTTCATAAAGTGTTTCCTTAAGACTTCTCAGCACTACCACCTGAGAGAGACATGTAATTTATTATTGTGCTAATGCTTGGAGCTAATCTAGTTTCAGTTCAACCATACAAAATAGAACCAACATAGTATTAAGAGAACAACTCTCTGCTAGAGGAGTTATAGGATTAAGTATTTATCCATCCAAGTATATCACCTTGTTGATCTCTAATATTTTTTGAAAGGAATGATGATGGAACTCCACAATTGTGTGTTGATTACCACAAGTCGAACTGAATGACTATGATGAAATGGAATCCTCTGCCAGATGTCAATGATATTTTTTGATTAGTTAAGAGTAGCTCATATCATCTCAAAGATAGGATTTAGATTCAGGTGTCATCAGTTGAGTGTTCGACCATCATATATACCAAGGACTACATTCAGACGTTTGTATGGAATATATGAATTCATTATGATATAATTTGGGTTAAAAAACACACCAGTAGTTTTTTTTCCTTTATGAATAGAATCATTCATCTCTACCTAGATCAGTTTGTGGTAGTGTTTTTGGATGACATGTTGTTGCACTCTAAGAATCATGATCATCATGCCTAAAATCCTGGTATCTTATTGAGTACACTAAGAGATAACACACCATATAACATAAAATATATGTGTTAATCATGGATTTATCATGTGAACTTATTTAGTCACATAATATAAGAGGAAGGTGTATTAGTGGACCTGGACAAGGTAAGAAAAATGGTTTCGTGGGAGTATCCCAAGAACATTTTTTATATCCAAAACATTATTGGGATGGATGTATATTATTGAAGGATTATTCATAACTTTTCCCATTTCACAACATCACTATTGTTCTTGACCAAAAAGGGAGTAATGTTTGGATGGTCTGAATAGATTTGGTAGTTATAATTTTGCAGCATCACTTTTATATTATGTAATTTTAATTTCACATAGACCATTCCCATTACCTGTAATGAAACTGTTGACCTCACCCATAACCTTTCATGTAACCATGGAATTATATGTCTCCCACATATCTATCTATACTCTCCAACCCATCATAATTTTTGTTTGGATTAACTTATATATATTATTTCTAAAAATTTTAATCTATTATTTTTTTTCATAACATAATAAGGATTATTCCTCAAATAATAACATATTGGATAGATAATTTTAGAATAGATTATTTTTATTACCACTTTCGTTGTTACTTTATTCCAAGGTGGGATTATCATTCCTTTTGGTTGATGACATATCTTGATTACTTTTTCAAAGAGAACCATTTTTTTGATACTAATTATCTTAATTCTATTGATTTTGGAAATCATTATTCTAATAAAAGAATCAATTTTATTCAATAAATGTATCTTCACCACTTTTTGATTTTTTATGGGTTTTGATTTTATTATGACATAAAATGTGTTTATCTGACTTATGTATCCATACATAATGGATTTGGAATGTTACATCCCAAGATTTCATAGTATGTTATCACAATAAAGTAATTTAATAGCTTATATTGCACACAACACATACTAAGCTAGTGTTATATTCCAGATTTAGTTTTTGTGAAATTACACATTATTATTATAATTATTTAAATGATATATTTATTTATCAATTATATAGTGTGATATGAATAGTAAAAGATAGATTATTTATAATTTTTTCATATAAATAAAATATATTTATAATGAAATTTATATGTTCTGTTATAATAGTTATATATTTTTGATAAACTATTTTCTTAACATAACTAATTTTTATGTGCTTTTGTGAATAATAATAAACGTAATTTTAGACACACATAAGAATAAAATTTGGAAAAATTGTCTTTTATTTTAAATTTTGAATATCAAAATTATCATATGGTGACTGTTTTTTATTTTTCTGAAAACAATGATTTTTTGATGAATAGTGAAATATAACAAATTTTAATTGAAATGTCTTTTTTAATAAAATTAAATTTTAGTGATAAATTATATATTTGAGTTTTTTAAAGTATAATTAGATTATATCTATATCTTTTAGCATAATTTAGGTCATTTTAAGTAATTTTTCACTTAAATTGGACATAGACACATGTCAATACTTTGATAGTTATTACTTCTAAAAAACCCGCCTTTTGGTTTTGAAAATGGGGATTTATTTTCAATTAATTACAAAAAAATTATTTATTTTGAATTTGGAAAAAGGGTTTCCATATTTGTAATCATAATTTCTAAATTTTTTAAATATGTACCTTTAATTTTGGGACCATTTTGAATAGTAACTTCAGTAATTATTTTTATTAACCATAGTTAAAGGGTAAATCAGGTAACAATTAAAAAAATTAATATTATAAAAATATAAAGCTACCATATAACTAGTAAAAATCCTATTAGATGATATATATTCTACCATGAGCATCCTTTTGTAGAAATTTTTTCATTTAGAGACCACATGGGGTGATGATGACATGTTATAAATATTAATTTAGTGAAAAAATAATTATACCATAAACATATATCTTTTACTAAATTGATTTTAATATAGGGTTATACAATTGATATGTATCTTTATAAATATTAAATACAAATATAAATATATTTCCTACATCATGGAATTTTATTTATAATTTTTAGACATAAAATAAATATATTTTTTTATGACACAATAATGATGCACTAGTTTCTATATCATTGAATTAATCAAATAAATGATATTATAAATATTAAAATAAATAAAATATAACTCTTTTGATTCCATAAAATAATTTTATAGCTGAACATGACATGTTATGGTTGATTCAATGTATAATATCCGATGCAATGAAGTTCTTATAACTTTCATAATAACAAAATACTAAATAGTGTAAAAATTGACATAAATGAGTTTTTAAAACAAGTACTATTTTTTAAAATTCTATCACATTACTAAATATCTATGATTCTTCCAAATTATTTATATAATGTTATATATATAATTAAATAAACACTTTAGGTTATTTTGGAATTTTATAAAATCTATATTAACCATGTAGTATAGAATTACATGATGACATGGTATAAGATAAACTATTTAACTCAGAGTTAAATTGAAAAGTTACGCTCAATATGGTGACCTAAACTTGTCTAAAATCTATTTTTTGAGAGGATTTCGACCCATACCAGACATATCCTTGAAATAAATTTATTTTTAACTATTTGAAACAGAAAATAATTTTATAATAAATTAATATTTCAAGCATTTCCTAAAGTTTCTCTCACACCTCCTATAAAAGAGTACTTCCCCATCTCATAAATTCCCACCTCCAAAACCATTTGAAGTAGTTAAACCAAACTAAAATAACCTCCCAACTACTATAAATTCATCCTTGATCCCTTACCTTGACCATAATGCTAGCCTTATGATTCTTTTTGTAGAAATCAAAAGGAAGCACCTGAAGAAGAGGAAATTATTTCATCACCACTTTCAAAGTTATTTTCTTCTTCTAATTCCACATAATTTGGTGTTTCCATTCTAGATATAATTATCAACTTCTTTATACTGAGATGATATTATAAATATTTTACACCCCAATTAATTATTATATCTATCATATGAATGAAAAAGTGACCATATGTGCATACGTACAACTTACCGTCGCCACATAGTTGTGTAGTTTGTTATTCAACAACTCATTTTTTGGAGGGGTATAATAATGATTATAATTTTTTAAATAATAAATATAACATGCTAAAGTTTATTTTTAATTAATATACCATCTAATTCCACACCTATTAATCACTAAGGAAATGATTTCGTCGCTAATGCGTACGTACAACTTACCGTTTCCACGACACGAAGAGATTTATTTCCACGTTCACCAATCCATGATGATTATAAAAATATATATTATTAATAAGTATGTAATATATGAAATATTAATTATAATGGAATAACATATATATGTGTGCATATACAAATATTTCATTCACATACTTCCATTGAATACGATATTAAAACGGAAACAATGTTCATGCGTACCTAAGGCCTATCGTCTCCATGAACATTGTTTTCCATTATATATATATATATATCTATTATATATATATTTATATTAAGAATAAAAATTATAAATAAATCATATTACACCTTTTTCAATTAATTGAATCATGATCTATGAAATATTATAATGAATAACAAGTAAAAACACATACGATAAACAAAGAGATATTACCTAAAAAGATGCATTAACTTATAATTTCTACTAAAAGTTTAATACAGATTCATATTGGAATCATATATGATAAATATAATTATGATTCTGATATAATTTAATATTATGTTTAAAAACATTATACTGTAGTTTCAGACACGTATGAAGAGTATCAGACCTAAGGTAAGGGTAAATTCCTCAATCTCATTATTAGATGAGATTGTTTATCTATAAGTATTTACTGGAAATATTTATAATACATTACCATGATTAATAAAAATGTTTTTAAAAGTAAAATTTTAAGTATTTTTGGAAGGGAAACATTATAGAGATCATCATTTTAAATGTTTTAATGATTTATTTTAATTAATGTTTGTGTTTTTAGAATGACTTTAAACATTTATTTATATAGATATGATTATTTTAAAATCTAAATTCCTTTCAAAAGATTTGACAGTGTTATGGGAAAATTTCATTAAAAAATCTCTTTTAAATGAATTCCTTTAAAAAATGTGTTCCTTTTAAATAATTTCACAAGAAATGGATATTTCACTCAAAGAGTGTTTCTGATAATTTTAAACTATGGAAAAACCCTTTGTATGATATTATTCTTGATTGAGGTTGATTTATTGTAACACAATATTCCATATTTTATTGAATGAGTATTGATATGTTTTACTGTGGATGTGATATTTTTATAAAATTCATCATTTATGGTTGAAGTATTGACATTTCCCATGCTGGTTTTAATACAATTGATTATGTTATGTTTCCCCTTTTTTATAAGAGGAATAGATTGTAATTAGTAAGTGATGTTTGGGGGATTATATATCCCCTCGATGCATCTGTAGGTTCTTTGAGACAAAATAGTTTCATGGCACAATGCCTTGAAATAATATTTTTGAATTGTTTTGGCACAAGGCCTTGACGTAGTAGTTATTAAGTCCAGAATTATGCATTTTCTTATTATGAAATTAGTTATTACATGTGATTATTCTAATAGTAGAATATTCATGTGCATGTTTATGTGGTAATGTTTAAATTATTTTTACCATATTCTTTTCATGTCATATGTTTAAAAGGATATTGTTTTTTTATAAATCTCGCATTAAAGGTTTGTAGCATCTACTGAATTTTTTACCCTTACTGAGCATCTGAGCTCACTCTTTAGATTGTTTTATTTACCTAGGATTCCAATAAGTGTATAAGGATTGATATATGGTGTTAATCTTGGTGTATAGTGTTCTCAATAGATTATTTATAATAATGTTTATATTAGAAATTGTAATATAATGTTTATATATGTAATATATTTTCCATGACAGCTAAACTGATTGGTCCTTCATACTTAGTTCTTTGTATTCATTGCAGTGTATTAAAATAATGCACTAGCTTTGGGCTTCTGGGGTCGGGGTGTTACAGTGGGTATTTGTCACGACCCGACCCAACGAGGCTCGAGCCGCGACTCCCCAAGCCCGCCTCCAATAGGCCAGGGGCTGGCGACTAGCGCCGAGTAGGCTATCACACACATGGGAGGCATTAGCCTAAGGTACCTGTACACACGCACCCACAAACACCTCCATGCAACAGTGCAGAGATATAGAAACTGAAAAGTAAATGCATGCATACAATCTATCCCAAACCAGAGTGCAACAGCAAAAGTACAAGGGCAAAACAGGGCCCACCAAAAGAAAACTACAAAGCGCGTCCAACCTGCTCCGAAGAAGGGGAACGCTGCCACAAACACCCGCCGAAAACTCCCTCGGCACAGCTCCGGTAAACACCCCGGTCAACCCGCTCACTAAGCTCTGCCTGCTCCGGGTCCTCCTGGGACTCCGTCAAAAGGCCTGTGGTCTGCACAAGACACAAACATGTGCGGGCAAAGCCCGTGCAGGGGTGAGTATAAACATACTCAGTAGGCACCCCAAAAACCCAAAACCCAAGGGAGCAACTGAAAGGAAACAGTCCGCTCAACCCAGCCAGAGGGAACCCATACGAGAGAGAAACTCCATCTCGTGACCATCCTCGGCTAAACACAACAAGTCAGCTCAGCTCAGCTCAGGTGTATGCCCATACATACACCTTGAACAATCCAGATATACACAGCTCACGCCACAAAGCCACAAGAGGTACCGACCTCATCACCAGCAACTGTCCCAACCAGGAGAGTACACCACGAACACTGTCATACCAGATGACACTCATCCGAGAGATACACTCCATCGGGATACTCGCAAACATCTCAGACGCTCGCCCGTGAGACCACGCTCGTCGGATAGCTTCACTGAGGAAACATCGCTGAAACACTACAACCACCAAACTCCTCGGATAGGGGATCACCGCTAGGGTCCGCTAGGGGATACCAAGACCCACTCCGGAATGCGTAGTTCACAGATAGGGGATCACTCCCAGGGTCCGCTGGGGGATACCACAACCCGATCTGGAATACGTAGTTCTCACAGATAGGGGATCACACCCAGGATCCGCTGGGAGATTCCACAACCCGATCTGGCGCTCGACAGAAGCTCCACACTCCGATAGAGGATCATCGTCCATATAAAGATGGTCACGACGATACCAGAACCCTATCTGGTATAACTCGCAATGTAGGGGATCGAACTGACGATGCCGCAACCCTACCGTAACCATGCGCTGAGTAAGGGATCGCAAAACCAATGATACTGCAACCCTACCGACACCAAGCGCTGAGTAGGGGATCGTAAACCCGACGATGCCACAACCCTACTATGCACGACCCACCGCGTAGGGGATCATATTCCCGATTATGCCACAAACCCTACGGGGTTAACCTACTAGATAGGGGATCGCTGCCCGTGAATAAGCGGTCACAGCGATACCAAGAACCCGATCTAGGGTAAAGATGCTAGAGGATCCACTCCGGGCCCACCGGAGGGATACCACAACTCTAACAGTTTAAACATCCCAACGAGAGGATCACAAACCCACACGAAGGTTGTGATGCCACACGAACCCTCGTGGGAACGAACCAAGGGAGAACCCTCAACCACTGCTGGTCCAAACGTCGCTAACCCGAGCGACCCGCCACAACGCCACCCTGCGCACCTCCTAGGCCAAAACCGAAGCCACCATCGCGTTCCACGCGGAAAAACTCGCAGGATAGGCTGCTTACTCGCCCGAAACGGAGCACCGGTGAAAAAGGCACTATTCACGGTAGCTAGCTCGTGCGGGGCCCACACAACGATCCCGAAACCCATCGAGCGGACCATACCACGATGATCCCCTCGGAAAAACAGGCGGAATCGACTACTCACTCGCCCAAAACGGACACCCGGTGAAAAAGGTACTATTCACCGAATGCCGGCTCGGGTGGGGCCCACGCCTGGATTCCGAAACTCATCGAACGGATCGCACCATTGCGATCCTCTCGGAGAAACACACAGGATCGACTATTCATCTGCCAAAATCGGACTCCTGGTGCAAAAGCTGCGTTTCTCCGCAAACGCCAAAACACGGCCTCGTGGGGCCCGCACCCCGTTCGCAAACCCAACACCCGGAAACCATCTCAAAAAGTCCGTCGTACCATCAGGGTCTCAACGCCACTGACGGCACGTCAATCGGACGCTCCGGGTAGAATTTACAACGGCCCGAAGTCGTAAAATAATAAAATAATATTATTTTATACGACGTTTCTCGCTCCCGGGCCACGATCCCGAACCTTTAAACCCTCGAACCCATACCGGAGGGTTCGCCTCGTCGTCAGGGTCACGTCGCCGCAAACGGCACGCGAATCCGACTCCCGAGGTGCAAGATACGGGGGTTTAAAGACCCCCGTATGCGAAAACTGGCCGGACCGGCCCGGACCGGCCGGTCCGGCCGGCCTGGACCGGCCGCCGCGGCTCCGCCGCGCGCCGCCGCGCGGGGCCGCCGGCAGCCGCGGCTCCGCCGCGGGCCGCCGCGGGCCGCCGGATTCCGCCGGCGCCGGCGCCGCCGCGCCGGTGCCGCGCCGGCGGATCTTCCGCGGACCGCCGGGGGCACCCCGGTGGTCCGTTTTGCGATCCGAAGGCGCCTACGCGACCCTCGGGACCCGATCTACACTGCTACGGCTTCAATTTACAGAAAAACGCAGCAAAAACGGGATCGGGGATTAAAACTCAAACCGCCTACCTCGCGGGCGAAACGCCGACGTTCTGCCTCAGATCCGCGCTCCCGAGCTTCCGCTGCGCACTCCTGGAACGTCCGCCGTCGAATTCTGAGCTCGTAGGCGCTCCGTTTGCTCGATTCGGCAGAGTGGCGGCGAAGAACGACGAAGAACAGCGAAGAACGATAAAAGGGGGGGGGGGCGCTGATATTTATATCAGCCGCCCGCCGGCGCCAAACCAGCCTCGGACCCGACGCCCGATGCGAACAAAAGTAAGGTCACCCCTAGGGTAAACGCGCCGTTCTGAACGCAACGGCGGTCTCAGATTTTTCATCCGAGACTCCGTTCAGAAGTTATTTGAGCCGACGCTCGCACACAAACTTGCCACTTATTTACGGAAACGCCCCTGGTGGCGTTTCTCACCGCAGGCCCGCGCCCGCAAAGTTTACACCCCGCCTAGGGTAAAGGGCACGTTCCGGACGCAACCGTGCCCTCAGATTCCCGTTCTGAGCTACCGTTTAGGAGATATCACACCCTCGCCACGTGCATAGTAAAAAAAAACTTAACATTTTTATAAAATTAATTTCGGGCACACCGGGCCTCGGAATCGCACGCCGTCTTCGCGCCTAGCTCTGGAATTATTCGTAGAAATATTCCAAAGTCTGACAAGGCCAAAAACCTGAGTCGCTACATCCTCCCCCCCTTAGAACTTTTCGTCCACGAAAAGCCCTAAGCACAAGGAAAGCGACTGGACTCTCACTGGGTCTCACACATCAGCGAGCTCACTAACAACAACCACTCAGGGTCTTACCAACGCCCTGAACAAAACTCGAGCAAGCAACAAAAGGAAGGAGTACCGCTAAACAGTGTCTGACAAACTACTGCAGTAAGTAGAAAAGACACAAGGCGTACCTCTATCCGTCCGCGGTGCCTCTGGGTCGACTGCCTCCAGGGCATGCAACTGTCCTCGCCCTCGGCCACCAGCTCCCTGAGCTTGGCGTGGACCACCTGGAGGTGGGGGTGGTGGCAACTGGTACTGTCTACCACCGCCTCCCGCTGCACCAGCTCCGACGCCACGTCCGCCGCCATGCGGACCTCCTTGCTCGAGACGCTGCCTCTGCCAAGGGGGCCCATCGACCGGCTCCCTCTCAGCAGCACGTCGGGTCGGACAATCTCTAGCAAGATGTCCCCGAACATCGCAAGCGTAACATCGCCTCTCCTGCGGCTGACCAAAACTGGCCTGCGAGCCCTGTGAGCCCTGAGGCTCAGATCCTCCATCCTGGGGTCGCCTCCTGAAACGTCGGCCACGTCCAGACCCCTGAGTCTGTCGTCGGCCACCAGATGTCGATCCGACCGACGAAGTCTCAGCTCTCGCGTGCCCAGCACCAACAGGAGAGATCTGCTCAGCCAGAAAGCTCTCCACCACCAGCGCTCGCTCCAGCACTCCAGCATAGGTGGGCAGGCACAAGGAAACCACACCTGCTCGGATGTCCCTGCGTAAGCCCTGCTCGAAGGTCCGAGCCCGAAAGAACGGGTCTCGAACCATATCCAGGGAGTAGCGTGAAAGGTCTGTAAACCTGGCTGAGTACTCCGACACAGTCATGCTCTCCTGACGAAGCTGCAGAAGCTCCTGGATCCGCACTGACCTCAGCGTCACCGGATAGAACTCCTCCCTAAAGATCCGCTCAAACTCTGCCCACGGCAGCGTCTCCTCGTCATGGGACTGCGTCACCAAACTCCACCATCGCCCGGCCGAACCATGCAGAAGGCTCGCCGCTAGGACCACCATCTGATCAGGCGGTGTCCTCACTAGGCGGAAAACTCGAGTGACTGCCTCAAGCCAGTCATCAGCTGCCTGGGGGTCTGGATCACCCCGAAACCTCAGGGGTCGCTGCCTCTGGAACTCGTGCAACGCACTCAGCCTGCGTGCAACCTCGTCCTGCACCGCCGGTACAACCAGCTGCTCGACAGGTGGTGGCTCAACTGGCAGACCACCTGGAGGTGCAACCTCAGAACCTGCGCCCTGCTCCACAGCCACTACACGGGGCGGGTCATCAGCACAATCCTGCTGCGGAACCCTCACTGGCTGTCGTCGTGGAGGCATCCTGAAATACATTCAAGACACACCACAGTCAAAGAGTATATCTGGAGAGCTGACTCAAGAAGGACAAGGAAAAACCAAAAACCCAGTCCTATATGATGCATGTACCATGATGTCCCCGCGACCAGTGTACGAATGTCCCGAGTCGAAAGGCAGGTTATCAGAGTCCTGGTGTATGGATACGTCGGCCGCCGCACCAACACTGGAGTCCCTGGCCTGAAAGCCGAACTCGAAACACCCTAACACTGCCGCTATGCAACCCAAACCAACTCACAGCTAGACCAGCTACGCTCTGAGATCCCAAAGGTAGAACCTCCTCTGATACCACTCTGTCACGACCCGACCCAACGAGGCTCGAGCCGCGACTCCCCAAGCCCGCCTCCAATAGGCCAGGGGCTGGCGACTAGCGCCGAGTAGGCTATCACACACATGGGAGGCATTAGCCTAAGGTACCTGTACACACGCACCCACAAACACCTCCATGCAACAGTGCATAGATATAGAAACTGAAAAGTAAATGCATGCATACAATCTATCCCAAACCAGAGTGCAACATCAAAAGTACAAGGGAAAAACAGGGCCCACCAAAAGAAAACTACAAAGCGCGTCCAACCTGCTCCGAAGAAGGGGAACGCTGCCACAAACACCCGCCGAAAACTCCCTCGGCACAGCTCCGGTAAACACCCCGGTCAACCCGCTCACTAAGCTCCGCCTGCTCCGGGTCCTCCTGGGACTCCGTCAAAAGGCCTGTGGTCTGCACAAGACACAAACATGTGCGGGCAAAGCCCGTGCAGGGGTGAGTATAAACATACTCAGTAGGCACCCCAAAAACCCAAAACCCAAGGGAGCAACTGAAAGGCAACAGTCCGCTCAACCCAGCCAGAGGGAACCCATACGAGAGAGAAACTCCATCTCGTGACCATCCTCGGCTAAACACAACAAGTCAGCTCAGCTCAGCTCAGGTGTATGCCCATACATACACCTTGAAGAATCCAGATATACACAGCTCACGCCACAAAGCCACAAGAGGTACCGACCTCATCACCAGCAACTGTCCCTACCAGGAGAGTACACCACGAACACTGTCATACCAGATGACACTCATCCGAGAGATACACTCCATCGGGATACTCGCAAACATCTCAGACGCTCGCCCGTGAGACCACGCTCGTCGGATAGCTTCACTGAGGAAACATCGCTGAAACACTACAACCACCAAACTCCTCGGATAGGGGATCACCGCTAGGGTCCGCTAGGGGATACCAAGACCCACTCCGGAATGCGTAGTTCACAGATAGGGGATCACTCCCAGGGTCCGCTGGGGGATACCACAACCCGATCTGGAATACGTAGTTCTCACAGATAGGGGATCACACCCAGGATCCGCTGGGGGATACCACAACCCGATCTGGCGCTCGACAGAAGCTCCACACTCCGATAGAGGATCATCGTCCATATAAAGATGGTCACAACGATACCAGAACCATATCTGGTATAACTCGCAATGTAGGGGATCGAACTGACGATGCCGCAACCCTACCGTAACCATGCGCTGAGTAGGGGATCGCAAAACCAACGATACCGCAACCCTACCGACACCAAGCGCTGAGTAGGGGATCGTAAACCCGACGATGCCACAACCCTACTATGCACGACCCACCGCGTAGGGGATCATATTCCCGATGATGCCACAAACCCTACGGGGTTAACCTACTAGATAGGGGATCGCTGCCCCGTGAATAAGCGGTCACAGCGATACCAAGAACCCGATCTAGGGTAAAGATGCTAGAGGATCCACTCTGGGCCCACCGGAGGGATACCACAACTCTAACAGTTTAAACATCCCAACGAGAGGATCACAAACCCACACGAAGGTTGTGATGCCACACGAACCCTCGTGGGAACGAACCAAGGGAGAACCCTCAACCACTGCTAGTCCAAACGTCGCTAACCCGAGCGACCCGCCACAACGCCACCCTGCGCACCTCCTAGGCCAAAACCGAAGCCACCATCGCGTTCCATGCGGAAAAACTCGCAGGATAGGCTGCTTACTCGCCCGAAACGGAGCACCGGTGAAAAAGGCACTATTCACCGTAGCTAGCTCGTGCGGGGCCCACACAACGATCCCGAAACCCATCGAGCGGACCATACCACGATGATCCCCTCGGAAAAACAGGCGGAATCGACTACTCACTCGCCCAAAACGGACACCCGGTGAAAAAGGTACTATTCACCGAAGGCCGGCTCGGGTGGGGCCCACGCCTGGATTCCGAAACTCATCGAACGGATCGCACCATTGCGATCCTCTCGGAAAAACACACAGGATCGACTATTCATCTGCCAAAATCGGACTCCTGGTGCAAAAGCTGCGTTTCTCCGCAAACGCCAAAACACGGCCTCGTGGGGCCCGCACCCCGTTCGCAAACCCAACACCCGGAAACCATCTCAAAAAGTCCGTCGTACCATCAGGGTCTCAACGCCACTGACGGCACGTCAATCGGACGCTCCGGGTAGAATTTACAACGGCCCGAAGTCGTAAAATAATAAAATAATATTATTTTATACGACGTTTCTCGCTCCCGGGCCACGATCCCGAACCTTTAAACCCTCGAACCCATACCGGAGGGTTCGCCTCATCGTCAGGGTCACGTCGCCGCAAACGGCACGCGAATCCGACTCCCGAGGTGCAAGATACGGGGGTTTAAAGACCCCCGTATGCGAAAACTGGCCGGACCGGCCCGGACCGGCCGGTCCGGCCGGCCTGGACCGGCCGCCGCGGCTCCGCCGCGCGCCGCCGCGCTGGGCCGCCGGCAGCCGCGGCTCCGCCGCGGGCCGCCGCGGGCCGCCGGATTCCGCCGGCGCCGCCGCGCCGGTGCCGCGCCGACGGATCTTCCGCGGACCGCCGGGGGCACCCCGGTGGTCCGTTTTGCGATCCGAAGGCGCCTACGCGACCCTCGGGACCCGATCTACACTGCTACGGCTTCAATTTACAGAAAAACGCAGCAAAAACGGGATCGGGGATTAAAACTCAAACCGCCTACCTCGCGGGCGAAACGCCGACGTTCTGCCTCAGATCCGCGCTCCCGAGCTTCCGCTGCGCACTCCTGGAACGTCTGCCGTCGAATTCTGAGCTCGTAGGCGCTCCGTTTGCTCGATTCGGCAGAGTGGCGGCGAAGAACGACGATGAACAGCGAAGAACGATAAAAGGGGGGGGGGGGGGGGGGGGCGCTGATATTTATATCAGCCGCCCGCCGGCGCCAAACCAGCCTCGGACCCGACGCCCGATGCGAACAAAAGTAAGGTCACCCCTAGGGTAAACGCGCCGTTCTGAACGCAACGGCGGTCTCAGATTTTTCATCCGAGACTCCGTTCAGAAGTTATTTGAGCCGACGCTCGCACACAAACTTGCCACTTATTTACGGAAACGCCCCTGGTGGCGTTTCTCACCGCAGGCCCGCGCCCGCAAAGTTTACACCCCGCCTAGGGTAAAGGGCACGTTCCGGACGCAACCGTGCCCTCAGATTCCCGTTCTGAGCTACCGTGTAGGAGATATCACACCCTCGCCACGTGCATAGTAAAAAAAAACTTAACATTTTTATAAAATTAATTCCGGGCACACCGGGCCTCGGAATCGCACGCCGTCTTCGCGCCTAGCTCTGGAATTATTCGTAGAAATATTCCAAAGTCTGACAAGGCCAAAAACCTGAGTCGCTACAGTAATATTCAAATTTTATCAACAACCTTGGAAATTTATTTAGAAAATTAAGATTTGGGATCATAATCCTAATAAAGGGTTTTAGAATAAGTATAGAAGAACCTCCTACAATTATGTTAATATAGGTATTACATGGATATTCCAATAAGTACATCCCAATCTAGATACTACATGTGGATGTGGTTCTAGAACATATATACCTAGGGGTGAAAACATCGACAAGGTGTTCCGAGCAAGACTTGGGGTAAACTGATACACGACAACAGGCCTTACTGCACACCTGGTTTGACACTTCCATTGGATTTACTTAGGATGAGTCATATTTTCTTTAAAAACAAATATAAAGTATTTATGACTAATTATGTCATAAAAAGGAACCATATTTATTATTATATATCAGATATATAGATATGTTTAAATTTATGTTATGTATTTTACAAGTTTGTATTTATGCATTATGATTCATAACCTAATCTAGTGTATCCCATTGTTTTGATATGAAACGTAGTGGAAGAAATAGAAATTGTATCGATGCACATAATCCAATTATGGATTTCCCTTCTATTGATTATAATGATAGTGGATTGGGAAAAACAACTAGGAAAAAAACTTATAACTATACCAGGTCAGTTGACACAGGTTATGAACAATAACCTTACCCATATAGAGCGTCTTAATTTACAACGCAGAGGATCATTGTTAGACCGCTTCATGAGACAACAACCTCCATCATTCAATGCGACTAAAAATACTTCTATAGCTGAGCAGTGGATAAGTTCTTTAGAGAAAATATTTCTTACTTTTGGAAGTAACGAAATGGAAAAAGTTTTAATGGAAGTTTATGGTCTCTCAAGAGATCCAGATCAATGGTGGCCATTGTTTTGAAACACAAAGAACGATGAAGAACTGAGAAATATGAAATGGAGGGAGTTGGAAGACCTTATTGTAGGGAAATAATTTCCTCATGAACAACAAGTTTATATGGAAAGAACTTTTTTGAGCCTGAGACAAAAGGAGGATGATAATTTTTTAAAGTATGAGGCTAACATAACAAGGATATGATGGCATGAATAAGACTACATATGTTACCCAAGATATAATATTGTTCTATTTTTTTCATGGGTTGGAACCATTACACTGATGGACATTGGTCTCACAAACATTCTCATCATATAATGATATAGCTGCATGTGATATCAAGACATGAAAGGAATTATATAAGTATTATGGCATTAAATTAAAGCAATATAAGATGAGAATGGTGGAGAAATATAAATATAAAGATAAAAAGGGAAAGAAGGATTTCCCATTATGTGATAATTATGGGAAGAAACATCCTCATACAATCCTAAAAGGAATGGGAGTTTGATAAAAATTTGGAGAAAAAGGTCACTAGTCTCATTATTGTATGGTTAATAAAGAAGGCGTGCAATTTAAAATTTTAAATATATGGGACACTATGACAAATATTGTTCAAAGTGTCAAGGAAATATAGCTTATAAAAAAACAATTATCAGGTTTAAGCTTATGTTATTACTATATTCGATGATGAATAATTAATGTATTTGTGTTTTTGGATTCAAGAATTATATTTTTTTATAAGAGGAATTTGATATATATATATATATAAGGATTGTACTACAACAATTTTTGTTTGCATTAAGGTTTTAAGATGATGAATGTGTTCATATTTTCTGTTTGTGACAATAAGATAAACATTACGTTGTTTGGGGAATCTGATGTTATAATTTATTTGGATAAATCTAAAGACTTATTATAAAGATTTTTGATAGAATTATTTTCGAAAAGTCTAAAGGTTGGAATGGAGTAAGTTGAACACTTGATACTCTGTTTGAGGTTAAAGTATGATGTATTGGATACATTGAACTATCCTTTCAGTTTTCAGTAAACAATTATAGGATTAAGGGAATACTTCTGGACCTTGGGATTTATCAAATGCTCTTTAGGGGTTAAAAAATCATCTATTGTTCATTATTTTCTAAGTGTAAGAGATGATGTGAAAATAGATTGAATCACAACCGAATGATGATATTTTAATTATGACAGGTAATGAAATAAAGTATGTGTTCTTGAGTACTTGTCTTTATAGTAAATTACTCCATCATCTTTAAAAAAATGTATCTAATTTTTTTATCAGGATACTTTTTTATTTGTTTAATATTTGATATTTTAAATCATCATAGATTTATGGCTTTGATGTACTCAATTTGTCTATTTATTGTTCCATTTTTTGTGATTGATGACCTCAATCACTCACTATAAATATTTACCTTTCCCACCCAATTATGTGTCTGTGATTCCTAAAAAATTTCTCTTATTTAAAATCATAATTTGGGGGTGAATTTCTCATTTCCATTTCCATCTTATTAAGACTAAATTTTTTTAACCCTTTTTGAGGTGTGTCTTCCACATTGGTATTTTCTATTTTCATCCTTTTTTCGAATAACATTTTAAAATTACGAGGACGTAATTGATTGAAAGAAGGTAGAATGTAACACCCCATGATTTCATAGTACATTATCTATTTAAGGTTATTTAATATCTTATATTGCACACAACACCGACCTGGCTTGCATTATACGCAAGATTCTGTTTCTACGAAACAACACATTAGTATTTTAATTATTTAAATGATATATTTTTTTATAAATTAAATATAGTGATATTAATTGTAAAAAATAAATTATTTATAATCATTCCATATAAATAAATCATATTTATAATGGAATTTATATATTTTTTAAAAAAGTTATATATTTTTGAAAAACTATTTTCTTAAAAAAATACTTTTTATATAATTTTGTGAAAAATAATAAAATTAATTTTAGACACTCCATTGAATTTAATTTGGTAAAATATACTCTAGTTTGGAATTTACAATATCAAAATTATCTATGGGGGTAATTTTTTTATGTTTTGGAAAACATTCAATTGGTTGATGAATAGTGAAAAATACCAAATTGTAATTGAAAAAAACATTTTTAATCAAAATAATTTACAGCGTTAAATTGTACATTTGAGTGGGTTTAATTTATAATTAGATTTTATTTTTATCATTTAATATATTTTTCATCATTTAATGTAATTTTATATTTAAATTTTCCATAAACACATGTCAATCTGTTGATTGTTTTTACTTCTTCAAAATTAAATTTTTTGGTTTTGGAAATGTTAATTAATATTAAATTAATTAATGCAACTTCTGTGTTTTTAATTTGAAAAAATAGATTCTTTATTTGGAATCTAAAGGTCTAAATTTTTTAAAAATATAACGTTTATTTTTTGACATTATGAATAGTAACTTTTGTACTTATTATTTTTTACCAAGGTTAAAGGGTAAATCAGTTAAATAAGAGTAAAAAATAATATTATGATAAAATAAAACAACACTAGAATGTTTATTAAACCTATTGTGTGAAATATATTCGACCATGACCATCCTTAGGCCGGACCACTTTGGTGTGATAATGATAGGTTATTAAAATTAATTAAAATTAATGATAAATATAACAGAAAAATATTTATTTTACTAAATTGAATTTAATATTTTTGTTATATAACTGATATCTATGTCTATAAATAATCATTAAAAAGCTAAAAATATTTCTTACAACATGGTTTTTTTATAATTTTTAGGCATAAAATAAATATATTTATTTATTTCTCAATAATAATGAAATATTTTCCTCATTATTGAAAGACTCAACTAAATGATATTATAAATATTATAAATATAATTTTAATGTTTTGATTCAGTCAATGAATTTATAGGTGAATCAAATATATTATGGTTTATTTAATGTATTGTTTCCACATTAATCATGTTTTTATGATTTTTACAAAAACCAAATTCTAAATAGTGTCAAAATTGACATAAATGACTTTTCAATACTAATACTATTTTATTAAATTCTATAATATTCATAAAAATATATGATTCATCCAATGAACTTTTATAATGTTAGATATTTAATTAATGAACCACTTAATGTTCTCTTGTTATGTTATCGTACCGATATATACCATGCATTTTAAAAAACAAGAAGACATGTTAAATGTTTAACTATTTAACTAAGAGTTAAACAAAAAAAATGTTAATATGGTGATTTGAAATTATTTAAAACATAATTTTTTAGATTATTTATACCCATCCCCACCTCCACCTTTAAATATATGTTTTTTACCTATTATAAATAGAAAATATGTTACAAATAATTAATATTTCATGTGTTTCCTCAAGTTCCCCTAACCTCTTTTATAAAAGGGCAGTTACCCTTTTCATAAATTCAAACCTCCAGATCCATTTATATCAGCCAAAAAATTCTCAAATATCCTCCCAAATACCCTCAATTTACCCTAGAGGCCATAATTTGATCATAAAGCCAACCAAAGGGGCCCTTTTGTTCAAATCAAAAGGAAGCAGCCGAAGAAGAGGTAATTATTTCATCATCTCTTTTAAAGTTCTTTTCTTCTTCTACATTCTTATTATTTATTATTTCCAAAATAAATAACATTATTAACTTATAAAAATTGATATGTTATGATAAATATAGTACAACCAAATTCATTATTAGATCCATCCTATGAATGACAAAGTCATCATACGTGTGTATGTATGGATTACCGTATCCACATCGTTGTGTAGTTTGTTATTCAACACATCATTATTTGGATGGGTATAATATTGAGTATAAGTGATTTGAATAATAAATATAACATGTTACTGTTTCTATATAATTAAAATACCATCCAATTCCACACCGCATAATCATTAAGGAAATGATATCGTCAATCTTAGGTACGTATGACTTACCGTCTGCACGACGCGATGAGATTCATTTCCAAAGTCACCATTCAATGATGATTATAAAATATATATTATTTATAAGTATGTAATATATGAAATAATAATATTACTAGAAATATATTTATTTATTTATTTAAATATATTTTATTCACCTACTTTAATTTAATACGTTAGGGAAACAGAAACAACATTCATGCATATGTACAACCAATCGTCTCCATGAACGGTGTATTCCATTTTATATATCAATCTATTATACATATTTATATTATGAATATATATGATATATAAATCATATTATACATTCTCCACACAGTTAAATTATTATCTATATAATATGATCAAGAATAACAATTAAAAACACATACAATAAACATAGCGATAACATGAAATGTTGCATTAACAGGGAATTGTTAATAAATGGGTAATATTAAGTCATAAAAGGATCATATATGATTATTATTATTATTATTATTATATATGTTAATAAAATGTTTCATAAAATTATACAGGATTTTCAGACATTTATAAAGAGTATCAGACCTAAGGTAAGGATTAATTTCCCGATTTAATTATTATCGATGATTGTTTATGTGTAAGTATTTACTGTTACATATTTATCATACATGACCATGTTTTATAAAAATGTTTTCAAAATAAACAGTTTAAGGTTTTTTGTAAGGTACTCTTTATGAAAATCAAAATTTTAAATGTTTTAATGATTCATTTTAATTAATATCAATGTTTTCAAAATGATTTTAAAGAATTATTTATATGGAAAAGATTGTTTTGAAATTTTAATTACATTCAAAAGTTTCATAGTGGTATGGTACACTTTGATTGGAAAATATATTTCAAATTAAATCCTTTATAAATTGTGTGTCTTTTAAATGATTTCACAAATATTGGATATTTCATTCAAAGAGTGTCACTGATCATTTTCAAATATATCAACATCCTTTACTGGATATTATTCTTAATTGAAGTTGATTTATTATAATAAAATCTTCTATATTGTATTTAATGAGTATGGATTTGTTTGAATGGGTCTGTGATATTTTTATAACAAGCATAGTTTATGGTTGAAATATTTACATTTCGTATGATAGTTTTAATATTAATGATTACGTTATGTTTTACCCTTTTCACATGCGGAATGCATTAAACATAGTAAGTGATGGGTCTGGGCGACTATAGCCCCTCGATGCATCTGTCGGTCTAATGAGACAATATAATGCTTGGAACAAGTCCTTAATAGAATATTTGTGAATAATTTTGGCACAAGGCCTTGAAGTAGTAGTTATTATGTCTGAAAATATGAATTCACTTGTTATGAAATTAGTTGTTACATGTGATAATTCGACTAGTAGAATATTCATGTTCATGTTTATATGTTAATTTTGACTTATTTTTACCACAATATGTTCATGTTTTATGGTCAAATTTCTAATTGTTTAACTATAAATCTTTCCCTAAATATTATTAGCTCCTACTGAATTATTTACCCTTACTGAGCATCTGAACTCACCACATGATTATGTTTTATTTTACTAGGGTTCCAAGAAGTGTATTATGATTGATATGAAGGGATAATCTAGGGGAATAATAGAGTTATTAAAAGATTATTTATTCTGAGTATTATTTTAGAAAAAGATTAATGAAACTTTTTTGAATGTAATATATTTTCCAAGATTTCTAAATTGATCGTTCCTTCAGGACACAATTCTTTCTAACCATGCCTATGTATTCATATAATTAACTAGACTTCTTAGGTCAGGTTGTTACATGGAAAGTGGATTAAATTCATGTTTTGGAATTATAACCTTAATTTCACTTCTCAAAATCACTAATTTAGCTTCTTCCCCATGATTCATATGAATTGTAACCATCCTTGAACTAATTATTTCATTCAAAGACTAATGGTTTGATTTTAAATAAATTGTTCTATGATATTAATAATGGAATTATTATTTTAGATCATTTTTTAGTGATTTTAGATGACATCAAAATAAATTAATCCAATATTGAGTTAATATTTACATATGGTTGGTGTGATAGATGTGGTTGTTGTAGGGTGGTCTATGTAGGATGAGGCTTTTTATATCCATATTCATTATACTAAATTCAATTAAATTTATTTCTTTAAAATGTAAATGGATTGGTGATTTTGTTTTATGGATTATTATTACCCAGAGTCCCTTGAAGTTTTAATTTTCACATTTTATAATACTCTACATCCATTATTTAATTATAGATTCAATTATATTCATGGTTTTGGAAAAATAAAAATTGATATTAGGTCTATATTTTTAGAGACATTGATAACCTCACTTTACTATCTTCAAACACTCATATTTAAATTCCCCCCCCCCATGGAATTATTATTCATACATACTCATAAGTTGGGTGTTAAGTTTCCTTAACCTCTTTTGCAGGAACGAGTCATCTTATTTTAGAAATATTGGACTTGTTTTTTACCATTGATAAAACATTGGAGTAACCTAAACATTTTGTATTAACCTTTTTTCCTTGTTAAAATTACACCAGATACTATTAGACTGAATATCTTCAAATAAATAAAAAAATATTGTGGTGGATTCCTCAATATGCATCTTATCATAGTTTCATTATTCATATATATTATTCCAGATACCAAACAATTAAATAATCTTTGAACATGTATCCACACTAGTAGTTTATAGTGTTTAAAATTTATTAATGAGTTCATGAATTTTACCCTTGATTCAGTGGAGGCTTATTTTTATATTTTTGGATTTTTTCATATCAATCATTATATACACATTTTCATAAGGTGTATAATTCTAATAATTCTTTAGTAATGTCCTCGTGAGTATAAATATGTCAAAAAAAATTATTTCTGGTCAATATTTCAAAATGTACATAAATGAGAAAGGGAATTGATACCACCTCACCACATCATCTAACAATGAATTATATGAAAATCTGGAATATATATCTAAAACCCCATTAAAGGATATATGTAGTCTTCCCATGGGAAATCAATAAGGTGAAATGTTTTTTATAGTACACATCAATATTATTTTTATTAAAAAATTCTATCACAAACTGGTATTATAAAAATAAATTTCACTTTAAGAATAAAAAATAAACAATACGTGATAGTGGTTAGTTGTTGTATTTATATTTATAATGTTTTATGAATAAATTATATAAATAGAAAATGCATATTTAAATTCAATAAACTTTATTTTCTTGATATAACTATGGGAATGTTAGGTATAATGTATAACAAAAATCGCATGAATGACATAAGAGAAAAATAATTATTTAATTTCATTAATATACTTTATTAACTATTATGTATTGAAATAAACTATGAAATTGAAAATATTACAACACGATAAAAAAATTAACGTAAAAAAACTTCAAAATTCATACTGTAGGTGTCCACTATAAAAATTACATTCACAAATAACTATAATATAAAAATCATTATTTATATGATTATAATTTGGTTAATGACATGTAAATATATTTGATGGAAATTGTGTGATTTAATGGTGATGAATATATATGGTATTTATATGAATAATGATAATTATAAGATATTTTAATTAATATTTTTCTATTTAAATAGTAACACCAACCTTGAATGTTGTAATATGTGTAACAAAAAATAATCAAATCGACAAAAATAATTAAGTTGAATTAATAATTATTTTGGTCTGGCCAATGCTCCTAATATGTTTATGGAAATTATGAACATGTTTCTCCAATAATATATTATTTAGTTAACATTGGTATGCATGGATTAATTTTTTTTACCCTATAATATTGTAATATCATGTGTGTATCTTTTCAGAAGTTATGGAAAACTCCAGAAATCATCAACTATATTCTTAGCTATCAGTGTCCCATTTAATGATTTGGGAGGTAATCATAAGAGGGAACATTGTTTCCAAATAGGGTGTCTTAGTTTATCCTAGGAAATTGATTTATATTGTATCTTATGAGGAACCAAAAAACATTATTATTCATATCATCTTGTGCATAACAATGTATTACCTCTTGTTTGTAATGTACTTATCCATTTTTACTTCTTTTTTGACTATTATCACATAGAATGGTGTAACATTTTGATGAGACCTGAGATGTCATAAAAAATTTGATTAGTTAAATCATCCTTTGAATCAAACTTTGTTGTTGACTCTTCTATAGGAATATATGGTCTATGTAGAATTTTTTTACACCTTAAGTTCATTTAGGGGAAGTCTTATCTAGTAGTGTGATCATGTTAGGGTTATAGATATCATATGTAATGTTATAATGTGAATAAATATCCCAAAAATGATCTCAAATACACTATTATGATTCATAATCTAAATATTTATCAATATTACCAATGCATGTAAAGGTTTAATATCTAATTTGATCATAAAATTGAGGTGTTACTTCTCATACTAACATGTAAAAATTTGGAATAAAATGGGTGGAATAACATTAATTATTTGACATTAAATTTTCCTAAAAGAATATTAATTTTAATCTCATTGTGGATTATTTTAGTCGGAAAATTTCACATCATGCCCAAAAAGAATCATTTTTAGTGAATTATGATTGAACTCTTTTTTTGTATAATGTTGGTGCTTTGGGAGGATGATACTGGTGTTTTTTTATTTTGTGTTCAATTGAAATCATCACTTATAAATGTGATTATCCAAGAGATATAGATTTCTGATGAGTTTTGAGGACCCGATTATTATTTAAATAGTGGGGAGAGAACCAATGAATGATCTCTATCTTCTAAGTGTATACATTATTTAAGGAATTGATATGTTATCCTTTTACATAAAAGGAAATAGTTTATGGAAACTTTTAATCATTCCAAGATGCTAGTACACCGAGTAATGATGAAAATATTTTATTATATGAGGAAGATTTTCTATTTCTATTATATAAAATGAGGCATTGCATATTTTAATTCATATTTTTATACTTGACAGTATATAAAGGCCCAGAAATAGAAACCATAAAGTCTTCTTCAGCCACATACAGTTCCAACATGGAAGTGGGATGAGATAATGATAAAAATTACAGTTTCATTCTATATAAACCATGATGAAACAATATGATATGGGTTATAATTGGTCGATTTACAAAAATCAGGTAATTTTATTCCCAAACATGGTACAACCAAAGTTCATGACTTAGGGATTATTTATTTAAAAGAGTTCAATAGATTATATGGTGTTCTATGTTCTATTGGTTACTATAGGGATTTGTTGTTCAATTATCATATTGGTAGATCCATATAGAAGGAAATGGGATCCTATGAAAATTTCAGAACATCATACTATCCAATGAATGATATTCAGAGTTATTAAACTATACTGATTCTATAATATTTTCTTCATTCTTGTGTCATTGAATATAGAGGGGGGAAGATTTTTACCTTTTAGTAGTCGAATATTCTTAAAACATGATTTCACAATTTCTATCAAAATACCATTTTCTCAAGGCTTTTATGGTAAAACATTTAAATCCACACACTTTCTTTCATAGATTGGTAAAGATTCCTATGTTGTAGATAGTTTTTTTCTAGTATATAAAGAAAATATTTAGTTCAATCATCTCATAATAGTAATTTCTCAATTCCATAATTAATCCTACATTGAATTCCATCATCTCTATAAAAATTTTCATGTTTTTGAAATGGTTTTATATAGTCTCACATTATTTGGGCCCCCAATGAATTTGAAAATAAAACATCACACACCATGATATGTGGGATAATTTATTTTCAATGAATATTGGAATATAATCACACTATTTGGATATTCCCCTTTTTTGACATCTATCCATAATGTGTTTCTGTTTTTTGATATCTACGAAAGTAGATCTATGCACTATCTAATGTCTTTTGTTATGAGTACCTTGATGTGGAGCTTGATTTATCTATGCCCAAGTGGCAGATTCATATTGTGGATTCTTAGACAAATGTTGTTTAGGGAAAATTTAATCCACTTGTTTGTTAGTTTTAGGTGAATGGTGTTGTTTTACATAATATTTGGTAACATAAGGATCTAATGAGAAAACATTAGCCACATTAATTTGATATAGATTAACCATTATATGTTCTAGAGGGGATGAAATCAATAATGGTAGGGTGAATTATAAAATACATGTCTTTTCATTAATGTATATATGTTGGTTCTTATTTTTTTCTTCTGATATAGTAAGTGAAAAATATTATTTGTACCTATTAAATTTATTAAATATTCATTATAACAACTTTTGGTAAAAAAAATTATGTCATTTAATGTAGAATTTAGTATTTTTAATTTTATTTTTACCGTTATGTAGAGAATTTGATCTACATATGGTTAAATAAGTTATTCATATTTACAAGTGGTTTATTTTGTGTTGAATAAATGTATCCCTAAATTATTATGGGTTATGAAATGGTGAAATAAACTATGTATAAGGGTATGGTGAATTTTTATTCACTGTGTAATGGTATGTTGGGGTTAATAAATTATTCCGATGTGAAATCCCTAAGGGTGTATGGTTTTTCAATCAGGTATGTTAGGGTAACTCCTTATTTCTAAAGGATATTAAGGGTATTCTATATCTATTTAAGAATTGGTCAGTGTGTGTGACCATTGTAAGAAAAATTCTCTTTACCCTTAAATGAAAATAAAGAGATTCATAGTAATAAAAAAATATTACTCTTATTGGAAACACTTTTTATCACAGAGGTGTTTTTACATAGATTTCCATTTTTCTCATCCATGTCATTCTTCGTTATTAATTTTTTTTTATTTTAAATCCCCGAATTTAATGGAATTTAATTCATATTATTCTTTAAATATTGTAATTTCAATTTTAATAGATATTAAACATTTCACATTAAATATTGAATAATAAAAATAAATAGTTTTTTAAAATTTGGGGATTTTATATTTTTTACTTGAATAACATTAGTATTTTATAAAATAAAATAACTATTACTGATATTCAATTTTGATGTTCTCCTAAGGTGTTTCTTGTTTTTTCTATTGTTGGGTGGTCAATGTAATGGTTTTATAGGTATTTTCACCTTTACCATTAGGTGTGGACCATCTCTAATTACAATAGGGTACTCTTTATTCATTGTTGTAGATCAATCATTGTGTATTTTAGAATTTTCTAAATAATGTATCTTTGTTTGTAATGATTCTCTATCAGTTTAATAATATATTAATTAGTTGAATTTCAATATAATTTTAATTTATTTAGAAATTAAATGATAAATGTTTTGATAATTCATGGTATGTGTTGAACCTATTATAATTATGGATTTTGACATAAACTATTCATTTATAGAAAATTAATTTGTAAGAAAATAATGATTTGATCTAAGATTTGGATGATGTTTTCTAGAGAAATAAAGGCATGAAAATATTAATGAATTTAAAACAAAATTTTCTATTTTTAATTTAAATATTTTTTATGAAAAAATAAATTATGTTTGTATAAAAATGACATGGCATGTTTTTGAAACATAAACATGTGATTGATTTGAAATTACTTCATGAAGATCAAATGTTATTCTAGGAAACACTTACGATATTGTTTAGTTATATAGGATGAAAAAAATAGACAAGTATTGGATCTACCTAGAATAATATTCATGAAAAAACCCTAAATAAAATAAGATAATAGAAATAAGTTCATTGGTTGCGGTGTTGTTCTATTATACTAGGCCTCAGATGGAGGAATATATGCACAACTAAAGTAATATTTAAATTTTATGACTGAAAATCATTGTACACACCTAAACCTATATCTATTTACCTTGGTTCTATGATTTTAAATGATGTATACATGCTAATGTTATTATTATAAGTTTTAATCGTGTCAATTTTGAAAAAGCTAATTATTTATGTATTTATTGACAAAGACTCATATATCAGCATGATTTGAAAAAATACACTTTTGTACATATTTTATATTATATATTAATTTATTTCATATTATTTTTTCTATATTAACTACAAAAATATGTCCATTCTATATTTTATCTCACATTTAATCATATATGGTCTAATTTATATGGATTTATTTGAAAATACATGGAAGCATCCTACATGGAATTTATTATTACACAACACATTTTCCTTCTAGTGCCTGTATATAATCTTATTATAGTTCTAGGTAATATAATGAATTAAATTTTTGGAGGTGGATTTTCTTTATTTGAGATACTTTTAGAGGTTTCAGTCACTATTGGAGCTTATGGCACACTTATTTCATGGATTTTCTAGGATGATGCCTTGATGATCTTTTTTGATGAATATATGTTAATGTACCAGTTATATTCATTTCTATAACTTCATGGGTTTCATTCCCTATTTATAAATTTTTATTATATCGACTAATTATTCTATCATATCCTTCTTTATCATCATGGGTTTTTTATTGTGGTGAAATCACCCCCCCTTCTATTATGATGCCTAGCCATTAGTCACTAAGATGTAAGGATCAAGAATTCCTTTCAGTCAAGTTATAACTCCTTTAAATTCTATTTAGATGTTATATCTAGGATAGTTCATGATATCCAATATTTTTAATTATAACTATAATATCATTTTCTTATACTTTCCATCAAAATATCTTGTAAAATCATTATATCATTCTTATCTTCACTAGATGATTCAATATTGTTCAATTTTTATATATATTATTTTATTCTAATATGAAAAGTTAATTATTCTTTCAAGATCATCCAAATATTAATTTATATTTTCCATTAATTATTACAAAATGGAATCAATGCTTTGCCTTAATTTACTATCAAATAGTGATCAAAGTTAATTCTATGTGTACAATGAATATAAATGGGGCAAAAACATCTTATTCAGTCAAAAGTATATCCAAAACCATGTGATATATATGATATTATTGAATTTAGAAATGAATGATCATTATGTTTTATGAATTAGTAGATACCAAGGTTATTATCCACTACGTACAATGTTGAAATTAAGAGGTTTTTAATTTGACTAGTATACACTAAGTGTTGGATTTTTAAAGGGTGTATGAGTGATAAACATAGACTAAGAGTTTTAGGAATCAGTAGTTCGAATGATACATCAATATTTTGTTATTATATATGTTAAAAAATAATATTATATGGAATTTGATTATCCAAAAATTAGTCTATAATTGGAGTTATTTTAGATTATGGTCAAATAAAATTCTAAAAGACGAGTATAATTAGAAAATATAGATGTTTTACAGAAGATAGTTCTAAAATTGTGAAAAATGAAAGCACATTCCAAAATAAAAATTGATTAATTTCATTTAAGGTTTAAAATATGAGATTCTTTGAAGTCGAATACAATGAGAGAATCTCACAATGGTTTTTTAATGGCAGGAATATTTTCTATATACATAACAAAAAAATTTGACTATGAATGTGGTTAGGTTCTAAGTGTTCCCCAT
Source organism: Viscum album (assembly GCA_963277665.1). Lineage (NCBI taxonomy): Eukaryota > Viridiplantae > Streptophyta > Magnoliopsida > Santalales > Viscaceae > Viscum > Viscum album. The sequence goes on from OY728146.1 coordinate 1,183,370,375, forward strand.
ATATGTATGAGTTACTGTGAAAATAATATTAGAGATAGAAAAAAATCATATAAATAAATATAAAAGGACAATATATATTTTTGGGTTACCATTTAATGTGAAATCCTAAATTTTTAAATCAACTAAAAAATATTCCAGAACATATACATGTAGTTTGGAATGAATTGAAAAATATTGAATAAGAGAATTGTTTAAGCGGTACAATTGGGCTCATCTTTCCCAAGAAAATAGTAATGTGTTGGCCTCTATATATCATATATATGATGATTTGAAAAGGAAACATTAATAGGCCATGGGTAATCTATATCATATTAGTCATGATTCACTATTACAAGTAAATAGAGAGTTATAGAGCATCAAGCATTCCACACTACATTCTAGAGGTTTCTGACTATTTGGGGTGGGGGAATAAGGTATTAATATTTTTATACTATAACCTATAATAATAGTTCGTAGGAATAAATAAAATTATCATTTATTATGTAACATCCCAGGTAAATAAAGAATAAAGAATTTTCATATTTATTAATATTTACGAATTAAATATTAATTTTAATTAAAAGGGGTTTCTACATTCATTAGCGTACTCGATACGCAACGATGAGTTTCTTTGGAAACTTACGTTGCACACAAGTAATAAAATAATATTATTTTAAATGGTAGTTAACGAGTAGCCGTTGTACTGGCGGGAATGGATAGAAATAACTAAAATATGATTATATATGTTATTAAATGTTTTTACATTTACCCAATACAAGATAAAGGCTTAAAATATGGAAAGAGTTCAATTTTAGGCATTTATACCCTAATTTTCACAAAAGGTCCACTTATCACCTTTTGACGGAGAACCGTCATTAAATATAGTTTTGATAGATCTTATAAATTCTATTGGACCAAATATAACACTTCTTTAGAATCGGGACATCAAAATTTACTTTGTGTAAATTTTTGGTACCTTTCTGATAAAGTGCATTTTTTTAATGAATAGTGTAAAATGTTGTATTTTAATTCAAAACCTCTTTTTAATATAATTTATTTATATGATTAGATTATCTTTTGAATTGGTTTTAAAGTGAAATTAGAAAATATTTTTACCATTAAATCCAATAGTGGTCGTTGGAATTAATTTCACTTTGAAATCGGACTTAAACTAGTGTCAATCTTTTGATACTTATTGTTTCATAAAAACACGCTATTTGCTCTGAAAGCAGGAATTAATTATTAAATTAATTAATGTGACTTATATGTTTTGAATTTTTTAAAATAGACTTCATTTTTGAATTTGTAATATCAAATATAGCTTAGGGTGAATTTTTGGTAATCTTCTGAAAAACATCAATTTTTGATGAATAGTGAAACCACTAAGTGGTACTTATAAAGACTGATTTTCCGTTTAAATTAAATTTTGCCATCATTGTGTTTTTAATTTCAAAAATCCGACATACATTGTTGTCATTAAGAAGTAAAATGTGGTTCAATGAGGTTATAAAATTATTTTGGTGAATAGTAACTTATTAAGTTCTTAATCGCGATTAGTGGTAATTAGGGTAGTTTAAGGTATAAATAATGCTTTAATAATATGAAATGACCTAGACACATGTCCCAACCTTATTTTTTGTGTCATGACCGACCAAGGCAAGCCATGGGTCAACTTGGGGACCCCATGGAGACACTTTGGTTGGGAAATGACATAAATAACTTTTTATTTAATGTAAAAGTAAAAATGACACAAACATGATATGTTTTACTAAAACAATTTTTAAATGGGGTTATACAAGTCATATTTTTTATTATAAATAGTCATTGGAAAGATAAAAAGTTTTCCTACATCATAGTATTTTGTTTATAATTTTTAGACTTTAGATAAATTAATTTATTAATGACATAATAATGATGCAGCGATGACATCATTATTTTACGATTTAAATAAAATGGAAAGATAATGTAAAATATATGAACTACACATGTTCAAAGAAAATTGGATGAGTGGATTTAGAACCCTTATCACCTTCTCCACGAATTATTTCAATTTGGGACCTTTTGAAACCGAAACACACTTTCAAATAAAGTAATATTTCTTTACTTTCCAAAAGTGCCCCTCCTCTCCTCTTATAAAAGGCCCCCCACCTCTACCTCATTTCACAAACCCCTCAAGCCTTTGGCTCGGCCAAACCCTGCCCATTTACTCTCTCCACATCCCTCTCCTCATCCTAGAGGATTCCCTTTGGGCAGAATCCTTACAAAGGAAGCCTTTAGGCTCAAATCAAAAAGAGTTACACTTTTAAAGGTAATTCATTCTCTCTTGTTCATTTGTTTTATTTTTCTTCTCCAACCCTCTAAACTATTTTTATTTACTTCTTTTGTAAAAACACCAGTATCTTAAATATACTAGGATGTTGTTATAAGATTTATTCGAGCTACACTCTCACACAACTACATTAAATGGTTAAATAACATACGGTTTCTGTGGATGGCGAAATTCTGCCTCCCGAAATGATGATTGTTCAATACTCATTTAACACCTTCAAAGGTGGCCATTATGATGTCACTACTTTTATATATGATATATAATATGTTTATGTTTTACTTATTCTTCTGTATTTTTCATTTGTGTCTTACCTTTTTGGCTTCCATTATGGGTATACGCGATATCTTCATTTTAGGAAGTGCGGACTACCGCCCCCTCAAAGTGATGTGATTCGTTAATGTCATATGTGGGACGTGTAAAGGATGGATTTAAAGTTATTATATATGATGTTATACTGGAATTATAATATACCTCTATATAATTATTATATCATTCCATTAAAGTATGATATAGAAATGAAAGTAGCGTTCATGCGTACGTACGGCTTACCGTCTCCATGAACGGTGCATTTCATTTCTTATCCCCAAATGTAATGTACTATTAAAAGTACATGTATATAATGGATATATATAATTAATGATATATCTAAATGATGAATATAATTCTGGAATTAAAATATACATACCTCTCATTTAGTTTTAATTCCATTAATATGACAAAGAAATGAAAGTAGCGTTCATGTGTTCGTACGGCTTACCGTCTCCATGAACGGTGCATTTCATTTCTTACCTCTAAATGATTATGTGATATTATAAATACATGTATATTCTGGATATATATGATATATATGATATCCAAATCAGGAATTTCATTCTGGATATAAAGAACTTTTGACCACACGAACAACATGTAATTGTAAGAAGTCAACTTTCGACTAAAGAACCAAATATTGACAAAACAAACATTATTAACATAAATGGTTACATAATGTTTATAACATGGAAATAAGTGATATAAAAGTAATAATGAACTTTAAAAAGTTTCTTAATCAAGTATAAATTAACTCAAGTTTATTATTCAGGACGTTAAAGAACGATCAAGTCAAGTCGGTCCCGAGGTAAGGGACTTCGTCTCAATCTTCTTTCATTGAGGCATATTTCGTTTTATACACAACTTTATTTTATACGGTGTATAAACCCCTTTGACTTTTACTTTTATACAAAATGAATCTTTTTATACGAAGCGTTTTACAAAACGACAAAAAGGAATGTTTCTTTTAACGTACGCAGAGACAACAACCTTTTCTGCCACCGCGAGTATTATTTGGTCTTTGGCTTTCTCAACAAGCCGTAATGTTTTTAGAATAAAATAAATACCATATACTCTTTTATGTATTTTGGTATTGAAAATGGTTTTGAAAAAGGATTCTATTATGTCACTATATTTATGATATATTGTGATTCAAATGTGGAAATGTTATCATTCCTTTATATTGGTTTTATGTTTTATGATTTTATATTTGTACTTGGACATTTTAACGGGTGGTTACGTTATAAACCATATGACGGGTGGTGCCGTGAATACCAGGACGGGTGGTTACGTTATAACCTCCAATGCATTGGGTATGTAAGTCGGCCGTATGGCTATTCCATTAAGTATGTATGGAAATTGTCCGTATGGCTATTCCATTTAGTGATATGTGTGGAAGTCGACCGTATGGTTATTCCACTTAAGTATGTTTATGTCCCAAGTTACCTTTATATATGTTATGTGTTCTTTTTATGGGTTTTATGGCAATCCTTTGGGTACAAAAAGGTAAGTAATGATACTTTATTCAGTGAAGAGTTTTTACTACTTCATGAAGGTGAAGGTATTACTTTGATAGAGTATATATGGTTTACTTGATGTTTGAAAAACTAACAGTTTTCATTCTTTCTGTATCCCTTACTGTGCTTTTTATGCTCACCCCATGTTTTCTTTGAAATGTTTTCACAGGACTTAATGTGGAATAAGGTCAAGGATGGGATCCAGGGAATGTCATCCTATATAAAACATGGAACTAGACACCTCCAATGCATTGGGTATGGAAGTCGTCCGTATGGCTATTCCATTAAGTATGTATGGAAATTGGCCTTATGGCTATTCCATTAAGTGATATGTGTGGAAGTCGACCGTATGTTTATTCCACTTAAGTATGTTTATGTCCCAAGTTACCTTTATATATGTTATGTGTTCTTTTTATGGGTTTTATGGTAATCCTTTGGTTACAAAAAGGTAAGTAATGATACTTTATTCTGTGAAGAGTTTTTACTACTTCATGAAGGTGAAGGTATTACTTTGATAGAGTATATATGGTTTACTTGATATTTGAAAAAATAACAGTTTTCATTCTTTCTATATCCCTTACTGAGCTTTTTATGCTCACCCCAAGTTTTCTTTGAAATGTTTTCACAGGACTTAATGTGGAATAAGGTCAAGGATGAGATCCAGGGAATGTCATACTATAAAAACATGGAACTAGACACTTTTCTTTTTAAGAGTTTTTTTTATTATGGAATCTTAGTAGAAGTGACTACATTGTAATATTTTGAGATGTAATAGTTATGTTCTAATTATCTAAAACTCTAAAGCTGAAAAGATCCTTAATGTGAATTATTCATTTAATTCAATATTAAGTAAGGTTTAAGGCAGGGGCCTTATAGTTGGTATCAAAGGTCGGTTTAGACAACTTTAGGAGTTAGAATAGTGTTAAATTATAATATGATTGAAATGATATAGCATTTACGGATTACCATGTTGCTTCGCCTAAGATATTTCTATGTTCAGAATGGTTTTCTGCAGAGGAAACAAAGAAGCTATGTTGGGACGACATCAGGAGGAAGATAACCTTCCAAATCAGCAACCTGAGATGGTCGGAATCGGATCTGAACAGTTTGTTGCAGTGATGGCATAGTTGACTCAGGCTATAAATGGTGGTGGTATCCATGCACGAGATCAGCCAGATCAACAGCAGAGGAACATGTTAGTGGTAGAACATTTCATGAGGCGACATCCCGCATCATTCAGAGGATCATCTGACCCTGTGCAGGATGAAGTGTGGATTAAAGCACTGGAGAAGATTTTTGATGTCATGGGGTGTTCAGAACATCAAAAGGTTAGTCTTGCTGTTTACCGTTTTGAAGGTGAAGCTGATCAGTGGTGGTCGATGGTGAAAAATATAAGGGATAGTGATGAGATTGAGGATCTTAACTGGGACGAATTCAAAGGTATGTTTCTTTATAAATATTTTCCTAAGGTGGTTCATCTTAGGATGGAAAAACAGTTCCTAGATTTGAGGCAGGAGGATGATTCAGTGGCTGCTTATGAAGAAAAGTTCACTCGATTGGAAAGGTATGCTCCAAACATCATACGAGATCTTGATAGTAAAATAAACTGTTTTTACTCAGGGTTAAAGACAAAGTATCGAAGGGATTTAGCTTCTCGTGAGTTCAAAAGTTATGAAAAACTTGTTCGATGTGCGGAGAAGGTGGAAATGGAGTTTGCCGATGATCGGGTGTTATATGACAAACAACAGAATAAGAGGTCTAGTTGGTAGGCAAAGGGGAAGAATTAATCAAAGAAGCAAGGAGGTAAGAAAACCAAAATCCATCCTGTGAGAAGTGTGGTAAAATGCATCCTGGAGAATGTTTATCCAAGTCTGGTATGTGCTTTCGGTGTGGTAAGTCTGGTCATATTGCTCGTAACTGTAAGGAAGATGATCAAGCAGGAAATGAAAAGCCAACAGTAAGATGTTTTAAGTGTAATGAAATGGGTCATTATGCAAACGAGTGTCCAACGAAGAACTAAACTGGGGGAATGCAGCCAGACTACAAGCAGAAAGGGGTGGTAAAATACTTTGCAACAACTTCAGCAGATGTTGGGCCATCGAATGAAGTGGTATCAGCTCCAGGGAGCTAAGTATTTTTCGAAGATTGACTTGAGGTCGGGGTACCATCAGTTGAAAGTAAAATAAGCAGACATTCCGAAGACTGCGTTCCATACTAGATTTGGCCATTATGAATTTGTAGTTATGCCTTTTGGGTTAACCAATTCACCTGATGTATTCATGGAACTTGTGAATAATATTTTCCATGAGTTCTTGGATAAGTTTTCGTTTGTGTTTTGAGGTTTGGGAAGAGGTTATGTGTGCCTTGTGATTCACAGTTGAAGAATGAGTTGTTATGTGAGGCTCATAGTTCCCCGTTATTAGTTCATCCTGGAAGTACTAAGATGTACAGAGATCTGTGGGAGTATTACTGGTGGGATGGAATGAAAATATATATTGCTGATTTTACTGTGAAGTGTTTGACATGTCAACAGGTTAAAGAAGAGCGGAAGTTACCGAAAGGGATGCTTCAGCCATTACCAGTGCCAAAGTGTAAATGAGAAAACATATCCATGGTCTTTGTTGTGGGATTACAGAGGAAATCTCGAGGTAATAATGCAATCTAGGTTATTGTTGACCGCTTGACCAAATATGCTCATTTCCTTTCTATACGAGATACTTTCTCTCTTGATCAAATTTCCCGTTTGTATCTTAAAGAGATAGTCAGGTTACATGGAGTTCCTCACTCCATTGTATCTGATCATGATCTCAGGTTCACATCTAACTTTTGGAAAGGCCTTCAGAGGTCGTTGGGTACTGAATTAAATTTTAGTACAACTTTTCATCCTCAATCAGATGGGCAGTCAGAACGAACAATTTAGACCTTGGAGGATATGATACGAGCTTGTTCTATGGATTATCAGGGAATTTTGGACCAACATCTTTCTTTGGTTGAGTTTTCTTATAATAACAGTTTTCATTCCAGTATACAGATGGAACCATTTGAGGAATTATATGGGAAGCAGTGTCGAACTCCAGCATTTTGGACTGAAGTGGGTGACATGAAGTTGATGGGACTAGAATTGGTAGAAGAGATGGCAGAAAAAGTTCAGTTGATTCAGAAGCACATGAGAACAGCTCAGAGCAGGCAGAAGAGTTATGCGGATAACCGGAGGAAGGATCTATTTTTCGAGGTAGGTGATCATGTTTTTCTAAAGGTTTCTCCTTGGAAAAGTGTGATTAGATTTGGTAAGAGAAGGAAAGATGAGTCCAAGGTTTATTGGACCATATGAAATTCTGGAGAGAGTTGGATCAGTTGCATACCGGGTGGCTTTACCTCCGAGTTTATCTTAGGTACACAATGTTTTTCATGTTTCAATGTTGAGGAAGTATATGCCAGATCCATCTCATGTTTTGAGTCCAGAGGTAGTTCAGCTGGAAGAGAACCTATCTTATGAGGAACAACCGGTCCAAATTCTTGACCACATGGAGAAGGTGTTACGGAATAAGGTGATTCATCAGGTAAAGGTTTTGTAAAAAACCATGTGATTGAAGAGGCAACGTGGGAATCTGAAAATGATATGAGGGATAAATTCCTCCACTTATTTTTATAAGTGAATAAAATTGTGAGGACGCGATTCCCAATAGGGGGGAAGGATGTAACATCCCAGGTAAATAAAGAATACAGAATTTTCATATTTATTAATATTTACTAATTAAATATTAAATTTAATTAAAAGGGGTTTCTACGTTCGTTAGCGTACTCGATACTCAACGATGAGTTTCTTTGGAAACTTACGTTGCACACAAGTAATAAAATAATATTATTTTAAATGTTGGTTAACGAGTAGCCGTTGTACTGGAGGGAATGGATAGAAATAACTAAAATTTGATTATATATGTTTTTAAATGTTTTTACATTTACCCAATAAAAGATAAAGGCTTAAAATACCGAAAGAGTTCAATTTTAGGCATTTATACCCTAATTTTCACGAAAGGTCCACTTATCACCTTTTGAAGGAGAACCGTCATTAAATATAGTTTTGATCGATCTTATAAATTCTATTGGACCAAATATAACTCTTCTTTAGAATCGGGACATCAAAATTTACTTTGTGTAAATTTTTGGTACGTTTCTGATAAAGTTCATTTTTTTTAATGAATAGTGTAAAATGTTGTATTTTAATTCAAAACCTCTTTTTAACCTAATTTATTTATATGATTAGATTATCTTTTGAATTGGTTTTAAAGTGAAATTAGAAAATATTTTTACCATTAAATCCAATAGTGGTCGTTGGAATTAATTTCACTTTGAAATCGGACTTAAACTAGTGTCAATATTTTGATACTTATTGTTTCATAAAAACACGCTATTTGCTCCGACAGTGGGAATTAATTATTAAATTAATTAATGAGACTTATATGTTTTGAATTTTTTAAAATAGACTTTATTTTTGAATTTGTAATATCAAATATAGCTTAGGGTGGATTTTTGGTAATTTTCTGAAAAACTTCAATTTGTGATGAATAGTGAAACCACTAAGTGGTACTTATAAAGACTGATTTTCCGTTTAAATTAAATTTTTCCATCATTGTGTTTTGAATTTCAAAAATCCGACATACATGGTTTTCATTATGAAGAAAAATGTGGTTCCATGAGGTTATAAATTTTTTTTGGTGAATAGTAACTTATTAAGTTCTTAATCGCGATTAGTGGTAATTAGGGTAGTTTAAGGTATAAATAATGCTTTAATAATATGAAATGACCTAGACACATGTCCCAACCTTATTGGTTTTGTCATGACCGACCAAAAAAATCCATGGGTCAACTTGGGGACCCCATGGAGACACTTTGGTTGGGAAATGACATAAATAACATTTTATTTAATGTAAAAGTAAAAATGACACAAACATGATATGTTTTACTAAAACAATTTTTAAATGGGGTTATACAAGTCAGATTTTTGATTATAAATAGTCATTGGAAAGATAAATATATTTACTACATCATAGTATTTTTTTTATAATTTTTAGACTTTAGATAAAATAATTTATTAATGACATAATAATGATGCAGCGATGACATCATTATTTGACGATTTAAATAAAATGGAAAGATAATGTAAAATCTATGAACTACACATGTTCATAGCCAATTGGATGAGTGGATTTAGAACCCTTATCTCCTTATCCACGAATTATTTCAATGTGGGACCTTTTAAAACCGAAACACATTTTCAAATAAAGTAATATTTCTTTACTTTCCAAAAGTGCCCCTCCTCTCCTCTTGTAAAAGGCCCCCACCTCTACCTCATTTCACACACTCATCAAGCCTTTGTCTCGGCCAAACCCTGCCCATTTACTCTCTCCACATCCCACTCCTCATCCTAGAGGATTCCCTTTGGGCAGAATCCTTACAAAGGAAGCCTTTAGGCTCAAATCAAAAGGAGTTACACTTTTAAAGGTAATTCATTCTCTCTTGGTCATTTGTTTTATTTTGATTCTCCAACCCTCTAAACTCTTTTTATTTACTTCTTTTGTAACCAAACCAGTATATTCAATATACTAGGACGTTTTTAAAGGATTTATTCGAGCTAAAATATCACACAACTACATCAAATGGTTAAAGAACATACGGTTTCCGTGGATGGAGAAATTCTGCCTCCCGAAACGATGATTGTTCAATACTCATTTAACACCTTCAAAGGTGGCCATTATGATGTCACTATTTTTATATATGATATATAATATGTTTATGTTTTACTTATGCTTCTTTATTTTTCATTTGTGTCTTACCTTTATGGCTTCCATTATGGGTATACGCGATATCTTCATTTTAGGAAGTGCGGACTACCGCCCCCTCAAAGTGATGTGATTCGTTAATGCCATATGTGGGACGTGTAAAGGATGGATTTAAAGTTATTATATATGATGTTATACTGGAATTATAATATACCTATATATAATTATTATTTCATTCCATTAAAGTATGATATAGAAATGAAAGTAGCGTTCATGCGTACGTACGACTTACAGTCTCCATGAACGGTGCATTTCATTTCATATCCCCAAATGTAATGTACTATTAAAAGTACATATATATAATGGATATATATAATTAATGATATATCTAAATGATGAATATAATTCTGTAATTAAAATATACATACCTCTCATTTAGTTTTAATTCCACTAGTATGACAAAGAAATGAAAGTAGCGTTCATGCGTACGTACGGCTTACCGTCTCCATGAACGGTGCATTTGATTTATTACCTCTAAATGATTATGTAATATTATAAATACATGTATATTCTGGATATATATGATATATATGATATCCAAATCAGGAATTTCATTCTGGATATAAAGAACTTTTGACCACACGAACAACATGTAATTGTAAGAAGTCAACTTTCGACTTAAGAACCAAATATTGACAAAACAAAAATTATTAACTTAAATGGTTACATAATGTTTATAACATGGAAATAAGTGATATAAAAGGAATAATGAACTTTAAAAAGGTTCTTAATCAAGTATAAATTAACTCAAGTTTATTATTCAGGACGTTAAAAAACGATCGAGTCAAGTCGGACCCGAGGTAAGGGACTTCGTCTCAATCTCCTTTCATTGAGGCATATTTCGTTTTATACACAACTTTATTTTATATGGTGTATAAACCCCTTTGACTTTTACTTTTATACAAAATGAATCTTTTTCTACGAAGCATTTTACAAAATGACAAAAAAGGAATGTTTCTTTTAACGTAGGCGGCGACAACGACCATTTCTGCCACCGCGAGTATTATTTGGTCTTTGGCTTTCTCAACAAGCAGTAATGTTTTTAGAATTAAATAAATACTATATACTCTTTTATGTATTTTGGTAAAGAAAATGGTTTTGAAAAAGGATTCTATTATGTCAATATATTTATGATATATTGTGATTGAAATGTGGAAATGTTATCATTCCTTTATATTGGTTTTATGTTTTATGATTTTATATTGGTACTCGGACATTTTAACGGGTGGTTACGTTATAAACCATATGACGGGTGGTGCCGTGAATACCAGGACAGGTGGTTACGTTATAACCTCCAATGCATTGGGTATGGAAGTCGTCCGTATGGGTATTCCATTAAGTATGTATGGAAATTGGCCTTATGGCTATTCCATTAAGTGATATGTGAGGAAGTCGACCGTATGTTTATTCCAATTAAGTATGTTTATGTCCCAAGTTACCTTTATATATGTTATGTGTTCTTATTATGGGTTTTATGGTAATCCTTTGGTTACAAAAAGGTAAGTAATGATACTTTATTCTGTGAAGAGTTTTTACTACTTCATGAAGGTGAAGGTATTACTTTGATAGAGTATATATGGTTTACTTGATGTTTGAAAAACTAACAGTTTTCATTCTTTCTGTATCCCTTACTGAGCTTTTTATGGTCACCCCAAGTTTTCTTTGAAATGTTTTCACAGGACTTAATGTGGAATAAGGTCAAGGATGGGATCCAGGGAATGTCATCCTATATAAAACATGGAACTAGACACATTTCTTTTTAAGAGTTTTTTTTATTATGGAATCTTAGTAGAAGTGACTAATTTGTAATCTTTTGAGATGTAATAGTTATGTTCTAATTCTCTAAAACTCTAAACCTGAAAAGATCCTCAACGTGAATTATTCATTTAATTCAATATTAAGTAAGGTTTAATGCCGAGGCCTTATATATTATGCATCAATATTAAACATTAGATTACATGGGATAAATTATACATCTCAATTAATAATAATTTTCAATGTAGATGTCATCAAATCAAAAGAAACAAATAACCAAATTTATGATCATATATAAAAAATAAGAAAATTATAAAAAAATTAAATTGTAGTACATGAATCTCGTCTACATTTATATGCTAGTATTTAATCTCAGTAATGAATCCCACTCATTTTACCCAACATTATCATCTCTATCATACCATTAGTTTTTCTAACCTATAACTGTAATATGTGAGATTTTTTCATGGGAACCCAAGTTCCTTGGTAAGTTTAGTAGGAGATGAGTAAATAAATAATTATGAAACCACCATCATGGTCCATTATATATGCTGTAAATGCCGTTTTTGTTCATATAAAATTCTTGGAATAAATAAAAAAATGATTAAGTATCAAATAAACAAAATTATATCTATATACAATTACATCAAACTTGGGATTTGGAAATAAACTTATCCCCTTTGAAAGGTGTCTTAGGTTGGCCAGAACACTAAACATATCCATTATACATTATAGTCTATAACCACCCATGTATTCTCTTCCAAGTGGTAAATGAACACTAACTGCATAGTTATCTCAATTATTCTATTAGACCAAGGTTAAAACTCATGGAAAACCCCTTATACATTCCTCAGATTTCATTACTCATGTCTATCATGGAGTCACTAGGTTAAATACCACAAGGTCCACTATACAATATTCATTTCAATTCAGTTAATTTACACCCCTCAAGAGGTTTCTGTTCCATATATAAGATGTTTATATTTTTAGTTGTCAATAAATGGATGAGATTTTAATTAAGTATATGATTTTTCTTTACGATCCTTGATGACTTGTTCAATTTGATCATAGATATAAAATATTATTAATAAAATTAAAAAAATTTAAGAGAGGACACCATATAATTTGGAGGGGACATGTATACAATTTGACTATTTGAAAATTTATAATACTAATGTATGGATATATATGTTCCAATGATGTCAAACTGGAGGTAATCTCGATTACAATGTAGTGTGACAACTCTCATTGAGGCTGACCCATCCTATTAGACCAACTTGAAAAACATTGAGGCCCTAAATAATGGTAGAAAAATCCAATAATAAAATATAAACTGTTTATAAAATTTTTATCATTAAATAAAAAAATTATAATAAATTTTATAACATAATTTGGTAAGGGCTAAATTAAATATAATTTCTCGTTTAACTCATCCAAAATTAATGCATGAATAAACATTTCCCAATATCCTGCTCCATAATCCTGATCAAATTCAATGTCAAATCCAATTATTTCAATATATTTACAGTACTATTATTAATTTTAGTAAAATACCATTATAAAATTGGATGAAAAAAATTATAGCATCAAATGACTAATAAAAAATATGGAAACACCACAATGGGATGTCCCCCACATAAGCTAAGATGAGACACCAATGGCCGATGGTGTTTCAATTTCCAACAAAGTCTAATTTAATCTGAAAATAATATAATAAAACAATGTATTGTATTAACTCTATAATAATGATTTGTGATTGTAGGAATATATAATGAAGATATTTTCTTTATGAAATCTCCAAAAATTGAGACACTTGCCTAATTCCACCATGTTCTATGAAAGGAGGATCATACTCCCTAAAATAAAAACTAAAATGTTATATAGGTGGAAGGAGAGAATGATATGAATAAAACATAAGACAATTGTTGAGTCAATAAGGTTTCCTTATGAATTTTCCATTCCTTCTTTTTTTGAAAATCAAAAACACCTTATCATAGGAAAAAATTCATTTTACTATGTTTTATCATCATAAGGAAAATCTTTCATCCCCAAGTATATTTATCCTTACAATTTTTACATTGTTCGTATTCTAAATATAAAATTCAGTTTTGTATCCAAAAGCTAATAATATTATACATACTTATGTGTAATTCATTATGTTTTCAGGATCCGAATTCAGGTTCTGAATTCATAGAATTTAGAATCTGAACTCTTATGAGTTCCTACTCCGATTTCATGGAATTCATACTTCGTACTCTTATGATTTCTGACTCCGAGTTCTTTGAATTCAGACTCTGAACCCTTATGAGTTATAACTATGAGATCTTTGAATTTAGACTACAAACTCTGATGTGTTCTGACTCTGAGTTCTCTGAATTCAAACTCCGAACTCTTATGAGTTCTAACTCTGAGTTCTATGAATCCAGACACCAAAATCTTATGAGATCTGACTCCGAGTTCACTGAATTCAGACTCCGAAATCTTATGAGTTCTTACTCTGTGTTCTCCAAATTTAGACTTCGAACTCTTATGAGTTCTAACTCCGAATTCTCATGATCTCAGACTCCGAATTCTTATGAACTCAGACTCTGAATTCTAATGAACTCAGACTCCAAATTCTCATTAACTCAGACTCCAAATTCTTATAGACTCAGAATTTGAATTACTATAAATTTAGACTCTAACGTTTATATAATTTAAACTCCAAATTCCTTGATAAATAAAGTCCAAATATCCAGGTATTATTGAATATGAATAGTTTTTGGTTAGACTCTGAACATTCATTTTTTATTAGACTCCGAAAAATGAATTTTTCAAGCAATTATACATTGCTTATCCTTGATATAGTTAAAAAACGATGTTGTGCTTTCTGTTACTAACTAATCATTGTTCGAGTGAAACGTGTACAAGGCCCTATGAAATTCAAGGAAAGATATAACCATTGGAGGAGGGAGATGACCGTTAGAGATGTTCCTATAAGTAGAATCTCATTTGAACGAGCTCACTACTATTCTATGAATATAGAGATTACATGATACTGAAGTGATTTCTATAGAGAGACTTTCATGCTTTGTGCGTACTGAACATCTTTTTCATAATTTCTTTGTCCAACTCCAATGTTTGCTGAGTATATTTGAGGGCTTCTGGGGATAGGAAGACAGAGTTGCGGACTACCTTAATGTTGAGGGCCAGCAGGGATAACAAGACAGACACCGATATTCATATCAAGGGCTTACCCTGGTGTGGGTAAGACATAATTTCTTGAATGTATAAATCAAGGGACCTCTATCCAAGGTTGTTTGATACCCTTCTCTTTGGGTTAAAATATTTACTACTTATTACTTGTATTGTTTCAATTTTTCCATTTTATTTTGTTTATTGAGGAATGTATAACTAGCTTATACTTCCTTATACTTTTACACTCTCATTTATTAATATTTTATACAATTTATGGTAGAATCATTATCTTTGTAAACTTTTGTTGAGTTTCATTTCCGGAACCACATTTCTAGAATTATATTCTCATAATCTCTTTTCCAGAATCAAGAAAGTGTGTATAACTAAGAGGTTTTTTGAACTTACCTTGTTTATCATTGTTAAACACTACCATCTTTAAAAGTTCCAAAGAATTTTTTAATGTATACAATTCACCCCCCTCTTGTATTTTGTGCATCTACTATATCATTCCGATCCTATAGTTGGTATCATTATAGAATATCATACTCCATACCAAACTTACAATTGGTATTATAAGAGGTCTCTAAAATACTTATATTCACATATAAGTTTTCTTGCTCAAGAATTTCATTGTTCATTATTTTTCTTTATTAGGATATTCGTATCCTTGTTTATAAACATTTATTACTAACATGTCTGTGAGAATATATTTTCTTTCATATGGAAATAATAAATGTTGGTTCCATCAACAACCTAAATCCAACTAGACCACCAATTTTTGATAGGAATGATTACGAATATTAGAGAGATTGTATGAAGACATTCATTATCAATACTAGAGTAGATAATTTTTTTATTCATACGAAAGGATATAAAATCCTTGACAAGAAAGTTAGTACATTAACTAATTAAGAAAAGCATGAATATCAACTTAATTATAAGGTACACAATACTATACTTTGTTTTATGACTAGAAATATATATTTCAAAATTTCATCTTGTAGAGAAGAAAATTTTATTTGAAAAAATCTAGAAGTTACACAATTTGGAACTTCCAATGTTATTGAAACTAGAAGAGCCATGCTCAGAGCTGAATATCATTGTTTCTGATTTCCTTATGAAGAACCAATATGTGAGGTGCAACAGAGATTTATGACTATTGATAATAGTTTACAATATATGGGTGAGAAATTATTAGATGATGATGCTCTTGTGGAAAAAATCATAAACATTATCCCAATGAGTGGGAATCTAACAGGACAACTGTATATGAGAATAGAAAAGTTAAACAGATTACCCTTGATGAATTGTTTGGAACTCTTCTTCAACACGATACTAGAATGAAGAGAGATGATGATAATGTTAAGAGGAAGAATGGGAATGGCAGTGTTGCTTTTACAACAACTTCAAATCATATGAAATCCAAGACTCATGCGAGAATTATAAGATATAAATCAAAGAAGGTTTTTATTCAATACGAATCTAGTGGAAGGGGATCTTCAGAAAATGAGTTATCCAATCTAGCGTGATGGATGATCAAGATTGTTGGACAGAAGATCTTTCGATCCAGATACAAGAAGAATGAAATGAACGATATGAAATATTCCGAAGTCACATGTTATGAATGCAAAATATATGGACATATAGGACCAGATTTTCTTATGCTTAAGAGAAAGGAAAGAAAGGAAAATCATTCTGAGAGAAAAAAAATAAGTACTACAAAGATAAAGCTAATAAATTCATGAAAGCTAATGACACCTGGAGTGCCATTGGTGGAGTCTCTTAATATGAATAATCAGAATATGAATCTTCTGGACAGAAGAATCTTGGTTTAATAGCCAGACTACCTATTGAAAATCATTGCTTAATGGCTAAGGTACACAATGCTGAATCCATGACCAATGTATATTTGAATTCTAATTATAGTAATGATAAATATTATAAATCTTCTGATGAAGATAATACATTACCTACCTATGATGATGTTTCTAGGTTTTCTATTCTTCTTGAGAATGAGAAATCAAAACTCAAGAAAATGAATGATATGAAAAATTCTAGGAATACTATTCATAATAAGAAAATATCATATCTTTATAATGATCTTAATAAGAAAACCCTTGATTTTGAATGTATTTTAGAAAACCATGAGGAATTAAATTTTGAGAAATTTTTTTTAAGGATCTATAAAATGTAATTTCTAAGAAAAGTGTTTTTGAGCCTAAATCTAGTTCTAGAACAAATGTTTTAGGAGACAATAACTTAGTTATTAGACTGAAGTCCGAAATAATTTCCTTGAGGAAGTGTTTATCAAACTATACCTTAGGTAAGGAAATTTTTGATAAAATGTATTCTTAAATTCGACCTCTAATGAATAATTCTGGATTTGGTTATACTAGTTCCAAACCAATTTTTAGTAACAATTGTTTTGTTCCTCAAAGCGCACCATTCTGCAATAAGTGTCAGTGTGGTGGACACTGGGAAAAAAGTTGTTCCTTATACATAACTCAGTCTTTAGGATTTCATAAAGCTTATTTTTCAAAGAAAATGTGGGTTCCCAAAAGTTTGCTTTCTGAATTTTCCGGTTCCAGGAATGTTTAGGTTCTGAAAGTCTAACATTCTTATTTTTATGAATATAAACAAAGTACCAAAAAGAATACTTGGTACATGGATAGTGTATGTTCTCGTCATATGACTGGTAACAAAAAAATTCATTGAAAATATTATCATGACGAAAAGAGTAAAAGTAACTTTTGGAGGTAATTCTAAGGGTGAAATTATTGGTATAGGTAACAACGTTCTTCTTGGAAAAACATTGATTTCAAATGTTTTATTTGTTAAGGGTCATAAGAACAACCTCATTAGCATAATTCAATTATGTGATGAAGGTTACCTTGTAAATTATAGGAATGACAAGTGCTCAGTACGCAATTCCAAGGAAGAATTTGTTCTTTTTTCCCATAAGAAAGATAATGTTTACACATTAAACATAGAAGACTTCACAAGACAATATCTACCTTCCCATAGTGCAATATAAGATCATTCTTTCTTATGGCATAGAAGGTTAGGACACTGTAATCTTAGGAACCTATGAAAAATATCTAAGAAAAGACTAGTTAAGGATTTATCAGGGCTTAGGTTTGATTCTTCAAAAGTTTTTGGTCCTTGTCCATATAGAAAGAAATAGAAATCAAGTTTTAAATCAGTCGGTGAAGTCTCAACCACTGATGCATTACAGTTAGTGCACATGGATCTTTTTGGTCAAACAAAAACTTGAAGCATTGTAGGAAAATATTATTTATTGGTCTTAGTTTACGATTACACTAGATTTACGTGGGTCTATTTTCTAGAAGATAAATCTGAAGCTTTTCCATTTTTCAAAAGTTTTAGAGCCCATGTTATAAATGCGAAAAACCTTCCTTTGATAACTATTCATAGTGATCATACAAGAGAATTTCAAAATTCTGATTTTGAAACCTTTTTTAGTAGAAAGGTAATTACTCATAACTTTTCAACACCCAGAACACCTCAATAGAATGGTGTTGTTGAAATATGAAATATAATTCTTTAAGAGATAATAAGAACCATGTTGATTGAGTATTCTGTAGCCAAAATATTTTGGGGCTGAATTTTTAAGCACTGCTTGTTATACAAAAAATGGAGTTTTGATTATAAGTTTTCTAAATAAAACACCTTATGATTTATGGAATAGTAGAAAAACTAGACTTTCCTACTTCAAGGTTATTGGTTTCCAAGTATTCATTCTGAATACTAAAGATAATCTACAAAAATTTGCACCAAAATATAATGAAGTAATTTTTTTAGGCTACTCCACAACTTCTAAGGCTTATAGAGTGTTCAATAAAAATAAATGTACTGTTGAAGAAACTGTACATGTTAAATTTGATGAAACTGATCCATTTATTTTTAAACAACCCCAACCTACATCTTCAGATGTGTTTTCAAAAACTGATTGTCAACCTTAATTAGAAGATATTTCTGATAATGGAAATTTTCAAGAAGATAATTATGAAACATTTACCCCAGAAGATTTCATACCTATGTTGATGAACAAGTTTTACAAAACCCAAATCACTTGTATCTAAGGAATAATCCCAGTGATTGTATCATTGGTGATGTCAATCAACCTGTAAAGGCTAGAGGTTCCTTAAGAAAAGAAGTAGAACATCTAGAATTCATTTCCCAATTATAACAAAAAAAACTGATGAAGCTTTATGTAATGATTACTGGATTAAATCCATGCATGATGAGCTAAATTAAATCGAAAGGAATATAGTATAAACCTTGGTTGAAAGACCTAAGGAAACTTTTGTGATTGGAGTAAAATGGGTCTTAAAAAATAAGTGTGATGAAAATGGAATCATTGTTAGAAATAAATCTAGATTAGTTGCTAAAGGCTATAATATACAAGAAGGAATAGACTATGTTGAAACCTATGCTCCAGTAGATAGACTTGAATATATTTGTATTTTACTTTCCTATGAAGCATTCTTCATTATCAAAATTTTTCAAATGGATGTGAAATGTTATTTTCTTAATGGTTATGTTCAAGAGGAAGTTTATGTTGAACAAACTTCTAGCTTTGAAGACACAAAACTTACTGATCATGTTTTTAGACTTACCAAACGATTTTATGGTCTTAAAAAAGACCCTCGATCATGGAATGATAGACTAACATGATTTTTAAATCAAAATAACTATGTTAAGGTAAATTCAGATCCAACCCTTTTTATAAAAACAGATAAGAAAAATGTTTTCATTGTTCAAATTTATGTTGATGACATTATATTTGGTACAACACAGCAATCCTTAACTAATTCCTTTGAAGATATAATGATGTCTGAGTTTCAAAATAAGTATGATGGGTGACTTAAAATTTATCTTAGGTTTTCAAATTTCTCAAAAACCAGATGGAATCTATATATCCCACCATAATTATATTAAATATCTTCGTAAAAATTATTGATATAACCAAACTAAGAATATAAGTACTCCCATTGTTACCTCAAACACACTTGATCATGATGAAGCTGGGAAACCAGTAGATCAAACATCATTTAGATGTATGATAGGAAGTCTACATTACCTAACAAATAGTCATCCAGACTTAATGTTTTCAGTATGCTTATGTGCAAGAAATCATTCCAATCCTAAGGAATCTCATTTAAAAGAAGTGAAAAGGATTTTTCACTACCAAAAGAGAACCATGGATCTTGGACTATTTTATACTTTTGGAAATGATTTTGTTTTAAATTTTTTTTTCAGATGATGAGTTTGGTGGATGTGAAATGGATATAAAAATACATTCGGAACATGTCATTTCTTAGGAAATTCATTTTTTTCTTGGTCATTCAAAAAGAAACACTCAGTAACACCTTCAACTACTAAATCTGAATATGTAGCAGTTAGAAATTGTTGTGCTCAAGTGTTGTGGATGCAACACACACTCACAGACTATGGTATGATTTTTACCAAAACACAAATTTTGTGTGATAACACTAGTGCCATTGCCTTATGTAAAAACTCTGAACATCAATCTCATGCAAAACACATAGAGATTAGGCATCATTTTCTTAGGGATCACACACAAAAAGGGGATATCAATCTTCAATTCATCAGAATGCAAGATCAAATTGCTGATATTTTCACAAAAGAATTACCATATGATAGATTTTAATACATTGAATAGAATTTAGAAATGATAATCAGAAGGTAATATTCCTTGTTAACTTCTTGTTGAAATCTATCTCCTTACAGTAACAAATTCTTTTTCATATGGGGAGTACATTTGTTTGTTAGATTTCTCTTTTTTTCTCATAGTTTAAAATTTTTCGTAGTCTAAAAATCTTTAAATTTTTTTCCTTCGTAAATTTTCAAAATGAAGATTTTCTAAATTTTCATAATGATGATTTTCTAATTTTTTGAAATGATGATTTTCTAAATTTTTGTAATGAATATTTTCTAAATTTTCATAAAGAAGATATTATAAATTTTCGTAATGAATATTTTTTAAATTTTCCTAATGAATATTTTTTAAATTTTTATAATGAATATTTTCTAAATTTTCGTAATAATGATTTTCTAAATTTTTGTAAGGAAGATTTAATAATATTTTGTAAGGAAAATTTTTATATTTTTTCGTAATGATGATTTTCTTAAATTTCGTCGTTAGGTTTTCAAAATTTTCGTAATGAAAATTTTTCAGAATCTAACATTCTTCTCAATTAATTTTCTTCAATACGAATAATCTTCCTAGAAATCTGAATGGTATGTTTCCTTTCATATTTTTTCGTAATCATATTTTACTTGCCGCATCTGCTTTAAATTTTCGTATTCAATTTAAGTAATTCTTGTATAAAATACGATTGTTTTTAATAAAGAAACATCAAGAGATCATATCCATGATTTCCTTACGGCTGTCATTTGAACCTTCAGATCTGATCAGAAAGCATTTCAACCGATGGATTGAGTTTGGAAGTTGAACCATCGCTTCTAACACCTATATAAAGGACCCCTGATGGTTGTCTCACATAGAAACTCAAGCTCTCGCGTGCTAAACCTCAACCCTTCTACATAAGCTCATTCCAAATTCTCAAGGTTTCCTCAACTCTGAATGTCTGTCAAAGTATCTTCCTAGAAAGACATGTCAACCGTCAAGCTGATTTCTAAAAGGAAGATTTATAAAGAATACTTGGTTCATCCAAATTTCCTTTCGATGTATGATTATATAATCCCTAAGAGCATAAATCTGAATGGATCAGAGACTATTATCGTATTGAAACAATGATATCTGTATCTGATCTATCCAGACATGTTGGCGGAGTTCTATGATTCCGCATGCTTTTTTCAAGGAACAAGGAAAAGAAAATCTCTCTTTCAAGAGATAAGTGAATACTTGCGATCATTCTTACACCAAGGCAGCCATCTTAATTGGATTTCCTTATGAAGGCAAGGTAGAGTTTTGTTCTCATAAGCTGCTTGATGTTAAAGGAATTTTTGATAGGGTGAAGGCTAGGGATTGCTTAGGTCCTTCAAGTGTAAAGACTCTGAAGATTCTTCACACATCTATAAATTATCGGTTTCTTGAATTATGGTTTCAAGGATTTATCATTCTGAGAAAAGGGGAAATGATACATTGAAGAAGGGTGACATTTATATTTTGTTTTTTCTGGTGAAGCTAAGAAAGATCAGCTTTGTTAAGCATATTCTGATTACAATCGAGAATATAAAGAATTAAAATCTGAAGGATCATATCATTATGTATCCAGCCATTCTTTCTAAGCCAATTGTTCAGTTCTTAGAGTCTTTCAAATTTCCCTGAAGTAAAAAATACAAGGAATTGAAAATTCATGCTGGTTAGTAATGATACATTGAAAAGGATGAAAGTCAAATTTTTTAAGGAATTCAGATAATTTTATGACTTTCCATAATCCATATCGAAGAAACATGAGTTGGTTGAGCCATCTAAAAAATCTGGAAGGAAGTGGAAATTGAAGTAAGTATAAGAAAAAGTAAAAACCCCAAACCCTAAAGAAATCCAATTCACACCTCCGAACGCCAAGAATAAAAAGGCGTATCTGGATAAGGTAGTAGAAAAATGGAGGGAATACAAGAAGAATAAGAAATCAGGGGAGCCAAGTTTTGGATTGGATCCTTTTGAAGCTAAATCTTTAAAAGATAAGACTACTGATGAGCTTGAGAATCAAAAAAAAGAAAAGAAAAAAGAAGAAGATGATGACTGAATTATATGTAGTGCAATCACTGTAGAAGGACGTTGAGAAAGAATCTGAGAGTATCCCGGTAACAAAATATTTCTTGGTAGAAGCTTTACCTGAGACTCTGAGTAATAAATTCATCACCCCAAAAGAAGTCCAAGAAATACATGTTGAATAAAAAAAAGTTGTCAAAGAAGTTTAAGAAGAAGAAAGCAGTGGTGACCCTGAAGAGATGATTAAGAAAGTTGAATATTTATATGGGAAGAATAGTCCATCAAAGAAGCTCTCAATCCAAACTTATGAATATGTGTCTTCAAATCTCATTACACCTGGAAAAGATGAGAATGTAGAGGATGAGAAGGGTGAAGATTAAGTGAATAACCTATCTGAGGAAGAAAGTTCTAATCATGATTCCTTTTTTCCTGAAGATGTTGAGGTAGGACCACAGAGGGAAGAGGTTGATGAAGATAGAATTGTTAAATTATTTGATAGTTAACATATATCCACTAACCAAGAAGAAGCTATTCCAAATATTGATATGGAAAAACAGGTGGTTCTTGATACACCTAGTAAAGCTGTTGTGAAGAAGAAGGGACTAGGTGGATCATTAAAGAGGAAGGCAGCTGAGTTAAAGAAATATCCATCACCAAGTAATGTTTCTCATTCAGAATTACCATCTCTAGGAAAAAATTTCATAGTTCAGTCCTTGAAGGAACTTGTTGGGACTATTCCAATATTTCCAAGTATTGACTCGAGATGCAAGATGCTTCGACACACTCTAAATCAAAAATAAGATTCAGTATCCATGGTGATGGATAAGTGTGTCAAGATTGAAGTTGATTCCAAATA
Source organism: Viscum album (assembly GCA_963277665.1). Lineage (NCBI taxonomy): Eukaryota > Viridiplantae > Streptophyta > Magnoliopsida > Santalales > Viscaceae > Viscum > Viscum album. The sequence continues at coordinate 1,183,393,863 of OY728146.1, forward strand.
TTTTTTCATAAACTATGAAGCCCACAAGAGATCCTACAGAAGATGACCAGTTGGTCATGAAAAACTACAGAATACATGAGAAGTCTTGATCAGTTCCAAGATAGTGTCAAGGATAGATTTGAAATAAAATATGTGAATATCAAGGATCTCACAAATAGTTTTGAAGAGAAGCTTACTCTGGAACAGAATTCCTGGATTCCAGAAGTGAAAGATCTGAATGGGAAGTTGTATTCAGTTGCTCAAATCTTGAAGAGGGAAAGGGATCTCCCAAATGAGATAGAAGAAAATATTTTCAAGAAGGAAGAAGTATTGAAGGCTCAAGAAGAGGTTCTTAATTATCATGAAGAAATAATCAAAGCCTTAGAAATGAAAACCGAGGATCTGGATCGACTTCTCAAGCAAGCAGGGGAAGATCAAAAGGAGCTCAAGAAGCCCAAAACTATTGTGAAGTAGTTGATGATGAAGGAAAAAAGGATAGAATTATTCAATTATGATCTATTGTTGTATTTATTCCTTGTAAAAAAAATTCCAATCATAATGAATTTTTTGGGTTTCTCTACATATAATTTGTTGTCTAGTACTAATATATTAGGTACCATATTTTCTTTTCCATTCCCTATATTTCTTTTTGAAAATCACAAAGGGGGAGAAATGATGAAAGATTACTAAGAAAAGAAGAAATTTCTCTAACTAAGGGGGAGTTCATCTAAGGGGGTTTTCTTATCCAAGAATATTTCTGTATGCAATAAAATGCTAAGTCCTATTCTAGAAATCTAGAATACGATCCTTAGTGTGTACAAAGTCTAAAGGGGAGTTAGTCTTATTCATCTGTGTCCATGCGTTAAGGGAGATAAGTTTTACTTTCAAAGTTAGGAAATTTTTTTCTTCTCTAAGTCCTTATATTATTTTTTGTAAGGATTCTTGTGATTTCCAAAAAGGGATAGATTGTTGAGTCAATAAGGTTTCTTTATGACTTTTCCATTCCTTATTGTTTTGAAAATCACAAACACCTTATCTTAAGGAAAATTTCATTTTCCTATGTTTTATCTTCATAAAGAAAATATTCCGTCCCCAAAGAAATTTATCCATACCATGTTCTCATTGTACATATTCGAAATAAAAAAATATGTTTCATATCCAAAACCTCAGAATATTATATATACGTAGATTTAAAGCATCCTATTTTTAGGATCTAAATTCAAGTTCTGAATTCTATGCATCTAGACTCTGAAATCTTATGAGTTCTGACTAAGAGTTCTTTGAATTCAGACTCCGAACTCTTATGAGTTATGACATTGAGTTCCTTGAATTCAGACACCAAACTCTTATGAGTTCTGACTCCGAGTTCATTGAATTCAGAATCTGAACTCTTATGAGTTCTGACTCCGAGTTCTCTAAATTCTGACTTCGAACTCTTATGAGTTCTGACTTCGAGTTCTTTGATTTCAGACTATGAACTCTTAGGAATTCTAACTCCGAGTTCTCTAAATTTAGACTCCGAACTTTTATGAGTTCTGACTTTGAGTTCTCTAAATTCAGAATCCTAACTCCTATGAGTTCTGACTCCAAATTCTCATGAACCATGACTCCAAATTCTCATGAAATCAGACTCCAAATTCTCATGAACTCAGACTCTGAATTCTCATGAATGCAGACTCTAAATTCTTATAGACTCAGACTCCAAATTCTTATTAATTCAGACTCTGAAGTTAATATAATTCTAACTATGAATTCCATGATAAACAAAATCCAAATATCCAGGTATTATCAACTCCAAAGTGTTTTTGGTTAGACTCTAAACATTCATTTTTTCTTAGACTCTGAAAAATGAATTTTTTCAAGCAATCATACTTTTCCTATCCTTGATATAGTTAAAAAGAGATGTCATTATTTCTGTTACTAACTAATCGTTCTTTGAGTGATACATGTACAGGTCCCTCCGAAATTCAAGGAAAAATATGACCATTGGAGGAGGGAGCTGACCATTGGATATGTTCTTATAAATAGGCTCTAATTTGAACTATCCCACTACTGTTATATAACTCTAAATATTACATGATGCTATAGTGATTTCTAGAGATGGACTTTCATGCATTGTGTGTACTGAAAATATTGTTCAGAATTGCTTCCTGCGACACTGAATTTTGCTGAGTACATTCGAGGGCATCCAGGTATAGAAAGATAGAGGTGCCGACTACCTTGAAGTTGAGGGCTTGCAGGGATAGTAAGACAGAATCCGATCTTCGTATAGAGGGCTTACCCTGGTGTGGGTAAGAAAGACTTTCTTGAAAGTATAAATCGAGGGACCTTTATCCAATTTTGTTGGATACACTTCTCTTCGGGTTAACAGATTTTCTACTTTTTACTTGTATAGTTTCATGTTTTCCATTGTATCTTGTTTTTTGAGGAAATTATAACTATCTTATACTTCCTTATACTTTTACACTCAGATTTAAGAAGATTCTATATGCTTTAAGTTATAATATTTATCTTTGTAAAATTTTGTTGAGTTTCATTTTTGGAAACACATTTCCAGACTTATATTATCGGAATATCATTTTAGTAATCAAGAAAGTTTGTAGAACAAAGTGTTTTGTAAATATACCTTGTTTAACTTTTTTAAACATTACCATATTTAAAATTTCCAATTGATTTTTTAAAGTATAGAATTCACCTCCTCTTGTATTTTGAGCATCTACTGTATCATTTCGATCATACAGCTGGTATCATTAGAGAATATCATACTCCATACCAACCTAACAACAATAAGTAGGTTAAATAATTTATTAATATTTCCAATATCATCCCCTTATTAATGGAGAAAAAGGAACCCATTGAGAGGTTCTTAAAAAGATCACACAAAAAAACATGGAGAAGAAGAGGGAATCACTTATTCAAACCCAATATGGAATTTGAATATTTCACCCACATTAAAGCCTCCATCAACGACTTAGTGATTTCCACCATTAAGACTATGGATATCGGTAGTGTATAGTACACCACTAACTCATTGGTTTAATTCCACTAGCCATATATTGTATCATGATATCCTAGCAGGGCCAGTAGCTAAGGCACCGATTGGATGATTATTGTAGATTATAGCGTCGGTCAGCCATCCTTCACCTGTTTCTCTCTCAACCCCCAAAATTTCCTCCATAACATCAATACATGTTTAAAAATAATTATTTAGGATTTCCAATCATAATAATTCAAATTTTAATGGAAGTTCAAAATTTAACACAAACAATTTGAAAAAAAAATCTTCTAATTTTCAGACACCCATACAAACACATTGTTTTATAATGTTGCAACTATAATAATTTTATTACATTATAATTTTTTGTGGAATAATAGACCTATAACATGTCCTAAATAAAACATTATGTCCAATTTAAATGGATAAATTCCACCTTTATATTTTCAAAGAGAATCCTTTGAGAATCACTAAATATAAGGTGTTGAGTTATCAAATTCACTAGACAATTATCATTTCAAACCAAAGAATCAAAAAATAAATAAATGATACACATATAGAATGAGAAAAAGAAATTTCATAATACCATTAATCCTCCATTACCTGGTCCTACCAGCAATAGAAATTTTATTATAATGGTAGATTTCGAATCACAACACTCTCCACCATTTGAACCACTTACCTAATAGACCATATAATGTTCTATAAATGTTTCCAAATTAGTTTTAAATTTAAAAATATTAATTCTATATGAAATAACATTTACAAATCTACAAAAAAATATTCTGTAAATTCATAATCAAATTTTTTAATCTCCCCCATTTGATAGATGATCAAAAAATGAGAATTATTTTGAAAAAATGCCCCCACTAGTTTTTGAGATGCAATAATTGTATCCAATATAATATGATCAATGTTGTTCCTTGAAAACCACATCTATTCGTACATGATAATAAAATCTAAACAAACACAGTCCCACCCATCTAGAAAACACTAGGTTTCTACATCTGACACACAATAATACCCCAAGATGCCAATGCCTTAAACCATAGAGGAATTTCATGGTTTTCCAAACATGATAAAAAATGTTTGAACATAAATTACGGTGATTTCATATGTAAAAAAACCTCTAATGGTATATGTAACACTATTTCTTTATTTCATAAAATGATAATGGACACCACTGATCTGATCATGAATGAATCTTCACAACTTCATCCAAAGTTTGATGTGAACACTCAAACCCTATCTTATAGAACATATAAACATATACCTAGACATCACTAAAGAATCCTGATGAAACTATTCCATTATACTCATCAATAATAAAAGGATAAAATGTATATCCATCCACATATCATAAAATTCCAATGACCCCATGAACATGTGTTTTATTCTTCCACAGACCATTATGCCTCTATTTACACAAAAAATAAGTACTAAAAACCATCCCACTTGTAACTAAGCATCAATTTTTTATATATCAATCACCATATGTCATTTTATATTAAATTTATATCCTTAATACACATATAAAGTAATCTAAAATAAGGAAATACCATCAATAGACTATGGTAGACTCCCCATTGTATAAAATCCCTCATACTTCTCCTCAATTTCAACCTCAATGTGTTAAACTAAATCATATTTATTTATCCTCAAGAGACAAAATAAATTATTATTATCAATTCAAAATAATGATTTAACTAGATTGAATGTGTCACAAAACCCAATATCACTTCTATATATCCACTAATATGGGGGAAATCATAAATTTATCAAATAATTAGGCTACCACGCCCGTTTATGTTTCATAAAATTCATTAGTCCTTGGATCACACATAAAGTATCAATAATTTACAATTAAATAGGAATTTTTTGAAACGGGTACATACCATTCGAAAATAATCCAACATATTTGGTGAGCTGCCTCATACAACATGACCCCTCACATGAATAATGCTTATGTGAGTCTCAAAAAATTTAATAATCTAAAAAGTTCATCTTTATGATATATAGAAATAAGTATAATTTTTGAAACCATCCATAATCACCCTGTTCATGTGAAACATCATAAAAAAAATACAAAAGGACATACATCACTCTGGTCCTTCCCTTGAAACCATGAATTGATACCCAATGCGTTATCACTCAAGGGTTATTCAACAAAAACTCCAAAATATCTCTTTTCCTTAACTATATACCCAGTAATACCACATGCAAAATGCACATGACCCTAAGAATATACTAATGATTTATTATTTTAAATAATCCATTGTACAATTCTAACCACCCACATGGAATAACCTTTTAAAAATCACTGCATTACATTCATAATGTTTGGATTACTAACCCATTGATTTTCATCTCAATGAATTATGCACTCTCTCTTAACCTGGAGTGCACGATTTTCAAAAAATGTAGCTCACAAGGAATGCATATATGTTACTATACAATGTACTCATGAAAACTCATGGATAAAATAAACCCACTCTATAGTGTCATGTAATATGATGAGGTATCACATTCAATTTGACCACCAACAAGGTCACTAGTCCCCACCTAGTATTCACATATGGGATTACCTCATCTAGAAACCGTCATCTTAGTCTAAACCTCACTATGATGCCAAATAAGTAATTAACCCCATAAAATATCAAAAAATAATCTATAAATATACACATATATTAAAACTTCTCCAAACCATTATCCAATTTAACATATCAGACTATTTAGTTTGGTTTTGTAGAGTGGAACCAATATTTTTTATATGAAAACACAATATAGGATGTTTAATATAGATTATATAACTGAACCCATTTTTTGAACCTATATTTTAGCATCCAAATAAGTTTTATCATCTTGTAATTAAATTCCCATATCAAAATTCTAGGATATCTGTACATTCCATATGTTGAGGGGATTCATAATCATCATCATTGATCACATCTTAATAGGTTTACATGTACTATTATTAGAACAAAATGCATTTTGGTTTAGCTGTGTTGAATTCAAATAAGGACATATACATAAAAATATCAAATTGGTTGTTGTTGAAATATTAATTCACATAGCTGTATTGAATTTCCATAAGAAAATACACATAAAAATTTCTAACAGGATATTGTTGATACATTAATCCACATATGCTACAATTATTATATAAAATCACAAAAATGAATTTTATTTCTATATGAATCATATATTGAGAGATGATTCATTACCATTAGTCCCTTGAAAATGGTCCATGTGATGAAACCATTAAAAAATCATGAAATCTAAACCACCAACGCATCACACATTTTATAAATTTTACAACCATAGAATCAAAAGATGATAAGAAATAATGTCATTTAACTAGTATCCCATATATCCTATTTGATTTTATTTTCCCTACACTCAAAACCTGATATCCATATCAGAAACTAAAACATCCCTTGGTCATATATCTACAATTTCCCTAAAAAGTTATAAAAAATAAAATCTAATCAATCCCATTATTTTAGTCACATACACCCCTAATACAACTTTATAATCTCCCCACCTAATTTCAGTATAAATAATTCATTGAACATAGATTAATGGGGTCTCAAGTGTGCCTCATTTTACACTAGATACTATAAACTAGCATTGGGGGTCTAGGTTGGTATGGTGGGGAGGAAATACCCACTAATTTAAGTGCATAATAAAAAAAATTACCTTATATTATTTATCAATAATAAAAATCATGGTACACATGATATTTAAATCAATACAATCTATAATAATAAATGATGTGGAAGCAATCTAGACACACATTCATGATCTCCCCTGAGATGATATAATATATAAAAATATTGAAAAGGTAAAATAATGTAATAAAAGTATAGAAGGATCAAATAAATCACCAAAAACATTACAATAATTTTTTTTAACTACCCCAAATAGATCATTAACATAATACTAGGAATGTAAAAAAAACTGAACCTATAATAAGTGAGAGGTCTTTTTATGTTCCATTGTGATATGCCCGATCAAGGAGAGTGTGAGTAAATAACTCAATTATGAACCAACAATGATGTCTCGAACATAACCAGTCAATGTAGTTTATATACATGGGATATTCTCAAAATAATTAATGAAATATTGAAATAACATAAAAATTAATATCCTTCAATACATGGGTCCAATGACCGTGATAGAAAAAAACTTCTTCATTTAATACAAGGTTGTCTCTAGCGCGAGATTCACCATAGAGGATACATTATCCAAACTCTTGGGATCTGATGGACTGGCCTCCACTTATGAGTTGTATATCTAGTGGTCACGCAAAAAATTCACTCATTATAATCATAAAGGCTAAAGCACATGATCATTCCTAGGAATTACCTATTTTAAGATGATGTTCAATTCCTAATCGGGGAGGTCCATTGAAAGAATACACATATAGTTATGAATAATTCCTAGGAGACCCAAAAAAAAATAATGGAATAGATTCATAGATCCCATGGTCTATTACATTATAATATAATAACTCACATATCCACAACTAAAAAAACATGTGCATCCACCTGATCCTATATTGTATCCTAGGAATCAATTTAATGAGATCTAATAGTCACCCTTAAGATATCAAATATCCATTCCCAATAATATACATGCAGCTAACCCCTCATACCACTTTTTGAATTCGATTGATCCTAGTGATTTACAATTTTTAATGATATCACCATTCGAATCATTTGGTCCCCAAAAATTCACACTAATATCACTACATCAATAAAATATCTGGATCCCAAGGCATTATTACATGTACATGATCCCATAGCTATAATTATGGACACTAGGTACCACATATAATTATCAACAACTCCAACAATCATATTCACCAATTTCAATTTAAACTAGCCATTCTATTTCCCTAGCGTTCTATGCCTGCCCGAACACGAGACGCATTGACGAGTTCACATTATTCACACAATGATAGAAATTTAAATTGATAAATATATTTTGTTCTTATTTTCATCTACCATATTACCATATTATTATTGTTATTTATTTATTTTAAATTTTTATTACCTCTAATTAAGTAAATTGAATTAAATTTTTTATTTTAATATTAAAATGATTTCAATGTATTTTGGGTATGTTTTGGTAAAAATGGGCCAACATGGTTCATTCGACCATCCATGGGGATCCAAGACTCATAGATTAACCTTGATGTGGTTTCATCCTATCCTCTAAAATTTTAGGACAATTACATGTTCCATAAGAAAGGAAATGATCAACCATAACATGCGTAGGCACGGTTACCGGAGTACACCGGGGTATGGGATAAAGTTATTTATGGTGAAGGGAAGAATTACCCACCAATTTAGTGAATCACCTATGGTGATGGAGGTCTTGTAGACCCCATTTTAAATTATAAATGATTAAGGAGCATGATTACATATAATATGGAGGAAAAATAATGATTTTTCATATTTCAGATGGTTCCATGTTAGGATAATTTTAAATTCCACTAAAGTGCTTTTGTTTCACTCCAATGTCTACACCTTATTCCTCGAATACAGTTTATCATGTATGACTTCATAATTACACCACTAAAAATCCATGTCTATGAATATGAATCTCATTTCCAATAGATATTCTTGTAATGTAACGCCATTACCTTTTTTTATTATGAATGTTCATAGAAGATAAATAGAAGAAGTGAAGATACACTATGAACTGTGTTACAAAACTGTAGCACTATTTTCTCAAGGATTAAGAAAATGTTAGCTTGATATCACTGGAATCACTATATTATAGATAAACCTTCTTTGGTAAGATGATTTAGTTTTATGAAATGGTATCACTGTGGTATAAATGTAAAGAACAATGGATCCAAAAAAGATAAATATAATACACCATTAGATTTAGACTATTTCATGGAGGGTTATAAACATGAAAATCCATGGGATGATATAAAGATAGAGGTATTTCCATTGGATATTAGGGACATATTATCCATTCATTCCATAAATGGAGGTTGTGGCACATTGAACATTCTGTACTCTAGATTATCTGAAAACAAATGTTTTTTAAGGGTATTATTACTATGTATGGGTCTTCACACCTATTTAAGTGTCATTTCACATAAGTAAATTTCATCCAATTCCTATCTAGTCCTAAATATCCTTAAACATACACGAATCTAATGAGTTAAATAAAGTTAAATTTCCTTACCTTTACGTGACAAATATACCCAGAATGTAGGATTTAGTTTACCTTCAAATTTAGAATCTTTATATATTTGATCTTAAAACATGATACATGCATGTTGTATTGGGATGAGAGAATATTTATTTGGCGCTTCACATACAATCGATGGGTTGGAAACACAAAAAATAATCAAGGAGCATAAGTCAAGTGGGAAAAATATAATTTTATTTAACAGGTGATAAGACCCAACCAAATCTTATGGATATACTTGAGAAGGATCCAATATATAATTAATTAATAGTTTTTTTAAAAAAAGGTGGGGAAATTAAAATTTAATCTGAACATAATAGTGAGATTAATCTCAGTCTACTACCTATATATTGTTCATTGTTTCTACTGTGTAGGGGATGACCATGTGGTCTGGAAGAAAATGTAATTTGCTAATTTAATGGGGTTGGTTCATCAAATTGTTTAAGAAACTAACATATGGTAAAGTGATAAATATATTTCAAACATAAAATAAAAGAGTTAAGGAAAAGGGATCACTTCAACTATGATGCATCATATATAGGAATGTATTTTCCTTTTTTATTTTATACATTGAAATATTGAATTCATATGTTTCTTATAAAAGTTATGAAAGTACATATCCATCGTTACATGGTATGTCAATTTTATATATAACATTCTAATCCCTCATTCTTCTTATTATAGTTAATTCATGTTCTTTAGAGTAGGTATAAGTATCTAAGAGTTATGTGAGGGGAGTTTGTCAATATTAATGTGAAAGTAATTTAATATTATTTTTCATTTTTGTATCACAATTCAATAGAGTATTAATCTTCAAGCTATTACATAATCTCACCCCTTATGAGGCTACCAAGAGTGATGTTTTTTTGGAATGAAACCATATATGACTATGTCACGTGGGGGATAAATAATTTTACATTACATCTACATCCTCTTAAAAGACTAATCTTAGTGGAGTTATTGTGGTTATAGACCTACCGTGACAGTGGGGGTTTTCCTTAATAAGCATATCTAGAAAACTTTATGAGGGTAGGATGGATAATCTAAGAATTAAAATGTTTAATTTATATTATGACTTTAAAAATTGAAAATTGAGTTACCTTTTTATACCACTATCCATACATTCATTCCACATATTTTCAACATTTCTTCTATATTTATTCTATCCATGTATATCTCAAAATAGTTTAGGTTATTTTAGTTTGATAAAATATGAAAATATAGAAACTATTGAATTGTATAATTCTATTTACACATAGGATCAACCCCACACATAACACAACCCTACACAATATAGTTAGTGTAAAACAGATTAATATGAGTTTATAATTCTGATTCATTCTGAGTATTCAACATTTTCTACTCAGTGCATCAAATTTATACAACTGTTTTCAGGGAAATTTATATTATATATTGAATAGTTATAAAAAAAATAAACAACCACTATTTTATTTTATTATTTTTTATTATATTCTTTTTCATTTTTATTATATTTTATGCACTGGATGTTTTTTTGATTTCTAATTCCAAAAAATAATTGGGAAGGCACACATATTATTATCAATAAAATCATGATTCTTATATTAATGAATTATATATCTCATGAGGAAAAATATCCAAAATTGTTTGGATCCTCCAAACAAACCATGTGAACCACGACTCAACCCATGTATTGAATAATAAAATTATTCTATGGAATAAATATATATATTGGAAAAGTAATCATGGGGAAAATTTGCAGAAAAGCATAGAATGTGAATGAAGAAACCAAATATTATTCCTATATTAAGGATCCATTTATAAAAAGAGTTGAATTTGATGTCAAGTCCATGATAATATTCTATTCTGATCCTTATTATGAATTCCCCATGGGGAAGACCAACCTATTATCAAATGAGGAAAAAATGATTTGATCCACCCAATGTGGAAAAATATGACCAATATATTGAGTAATAATATGGGTATTTTAAAAAATATGAATTTATAATGATTTTCATTAAAGGGTATATGAATTTAAATTAAGATGAATGGGTTGCAGTTAGACATGAGGATCGATGTATGTAATTTTATAAAATACACCCACTGAGAGAGGAAATATTATAGTGCTACAACTTATGGATAACCAATGATATTATGATAAAATAATTAGGGATATCTATAATTGATAAAAATATACCAAGTGATAAATTTATATTATAGAGGATCAAAATTAAAATATCTTCACTATACAAACATCAAAGTAATTATTAGATCAATACGAGATGGTATGATATATAACCTATACTTAATATTTTTTTTATGACATAAAGGAATTATTAAACAAGTTAATAAACCCTATTTGTATATGGAAAACTATGTTTTCATTTACATGGTTTATTAATAAATAGGATTATATTTTTACTGGATGTAGTAATACACCCATCATTTTGGACCAATAATGGTTGTGTCCGTTGTTTTTAACTATTTTTATTTCATTATAGGTCAATGAACCACAAAAAAAAATAATAAAATGAATTATATAGATTAGAAATGACTGTTCTGTATGATATAATTGATAGTACTTGTAGTCCCCATTTTATTCAAAAATATTTTAGCTTAAATGAATGAAAACTACATAATCACACATAAAATAATGATATTTTTCTATCAATTATACAAAGAATATTATTTTGAAACCCGTGATTCTAGGTTTTAATTATAAAATAGATATTAATTAATTATTATAATTTTGTGATTGAATGATTGGAGTAAAGAAAAAAAATTAATTCAATGATTCATAATTTTTATATATAATGAATTGAAGAAATCATACTCCCTTCCATATATCAAGAATTTATTTTAAAAAGTTCAAATTGAATAATTTGTTATTATTACAAATTTCATGAGTGGTTTTCATCAATTTATTATGCACCCATTCATGAATGAAGTCAAGATGAATGTGTTTCAATCATTCTTAGTTGATTTCTTACAAAAACATGGTATATGTTACCTACTAGAACTCGAATTTGATATTGTCAAAATAGTGATTGTACTAATTCACAAGTAAAATTATTTTCTTGTTTTTATTGATTTATCCATTACAAATTAGACATACCTTACATTACTCCTACTTTAATCCCTTATAGTACATGAATGTCCTTTGATAGTAATGTGCCACATTATCATACTATTTTATATATTCCTACCCTTACTCAAATATATTTCATTTTTTTCGATGTTCATGTGTGGTGGAATACAGTGTTCAATGTAATAATATATTCACCAAATTGTGAGAATATTTTTTTGTAATTTTCATTGGATATTTGTGAATGGTACATTTCATCTTTTAGTGTAATTATTATTACCAATCTAAGAAACGAAATGAACGGATTTGGGTTTGGTTATGGTGGTTAACAATAACCATATCATGACCATTTATTTTTAACATTTAGGATTTAGTGTTGGATTTGAGACTTACGCTATATTAATTTCAAATAATTTAATAAAAAAAAGTAAAACAGAAAAAAAAATATCAGACAAATCTTTCATTTTGAATTAATTTTCATTGAACATTACATTGAGCTCGATATACGAGAGTTTTCATTTTTTAAAGAGGATAATTTCATTGGGATTTTTTCCCAAGAACTATAAATAGATATAAACCACATTTTGGGATAAAATTATTATATTCATAGCTTTCCTACCAACCTTAATCCACATATTTATAAGATGATAATGTAAAAACTCCTCATGGGTTTTAATAATTTATTACGCTTTTAGTTAGCGAATTTTCTCAAAACTCATGCTCATAAGTTTGGTACTCGTACACTATATTTGTTGAAAAAATCATATTTATAATACCTTTAGTGACGAGAGAATAAAAAAAGATAAAGATAGATGACAATATGGAATGTTTAGAAATTATGAATTAGGAAGACTAAATTAATGAAAGGTGGGGTACATAATTTTTTACTTGAAAAAAATTATTATGATTACTAAGTATTTGAAAACATTTTTAGTATGTGAACCTAGAAAATTACCTCTACCTTATTGATTAATATACATAATAATTTATTTTTAATTTTAAATATAGGAATAATGGGTTGTCCTTTTCAATAATTTATGGACATATAGGCTTGATAATAAGTATTTTTAAACTATGGGGGATTTCATGAGGTCACATTATGCATACATTTTTTGAATTTATGATTTATAATTTTATTAGTCTAATATTACATACCCATATTGACATATTTTAATAATTTTTGTGTATTTTATATATTGATGATTTTTTGAAAATAAATAAATAGCATTAAAATACATGTTTTTTAGTTATAAATTCCACTATGTATTTTGTGAGTGTTTTGGAAATAAATGTGATGAAAAAGGCTAGCCCTGACCCCATGGCGAAAAATTCCTCATGGAATTTCCATGAAAGGTTTCTGGCTATGTTACCTAGAGGGGAGGATCACCACATTTGATGGGAGGAAGTCATATGTGATTCATAGTATATGCAGGCATGGGACCAGGATTGAAAAAAAACATTAGAGGAGATATAATTGTGTGGGGGAATTCTCTAGATCCCATCTGACTTTTAACTAATTTGTAACACACATATATTTTTAGAGGTGATCTATAGGGGATTCATTCATTATTGAATCACTGCAAATATTGGTATTTCTCAATTTAACCCAATGACACTATTTTTTGCTAACATCAGAATAATTTTCATTGAATATATTATACAACTAGTCCACCACCATTTTATCACAAAACTACCATGGCCAACCAGATTTAGCTATACTCCACTTAATATTCATGGAAAACCACAGTATAGCCTACTTTTGCAATGGGGAAGACCCTGGATGAAATAAATAGTAGGATGATGTACTATTTTCCCAATTGAAAAACTATACCATAATTAGATCGAGGATGATAAAAATGTGGTCATTCTATAATTGGAAACACTATGTTATTAATAGAGATTCCTTATGTATGGTTTTGAAATCGTAATAGTGAATACTAAAACAAATATGGAGGAATAATAATGTTAGATTCTTGATACTACTACCATCTATGGCATTCAGGGAGGTAATGTGATAATTAATAACCTATATCATGGTGTACCAAAAAACCATAGTTGTAGAAGGGTCTCTCCACTATATAAGATATTTACCAACTACTTAAGAGCCATCATACCTTGATAAGTTTCATCTATAACCTATGAAATTTTATGTCTTCTTACCCTTACACAACCTCTATGAGTCACATAAGAGTAAATCTCCTTATATGTACAAAACACCAACACCAATGACATAATGTTTGGTTTATATGAATATTTGGAATCTAGACATTATCAAGATATTAACATGAAATAATCTAATTTTGGGGTAGAAGTTGATGAAAAGGGATATGGGGCCTCACCTTAATAATACATAGCTAAACCCTCATGAAAATGTTTATGGAGGATCATAAAATTATGAAATTTAATGTATTCAGGAATAATATAAAGGAAAATGTGAATTTAAAAAATAGAAGATAGAGTTTTCTCTAAATCGTCTCCCTAAAAATGTGTAGTTATTGTTTCTGTATAGGGGTCCATTCCCAAGGGTCTAAGGGCTCAGACCCTCATCTATGATGCTACGAGTGTAGGATATTAAAATGGGAGGAATTTTAGTGATCTATATCTTAAATCCAAAGTGATAATGGAGGAGAATGGTTGTCATCAATCATAACACTAAATAGATATTAAATTATTTTCTATTTTCCATTTTTCCCTATTACAATAAATTAATATATTTGTTACTGAAGTGATCTATGTTCATTTCCATTATTGCATGAAAATTTTATTACACATTCCTATATTTTTTTCCTCTATTCCCTAGTATGTTATTAATTCATGTATGTGAGAGTTGGTATGAGTGGGTTGGAGCTATGTGAGGGGGTTATTTTATTGAAGGGGATGTTTACATAATTTAATTCTATTTTTCTATTGGGGCCTCATAATTCAATCCTTCATTAATAGACGAGTTATTAAATTATAAAATTATCTTATCTTTTGGAATGTTTAAATGTGATACGGGAAAAACATTATGAAATTAAGGGATGCGGTGGAGTGAAAGTTAACCAATACATAAACATTAGCTTAAATGAAAAATATTTTGACAATTATTGGATATATAGATATTCCTTGAGAGAGGAGTTCATCCATCCTAGGTATATCAAGTTAATGTTGATAGTATAGGATTTATACTCCACGATATATTATGGTTAAAAGATACAATTAATTTGAATTGTTAAACTTTATTAACCTTATATAGACAATCATCCCTTGATTCAATCTCCTTCTTTTCATCCACATTTCAATTTTGAGTTAGTTCTTGAACATCTCATGACAGTTAGTTAATTTTAGTTTCATAAATTTTTTCTTTAAAATGTTTGAACTTTTTAAACTATTTTCCTTGTTGGATCAAATCCACACTAATCGCTACCCTGCATATTGTATTTAGTGTTAATTGGGTTACTATAAAATTATAAATTTGACTTGCTCAAAGTATTGAATGACATCCTAAGGGTGTATCACCCATCCTCTATTATCCATAAGTAATAACCATACATATAATCATGTCATGTTGGTGGATGAACACAGATTCCCTAATAACCTAATTTATCACATTGGATCATGTGTATACTACATGAAAAACACCATAGATAATCCACTTGATACAACACTCCCCTCTACCTAGGGGTTACTCGGTCACATTCTTATGGGGTTTATATACCATATTTATTTTAATTTATTTAATCCACAAAACTTAAAAGGTACCTTTATCCTGATCTATATGATTCATTTTGGTTTCTCGGCCATCGATGGAAAATAAGTCCATCCATTATAAGAGTTTTCCTAGAGGATCTTGGCACATTGAGAAATTCAATTACATGATTAATTTTTTATTAAATAACACATGAAATTAAATTTTTCCTGAAACCTATTATATTTATGCTACACAAATGAAATTCATATATGTGAATTCATAATTCTTGGTATTAGATATATAATGAAAACCTATAACAAACTGAAGAGGATCCCAATTTTAAATTATCATAACGACTATCATTGATGCTCATAAAGCCCAACATTTCATTTCCCAAGACTCCAAGTCCTTAACTCATTCCAAAATCACATTATTAGATATAATTTATTTAGGAATAATATTATTTTTATTTAAAAGTTACAATTATAATTAAAAACAAAATTCATTATTATATAAACACAAAAAACAAATAGTTGGGCATCATCTCACTTGAACCATGAACAAATGATCACGAAAATTCCTCATCATGATCCCAATAATATTTTAACATAATGACTAAAAAATTAAACTATAGAATGTACAGAATAATTTTAAATCTAATGAAAAGATGTTATAAAAATATTTTCACAAAATACCTCAATCGACTCATCAATAAACAATGTGTTGAAGTTACCATAAGATTCCCTCTATGAAATCCATGAAAAACCGATAATTGGATATGATTATTTAATTACCAACTAGGTCTTAGAAAAGATAAGAACCATATAAAAAATAATTATTTCATAAATTCAACAAAATGATGTCATATAGTGTTCTTTATTCATCATGAGGTATCTTTTGTGTATCAGATATTAAATCCTAGTGATACTGGATTGATTCCCACATGATATGGTGGAATAAACACACAATCCCAAAATAAAGACTTAAAATATAGGCCTATGAAAGGATATATTTATTTTGATCCACCTCAACACATTTTTTACTATTAGTGTCCAAATAATTTCACTAAATCATTATATCTCTAAGTAATATGTAGGAACAGAATCAGAGGGGCTCAGCCAGCTCATACAAGAAAAATAGAGAGAAAACGAGGGTATCCCATATAAGAGTGTTGATGGAGAAATTATATAATTTCCACCTCATTAAAACCCCAATATGGAACCTACTAGAATTAAGCTGTGGATACTATCACATCCAAAAACCACATGCCTACTTTTGGACTTTGTAGGCCATGAAGGGTCACTAAGAAAGACAACAACTTGCTAGCGGCCTACCATATCATGGCATATGGTTTCATAATATATAACCAGAAACCCTACCACATCCAGTTACTCTCCCAATCCATCTAATAACCTCATGAACCCAATTTCATATGTAAAATTTTACCTTTGTGCCCTTAATCATTCAAATTCGAAGGGTTGTTGATAATGAAACAACCCACCATTTTGAAAAAAATATATTGGTCTAATTTACAAAAACCCATAAAGACATGGGTTTATACAGAGTCATAATGAATCTAAAGTTGGTTGTGAGAAGCTATAATTATAACTCTCAAACTCCTTATCCCCCATTCCTTATTCTTCTCTCCTATTTTTACTTGTGAAGGGATTTCCCACAATACGATCTCATTGGTTCTTTATTAATCCCCATTGTGGGTTAGTTATCCTTCCACTCTGGATAGTACTTAAATTTTACTAAAAAAATCAACCCCAAACATGGGAACCCATGTTGTCCCTTGAATATGTGAGGTGGGTTTCAAAGCACCCTAGTCTATAATCTACTCTCATCGTCTTGAATAAAATTTATTTGGTATGGTTTTACCTTTTATACATAAATGCACATATACTATTAGAGATTACTACATTAATCAATTCGGAAATCTAAAAAACAATATACATCAATACTATATTGTAATAAAAGTTGATACCTATAATAGAAAAAAATATCAAATAAATAAACCAAAATAAATATAGTCCATCATATCTAATACATGAATAAAAAAAAGAAAAATAATACCACTTCCATAATATTACCAAATCAATGTGACCTATGGGAATAGTCTACATCCAGAATGATCCTTCACATAACTACATAAACATATAAATTGATATGTACCAATATAAGCAACCTAAAAAGAAATCATAATATTTTCTTATATCAAATAATTTATACATACTCATAGAAAGAACAATTCTAGAAAGATCTAACAATGAAGATTGTAATGTTTATGCCAATAAGCAATTAATGTATTATCTTCTTAATTAAAATTATGAAAATTTCCATTTAGATATATATATATGTACGTAAAATACCAAATACATTTCATTTAAATTTATAAGAATCCTTTATTTATTCAAAAAAAATTACAATACATAAAAGAATACTTCATTAGCCCTGACAAACATTTATAAAAAAATACTTATTATTTCAAATTTTGAAATTTCTTTAAAACACACCGTTTTAAAACACATTACAAATATTTTAGTAAATCATGTTTAATATAATATTTATTAAGAAAATTCATCACGGAACTACATTAAAAGGTATGGAAAATTAGGGTGACATAAATTCCAATATTAGTAGGTAAAATATAGAAATAATTCATGATATAGATAATCATTTATTATCATGGGAAATAACTAAAAATATCATTAGATAATTCTAGACATAAATATGTTGGGACCATATTCCAGTATATTAATTCATTACAAATTCCATAATGAAATTACTTCTCTATCCTATCCCCACATGTATAACTCCACCATGGACATTGATTTCATGTAGGGTATTACCAATCTAATTGGGAATAAATATAAAATGCCTCCCAATCCTTCCCTATGACACCTATGATACACATAAATGTCAAACCACAAGAGGCAAGATATCACATGCATCAATGAAACATAAAAACCAAATAAGATTTCACATTAAACTCCATTACAAGATAAATATCCATTCACATATTATCTCTATTACTATGAAATATAATGTATGATCCTTATGTAATAATATATATAAATCTCATAAAACTAGTTACATTAGAAGTGTCTCATATGCACACCTTGAAATAAAATTTAATGTTCTAAAATAGTCATTATTAAAAATCCATATCTAAATGCAAGACCATTTAAACTATTTATAAATCATCTTAAAATAAGATATTTAAAATTTTAATTTTGGAAAATTAATTCATACCATGGAAAATAAACATTTATTTAAAAAAAATTAAAAAAAATCCATATTTAAATAAATTACATTGAATCAAATTCCTCATCCAATTAATGTCCCAATTGGGTAAAATATAGTTAAATAGAGCAATTAAATTTTAACTAATCCATTAAATAACTCTTGAAAACACTTTACTCAAAAAAGAAACATTATAAATCAACTCGACTCAAAAAAATCACTTCTTCCAAGTGAGATTCCCATTTGAAACAGTTGATTAATTCATTCTATATGTCACATATAGATAATAATTGATAAACAATGAATTTTAAATAATTAAAAACACAATTATTTGTCTCATAATAATACAATAGTGGAAAAACATCATAAAATTAATTATGATCAATCAGGAATACATTGATATTAATGAAATACATTGTAATAAATAATAAAGGAGACTCAAAAAACCCTAATGACTAGAAAACCAAAAATTAAAGAATCTGAAACCCATCATCCATCTATATATGAACTGATTGTTCTCGGTATATAGATAAATCCAAAGAGAAAGGGATTTGAGGAGTGATAATATAGAACTGAGAGGATGGTGTGTATTACCATGTAAAATACATTAGTATATAGATATAGAGGCTTGGAAATCGAATGAGATAAAGGGAGAGAATTATTGATGTAATCCCTAGATGGGCCAGTTGACGAAGGACATGAATAGGTTTCCAAATACACTATAATAAATAAGGGAATTGAAGTAAATAGAAAATTTAAAATAATTATGAACCACTCATTATTAGGCAACATATTTTGAAAAAAATTCTAAAATGTGATAAAAATCTCTATCAAGATGGAACATGTTTCACAAGTTTGCAGCATGGTTTTTCTTAACCATTCATAACTCGTGTGTCCAACAACACACAAATAAGTGTATCCCAATATTGTCTCCACTAGTGATGTTATACCCACTAGAAAACATTATTTTTCCAAAATTCAATAAAATTTATCTACATAAATGTAAAAGAGACATGTTCTCTTAAATTATGTACCTCGTACCATATTATCGAGGTGCAAGGCATAATGTTCATATGCTCAGTTTTTAGTTACCATGTGGGGATTTTTCATAAACAATCAAAGAAGTATGTTTAGTAAAAAATAAAATTAGAAAAACCCAATAGAAAATAAAAAATATAACATTTCCCCAAAATAAATTGATATAATTAAAGTTATAGTGACATAGGGGTGTTACAACCACCACTTCCTAAGACATTCTTCCAATAAAAAGTAATTAATAAAAAAAATATAAAAACATGGGATAATTGTTACTGAGGGAAGGAGGTTTTTTTAATAATGGATAATATGTAGAAGACAAGGGAGAAAACCAAAATGTATAAAAAATAATCTAAACCATAAGATTGTATCCCAAAAATTCCCAACAATATTTAAGCATAATAGAAAAACAATAACTTGGTATGATAAAAAAGGGGTGAAAAGGAATGATTAGTAGTATCCACACCAATTACAACATGTAAAATTCTATTAAAAATGATTTAAAACACATTTTCTAAGACCACCCAATATCATCAACTATGACCAATCACTAAAATACCAACTCAAACATCCAATGAAATTTTTATCTAGTGAAACTAAAAAATCCACTAAAAAAACTCAAACCACTCTCAACAATGTATCTCAAAAAATATTTCAGAAAACTAATAACTCATGAACACAAACTAAAAAAAAACAACATGAGTACTAGACCCAATTTATAATACTCATGTTGGTGAATTATGACATAAATCATATAACATTTTCTCACTATTATCCAAATAGAGCTAGAACAATTAATGGACCAATGTATTGAACACTATTACATCACCATTTTCCCATGAATAAACATAAGTCACCCATGTTTAACCCATCATGGATCAAACCACAGTCATAAATAAATATAGCACACAATCCAAAAAAATTCCCATTTAATAAATATGATAATGTCATAATCCACTTTCCATACTAAATCATAGGGGGTTAATACATAAAAAATTTAAAAATTAAATTTCCATAAAAATCATAAACACACCAATTTAAAAACAAATAAATCTCAAACATAAAAACATAAGATATAAAACCAAATTATCTAACCCATTCTAAATTTAAAATGAAGAGAACCAAATTATTTATAACCAATTCACTAATTCAATAGATCCTACATCACTATAGAGATAAAGATAAGAGTGATAAATAATTTCCTAGAGAACATAATCCCCTATCCACCACTCAACATAGAGTTTAGATATAGTTATGAATAATGAATATTTAATTCCAAAAAATAGATGAGACCATGAATGGATTATTCCTAATTTCATGCACCATATATATCATCGATGCCATTTTTTGAGGCATCTAATAAATAACATGAATCATGAACCTATATTCTCATGAACTATAATAAAATTATATAATCATTTATTCAAATTAACCAACTCAATCACCAATTTACTAAGAAAAAATTCACAAATAATTCATTTTTTACAAAATGTTACTACCCTAAAATGATCAAACCATTGAAATAATTCGTTTTATTTTATGTATTTGAATGTAAACTATTACTAAAACCAAAACATCAAATGATGTTTCCTCATGTAATATAATATATTAATAAAAACTCTATTTCATTATAAAACACATTAAAAATTAAATTAAATAATGACTATTTTACCATATTTCATTATCATAAAAATATAAGAGAAGGTAATTTATCTTAGAATCCTTTATTATATGAATATATAATAAAAAATCCATTTTCAAAAAAAAAATCATTTCACAAAAATATAAGTAACCAATTTAAAATACAAGATAAAGGTGATAATTTTTTTTCAAAAAATACAATCCATTTTCAGAATAAACAAACCCATGAAATTTAAGTATCTTATCCTAAAACTAATTTTATGAACAACCTAATAAACCTTAGATTGAAAAAATTTAATAATGAGGGGTAGAATATTATCAAAACCATGATATGAAATATCAAATTCAAAAAAAAACATTTATTAGCATCATAACATGAGTATGAACAATTTTGATCATGTCAACAAGCATGAGTGGAAAAATACATTAGGATTAAAAAAATAACATCCTATGATTTTTCCAAAAGGATGTTTAAACCATGTGTCAATATTGAAATAATCTATGTAATGGTTGAAGAATAATTTTTCATGGGATCTACATCAATTACCAATCCATGCATGATAACATTGTATCCCCAATTCATTCACCCATTTCACTTGTGATAATAAATATGACCCACGAAATTATAATGATACTAACTGGGTATCAAAACACCTTAAAAAAAATATAATAATTAGGAAATAAATCTCAAAAATTAATTCAATATTAAAATAGAAATTCCAAAAGTTATAAAGATTTAAGGTTCTATACATAAAAGACATTTCATTGTTTATGTGATCACAGGGGGGTTAGTGATTATATAATTATATTTTTTTCATTATTTTAAAATCACATCACTTTAGATTATTGATAATTGACTATACTTAAAAAATTTGCAAGAAAAACCACATAGAAAAAGATCTAACACGGTTCATTTTACAATATTTTTTTTGAGGTCCTGGAATTTTTTTAAGAAACTTTTTCACCACACATTTACTATAAATTAATTCATTATTGGTCAAATAATGATTGGGATATATATCCTTGGCTAGGTAATATTTTCCTCTAACAACATATGTCATCATTGAATAGATAATATGATCTAATTATTTTTTCAATAAAAAAGCGAAATTCACTAACAGGATTCAATATGTTTTTATAATACTAAATGATAGTTATTCACACATTAGTTAGTATAATCACATATTCATTCTTTTTTACTTTCATCCATGTTGTTGAGAAGGAATATTATATTATCTTATTAATCTAGAATTATTCATTTTATGGTCACTATTTATTTTCAACCGTACTCTCTTATGTAGTTTTTAATGAACAAAACCAACATTTTTTATTTTATGTTTTATTTATTTTTAGTATTAATATATATGAAAATATTTTATGAAGGTTATGTAAAATTCAGAGGCCTAAAAAGGTTTAATAAATCCAATTTAAGGGGCATTAGTATTTAGGTTACATTGACTATTTGATGGAACCCATGCATATAAAAAATATATCATTTGGATGTGGACCTCACATGTTATAACTCAACTCTAAATCTATCTATTAAATTATAAGAGGTCTATAACCCTCTTAGAACAACCTTAATATAAAAATAGAACCTTAAGGGTTCTTGTAAATCCATGGTTAATTGGAGACTAATTCTTTATATACATTTTATCTACTTTATCATTATCAACCTCCAATATCATGTTGCCTCCATATCACCCATTATTTTATTATTATAATTTTTTTGCGTGAGAGGTAATTTTATTCATTTATTTTATGTATAGAATGTTTGAAATGTTATTTTACTATTTTTTTATTTCTCCAAAAATCAGAGGTTGATTTGGGTCTTTTGTGACTATTTATGAATGGGGTGATTGTTTTTATATCCATATCCATTGTCAGACTAGTTGTGTTTTTATTTTCTTCATATAAATAATAAAAACAATGTTTGTTACTTTTTAAAATGTTTCATTATGCAACTGTCACAAATTATTTTTTTGGTTCATTTCTTAAACCATGTAAAAGAATGGTTTCAAAAAATTCATTTCATGGTTACCTAAGGTGAACTAATATAGGTATCCATTGTTTATTATTTCCCCAAAAACATTACAAATTTTTTTTATTTATAATTTTTTTTTAAATTTCAATTACATTACATATATATATATTAAGTTATCATAATAATTTTTATTTTTACATAAAAATTAAATTTAAATTTCCAACTATTTTAAATATTAAAACCATTCACTCTGGCAATCTTATATCTGACCAAAAATTAGTATCATAGGAAACCATTATGAAAAATAATTAATTAGTTAAATTAATTATCAATTAATAATGCCTTCAACCACTAATATCTGTTTTTTCCTATAAGGACAGTCATTGGGAATATCCCATTATATTTATGGACCCGACCATAGATATTCAAAAACATATATGTATATTATTTTTAAAAGATACTATTAGAAACATGACCTGTACTATAGGTTCCATACCAACTTTTTTCTAAACCATTGGTAAAAGATCCATAAAAATGATCATATACCAATTGTTTCGAGAATCTGTTGGTATAGGTTATGTATATACCAATGGTTTTTCCAAAACCTTTGGTATAACAACCAATTAAATATCATATACCAATAAGTTTTAAAATCAATTTTTATACGATCTTTATAAAAAAGATATAGAATAATATTTTCCAAACTATTGGTATAGGTAACCTAGTATTTAATGAATTATTGTTTTTCAAATTTAATCAAATAAATAAAAAAAATGATATATATCCAATTATAATCAAAAAGATAATTGTAGAGATTTGGTTTGGGAATTACCGAAGTCCCTCCAAACCATCGGTATAGGCTACACCAATAGTTTGTAAACCTACACCAATGGCTCCATCCCATTGGTTTTGTATTATTTACTAAGAGTTATTATAGGATATTCTTATTTCCGAATTGTGATTCCTATCTATTCCTCCACCAAAGAGACATAAAAAAATCCTCCCACAATAATATAGATATTTATTATCATAATAGAAAATAAATGAATGACTTAATCTTCAGTTATGATTGAATATAATTGAATTGAGTTTATTTGTGAAAACTATCTCATTAAATATTGAAATTTTTAGAGGTTACCCATGGGGATGCCAAAAAATTAATAAATGGTAGGCTTGATATGTATCAATATGATTTGGAAGGCTTTTGTATACATCATAATGTGTTTATAATTTAAATTTTTACTAGATAAATTAATATTAATAACAAAAGAATTATTTAGGTGATGATATTTAAATAGAGATACATGGGAGGAATATACTTTTGTTCTTTCCTAGTTTTTTTAACATAAAGATAAAAGAGTCTAGAAAGATAATGATATAAAAAAAATGTAAATTGCTGAAATCATACAGCTACTCATAACCTATGTGTTTACAATGAAAATATAAGTAAATAAATAGGACTGTCAAATCATATACAATAAGACCATTGTGTTTAAATACAACAATATTAATTTTGGAAGATATTAATTAGAGTTTTCTAACTATGTGAATAATGTAAAAAATTATTATTAATCAAAGATTACTATGATGGTAAGAAATAGAATCATCAATAATCATATTAAATATGATAATATTTTAATAAAAAAGCTCAAAAAAATAAGTTATGTAATAAAATAAAAAAACAATTCAATGATTGTGAAATTATCTTTCTGGGTGTCGACATGGATTCGATGAGATGAATTCCTCTCATCTTCAGAATCCTGTGAAGGACATCCCATGTGTAACATAGTTCCTTTAATGTAATAAAAATGAAAAATTCATCAAAAGAAATTAACTAGGATATAGATAGTATAAGGCCCCAGCCTTAAACCTTACTTAATCTTGAGTTATTACAAGATTACACATTGAGGATCTTTTCAGGTTTAGAGTTTTAGAGAATTAGATCATGAAACTTGCATTACATTCCACATTTAAACAAAGTGGTTACATAAAAGATAGTATTAATTCTTCCCATTAACGGAAACATATTTATAATATAACATGGATTCTTTCTTGAAACATCCTTGACACTATCATCACATCATGTACCTTTCCCTTGACCTGTGAAAAACATTTAAAAAACTTGGGATGAGCATAAAAAGCTCAGTAAGGGTTATAAAAATATGGAAAGGAAACATGAGTTCATATATACATAAGAATGAAATCATACTTTACCCATAAAACATAGGCACTTCAACATACATCATCAAACCATGAATAAATCATAGAAAACATAAGACATAAAGGTAACTTGAGGCATTCATAACATTCTTATGTGGGGAGTAACCCTCTTGGTTACGTTTGGAATACCCATCATAGTATATTCCCTAAATATCTTCGGAGAAACCTTAACGTTTCACTCCTTCGCATTACCCAATGCATTGGAGAGCTATAACGGGCTCACCCGCCCTTAGTTTATCACAGAACCACCCGTTTTCATAACAATTCCCAAGAACCATAACATAAATGTGTCACATAAAACATGCATAAAGGAAACATAACATTTTCACATTTCAATCACAATATAACATTTTAGTATATTCAAATATTGAATCCATTCAAAAAGAAACCATTTCCAAAACCATTTAAAACATTTAATAAAGAGATTTTTGAATCAAAGTGTCCCATACCACTTTGAAGCATAAAATTTTAAACCATTAATATCCATATAAATAAATCCTTAAAACCATTTTTAAAACATGGATATTAATAAGAACAAATAATTAAAACATTTAAAACGATATTTTGGTTAAAGGGGTTTTACCAAAATTTGAGACACTTGAATACAATAGTTGAGGAATAACATTTAGTCAAAACATTATAATATCATGAGAATAAATGGATTCATGATATAATACTCCAAAGGACAGTATATACACCATATAAGAGTGAATTGGTGCATAACAACAATGAACCCTCAATAGAAATGTCAAATGTGATGAAATCCCTTATAAAGAAGGCATCCTTAAATTAAGGACAAATCAATATCAAAAATATGTGTGAAAAATATAAATACACCCAATATAAGTGGATATTAAGTGTAAAAAGGTCATTCGCACATATTCAATGGACGACATATTCAATGACTACATGTTGAACCCAAAGAAATCGAAATTGGCTTAAAAAGTTCCCTTGACAGCCTAACGGCATCACATCAAAAAGAGTTGATGAGAGATAAAAAGAGTATCTCATCACATGGACATAAAATTTACATCAATAAGGATATATGATAACATATCCCAACATAACGATATGTAAATTAAAATACCCAACAAAATAAGTCTTTTAAAAAAGAGGAGGGTGAAAGGTTCCCTTACCGACTTGGGTATCTTTCAAAACATACACCCCATGAAAGAAGGACAAAAGATAATTGATGTAAATACTCATAAATGAAATTATATTACACAAAGAGTAGAATAATGGGCCGTACATACACCACTCAAGGGAATTCATGGCAAATGTAGCATTAATATCACGGGAATAAAAGTGAGATGAAAAATCCCTTACGAAAACTCTGCAGCCTAACGTCACCACATAAAACTTCTGAATATGGATTGATGAGATCAAATAGGGTATCTCATCACATTAAAATAAAATTTACAGCAAGAGTAATATAAAATAACATCCCCCAACATTACAAAGAGGAGCTTAAAAGAAGTGACATAAAGGAGAGTACTTAAAAAGAAGAGAGAGGTTAGATCTCTTACGAAAGTTTGGCAGCCTAACGACGCCACTCAAAACTTCCAAAATGGATTGATGAGAGAGAATAGGGTCTCTCATCACATGAAAATAAAAATTACAGTAAGTTTAATTTAAATGATCATCCCAATAACAAGAAAGATGAGCTTTAAAAGGAATGACATAAAAGTGTGTACTTAAAAAGAAAGAGAGGAGTAGGATCCCTTACCTCGGGTCCAACTTGACTCGATCGTTCTTTAATCTCCTGAATAATAAACTTCAGATAATTTATAATTCCTTAAGAACCTTTTTCAAGTTCATTATTACTTTTATACCACTTATTACCATGTCATAAACATTATGTAATCATTTAAGTTAATAATATTTGTTTTGCCGATATTTGGTTCTTAAGTCGAATGTGGGCTTCTAACAATTACATGTTGTTTGTGTGGCCAAATGTTTATTATATCCAGAATTGTATTAATTATGTAGATATCATATATGTCATATATATCCAGTACATGCATGCATTTATAACATTACATAATCATTTAGAGGTAAGAAATGAAATGCACCGTTCATGGAGACGGTAAGCCGTACGTACGGATGAACACTACTTTCATTTCTATTTCGTATTTTATAGAATGGAATAATAATGATATAAAGGTATATTATAATTCCAGTATAATATCATATATAATATCATATTTCCATCCTTTATACATCCCACATATGTTATTTAACGAATCAAATCACTTTGAGGGGGCGGTAGTCTGCACTTCCTTAAATGAAGATATCGCGTATAACCATAATGGAAGCCATAAAGGTAAGACAAAAATGAAAAATACAGAAGAATAAATAAAAAATAAACATATTATATATCATATATAAAAATAGTGACATCATAATGGCCACCGTTGAAGGTGTTAAATGAGTATTGAACAATCATTGTTTCGAGAGGCAGAATTTCACCATCCACGGAAACCGTATGTTCTTTAACCATTTGATGTAGTTTTGTGAGAGTGTAGCTCGAATAAATCTTATAACAACATCCTATTATATTGAATATACTGGTGTTGTTACAAAAGAAGTAAATAAAAAGAGTTTAGGGGGGTTGGAGAAGCAAAATAAAACAAATGAACAAGAGAGAATGAATTACCTTTAAAAGTGTAACTCCTTTTGATTTGAGCCTAAAGGCTTCCTTTGAAAGGCTTCTGCCCAAAGAGAATCCTCTAGAATGAGGAGAGGGATGTGTAGAGAGTAAATGGGAAGGGGTTGGACGAGCCAAAGGCTTGAGGAGTGTGTTAAATGAGGTAGAGGTGGGGGCCTTTTATAAGAGGAGAGGAGGGGCACTTTTGGAAAGTAAAGAAATATTACTTTATTTGAAAATGTGTTTCGGTTTCAAAAGGTCCCACATTGATATAATTAGTGGATAAGGGTATAAGGCTTTGAAATCCACTCATCCAATAAGTTTTGGACATCTGTAGTTCATAGATGTTACATTATCTTTCCATTTTATTTAAATAGTCAAATAATGATGTCATCGCTGCATCATTATTATGTCATAAATAAGTTAATTTATTTAATGTCTAAAAATTATAAAAAAATACTATGATGTAGGAAATCGTTTTATCTTTTCAATAAATATTTATAATCAAAAATATGACTTGTATAACCCCACTTAAAAATTGTTTTAGTAAAACATATCATGTTTGTGTCAATTTTACTTTTACATTAAATAAAATGTTATTTATGTCATTTCCCAACCAAAGTGGATCCATGGGGTCCCCAAGTTGACCCATGGCTTTTCTTGGTCGGCCATGATACAACCAATGAGGGTAAGACATGTTTCAAGCTCATCTAATTTTATTAAAGCATTATTTTTACCTTAAACTACACTAATTACCACTAATCGCGATTAAAAACTTAATAAGTTACTATTCACCAAAAAATTATTTTAATCTCATTGAACCACATTTTACTTATTAATGACAACCATGTATGACGTATTTTTGAAAATCAAAACACAATGATGGAAAAATTTCATTTAAACGGAAAATCAGTTTTTATAAGTACCACTTAGTGGTTTCACTATTCATAAAAAATTGAAGTTTTTCAGAAAAATCCCAAAAAATCACGCTAAGCTATATTTGATATTCTGAATTAAAAAATGAAGTCCATTTTACAAAATTCAAAACATATAAGTCACATTAATTAATTTAATAATTAATTCCCGCTTTCATGTCAAATAGCGTGTTTTATGAAACAATAAGTATCAAAAGATTGACAGTAGTTTAAGTCTGATTTCAAAGTGAAATTGATTCCAACGAACACTATTGGATTTAATGGTAAAAATATTTTCTAATTTCACTTTAAAACCAATTCAAAATATAATCTAATCATATAAATAAATTAGATTAAAAATTGGTTTTGAATTAAAATACAACAGTTTACACTATTCATTAAAAAAATGAACTTTATCGGAAAGATACCAAAAATTTACACAAAGTAAATTTTGATGTCCCGGTTCTTAATAAGAGTTTTATTTGGTCCAAAAGAATGTATATGAGTGATCAAAACTATATTTAATGACGGTTCGCCATCAAAAGGTGATAAGTGAACCTTTAGTGAAAACTAGGGCATATACGCCTAAAATTAAATTCTTTCCGTATTTTAAGCCATTATCTTTTATTGGATAAATGTAAAAACATTTAAAAACATATATAATCATATTTTAGTTATTTCTATCCATTCCCGCCATTACAACGACTACATGTTAACTACCATTTAAAATAATATTATTTTATTATTAGAGTGCAATGTAAGATTCCCAAGAAACCCGTTGTTGCGTGTTGGGTACGCCATCGAGCATAGCGTCCCCTTTAAAGTTATTTAAATATTTTATTCAAAAATATGGATAAATATGAAATGTCATATTCTTTATTTACCTGGGGTGTTACATCCTTCCCCCCTTTTGGGAATTGCGTCCTCGCAATTTTAAAATTGCGCTTGGAAACATCCTTGAATGTCCCACATCGGAACAAAAGTCGGTAAAACAAACACATTAAAATAAAGAGATATAAGTACAAAGGTCACCCTAGTTAACCCATACTAGGATTCCAAGTATGAAAATATTGACATGGAGGAAAAAACAAAGGGTCATGTTCTGATGGAGAGTGATAGAAAACATATTTCGGAGAAAGTTAACCACGAGAAAATCACAAACTTGTGATGGGTTAAACGGTATTCGATTCTCCAGTAGGAAAAGTTAATAGACAAAATTTTTGTTTTAAGTTACTTTTTATTGAGGAATTTATTCATAAGGAAACATAATCACTTATCATATTGACTTTCAACTTTTATTAGATTCCTTACACAAACTCATATTTTCTCCAAAAGACGAGTATTTAGGAAGACTTGTTCACATTAAGAGTACTATAATCAACTTCTAGAGAATCACCTATTCCACAAAATAGAACTATATACTTCCCATGTCTTTAACCAAAACTAAAACCAAGAAGGATAGTACAAGATCAGATAATCCAGAAAAGGATAACCCTTTATACAAAGAAAATCTATTCTTAATCTCCAAAATTTGTCCAACAAAACCAAAAGTTCAACAAGGACCATTTGTCCATAAAATTCTTCAAAGTAAACCAAACTAAGATTGAAACCCAAATATTTGAAGGATTTAGTCACATAGTCTACCAAGTTAAATAGTAACATTTATCTCCAAACAACATCAGTTGCTCCTAAAGTCTCACATTGAAAAGTAATTATCCTAATCACATATCCTCCAAAATCAACTTACTCTTAATTCATAAAATCATATAACTAAAAAGAATCGGTCAAACTAACCAGGGACTTCACGTAGTCTAGTGGTAGGAGATAAATACCAGTCGCACTTTGGTTGTGGGTTCGATTCCCGCAGCTTTGTCCGACGCGACGGGATATCACACGGTCTGCGTGTTGTCCTTTTTCCAAAACTATATAATTCTTAAAACATTCCCCAAAATGAGATAAAATCATCAAGAATAATCATAAAATATTTTAACCTCAATTTTATATCATGCCCTTCATTTTCCATCATATCATATAATAACCCATAATTACTACAAAAGTAAGGATCATATAAACCCTAATGGTTACCTTAATAATTATTACCTGAATTTCCACATCGAGTTGGCCATCTCGTACATGATGCATTAGAGAACTCACCAAGGTTCAAGTGGTTGATCATGACTCCTTGATAGTTTGTTTAGAAAAACCATGAGATTCCTCATTGAATCCCCCATATCATCGAGTTTCTTAATCAGAGAACCACCACAGTTTCCTTCAAACCCATTTTCACTTTGGTGCCTGCTAGATCCAGCCATTTACTAAAACCAAAAAGGTCAGTGTGAGTATATCAACAAAACCATCATGTACTAACGTGGAAGGTAAACACTAAGATATACTTACTCATTCACTTTATCTAAAACTAAGACTCTTTCTGAAATCCTAACCATTATGGTAATGTCACTTATGATTAAATAATAACCTAACCTCTAAAGTTATCTAAACCGGCCTTTGATACCAACTATAAGGCCCCAGCCTTAAACCTTACTTAATCATGAGTTATTAAAAGATTACACATTGAGGATCTTTTCAGGCTTAGAGTTTTAGAGAATTAGATCATGAAACTTGCATTACATTCCACATTTAAACAAAGTGGTTACATAAAACACAGTATTCATTCTTCCCATCAACAGAATCATATTTATAATATAACACGGATTCTTTCTTGAAACATCCTTGACACTATCATCACATCATGTACCTTTCCCTTGACCTGTGAAAAACATTTCAAAAACTTGGGATGAGCATAAAAAGCTCAGTAAGGGTTATAAAAATATGGAAAGGAAACATGAGTTCATATATACATAAGAATGAAATCATACTTTACCCATAAAACATAAGCACTTTAACATACCTCATCAAACCATGAATAAATCATAGAAAACATAATACATAAAGGTAACTTGAGGCATTCATAACATTCTTACGTGGGGAGTAACCCTCTTGGTTACGTTTGGAATACCCATCACAGTATATTCCCTAAATCTCTTCGGAGAAACCTTATCGTTTCACTCCTTCGCATTACCCAATGCATTGGAGAGCTATAACGGGCTCACCTGCCCTTAGTTTATCACGGAACCACCCGTTTTCATAACAATGCCCATGAACCATAACATAAATGTGTCACATAAAACATGCATAAAGGAAACAAAACATTTTCACATTTCAATCACAATATAACATTTTAGTATATTCAAATATTGAATCCATTCAAAAAGAAACCATTTCCAAAACCATTTAAAACATTTAATAAAGAGATTTTTGAATCAAAGTGTCCCATAACACCTTGAAGCATAAAATTTTAAACCATTAATATCCGTATAAATAAATCCTTAAAACCATTTTGAAAACATGGATATTAATAAGAACAAATAATTAAAACATTTAAAACGATATTTTGGTTAAAGGGGTTTTACCAAAATTAGAGACACTTGAATACAATAGTTGAGGAATAACATTTAGTCAAAACTTTATAATATCATGAGACTAAATGGATTCATGATATAATACTCCAAAGGACAGTATATACACCATATAAGAGTGAATTGGTGCATAACAACAATGAACCCTCAATAGAAATGTCAAATGTGATGAAATCCCTTATAAAGAAGGTATCCTTAAATTAAGGACAAATCAATCTCAAAAATATGTGTGAAAAATATAAATACACCCAATATAAGTTCATATTAAGTGTAAAAAGGTCATTCACACATATTCAATGGACGACATATTCAATGACTACATGTTGAACCCAAAGAAATCGAAATTGGGTTAAAAAGTTCTCTTGACAGCCTAACGGCATCACATCAAAAAGAGTTGATGAGAGATAAAAAGAGTATCTCATCACATGGACATAAAATTTACATCAATAAGGATATATTAGAACATATCCCAACATAACGATATGTAAATTAAAAGACCCAACAAAAGAAGTCTTTTAAAAAAGAGGAGGGTGAAAGGTTCCCTTACCGACTTGGGTATCTTTCAAAACATACACCCCATGAAAGAAGGACAAAAGATAATTGATATAAATACTCATAAATGAAAGTATATTACACAAAGAGTAGAATAATTGGCAGTACATACACCACTCAAGGGAATTTGTGTCAAATGTAGCATAAATCTCACGGGAATAAAAGTGAGATGAAAAATCCCTTACGAAAACTCGGCAGCCTAACGGCGCCACGTAAAACTTCCGAATATGGATTGATGAGATCAAATAGGGTATATCATCACATTAAAATAAAATGTACAGCAAGAGTAATATAAAATAACATCCCCCAACATTACAAAGAGGAGCTTAAAAGAAGTGACATAAAGGAGAGTACTTAAAAAGAAGAGAGAGGTTAGATCTCTTACGAAAGTTTGGCAGCCTAACGGCGCCACTCAAAACTTCCAAAATGGATTGATGAGAGAGAATAGGGTCTCTCATCACATGAAAATAAAAATTACAGTATGTTTAATATAAATGATCATCCCAATAACAAGAAATATGAGCTTTAAAAGGAATGACATAAAAGTGTGTACTTAAAAAGAAAGAGAGGAGTAGGATCCCTTACCTCGGGTCCAACTTGACTCGATCGTTCTTTAATCTCCTGAATAATAAACTTGAGTTAATTTCTAATTACTTAAGAACCTTTTTCAAGTTCATTATTACTTTTATACCACTTATTACCATGTCATAAACATTATGTAATCATTTAAGTTAATAATATTTGTTTTTCCGATATTTGGTTCTTAAGTCGAAAGTGGACTTCTTACAATGACATGTTGTTCGTGTGGCCAAATGTTTATTATATCCAGAATTGTATTCATTATGTAGATATCATATATGTCATATATATCCAGTACATTCATGCATTTATAACATTACATAATCATTTAGAGGTAAGAAATAAAATGCACCGTTCATGGAGACGGTAAGTCGTACGTACGCATGAACGCTACTTTCATTTCTATTTCGTATTTTATAGAATGGAATAATAATGATATAAAGGTATATTATAATTCCAGTATAATATCATATATAATATCATATTTCCATCCTTTATACATCCCACATATGGTATTTAACGAATCAAATCACTTTGAGGGGGCGGTAGTCCGCACTTCCTTAAATGAAGATATCGCGTATACCCATAATGGAAGCCATAAAGGTAAGACAAAAATGAAAAATACAGAAGCATAAATAAAACATAAACATATTATATATCATATATAAAAATAGTGACATCATAATGGCCACCGTTGAAGGTGTTAAATGAGTATTGAACAATCATCGTTTCGGGAGGCAGAATTTCACCATCCACAGAAAGCATATGTTCATTAACCATTTGATGTAGTTGTGTGAGAGTGTAGCTCGAATAAATCTTATAAAAACATCCTATTATATTGAAGATACTGGTGTTGTTACAAAATAAGTAAATAAAAAGAGTTTAGGGGGTTGGAGAAGCAAAATAATACAAATGAACATGAGAGAATGAATTACCTTTAAAAGTGTAACTCCTTTTGATTTGAGCCTAAAGGCTTCCTTTGAAAGGATTCTACCCAAAGGGAATCCTCTAGGATGAGGAGAGGGATGTGGAGAGAGTAAATGGGCAGGGGTTGGCCGAGAAAAAGGCTTGAGGAGTGTGTTAAATGAGGTAGAGGTGGGGGTCTTTTATAAGAGGAGAGGAGGGGCACTTTTGGAAAGTAAAGAAATATTACTTTATTTGAAAATGTTTTTCGGTTTCAAAAGGACCCAAATTGATATAATTAGTGGATAAGGTGATAAGGATTCGAAATACACTCATCCAATAAGTTTTGGACATGTGTAGTTCATATATTTTACATTATCTTTCCATTTTATTTAAATCATCAAATAATGATGTCATCGCTGCATCATTATTATGTCATAAATAATGTAATTTATTTAATGTCTAAAAATTATATAAAAAATACTATGATGTAGGAAATCTTTTTATATTTCCAATGAATATTTATAATCAAAAATATGAGTTGTATAACCCCACATAAAAATTGTTTTAGTAAAACATATCATGTTTGTGTCAATTTTACTTTTACATTAAATAAAATGTTATTTATGTCATTTCCAAACCAAAGTGGATCCATGGGGTCCCCAAGTTGACCCATGGCTTGTCTTGGTCGGCCATGATACAAAAAATGAGGGTAAGACATGTGTCAAGCTCATCTCATTTTATTAAAGAATTATTTTTACCTTAAACTACAGTAATTACCACTAATCGCGATTAAAAACTTAATAAGTTACTATTCACCAAAAAAATTATTTTAATCTCATTGAACCACATTTTACTTCTTAATGACAACCATGTATGTCGGATTTTTGAAAATCAAAACACAATGATGGAAAAATTTCATTTAAAGGGAAAATCAGTTTTTATAAGTAGCACTTAGTGGTTTCACTATTCATCAAAAATTGAAGTTTTTCAGAAAAATCCCAAAAATTCACCCTAAGCTATATTTGATATTATGAATTCAAAAATGAAGTCCATTTTACAAAATTCAAAACATATAAGTCACATTAATTAATTTAATAATTAATTCCCGCTGTCATGTCAAATAGCGTGTTTTATCAAACAATAAGTATCAAAAGATTGACAGTAGTTTAAGTCTGATTTCAAAGTGAAATTGATTCCAACGAACACTATTGGATTTAATGGTAAAAATATTTTCTAATTTCACTTTAAAACCAATTCAAAATATAATCTAATCATATAAATAACTTAGATTAAAAAGTGGTTTTGAATTAAAATACAACATTTTACACTATTCATTAAAAAAATGAACTTTATCGAAAAGATACCAAAAATTTACACAAAGTAAATTTTGATGTCCCGATTCTTAATAAGAGTTTTATTTGGTCCAAAATAATGTGTAATAGTGATCAAAACTATATTTAATGACTGTTCGCCATCAAAAGGTGATAAGTGAACCTTTAGTGAAAACTAGGGCATATACGCCTAAAATTGAATTTTTTTCGTATTTTAAGCCATTATCTTTTATTGGATAAATGTAAAAACATTTAAAAACATATATAATCATATTTTAGTTATTTCTATCCATTCCCGCCATTACAACGGCTACATGTTAACTACCATTTAAAATAATATTATTTTATTATTAGAGTGCAACGTAAGATTCCCAAGAAACACGTTGTTGCGTGTTGGGTACGCCATCGAGCATAGCGTCCCCTTTAAAGTTATTTAAATATTTTATTCACAAATATGGATAAATATGAAATGTCATATTCTTTATTTACCTGGGGTGTTACAGATAGTATATGCATAGTGGTATCTTAGGGAATATATATGAATATTACGTCGAGTTCAACAAATATAAGTATCATCATAGAGGGTATGTGACCTTTATTGACAACTCAAATTATAGGATCATATTTATATATACCATTGGATTTTTAAACTCCAATCTTATTGAAGATGTATTATAAGTTAAGGTACTCAATAATATATTACAAATAATTATATAATTATATCATGGTAGATTTAATGTTTCATTTGAAATATATGTTTGTAATGTTTTTAACTCAAATTCAATCATTTTTATAAAAAAAATTATAAAATAATTATTTAACACATTTGAAATAACATAAATTTAAAAAAGTTAAAGGATTTAGTATAAAATATATGGATTCATTGATAAAGAATAGTTTCCTCAATCACTGTAAGAGACACTCACTACTGTAAAATACCCAAAAAAATAATTTGTGATTTACCAAATTTTCATTTAAAATATTATATTATGTCTGTACTATTCCATCTTAGTAAAAAATACAAGACATCCCTTAAATATTATTAGAATTTTTGACCACCAAATATTGTGAACATATACTCTTAGATCTAATTTCATTGACCCATGTGGCTAGTATAATTAGTAAATCTCCATCATTTGTAATTGTTGATTATTATACATGATTTTCATTAATTTATTTCTTGTCACATAAATGTAAGGAATGCAATGATTTCTTTAATCATAATAATTACATTAAAAATGAAAAAGGTATAACGTCATTTCCCATATGGGTGATCATGGAAATATCTTGAAAATAAATATTTAGATAATTTTTATTTTTACAAAGGTAATCACCATTCTTTTTCTACTACTTAAACTCATGAAAAAAGGACGTTGCTGAAATGAAAAATAAAAAATTGTATGAAATTTCTCAAAAATTACTTATAGAATTTAATCTTGCTCGATATTTTAAGATATTGGTGGTGAGTAATTAATCTTATACAATTAATAATGTCCTTGTAAGTCTAATTCCTAGAATAACTACATAACTGCTTCAAAAAGAATAATTTCCTAATGGTTCTTATTTTATTGTATTTTCTTATAAATAATTTATTCATAAATTCAATGAATTTTTTTGAAAATATTACCCTAATTCAGAGAATGTTATCTCTATTGGGTATTCTAATTGAAATAATGATTACCTTTTTTATATAAAAGTTTGAAAAATATAGATGATTCAATTAACAACATATTTGATTATAATTTTCCCAAACCAAATAATCAAATTAATTTTGTTGTGATAGAACACAGTATTTTACCTTAAATGATCTATCACCTTATAAGGTGATGGATATTGAATAATTCCTTTATCTTTTTTCTAAGGCTGGGTTTAATCTAAGGACCATATCCTTAAAAAAGAGATTGGGGATTTTTATGATGATAGGTTTTTAGGAGGTCAATATTAAAAAATGTAGAGTACCATGATTTTCTGACACATCTAGAGACTAAAAACATGATGATTCTATTGATTATGAAAGTTAGGTTCTTTCCATGAATGAAGAATTAAATTAATTTACTTGGAATAAAGATCGGACTACGTGGGAAATGAATAATTATTATCTCATTATTGGAAAAAATGTATATTCAAAAAATTTAATTAGATAAGAAAGTTAATATCATTTAAAACTATTTCTAACTTATAGACAAATTTTTTAAACAAGAGGAATACATTGATTATGGTGACACCTTTTCCCTAGTCACTAGTCCGGAATCCATAAGGATATTGTTTATATTCACATATAATTTAAATATAATGATTTTTAAAATTGATTTAAAATTTTATTATTTAAAATCATTAATTTCAAACTATGTTTTAATGAAACAACCACCATTTATTTATGATTAATAATATTTGTATCATGTTATCATGTTTTAGATGAACATTATATAATGAAATAATCCCCATGGTCTTGGTATTTAAAAATGTTTATTTTAAAAATATTTACTAGAATGGTGAAGAAAATTTGTAATTGATTTAAATAATATTTAAAATTATTACTTAATAATTAAAATTAATATCAAGGATTCATTTTTTGGATCAACTATAAAATTTCTATGAAGTTATTTTTTTTATTAAATGACCAATGGATTTAAAATGTGTTTTAAGGTATAACTATAATTTTTTCATGGTAATTTAAATTTCAAAAAAATTATATGGAACTTTTCTTAGGAAAAGAAAATATACTAATGATAATTTAAATAATTTTTGGATATATCTAGTTATGTTTTTTAGTTTTCTAATGAGTACTTATTTATTATATCAGTTAATAAAGCTAGTAATGTGATATACAATAATATTTATTAGTGTTTGATTAGGTGTCTTCTCTATCTTACCAAAACTGAAATGATATTTGGTTTAGTGTATACCTTCATAACTATTTTCAATTATATAAAATTTAATCCAATATAAAATCACTCAAATAGATTTTAATTTAATTAAAAGGATCTAAAACTCATGTTTGTTTTTATCCATAAGACGTATCTTTTGATCAATCAGGTTTTTCATATCATGAACTTGGTGGGATCCAACTGTAAAATAAGAGTAAACATTGAAATTTTCACTGATAGGAAAAATATAATTTCTAATGGTGTATTAAGTAAAAAAAAATTATCTTTCTTCAGCCACAGAAAACTATATTTCTACAATGTGTTTTTTAACCCAAATCATTTGGATGAAACATAACATCTGAGATTATAGATAAAATTTTCATAATTTAATGAAAATGTATACTGTAAAATGTGTGATCATTATTTCTAAAAATGTTATTCAACATCCCCTCACAATGTACAATGACCATACAGAATATCTCTAATGAAAAAAAAATCAAATTGGGATGATCGTGGTATATTGAATTTATGGTATTCTCCTTGTGGGTAATATATTCCCTAAAGGCCTTGTATTTGTTTAATTTATTCTTACCCATGGGGAGCTAGTAATGGATAACTTATGATTTAATCATTATTATTATCTGTATCTTAGGGAATTTTTTGTTTTGTAATATAATTTACCTTATTAAAAATTGTTTAAGAAGTTATTTGGTTTTCCCACATATAATGTTAAACACATTAATCATTTTATGGGTGGACAATAATACTAACAAGGTATTTTTTAGATTTTTACACATTTCAAAAATTACATTTGAGGATTATAGAATTAAAATATATGAAATAAAATCAAGGAATATGTGATGTATAGATTTTAAAAACAAATGGTGTATTTTAAAAT
The DNA here is from genome assembly GCA_963277665.1 of Viscum album. NCBI lineage: Eukaryota > Viridiplantae > Streptophyta > Magnoliopsida > Santalales > Viscaceae > Viscum > Viscum album. Next base: position 1,183,434,080 of record OY728146.1, read on the forward strand.
ACTGTTTTTTTAATTATTTTTTATATCTATTTTTATAAAAATCATTATTTACATTTTCAAAATTAATTTTGAATTCTTCTCTCTAAAAAACACAGATTATGGTCATAAAAAAAATCGAAAGAAATTTTATTTCTTCTGAATAATTTATACATTAACCTGTGTTTCTCTAAATCTTATCCATGAGATAGTGGTTATTTAGGTGGGGTAGGGATTTATTGATATTAAAGGTATATATGAATCTAATTTATAATGTATTTTTTCCATGGCCATAAGAATATCAATCATTTTGATATTTCTAAAATATTTTCTTTTGTTTTTTTTCTCTAATAACAATGGGTGGAATAATTTTTATTTTAAATTAAAAATATAATGATTTTTTTTTAATTAAATGGGGAATAATTTTTAAAAAGAAATAAACTATTTGATTTTTTAAAAATATATCCTATAATTAGTTCTTATGGGATTTGGTTTTTAAATAATTTGATGAATTTCATCATAAAATGTTGAATTTCCTTTTTTGTATATTCATGTTATCTTCATCATGAATATATTTTTATTATTAACTGATTATGTTATTCTTATAATAAAAAAGGTGGATAACGTTATAAACCACACAATCATAGATTGTATTGATTGATAACAAACACATATTTTTGTTTTACATGGATTGCTGATGAATATAATTATATTTATTGTATAAAAATTTTCATGGAGGTTCCAGATCATTATGTGGAATCATGGGGACCAAGAGGATTCCACCAGTAAGTTTTAGTGGCTTTCTAGTGGGTACAACAGAATAACTAGTTTCACCAACCAGATACCTAGCAGTAATAAGAAAAATTTAAATTCATTGAATTTGATGGAGACCTTGATTAATTAACTCATCTACAAATGGATACATTTAACTATCAGAGGATATAAAACCCTCCTATACCCCCAAAGGCTATAAATACACTCATCGCGTTCATTTAAGGAATTTCTTACATTGATAGTCAATATTAGAATCATTATTTCTCATTTTCTCATTATCAATATATCATAATCTATTGACTCTCTCATAAAAATTCTTTTCCTATTATAATCATATTATATGTGAGATATTGTTCATCATTGGTCTCACATTGACAATTTATTTTTATTTTTCTTTTTCTTCATACATTTTCCTCAATGTATGAGGGTATTTATTTCTTACATGGAAAAAAATTGAAGGTTTGATTAAGATTGTAGCCATAACCATTAAAATCTAACTATGTTTGGGTTTTCATGGTAGAAACTCACAAAAAAAATTTGAATTATTTAATATATTTTTTTAAAAAAAAACTAATAAAGAAGTTCAATTTTTCTTCTAAAACAATTGAAATATATATTTTTTTAAAATATATTTTCAATGGTACTGTAGTAGAGCAGTTGTAGGTACCCCTTTTTTATTCCCGAATGCATTACTAATTCTTTTACATTATATTTATTTTAATTTTATTATATGATTTTAATAATTGTATTAGTAATGACATCAATTAATTATTATTATATCAAAAAAAATTTTAATGCCTCAAAATATTTTATAAATAAATTAATGCCCTTTAACTTTTCACCTCATCTACAAAAAACACTATATTATATCCTGGATTAGATACACTTGGTAAAATACAATGTTCATATTATTTCTCCACTACATTCTCCATATAATAAAGAAATCATACAATCCCACTCTTTTAAGAATCTTCCATTTTATATTTTACCATCTGATACCTCGACAAATAGAAAATAATTCTTATTCTTTGTGGTTTGTACCACACTTCTTCATCAAGCTATATTGTGAGAAACACTTCAGAAATAAATTTCTCAAAAAACATTATCCCATTTTAATAGGATTAGTTTATTTGAAATTTTTTGGAGAAGAGTGATAATTGAATATTATTTCCACAATGAAAATTTTAATATTAATCTAAAAATATTCATTGTTTTTCTACATGCACATATCTACGAAAATATAATTCAACAGCCTTCGTATTCTCTTTCCCTAAACTGTTACATTCATGATATCATTAATAAATAGTGAAATAATTTTTAAAATAATGAACTTACCATCATGATTATTGAATAATTTAATGCCTAACATCAAATCATTATAATGAATGTTATAATAAAATATTGTAAATATCCTAAACGTTCTCCATTTTAAACACCATTGTATGATAATATTTTTCGGTAAGGCTTCGTCTGGTATAGATCTGTTATATAGACAATTAAAAAATCATCTATATAATAAAATTATTGTAGTTCAGATTAGTTTTCATCATAATCATCATCCATCATATGCTTTATCATGTTATTTCATTTTATAGATCTAATTTATTTTAAAAGACACTCAATCAGTTGTATAGTGTTTCAGTCCAGAATCCTCTTGTTTGATCATTCATGAACCTCTATTAAATCTCTTTGAAAAATCATTATAATGAATTAATAAAACTCATTATGATAGACATTATATTATCAATCCAAACCATCTATAATGTTACATCCATATATTTCTTACTCCCCTCCATCAGAAAAACATGTCCCACAACATCCACATCAATTCTCTTTTTCTATAATACATATTTCCCCAAACTTCTACTAATATAATCTTTAATACAAAATTAAAATGATTCAGGAATATAAATTTATAAACATGATATTTGAATATTTGATGATACGTAAAGTATAAAATAATTTTTCATATCTGGACAAATCAATCTGATTAACTATGAATACATTTGGCCCAACATTTTCTTCTACCCTCATTTTGGAGACTCCGTTTATTCTTTTTTCATTAATTTATTCTATCCATTCAACCCACCATTATTTATATACCATACTTTTTTCATAAATATAATATGTATGATCAATTATTTTCTAGTGGGTGATTAATTATCAAAAAATTCAATTCCATCTAAACCTTTTTATGTTCAACAATACATCAGCACAACATTTTCTACTGAATATATCCCATTATATATTGATATAAAACATGAAATATAAAGCAATAAATATGTCATACTTTATATATGGATCACTATAAAATATTTTAGATCCTATATGATTGAACTCATTTTAGGAAAAAAGAATCACTTAACAGTAATACCATGAGATCTATATATCCCTATTTCATAATAATTCTATAGTTAATTATTCAAACATCATTGTTATAGAAATAAAATCTGTGCTATAATAAATTTTTCATGTGACTAATTCAATAAAAACATAAAAATAGTCCACACCCACCCTCATTGCGTAATTCCTATTTAAAAAATCCCCCTAAATAAATTCTCTCCCAACATAGGTAAAATTCATATCAATGGATTTTTTCCTCTTTCTCCCACATTAAAAACAATATAAAAAGTAAATATTTGAGAGGGGATGTATTTCATTTACCATATAGTTGATGTGAGTGTGATTTGTGAATCATAAGTGGCTTTATTTTCATAAATGAGTCCCTTGTAAATGGTATAGACAATATATTAGCTATTGATCTATTTTAAAAAACAAATATAGCATTAGTTAATTTCATCCCACAAGTTCTTTGATGATGTGATATTTAGTAGAAATGTTCCAATCTCTGGAATTGTGTACTGTATTCTTAGTGAGATTTATAGAACATTCAATATCATACCCACAGTTAAAGGGAATATTCATATTAATAATAAACCATCTAGTTGTGTCACCATCCAAATTGATTGGGTTGCATCTTTAATAGAAAAAATATAATCATGTATTTATGTTCTGAGTGTTACTAGATTTTTTTCATTTTATGAAAAATCAGAAATATTTTTTCAAAAACTAAAACTCCACTACATATAGGTCATTTATTCATTGAAACGACCTTCCCAATCTATATTTATTTAACTAAACTGATAAATATTTAATGTTATTCCTTATTTTATTCCAAAATGATTTGTTCCATTAATATATCGTAGAATTATTTTTCATAACATAAGATGAGACGCTATTAGTGAACATTGATACTTGGTACAATTTGTAACAAAAAACAATATAATTTTTTTTTGATTATGTTAGATATATCATCCACTCAACTAACTTTTTTATACTCCTTAGTAATAACTTCATTTTTTACTATCTTTTGAAAAAAATTTAACATTGAAACTATAATTGAAAATGAATTGAGTATTACAATCCAAGAATCATTAGGTGTTCCATATAATTATTCTCTTTAAATGTGCGAATATGTTTTTTCATTGGGGATTTTATAGGACATGAATATATTATATATCTCCTAGTAAAAAATTTTCAAATACCTTCTTCATCCTCTCACATAACATTTTAGATATATTTGATATTATTTTGTTAGAATACGATATCATCAATAAAAAAATAATGCGGTAATCCAAATGATTTTTTCCATATCTAAAGAATGAAGTAGGCTATTTCATTTAAAAAAATAAACTTCTTCACGAATGTATCGATCTTTGAATACCATGATATCAGATCTTATTTCAACTATAAATAATAATTTTTTATATAGAAAAAATTGTTTTCATTTTTTTAAAATATGAACCCATAGTGTTTCCCAATATAAATTTCTTCATCAAACACTCTGTTGTAAAAAAAATACTGGAAATCTATTCAGAATATCTTATAACATTATTATACAATAATTATATGAAATATTATGATAGTATCATGTCTTACTAAAATGGGAAATGCATCATCTAAATATATACCTTCATCCTTTGATTCTCCCTTCCACTCATGATTTTATATGATTTTAACAACCTCACTTCATTCATTCAACTTATTTGGAACACCCACTTCATACAAATGAGTATTTTATCTTCTAGTTCAGTTACATATTCCCATTTTTAATTCGTCTGATTATGATCTAGTTCATTATTTATTTAATCAATCTTATCTAGATAATTTAATTGTTATTAAACATATATTGGGTCAACCTGTGAATACCTAGTGGTATGTGAAACTAACATTTATGCTCTTATAGATTAAATCTTTTTACCTTATTTTCCAATATTATTTTGGACATCCAATTTGATTATCATTCTTGTGACTGATAAAATAACCTATACTAATTCCCACTATACTAATGATTCCATAAAATAATCATATAGATATTATATATCATAACATATATCAATTTTTTGTTCATATTGTCTCATTGAATAATACTTTCTTTGATATTATATATATTTAGAACATAATATGAATAAATTGTATTAGAATGTTTCAACACATTCGTATATATATGGTAAAAAATATTTCCAATCTCATTATTATAAATCATATATACTATATTAATAAGAGTTTAACCAATAATGATATTATCTACAACTATTTGATTTATTGTCCCAACAATCTCACCAAGTATATTTATAATATTTTCATATCCAAAAACCTAATGTATTTAAATATTAAATTTCATAATGTAGGAATTTTTTATTTTGAATATCAAATATTTTCCAACCAATTTCCTCTCATGGAATCTTGAATTTTCTGTTTTAATCCACATAATCAGAGAAATATCAATGATGTTTTTATTATCTCTCCTAGAAACAAGATTATTTAAAGGTATTTAATATGTGTTGAGTTGAAAAAAAATTTCATTATTTTAACTAAAATCTCTAAGCATACCTTTTTTATATTCAAAACCATTATAAGTTTAAGTTATATTTATGTAATATCTATATTCATTTTCAAAACTACTCAAGAAACTTTTAATAATCCTGAGAGATTCATATTTATGTCTTAAAAACATAATACATTTAATATGATTGAAATAATTAATATTTTTAATAATGTAATTATCTCCATTTTTAAATATCATTCTCGTGGGTTTGTATATATAAAATTATATAATCCTCAGGGGTGGATTTTGTTGTTTCCCAACCTCTGTATGTATGGATTTTGGAATTTTATTTTCTTGCATGTCAAATGAAATGAATATCCTCTTCTTGACCTCTTAAGAGCATCCAAAATACATTATATCTTTATCACCTCATTCATGTTAATTTGGAAAATATGCCCCAAAATATTTTGTTATATATTTATTTCCATCATTCTCAAGTGGTATAATACTTTTAAATCTCCATCCTAAATAAATTTCGGTTCATTAAATGTCCCTATGATATACATTTACCATCATCAAAAAATTTAAATACAATTACATCTCTTCTGAAAATAGATTTGATTCATTCAATAAAACTATTAAATACTCAATGTAATAACTTTTATTCCATTAAATTATATGGCCATTTTTAATCTCAACACATATTTATAAATTATAGTAGATCCATTGCCTTTTATTTTGAGTGAATCATCATTTTCAAAATAAATTGAAACTTATTTTTAATAATTTTCATTAAAAAAATAAAATATATTGTCATATGTGAGGGACACACCATATCCATATATGTGTCGTCATTATCCTATTATGAATTCTAGATAGGTTTCTTATTTCACATGATATTTTTCATATTTGAAAAAATAAATTATGAGCCAGAAGTATTTCAATATATCCTTTAGCAATATATCTAGATCATCACATCTTTCAAAAACAGTTTTCAAAGGACGCAATCTATTTTTAATTTTTAAAATGGATTTTTTTGAAGTATTAATTTAGTTGTTTAACCCCCCACCCATGAATTTTCTCTCCAATAAATCATATATTCAACATATTATTAAGGATTTAATGACAACAAATTATTTTATGCCTAATGACTCAGAGGTACCTTCAATATCATGTTATATCATTCTTTCCTCTGTAACTTTTCATATATACAAATAAAATTATATGTTTCACATCATCTACCTGACCATCAATTTTGGTTATTTATTATGAATGATACTTTTTATATCTTTTCAAAATATTATTTTAATCTATAAAATTTTCTTCCTTTTTATTAGTTTTTATTTTATTATTTGATTCCTTGGAAATTTTATGATTATTGAACCTTTTATTATTCCTTATATATATTGTATTATTTAATTTTTTATTCATATGAAAATTTTAAACCATGTTTTTAACCTCTTAGGAGGATCTTTTGTGACCCTTATATTGTTTAAAAATTATGGTTTATTCAACTAATTTAGAAACATAGTTTTTGAATTTTTGTAATTTCTTAAACAGATTCCGAATTTTCTATAAAATGAAATAAATGTTTTTCTATTTTACCATTATCTATCATCCACTATGATTGGTATAGCTTTTGTCATCATCATATAACTTCATTAGATCATCAATATCTTTTATAAATTTATAAATTTCTATAACAGTTTATTCTTTATTATTTGTAGAATGATCTTTATTCACTATTATCATATTCATTCTTTAATTTTTTACATTAATTGAATGAAATTATTTAAATTATATATTATGAATAAAATCCTTGAGATTTTCCTCCGCTTATTATTTAGAGTCTCTTATTTCAACACTTTTTATATTCACATCATTATCTTCTAAAATAAGTTTGATCTGAGCCCCATAGTTAGTATAATTTCAATATTCTATGTCACTAAAGACATCTTCGACACATTTTCATAGTTTATTATATAGATATATATAGAAAATATTATCCTTTACCATTGAATATTAATTATTTTTCAAAATTTATCTTAATATATCATCCTTAATTTCTAGCATATTCATCATTGTATTCATCTTCCTTTATCAATGGATAGTTTTATATGAAATTACCAATGGATCTGAAACTAACGATTTTCAATTGAATAATTCTATTATAAATCCTAATGCATATATTCATATTTATAGAAATCGTAGTCTTCAATTAATCAATGTTATTAATTATAATTTCTTCAGTGTCTGATTCACTGAATTATCTCTTATGAACATTATTATATATTCCATTTGTTAGCAGCATTAAATGAGATGTACAGAAAACCACGTTCTTTATTACTGACAACCATTTCTATTCCGATTTCATATGTTATTAGATTACAATGTAAATTATCCAGATAGAGTTTTTAAATACCTATATCCTAATAATGATACAACGATGTCAAATTTATTAGGAATAATTATTAGAATAGTGTATACAATAATTTTATTCTTAATCTTCTCACTAAATACATATTATGGTGTGAAAAATATCAATAAACCATATAAATAACTCTGCAACTGATTCAACATCTCCCATTTTGAGATCTTTATGCATTAATATTTATATTTTTGAAATTTCTTTGTTCACATTTGTATTTCATTCATAACTATTATTTAGCTTGTCCAAGATTCCTTTAACTATTTACAATATATTAAAAATCATTAAATCACTTTCATTGAGTGTGGAATGTATGACATTTCTACCTCACCCACAGTTCCTCATACTCATCATATCTATATCTGTCAGGGGATCACCATCAGTTGGACGAGTGAAACCATCATGACCATCATATCCTAGTAATAAATTCTAGGGAATCATACTTTCATTCTACATATGATAGGAATTCTCATAAAACATAAGAATCTCATTACTATTAGTAGAGTTCTGAAAAAATATGGAATCCTTAAATTCATTAGAACAAAAAATAATAAAGGGTGAATTATTAGACCTTCATTCTCATTCCTCATAAATAGACTATTCAAGATCAGTGTGATCACTGGTGGTGTTCGGTGATTCTGAGATCAATTATTTTTACATTTGTATTGTTTAAAAATATCCTTAAAAAACGCTTAGAATGAAATAAATTTTATTTTAATATGGACAACAAGAACCCCTATATGAATTCAAGTATATATAATAATCACTAATCATTAAGAATATTGTTTCCTTTGTATTGATTATGAATAATTGAATACAAAATATCCACTATAAAAAATACATGGTTAATGTTAATATAGAATATAAATATTTTCCATAACACTATAGCCCTCATACAACTCATGTTCTCCCCCATATATAATATAATGTATCAATTGTTTAACAATAAAATGAATATTCACTATCAACCTTCAATATATTTCCACTATGATACTTGAAATTTAATTAAAAATTCACTCTTACTTTTACTAGTTCATCCTATTCAATTCCATATATTGAAATTAAAATGAAATTCTATAATATCAATTTAACCTCAACCAATCTGTTAGATACCATTTATATTGTCTCCTAAGTCCTATACTATAAATTTGGCATTATACATACCTTATTTTTTATACACCATGTATTTCTTATACCAACTAATTATCGGATTCCACTATTTTATCTATCCTTATTATACCTCTCCTTTAGGTATATAATCCAAGGTAATGAAGCCTTTACGATTTGTGGTTGGAACAAAACATTTTCTGTAACTCTCACAATCCAAAATTAATCATAGACTACAATAATTATACACATGATCCTCCTTATATAGGAAAAGATTCTATGAAAACACAGAGAGATGATTGAACAAAAATTTTGAGTTTCCCACTCCAAATATGATCATACCATTCAAAAATTTATTCATTTTAATGGCATAAAACTTCCACTGAAATAGAGTTCAATAGTTTTCCTAGAGAAAACCTTCAAAACACATTGTCAAAATTATATTCAAACAATAATAAAATCATGCCTAGAATAATGAACTAACCTTCATTATTATTAAACAATTCAATGTCCCTGAAAAACACCATCAAAATGCATGGGTTCACATAACATATTAATGATCCTTAATCCTTGTCCATCTAAAAAACCTTCATAACACATTCATTTTTTTGGTAATGATATTTCTATTGTATCTCTATCTTATGGAATAAAAACCTATTTTCATTATGATTATATTAAAAGTGTTTCATTAGGTTTCCAATATATACAACATTTGACAAATTATTATTCATAAGATTCCATTGTGTGATAGTGTACTACATTTGATAAAGATCCTCATCCATTCTCTCAATGGATATGTTTATAATCCCCTTTTCCCATCATTCAATAACCTCTATCCACTATATGAGAAATATCATTTTGTTGGTTTAATTAAACTCTATCTGATGACCATTATTTTCTCAATCGAATCGATATTATTTTTTCATTTAGTAGACTATATATTCCTCTCTATTTGAAGAAACCTTATCCATACCTACCCAAAAAATTCCATTTTTCAAGAATCCATTCACCCACAAATTTCCAAAAACTTCCTCCTTCAATTGAAACTAAATTTAATCTTCAATATCATTTTAAAAACAAGATATATGAAAATATAATAATCTACAAATGATATCATAATTTTGTGTTTTTATTATAACTCGGTTTCATAAATTATTAATACAATCGGTAAAGAATTTGGTTTCACCCTCTATCTAATTTCTTTAGTTTTTTACCTCGTACTATTTCATTTATAATTATATCTATCATTATTCATGTAGTATATGTTTTATGATGATATTATAGGAATACCCATGTTAACAAGTGATCTGTAAATATTAAAAAAATTTATTTCCATGATAACATTTTTTACATTCAACCATAGCTCAACACTTCATACGCACAATAAAAATAAGAATGATATCAAAAAACCCCCCTAATGAACCTATATCTGGAGTTACAACAATAGTCATGTAATCCATAATACATTGTCATGTTGTAAAAATATAAACATGTGGATATTGTATCATTTTTTCAAGAACTAACCCAAGCCACCACATGATCAGGCTATAGAGATGACCTGTGTAATACTAGATATTGGTTCTAGATCTACATAGAATAATAAATACTGCAAATGTTTCAAAAATAACTAATGGGAATGATTTCACACATAGTACAAAAATCACATCTAATATGATTGAAAAAAATATATAAAAAAATTTAACATAATAAACTAAATGATATAAAAAACATTTTCCCCACAAAAAATGAAGACTAAATAAATAATTGAAATTTTATAAATATACCCCCCAAAATATAATAAACCTATAATAATTAATAAAACAAATAAATAATCGAAATAAAACCAACACTAAACTACTACAACCACAATACGACCCTTGGGAATACTCTTTATAGAACACTTCTACTCACCCAAGATGATAAACTTCCAACATGAAAATAACTATGAAATGTAACCTAAAACAGAAAGTATAAGAGTTTCATTAAATAAATGGTGTATATACGGTGTGATAGAATACAAAAAACATGGAATATCAATAAATATTTCATTATATTCCTTTGATAATGTATCTTATTTATTTTAGTTCGAAATAAAATTAGTAAAATTATGTTGTAAATATATATTTACAAAAATCCATCATCAAATTCATTTCTAATTACAGACACAATTTTATTCTTCTCTTAAATAAAATGAATTACATTGAAATACTTTATTTATCACTTGCCTCTTTGTATTGAAAAATCCCTCTTATATCGATTTATTTTATAACCTTTCATCACACCCTTTTCAAACACATTCTAAATATTTTTATAAAACATGTAAACTTATTGAATAAAAAAAATTATTACCAAATTTAAAAAACATGAAATAAGACTCCCAAAGTTGCATCATCTCATATCATGGGTTATTTATAACCATATATAAGTTCATGCAAGACATACATGAGTTTGAACCATCGACTAGGAAATTAATTCATTTCTATGTCTATAAAAAATAGCAATTTTATCCTAGGATCAGTAGTGGTACTCCCCCATGGTTTTAAATTCCATTGGGTATCTATTCCATCTAATTATGAGTAGACAGTAACCCAATGTCAATCCCGTACTATGATTCTTGGTATCCTCAAGAATTTATAACAACATGAGGTGTGAAATAAAACACACCGATAAAACATAATCAATCGCATCATATCATATCCAATAACCTTACAAGAAAATATCAATTTAATGAATCACCTATATCATAATTAAATTTAACATATACCCATTGTTCTATTATCAATATCAAACACATCATACATGGGTCTTCTAAAGGTTCTTACACACACACACCATTAAATCCAATATAAAAGGTATAAACAAGAATTTACCAAATATATTACTCTAAACACTAATTTATTTCCTCATTTTGAAGTTACATTTCATATTTCCTATTAATATGAATAATTTATTTAGAAATAAAATAATTTATATATATAAACTCTTTATTTTAAATTTGTTTGCAAAAACCATATATTTCTCCCCATATTAAATAATTGAATAAATGCCAATACTGAACCCATTTTGTAAAGACCCCGACACTAGTTCCCTAGAGTCAGTGGATACATTATTATGTTGGTGTAAGATATGTGGAATGACATACTAATGCACTGAATAGTTTTTTACTCTTCTAAATCTAGATATATATATATATGTAATTAATTTTATAATTTGAAACATAAAATACAATAATTGTATTCATATGATAATTCTATATTCTCCATCATTATATCTATGCATTTCAATCATAAAACAATTCCTAGTATCCAATGGAAAATAAATCATAGGGATGCGGTGAGAATAGATGACCAATTAGGGTACACAAAGAGTGGAAATATCATAAAAAAATATGCATAATCAATATGGAAATGTAAATAACATCAACAGAGAATAGTTAATCAACAAATAGACAATAATATAGAAGAAATACATGATGATCAAATAATGTTGTATATATAATCACATGAACATAAAAAATACGCATTGACATTATTTCTAATATAATAATCACATTGAAATAAATAACTGATATCAAAATGAGGCAATTCTTAATTATATTGATCTTAAATATAATATAATGACCTTTTAAAACAATTTTTAAATCACTGGGTAGAAAAATGTCTAATTTAGCCATATGATTTTTCTTATGAGACCCTGATAAAGCATTAAAGTAGTATTAATAACTAGGCCCCAAAAATTTGAAACATATTACAATGAATTCCACATATGAATTTGGTTATAAATAGTTATATTAAACATTATTATTGATATTCTAACATAGAAAATATTAATACATGTCCCTGTCAAATTAACATATTCATAGACAATCCAGAGTAATATGGTAAAAGGCAATTAAACTCTACATCCAAATAAAACAGATCCAATAAAATAACAAGAATGAATAAGGATGGTACCAATAGAAACTATACCATATGGATAATATGTATTATAAATCTTTGATTTTATTGGTGATTAGAAATACCATAATAATGTCAATAAAATCATTTTTGAAGAAAATAACCATTTCACTTTGATAAAATATTTTGAACTAAATGTTCGTGAAATATTTTGAAAAAAAATTATTTTAAAGTATCCATTTAAAAATATAATGAAATCACTAAATCGTTTACCATTTAGGAAAACATGAAATTTTTTCATGTTCTACATATTGAAATAAATATTCCATTCACATTTTCAGTAAAATTCCACCATGCCTTATTTTTAAAATGACATGAATAATCATTTAAAAACATTTAGTAAAATGAAAAAATGTGTAAAAATGTCTTTAATTAATTTTTTAGAGATGGAATATACAAATTTGTGGAATTAAATTTTGAAAACATGGATTTTGATGAAAAATGATTTTGGACGAAAGAAAGAAAAAAATTCCTTATTTTAAAACACATTTTTATCAATCATTATAATAAAAAAGGTGTAAAATGGAACTATTATTTTAATATGATCATTATTAACTCATAGAGTAGAAAATTTATTTATTTTAAGGAAGAAATATCAAATAAATCTCATAAGCGAGATATTAAAAATAATCATAAATAAATATAATATTATGAAATTGACCATTACCACTTCGGAAACTACATAATCATAATCCCCATTAAATAAAATACCAAAAAATAAAAAATTCAATAAAATTAATATAAATATATTAAAAATATAAAGTATCAAATGGGGAATTATAAACAACACTCAAGTGAATATGTGGTGAATATGGAGTGTGTATCATAGAATTTGTAGTGATTTGAGATACCCTTACATAATGTTCAACATCCTTCATATATCTATGAACCTATTGAATAATAAATATTTTTATAATACTAATATATTATATAACTATAATCAAATTTCTCATATCATATATGATTTTCCTAAATTTATTTATCACCAATTTATTAATAACTCTCTAGTAAAAGTATTGTTTTGTTTAATAATTTCTACATTTATCATCTTTATTTTTGTTTGCTAATATATATCGAATTAATAATAACATGGTTATATAATTTCAAGTATTTTAACCATGATATAAATGTAATACATATTATTTATATATGTATTTATAGTAATATATAAAATTTTGATATAAAAAATTGATTAAACCATTCATGAAGACGGTAGGAAATCCGTACACATGAACGTTCATTTAATTTTTGGCATAGGATGTGATGAATAGAAAATAAATAATAAATCACATTTAAAAAATAATTATTTTTTCATATATATCATGTATATTAAAAAAATATCCTTATTACCGTGCATGTAAAAATAAAATTAAAAAAATTTCACATACTAATGTAGAGGCGGTAGTCAGCATGTACACAGAAGTGAGTAATTATTTACCAAAACAAATAGGAGTTAAGAAGTTATATGTTATGTCATATTTTAAAGAGTATAATTATATTATAAATATAAAATTTATAAATTAAAATCATCCTTAATAAAATTCATGTAAATCTAAAATGAAAAATGATTCACAATGCATCGTGAGGTAGTTGTTCGCTGTACACATGCGCAATATTATTGTATGCCCATAAATTGGAATTTAATAAAGAATTTGTTATATTACAGTTAAAGAATTAATATATTGTCAGAAATATCATACACATATTTCAACACCATCATTATTATGATCCCTAAATGTTGGTGATTGAATATGAATTACAACAGTTTTTGAAGTGGTGGTACGTCACACACAAGATTGACAGTTTCGTTTACCATTTGATGGATTGGGAGAAGAATATGGGTTATTACATTAACATAATAACATCTCTATATATTATAGATAATGGTTTTATTACATTAGCATAATTAAAGATGTTTTGATAGATCTAAAAGAATAAATAAAATAAATACTACCATTTAATAATTTTTCATATTCTTCAGAAATCCTATGTAGCTTTATACCTAATAACATTATATGAGGGATTAATAATCAATATAAGGCATATATAAATCCCAAAGTTGTTATTAAATATCAGGTTTCAAAATATATTATTTTCATAATTCTAGAATGTTTTAATATAAATATTCTGTATGAAATTGATTCCAATGACCTAAACTAAATGAATTTTATTATTATTAATCTAATGTTCCATCAATAAAAATATAAAATATAATTTAATAGATTAATAAATTTAAATGAAAATGAAATATCCTAATTAAATTTATACTTTCACAATTTATCATTTTTTTCTATATTTTTAGAAATGTACAAAAACCATCCAAAGATAATTTTCACATGTTGATTTTGGGAATGATGGTTTTTTCAAATAAAATTTCAAGATATGGTAAAATTTTATTTTAAATTATTCCCTAATTCATGACTATTCTGCCTTATAGAAAAATATTGTTTTATATAAAGCAGTTATTTTTCATTCATATGGTTCGTGTTTTATTTTTAATCAATAGATAACCATTGAATTTTTTTTAAATTTGTGTAAACCATATAATTTTACTAATATAATTATAAATATGTATACCCTCCATCTTAACATATATGTTATTATGCTTCTATTTAAACAATTATTGTAGTAAGCATGACCCCAGTAGCTCAGAGATGGTTCTTGATAGCATTATATTAGCATATTTAACAAATATTCACAACCTTAGTGACTGAATAATTTAGTATTCCTAGAAAACTGGATATTTAAGTAAGTCTGACATCAAAATTGAATATAAATGTTATACAATAATTTTTTATTGTAATAAAATTATTACCACTAGAATATCCTTTCATATCATACATTTTTATCTTCATGGATTCATTAAGAAAAGGAACCATAATAATGGTTAGCTCAATTTATATGTAAGGGTAAAGAATAATGTAATCTATCAAGAATCAATAATAATAATCAACATGGAATGTTTAATAACTTAACACCCATTCTATTTAAATATATTCACATCATGAATATTTAAGGATTAATCTATATGGAAAGGTAAATAAATAAAAACACATGATATTGAATCTATAAATAATAATGAAATACATCAAGAGATAATTTCATAGTTAAAATTTCATGGATAGAAAACAATGAATATTAAATGAGGGAAATAATTAATTATTGGATGTCAAATTTCCACGGAACATGATACCATTTCAACCATGACATATCTTAAATACAATTGAAAACATACTGGGTAGAACCCCATATAATTTATCCAATTTGTTCATCCCATAATACTACATATGCATTGAGTGGATTACATTAACCAGTACCCAACCTATGTTTTTCATTTCTAATTAGTTCCATATATGTAAAATAATCAATTAAATTCATAATCAATGTGCCTTATTAGGTATCCATATTGAGTAAAGGATACATAATAATCAACATTTTCCCACTTAATAAAATAATGTTCAAAAAAAATTATTATTAAAAAGTTCATGGTTTATGAAATAATCATATCCTTCGGAAAATAATTTTATATTTAAGATATAACTAATTTCCAAAGAAAATTATTAAGACAAAATAATTTTTAATGATAAGGTTAACAATCATAGAACAATTTGATATTTCAAAATAACCTTTACCTCTATGTGATTTTTATATCAAAACCTATTGGATGATGTAATTAAAAGTGAAACACAAAACGAATTGAGGAATTAATTATACATTGTAATAAATTCTATAAGGGTTGTATATAGACCATGTAAAAGTGAATTGGTGGATGGTAAAAAAGAAGACTCAATAGAATATAAATTGTGATGGAATAACTTAGCATATGCTTTCTATTAGTTGAACATGTGTTAAAATACTATATGGTGATTTTTAGATATTATTAATTTATAAAATAATATTCTTCAAACATATAATATCATACAAGATCTATTTATTACAAATTATCACCCAATCATTAATAATATTTCATTATTCTCATTATGTAGGGTGTTTCCTTGTTTTCTAATGCGTCTTTTGTCATGAAAGATCCAATTATTTTGAATATTATATAGATTCATATTATATTTTATAATAATAAATAAATAATTATTATATTTATACATAAATTATTATAACAAAAAAAAATAATTAATGATGGGTATGAAAAATAATTTTTCTTAAGATCGTTGAGACGGTAGGTCGTATGTATGCATATTAACGTTTCTATTTTCAATGATCATTATGGAAAATTTTTATGTAATATATTAACTTTATATAATGATACTAGTATCATTAATATAATATTATATACATTTCTATATAATTTAATTTTTTTTTTATGAAAATATATTTAAATCTGTTCGTGAAGGTGGTAGACAACACGTACACGAATGATATAGACATATTTCATTAAGTGAAAGGGTAAGAAGATAAATTTATATATTTAATTTCTAAAATGAAAATTATTTCAGGAATATCATAATTTATTCATATGTACGTCATATTAGTTTTTCCATATCACATTCTTTGTAATGTGTTAGTGGAAGACGAATCACATCGCTTCATGAAGAGGGATTATTCAGCAGACATGAGTGAGTTATATTTATCATACAGAATGGAATGGGATATTTTATATAGTATATAATTAATAAATAGTTATAATTTTGTTATTCATATAATATATTTACTTTGTATCCATCCCAATACCCATCCTTGAGAGTTGGTAGTATAAAAACGATTGACAACGATTCAAGAGAAGGTAGTCCACCGCTGACATAAACGATGATTTTGTAACTCATTTAATTGATGTGGATATGGTTTTAAGGAATACCCATACTATAAAACACTTACAGTATATAGAATATTCTAATATTCTTATAAAAACATGGTTTAATAAAATTTAAGTGGGTTGATAATGAAGTAAAATAAAGATGCTCGTTGAAGAACATTACCAATTATTTGGGTATCTTGTTGTAGTTTTCACTAAATCCTTATTATATGAGATTTATTACAAAGATAATTCTTTTTGGATTTTGGGAGAGATGTTTTTTAATTATTCATGATGGGTTTGAATGATAAATATGGCCTGAAAGGTGTGGATAATTTATAGGAGTCAGTTCCCTTCTATAGTTGAGAAGGAGTGACCCTTTCATAAATAACTAAAGGTATGCATTATAAGGAAGTAAATATTACCTAATGTGGATTATATATATATAATTAATTATTTAGAAGCATGATATAGTTTATAAAACATACCAGAAAAAATAAAACCCATGTTTTAAACATATTTTCCCTTAACATATATGTTTCTTTATTTTTACCATTTTAGTTTTTTGACTATGGTAACCAGCTCTCTAACTAAGGTAATTTATCCATTAAGAATAAATATAACTTCGAATTATTAGAAAATTTAAAATAACCAATTGTAAATATTTTAACTAATATTTAAAATAAAAAACCAATGTTTATTGGAAATAAATTTTAACATAATCACAAGTAACACACATAAACACTTCATTAACCATAACCACACTAATAATGTTTTCACTATTTAGGGGTAAATATATTCATTAAAAAAGCTAAATTGGTCCCTAAATGTAACAAATTTTATATTTATTTATAATTTCAGGTCACTGGGAAGTTGATAATATTTTTTTGTAAATTTTAATATTTTAATCATATATACATTATCAAAAAATAACATTAATGTTAATTTTGACATTATTCATTCAAATGAAATTTAATAATTTAAATAAAACTAAGGAATGAAAATATGTTATGTTGGAAATTTTTAATCATGATATATTCCTCTAAAAAAATATTGTAACACAATAATTCCATCATTTTTCTTCACTTTTAATATTGTTAGAACCAAATTTTTAAAATTATTAACAAAATAAATACTGTTTTTGTGTTTATAATGAATTTTAAGTAACTAATTCATCACAACTAATAAAAAAATAAATAAAAAAAATTAATATTTCCAAAACATATGTATAGCCAATCCCAAAGTGTTTTTATACCTATCCTAATTTATTATAGATATAGAAATAAAGAAAAGTATATTTTTTTCATTACTTAAGTTTTTATATAGGTCATATTGATATAAAAGTAGAAAATAATTAAAATATTTAAGATAATTTTATAAGTAATTTTGACATAAACTCAATTATTAAAATTTAGATAATATTTTATGTCATTTCCAAACTTATCATTCTATTCTATCCTCATAGTGACCTTATTTTAACCTTAACAGCGGTAATTAAATTAAACTACATTCAATATTTATTTTAAACAAAAAATAAGTTTATTTTATAGGAAATTATATGTTATGATGATTCTAAATATTGAATTCATTTTCCAAGTTAAACTAACAAAATTGGTAGAATTTAATTTAAAATTAATCTCATATATGTGATGAAAAAGAATGTTTTTAAAGTGAAAATGTTCGGACGTTTCCATCATTTTTACAACAAATTAAATTTAGAAATTATTACAAACACCTAAATTGATTAAATGATGTATAATTTAACTATATAGAAATTATAAAAAATTAATTTTAATGTAACATTATGAATTATTTTAATGTAAAGGATGTTATAAAAAAAATTAGTATTTTTCTCTATTCATAAAAAAATAAAACATTTTAAAAATATAAAAAAAACAGAACATCAATTATTTCTTATATTCCAATTTCAATAATTATGTTAATTTATTCATATTAATTTTATAATAATTAACCAATTTTATATTAAAAAATTTTCACCATGTGGTCATAATCTGTCTTTTAGAAAAAATAATTTTATTTTAAAAAAAATTCTTTTTGTTTTAGATGATACTTATTTTATTAGTAATAAATAGATAATCTTCTGTAAAATATTTTTTTATAAGTTAGTTAATCCTATTCATTTCTTCTATTCCTATGGATAGGTAATCAAAATTTATAATAACATATACAGTATATTTTCATTTGAAAAAAACTGTCTGGGGTGGAATGCACGCTATTGAAGAAATTCGTTGTTGTGTGAAATGTAAGATAACTCATTGTTTCATGTAACATACTCTATATAATAAATTTTATTATTTTATGAAATTTGGATATTACCTTGTCCCCTAATTATATAAATTGTTTCATCATAATTTAAACATGTTCACTTTAATCAAAGGTTTTTATAGTTGAATATTACTTTGTTGAAAAACCCACATTGTAAAATGAATAATAAAATATAATCTTATAAATAGACAAAATGGAACGATAATGGTCATTTGAAAAAATAACACAATAATTTTTTTGAGTAGGATAACATAGGGGGAAATTAATACAAGGGCCTGGAAGAAAATATTTACACCCAAATACTGATGGGGAGTGATTAAGAACATTTAACAGGTAATGTCTAGGACCATCCTGGTGCATTACTTTACCAATTTTTCCTATGTTTTGGGGTGTCCTTAAGACCATCGGTGAGTTATGAGGAATTTAGTGTTAGTAGAAGCATGTCATTGTGGTGTAAACTATCAATTCCACCGACTGGTCTCACCTATCAGTTTCCTTTTTCAGTCTCACTGATCTGTTCCACAAATCGGTATCACTGATCAGTGTCTCGCCAATTGATCTCATCATCGATCATCTTCACCGATCAGCTTCACAGACCATCTTCACTGATGAGATTCACCGGACTGAATCACCGATCGGCATAATCGATCAGGTTCATGGATCAGTTTCATAGAATGCATCGCTGATCAATAGCACTGATCATCTTTACTGGTCTGCTTCATCAGTCTCACCGATTGATTCCACCCATCACTCTCAATGATCAGTCTCACTCATCGGTATCACCGATCAGATTCACTGACTAGCATCACCGATCAACATCTCTGATCGGATTTTCAGATTATCCTTAGTGATCAACTTCACAGATCTGCTTCACTGACTATCTTCACCGATATGTTTCACTAACCACCTCCACCTTTAACATCACCTGATTAGCTCCTCCAATCTATTTCACATATCATCTCTACCGATCAGCATCACCTAATCTACTCTACTGATTTTCCCCACCAATCAGCTTCATCTGATCCACTCCAACGATCTCCTTCACTGATCTGCTTCACCCATTCACTTAACCAAATCAGCTTCACCTGATTCGCTTCACCTGATCCTCTCCACCAATTAGTTTAATTGATCGGCTTCACCCAGTCCTCTTCACCTGGCCAGCTTCACCCGATCAACTCCACTGATCAGTTTCACAGATTTGCTCCACCGATCCTCTTCAACTGATTGGATTCACCTGATCCACTACACCATTTGGCTTCACCTGATCCGCTCCACCGATCTGTTTAACTAATCCCCTCCACTGATCAGATGCTCTCTTTATTCACCACCTATCACCTCCACCGATCAACTTCACCCGATTCACTTCACCCGATCAGCTCGACCAATCAGTGCGACACCCAAATGGTGACACAGTGCATTTTTAAGGGTTCCTTCCCTATTTTTCAATAATGCCACTTTTTAAGTATTCTTACCATTTTAAATAGGTTCAAGACCATTTTTAATCACATAAATGATGTTTTAAATCCACTAATAGTGGGGTGGAACTTGGGTTACCAAAACCTATGTCATGTCACCCCCTTTTTACATGTTTTATCCATAAATCTATTAACCCACTTCTCTTTTCTCCACCATCTCCAAGGAGAAATATTTAATTGAAATAAATTATAACGTGTGCAACATCCCAACCTCATGGTCAAAGTAAAATCCCTTTTTTTGAAATTGGATATTGTATATTTCGAAACTCTAGGATTGGGACTCCTAAAAAATTGAGATCATGTTCTTCCATTGTCACTTTATTTCCCTTGTTGTGCTTGTAGTATCTCATTCAAAGATGAATCGTGCACCTATGCTTGGGCACGTTCCACTCAGCCTTGGAGTCCTTTGAGTTATTCCTCAGCAAGTTAAGCATCCCTAGTTCTTAGAACCTAGGGAAAATATTGATCCTTGTTAATCCATGTATGGGTTCTTCTTTCATCTCTCTTTACTATGCATCATGTGGTGTGGGAATAATTATGTTCTCTCATGACATAGATTCAACTAAACTTAAAAAACATAACAAACATAATTTTAAAGAAGGAAGGGGTGGGAATAATGATGATGATGATAATGTATTATTTTTACCTTCGATTTTATATTAGGATTTGTATGGGATATTGTCCAATAAAAATCATGATCGTTGTTGGTATTTTCCTTCACACTAATGAAGCTCTATTTTTATAGATAATCTTGTGATTGAATGGTTGTAACATGGAAACTGGTTAACCACGTAAATATGGTTGATTAGATGGATACCTGATGAATAATAATTCTTTTTACGATCACCCTGGTTAACCAAATGGAAAGATAAAACTTAATGAATGGTGTGATTAAATATTAAAACTCTCTTGCTATGTTCTGGTGATGTGTGTGGTTGTTCTGTTTGACGCGTTGTGGGGTGACGTGAATGGGAAGGTAATTTCTAGTTGATAATTGGTTGGTTTGGGGATCGCATGGCATGTGGAGTTGGTATGATGGGGCTTGTTTTGGATCCAGTACTTCGAGGGATATCATAGATCCCTTTTGTTATTGTGACATTACAAGATAACCGGGTGTAAATGGTTAAATGTCTGATTTGTTTTTTTCCATTAGTTGTTGTTTTTACTTGAGGCTAGGCATGTTAGTTGCCCATTTGTAATGGAATTTTTTCTATGGAATCACTAGAACATGATAATGAGAATAGATATAATGTGGGATTATTTTCCAGAAATTTGTTCTTCTTAGGTTGTAGCTATTTAATATTTGTGCATGTGGGGATTACAGTGAAAGAGGTGGTGTATGGGCTTGTTGTCTATTTCATAACCCTTAGTTTGGGATGACTATTTGATTACATATATTTATAAAGTTTAGTCCTTGTTTTCCTTATACTCACCCCACCCATGTTGATAAAATCATTCTGAACAACCCCATTTCATGGAGGGTGTGTTTTTTCCAACATTCGTATGAGTGGATGGTTATTAGATCCTTTTTTCTCCCTCTCCCTTGTATCTGAATATATTTTGGGTAGGATATAATGGCCCGAGGTTCATTATAGCCGTAAACTATTTGGGAAGGGTGTGTTGTGGTGGTTAGCCCAGGTGTGTTTGTTCAGGGTTGTTTTTCAAGTGTATTCGAGAAGAGGCTCAGGGGTTTACATGCATGGAAGTGGCTGTTGAGGACCATGTGTCTTTAGGGGTTGCAGTGGTTGTTGTGGCCCAGGTTTTTGCGGGGATGTTTATGTATGGTTTTGGTGGCCCTGGAGTTTTTTGTGTGGGATAGATGTGCGGTTGGGATGGCCCATAAGGTTTTTGTTGGGGCAGTAGTGGGACTGCAGTGGAACCGGTGGGGAAGCCTAACATGTAGGATGAACAAAATAACCAATGAAAAAGTGTTGTGGAATACCCAAATATGAATATGTTAATACTATTAAATTATTTGACTTGCGGTTTTTGGGGACTGTTCCTTGGTGAGGTTGGGTGGTTAGTTTCCTGGTTAAGTATTTTGGTTACTTATTTTCTCACGGGGCTTTAGAATGTCTCCCCAATTTTGCGCAAGATCATTTGGTTTTCCCTAATGAGTATACCTATACACTCACCCAACATATATAATAATGATTTTATTATTCCATGACGACTTTGTGGACTATAACGAACCTTACTAGGTCGGGGATTGGGAGTTGTCGTTGCTGATTTTCCATATTTAGTTACATTTTACCAGTGTTTTATTATACCTTGTATCAATTTATTTTTAACATCCATATGGGAGTGGATTTTTAGATTTACTTTTTCTTTCACTATTTGTAGATTTTTGGGATTTAATATTTGTATCTCCTGATCTTATTAAAAAAGGGTAATGCCTTCCATTTTGCAAGAGCTTTTATACCCTTTTTTCTAATATCTACTATGGGGCCTATTGAAGGCGGGTCTCAGGAGTCATTATCTCTCCTTCAACATGAAGAAGGAAGGATCTAGTAGTTTTTTGTCCCTTTCATCATCTTAGTGAAGGCGGGTTGTGAAAAAATGGTATCAGAGGTGATGGTTGAGATATAGGATGGATTTTGAGGTTAATCACAGTACGGATTGAATGGGATGGTGGGGGAAAATGTTAGGAAATTAGGGTGCATGAAATAGGCTAAGGATGACCAGCTAGGACACAGGACTTTAGGCCCCTCCATGATCTGATGCAAGGAATCTGGACCTACCAAACGACCATGTATGGCTACACTAACTTCAGGTTAGATATTATAGGAAAGGTACATGCATATTAATGACTTGTTTTCATGTATATCTTGGTTGTCTTGGGAATTTAAGAAAAAATAAAAGGTTTAGTAAACCTTTAAGACAATTTTCCACACTACTTAGGCTAAGGAATTCCTTGGTTACCCTACAGCCATGGCACCCAGATAACTCCCATGAGTAGTGTGGGAGATCAAGGAGAAAAAGTCTTATCTGGTCAATCAGTAGTGGATTGTCCAAGAGGAAGAGGATAAAAAGTAGCATAAGACTCTACGTTCTTTCTAGCGTCATACCCTCAGGAAGTACGAGGGCAGTGCTTGTGACTTAGAGACAGAGGGAGGGCTTATGGAGCTGGAGATCACCATTAACATGATACTGACTCTAAGATTTTACTGGGTTCCATTAGTAGTCATTCTGATGAGTGATGTAGCACCTCAATGGTGGAAGATCTACCTCAGATAATGGATGGAGACTGAGGTTTTGTGGATTGACATCATGAAAGAGTTTCAGGCGAAATTCTTTTCTACTACGATGAAGGATGAAACGATGCAAGAGTTTCTCTCCATCCAGTAGGGTAGTCTTTTGGTGAAGGGGTTAAGGATCATGTTTGAGGATCTCCTTTGTTTTTCTCCAGACGACTTTTCAGATGAGGTGTCTGAGACGAGACGTTTAGAGGAGGCAATCCGACTTTCTCTTTAGTATATTGTTACTCCCTTAACTTTGATGACATACATGGTGGTCTAGAAGAAGGATAAAGTGATGGAGAAGATTCAAACTCTATTTCGTGTGCATCTAGAGGGGATCTAGCTGGTTTTATCAAAAAAAAGTTGTTAATTGTAGGCCCCTGGCATCAGGGCCTTCCAGGTTTCAGCCGATGAGGATAAGATCTCTGCAGTTCCAGTTTCGATCTCCCGATCCTCTCCCTTTATCCAAAAGCCTTCAGCTGCGGTATTTTATATATGGTGGTCATGGGAATATTATAAATCAGTTCCCAGATAGAGTATAATATGGTGGGGTGGTCAACCTCCGTGCCACCTTCAGCAGCACTAGTTTCTATCAATACCTTTTCTACAGCAGCAGCAGTAGGGGCAGCGAGCTCCTGCTCTGCTGAGGGTAGATGGTGCCGGAGGAGGTTGACCTTTGGGTGCTCCTCAGGGACCACAACCAAGGTATTATCTAGGAGTCGGTCGATAGATGAGGGCCTAATGAGTTGGGCGTGGGATTCTGCACACTATAGAGGCTGTATTTTTGGCAGGGCTAGAGGTCCTTTGAGGTACGATCAGTTTGTTTAGTACTCATTTATCTTCCTTGATTGATTATTGAGCCTCACGCTACTTTGTTTCACCAAGTCTAGCCCATGACATGGGTATAGACATAGAAAGACTCTCCAGGCCCCTAGTGTTGAGTCCACTAGATGGAGGATGGACCGGCCTATTTGTTAATTGTCAAGGTTGCAGACTAATGTTGTTGCCACATCAGTATAGAGGAAATCTATTTTTGTTACAAATAAAGCCATACGATGTCATCCTATGAATCGACTAGTTGTCTTCCATAAATTCTGTTATGGAATGCTTCTATAGAAGGTTCTTATTCTCATATATGAGTGGTCATCATATATCTTTTGTGGGAGAGTGAGGTTTCTTGGAGGGCAGCAGGAGTGGGGAGCCCTTTCTATCTTTGATTGTCAAGCTATCAGTTGAATTAGAAGACTCAGAGATGATGGAGGTTCATGCACTTGTATGATATTTCATGGATGTTTTTTTCAAGGAGGTTGTGACTCTACCCCGTTGATGTGATGTTGAGTTCAAGATAAAATTACAACCTGGTTCCTGTCCGATTTCCTTGTCTCATAATCAGATGGCAACTTCTGAGGTATGAGAGTTATAGATTCATATTGACAAAATGATGAAGAAGGGTTTTGTTCGGACATGTGTGTCTCCATGGGGTGATCTGATCTTGTTCTGAAAGAAGGTTCATGGGGGTCATAGGATGTGCATGTACTACCAAATAATTAATCAACTAATGGTCAATAATTGTTACCCTATCCCGAGTATATATGATCTATTTGACCATCTATGGGGAGATGGATTGTTCTCTAAGATAGATCTATGATCTGAGTATCACCAGCTAAGGTTGAAAGAGAGTGATATCTGGAAGATTGCTCTGAGGATCAGGTATGGGAACTTTGAGATCATAGTATTGTCTTTCGGTGTTACGAACGCACCTTTTATGTTCAGGGGGCTCATGAACTCTATTTTCCATGAGTTCTATGATCGGTTTGTCATTATGTTCCTCGAAGACATCCTGGTCTACTCAAGATCAAAGGATGAGCACACTAAGCATATTAGGATGGTCTTAGAGATCCTTAGACACCACCAGCTCTATGGGATGTTGTCCAATTGGAATTTCTTGACACGAGAAGGGATCTGTAATGGAAACATGGTGTCTCAACAAGGGGTAGTGGTGGATCCGTCAATGGTTAAAGGGTTTGTTTCTTGGGAAAACCCCAATAGCGTGACATATGTTTATATTTTCTTAGGTCTGTCATGTTGTTATTGGCGGTTTGTACCTAACATCTATCGAGTGGAAAATCTTTTGACAGCTTTGACCATAAATGACCAGGCCTTCATGTGGAGTGAAGAGTCTTGGACAGCTTTTATTTATCTGAAGGAAAGGTTGGTCAGTGCTCTAGTTATCATGTTTCCATAAGAAGGGGTGTTGTTTTAGGTTTTTTGTGATGCTTCTGGTCTTGGAATGTGGTGTCTACTAATGTAGTAATAGGGAGTGATACTTTATGGTTCTATGCAGTTACGTCCTCATGAGTATAACTATTCCACCCATAACCTATAGATTACAACATTAGTGTTGGGATTGAAGTTGTGGAAGCATTAACTCATCGGGGAGAGCATTGTGGTCTTCATAGATCACAAGGGTTTGAGGAATATCATTACCCAGTGGGACCTGAATATATGACAGCAAAGGTGGGAGGATTTTATTCCGGACAGCAACTTCACGATCTCTTATATTTATGGTAAGGTAAATTCAGTGGTTTATTCCATGAGTTGGAATTCGCAGAAGGATGTGGTTTGAGAGTTAGCAGATTCTTGGAAGGTGCAGGAGGAGTTGGATTCATTACACCTAGATGAAACGGTGGATAGTGGTAGAGGTTTTCTGTTTCATATAATAGTGCAATCATCTATATTTTAGTAGGTGGATGATTATTAGTGGGAAGACTCATAGAGTGAAGTGATGTGTGATTGGGTTGACTAGGGTAATACTCTGGAAGGTTGGTCGGAGGATAGTCAGAATCAGTTTCTTTTTCAAAAAAAATTTGTTTTTCCAAGAGATGTTGTGCGATGGAGTTCTCTGAAAATTCCATAACTCACCCCTAGTGGTACACCAAAGAGTTTTTATGATTTAATGATGCCTGAGTGGATAGTTTGGTGGCTCGGGGTGAAACAGGCAGCGATAGAGTTTGTGGAATGGTGCCTACTGTGTCAGCTAGTGAAGGATAAACACTGCATCCCATGAGGTTTATTGCAGCCGTCATATGTCCGCAAGTGGATATGGGATGAAATCTTGGTGTATTTCGTCACAGGACGACCGAGGGTTCATAGAGGACGAGATGTTATTTGGGTAGTGGTAGAATAGATGACAAAATCAGCTCACATCCTGGCAATCAAGGACTCGAGTGTGGTGGATACTTTAACATGGAGATACATGGATTAGGTGGTGTAGTTTCAAGGATTAATGAGGGAAATAGTCTCAGATTGGGATTCATAGTTCACCTCATGAGTTTGGAAGGGATTGTAACAGTATTTTGGCACTATGCTACACCATAGCACTGTGTTTTAGCCCACAAAAAATGGACAGATAGAGTGGACCGTCCAGATGTTGGAGGACATGCTGCGAGCATTTGTTCTAAACATCAGGGGATTATGGGTATGATATTTTCACTTAGTAGAGTATTCATACAATAATAGCTATCCCACTACTATTTGCATGGTTCCATTTGAAGCCTTGTATTGGAGGCAGTGTTGTTCTCTTGTGTACTTGACCGAGGTTGGGGAGGCAGGTGTTCAAGGAACAGAGGTAGTAAAAATCACAACGGAGAAGGTTCAGCTTGTGAATAAGTTGATGAAAGAAACCCAAGACCATCATAATCGATACATTGATTGTAGGAGGAGGCCCTTAGGGTTCAAGGATAGAGACCATGCATTCTTGAAGGTTTCCCCTCGATGTGGGCAGCAATGGTTTGGCAGGGGGATAATATTTCTCCCAATTTCATTAGGCCTTCTGATGTGTTGGGGAGAGTTGGTGAGATGTCATTCTTGGTGGAATTTCCACCATAGTATGAAAGGATCCGTGAAGATTCCCATGTCTCCCATCTTCTTCAATATTTACACATTTACTCCCATATCATTGACTGGGGAGACGTGGATATAGGGGACGGTGCTTAGTTCATGGAGAAAATAGTAAGGATCAAGGATTGAAAAGGGAAGGTCCTTTGTGGATGGACCATCCCTTTGGTTCAGGTGTTTTGGAGGCATGGTGACCTCGAGGAGAGTACTTTTGAGTAAGAAGCTCATATCTGTTCCCTGTACCTAGAGCTATTTTGAGTTGTTGTTCGGAGTATTCCTTGATGATCTTGTTTTTTTACATAGTTTTGATGTAATAATAACATTGTTTTATTATGAGATTAGTTGATTCCTTTAATTTGTAAATATATATGAAAAGCCCTGTTGTGTGGGGAAAGTAGAATTTGATTCATAATCAAGACACACTGGCACATATGTGATTAAACCCATGTAGGTGAGTCGGTGCCGCCCAAAGTAGATAGTATCGTGACATGGGGAAGGAACTCCATGATCCGTGTGTTGGGACATTGTGTTCCTTAGGGATAATATGAATGATTGGGGTGGTTTTTCCCCTATAGGTATCTTCTAAGTGTTTGGGTGTCCTAGACACCATTGGTGAGTCAGGAAGATGTTGGTGTCAGTGGAAATGTGTCACTATGGTTTCATCTATCGGTTCCACCAACCAGTCTCATCGATCAGTTCCACCCGTTGGTCTCACCAATCTATTCCACCTGTCGTTCTCACTGAACATTTCCACCTATTAGTCTCACATAACAGTGTGTCACCAATAGTTATAATCACCGATGGGATTCACCTATTAGCTTCACTAATCAGATTCACTGATCAGCTTTATAGATCAACTTCATATATCAGCTTCACTGATTAGCTTCACAGACCAGCTTCACATATAAGGTTCACAAATCAACTTCACTGATCGACTTCACTGATCAGCTTCACTTATCATCTTCAACCATTAGCTTCACTAATCTGGTTCACAGATCTACTTCACTAATTAGCATCATTGATCTATTTCACCGATCAGCTACACTGATCAGTTTTACCAGTCTCGCTGATCGGTTCCACCCCTCGATCTCACTGATCACATTCACTAATTTGCTTCACGGATCAGCTTCACTGATTGGCTTCACATATCATCTTCACTGATTAGATTCATAGATCAGCTTCACAGATCTTCTTTACTGATAAGCTTCACTAATATGCTTCACCAATATTCTTCCATTATTAGCTTCACCGGTCTCACTAATTAGTTCCACCCATCGATCTCACTGACCACCTTCATAGATCCACTTCATATATCTGCTTCACTGATCATCTTTACTGATATATTTCACTGATTAGTTCCACCAATAATCATCACCTAATTCTCTCAATAGATCAATTTCACTTACAGGCTTCACTAATCGGATTCACCCAATCGATTCCATCGATCATATTTACTGACCATCTTCACTATATCAGCTTCACCCAATCAGTTGCACCTGATCATCTTCACCCAATCGGCTCCACTGATCAGTTTCACTAATCAGCTTCACCCAAGATGCTTTACCTTATCAACTTTACCTTATCAGATCCACTGATCTGTTTCACTGAGCATCTCCACCGATCGGCTTCCCCCAATCGCCTCCAAAGATCAGTTTCACAAACCATCTCCACTGATCAGCTTCAACTAATTTTATCCACTGATTAGCTCCACTGATCCACTTCACCCAATTAGCTTCACTCAATCTGCTTCACCCAATTATCATCACCTGATCAGCTTCACCCGATCTTCTTGACTGATCGGTTTCACCGATCAGTCTCACCAATCTTTTCCACAACCAAACGATTCCACTGTGGGTTTTAGGGTTCTCATCCCATGTTTTTTTATAACTCTACTTTTTAAGTCTTCTTTCTCTTTTAATGTTGTTAAAGGCCGTTTTTATGCACATAAATGATTATTTAAATCACCCAAGAGTTGTTCAAACATTGGTTTTCCAAAACATGCGGCATGTCACCCATTTTTTATTTGTTTTCACAAGAAATCTATTAATTCATAACTATTATCTCCACCATCTCCAAGGTCAATTATTTAATCTCAATAAATTATAACATATGCAACTTCCCAGCTGCATGGTCAAACCACGTTCCATTTTTTATTTACTTGACGATTTCACATTTGTAACTCTTAGATCAAGCCTTTTAAAACCCTGAGATCTTTTTCCTCCATGGTCCCTGTATTTCCCTTGGTTCTCTTGGAGTCCCTCTTTTGGTGATGAATTATGCGCCCATGCTAGAGCCCTTCCCTCTCAGCCTAAGAGTTCTTGGAGTTCATCCTTTATAATCCACGTATCCCAGTTTCTAGGATCTTGGAAAAAACATCAATCCTTGATGATCCAAGTAGGGGTTATTCCTTCTTCTCTCTTTACTGTGCAATATGTGGGTTGAGTATAATGAAGTTGCCTCGAGATGTAGATGAAACCAACCTTAATAAAGATAATAAATTGACTTTTAATGAATGAAGGGATGAAAATAATAATAATGATGTTTCACTATTCTTTTTAACGTTATTTTTATGAAATGAGTTGTATAGGTTTATGTCTAAAAAATCATGTTCGTTGGTTGTATTTTCGTGGGCACTAATAAAGCTGTGTTTTTATAGATAATATTGTTATTAAAAGGCTGTAACAGTGAAACTGGTTAATAAAATAAATGTCGTTGATAAAATGGATACTCGATAAATAAAAATCCATGTCTTATCACCCCAATTAACCAAATAGAACGAAGGTAGTTAATGTATAATGTTATTAAATAAAAAACTAACTTGCTTTGTTGTGGTGATGTGTATGGTTGTTCTATTTTACACCTTCTGGGGTGACATGGATAATAATAGAATCTATGGTTGAGAATTGGTTGGTTTTTGGATCGAAGGTCATGGGGAGCTGGTATGATGGGGCATGGTTTGGTTCTAGCACTTCTAGGGTTCTCATAGACCCATTTTGTTGTTTTGACATTACAAGAGAACCAGGTGTGGATGGTTAAATGTGTGCTTGGATGTTTTTACATTAGTTGTTATTTTGACTTGTGGTTATGTCTGTTAGTTTCCTAGCAGTGAATAATTTTTTTAAAATGGGATCATTTGATCATGATAATGATAACAGTTACAATGGGGTATTTTTTTTCTAGAAACAGGTTGTACTTGGTTGTGTTTGTTTTGTGTTTGTGCATGTAGTAATAATAGTGAGAGTTGTGGTGTATGGTCTGGTTGTCTATTTTAGAACCCTTAGGTTGGGATGAGTGTTTAATTTCCTATATATATAATGTTTAGTTCTTTTGGTTCTTATACGAATCCCAACCATATTGAGAACTTCATGTCGAACACCCCCATTTCATGGGGGAGGGAGTTTTCCCAACATTTGTATGAGTGTATGGTTATTAGCTCATTTCTGCTCCCTCTCCCTGGTATCCCAATATCCTCCAAGGAGGCCATGACTGCCTGAGGTTCATTATACCCCTATACTCTTCGGGTAGGGTGTGTTTTGGTGGTTGGCCAAGGTATGTGTGGGAAGGTTTTTTTCCCAACTGTCTTCGGGATGAGGCCTAGGTGTTTTCAGGCATGGGAGTGGTTGTTGGGGCCCAGGTGTCTTTGGTCGTGGTAGGGGATGTTGTGGCCCTGGGGTCTTCGGGAGTGGTTACATGTGGTTGTAGTGGACCAGATTTTGAGCGCATGATAGATGTTTGGTTGGGATAGACCATAAGGTTGTTGCTGGGGTAGTAGTGAGATTGTAGTGGAACCAGTGGGGGACGTCTGATGTGTAGGATGTCTTAAATAACTAGTCGGAAAGCGGTGCGGGGTACCCAATATAAAAATGTACTATAAATATTACATTATCTGGCTTTTAATATTTGTGGAGTGTTCCTTGGTGAGGTTGGGTGAATTGTTTTCTTTCTAGGTGTTTTGGATACATCTTTTCTCATGGGTCATTAGAATGTCTTCCCACTTATGCACGAGAGATTTGGTTTCTCCCTACTAAGTATATGTGTATACTCCCCCTAAATTTATAAAACTACTTTTAGGTTTCTAGTCGGACTATGAATACTATTCTAGACCATACTAGCTCGGGCTTCGAGAGTTTTCAATGATTTTTTCCTTCTTTTGGTACATTTCATTAGAGTTTTCTTATAATTTGTATAAATTTATTTTGAACATGCATATTGGAGTAGATATTTTGGGTTTACTTTTACATTCATTTTTTGGAGTTGTTTGGGATTTACTATCTTATATCCTGATCTTATTAAATAAAATGGGTAATTCCTTCCATTGAATGTGAGATTCTATAACATTGGTGAAAGTTGCCACTCTGGGGCCCATTGATGGTGGAACTTAGGGGGTCATAATCTCTCCTTCAATGAGAAAAAGGAAGGTTCGATAGGTTTTTTGTCCCCTTCCTCATATTAGAGAAGGTGGGCAGTGACACAACACAAAAACGTGGGTGATCCGAATAAGGTTAAAAACCAGAAAACCATAATAAAAATAGGTATGAAAATGGAAATTGGTTTCATCAAAAATTATGGTTAAGGAATAAAATTTTATTTTAAGATCATTTTTTCTAAAGTTGATGAACATTCATGAGAAGGTATACATACTTCATTTCCTTCTATTTTATAAGAAAAATCTCATCCATTGGTTTTTCCTTGATCAATTACCATTTTATCTATTACTCTTTGATAAAATGAAAATTTCGTTATACATGATACACTAATGGATCAAAATATCTATAGAAGAATGATAAGTCAACCCTTTGATCTCCATTTTTCATCATAACAAAATGGTTAACACATGTTATCCAATATCCATAAATCCTTATATATTTATGTAATAAATTAATCCTTAAAATATTAAAAAAAAGTTCAAATTAAACCATTTCATAAATGATTAGCATTATGAATATCCAAAATATTATGATCCATGTCTTTAGACAAAAAGTCACTAAATTTACAAAATGAATTGATCATTAATTAGTTCCAATGTAGTCAGTAATATCTTTTTACTTTGTCCATTTCAATAATCACTTGATCCCATGTTCTTTATCTTCACCTAAAGAATTTATTAATGGTTATATTTTCCTCAATAATTTCATTTACGTAATGTTAAAAATGCCACTTAATTAATCTTTTTTGTGTCCCTTCAACATTTGACCTAAAATAATTAATGAAATAGTATGATAGTACATTCATTATATATTTTATAATTCTTATGATGAGAATTTGATCAATAAAATAGTTTTATGACATAATCCAAGGGTCAAAATACATAATAAGATTAATCATTCCACTTCGGTTGTATCAATAGAATAAGATTTACCTTGATCACTTAGCTTCATCTATGTTATATTCTATTTACATTTAGAGAATTAATTTGTGTGGAATTCCATCTACTTACATTTGAAACACTAAAAAAATATGTTTTATTTATCCTAAATTCAATATTTTTCTCATGAAAATATTATCTACACTTATAAAAAACTCCCAATGTCTTAAATAATTTCCCATGGTGATTATTTTTGAAACTTCCCGGTCCCGGGTGCCACTCAATGGGTACCCCGAAGCCAGTTCGCCTCAAGACCTCAGGCGCATTTCCCCAAATGCCAGAGGCGGCCGACTAGCAGTGAGGGCCCAGGTCTGATTGTGGGGAAACTATGCCTTCATTTGTCAAAGTGTAGCGCAACAGAATTTAAATAAATCATACAACGACAGAGGAAGCAGTAAACCATACACAACGAAAACAAACTACAACAGTGGATAAAACCAACAGTATATCAATCATGATTCTACATGTTTCAAGTTCTAATATCATGTTCTAATAAAAAAGCCAGAACATGTTATACATCAATATAGTACAACAACATACAAAGCATAGCAAGGAAAGAAAAATAGCTGGCAGTGGTACCGCGAGCCTAGGCTCCGTCCCATGCCCTCCTACTCCTCAGCAACAGTCAAGTACCTGTATAGGGACTCTTGCCCCTATCTACACCTGAAAACGTAATCTGTTTGGGCTGAAAAGTGTAGCCCAAATAGGGTGGGAGAAATATATCTCAGTATGCACCCACCAAAGGCATGTGTCCAACTGCGTGTAAGCCTGAAACAATAGTGTGCAATAGTAAAATGCAAGAAAGTAAGCAGTACAAAAAAGTAACTAACATAAAAATTAATTTTACATTTTATTATTCATTTAATTTAGTTAATTTAGTAAAATTCTTATTCGCAATAGCACCAAGCCCTCAGGCCAACCATAACCGTGCCCTCATGCTAAAATAGTAAACAACGCCCTCAAGCTTTCCCTCAGGACATAATGAATCTTGCCCTCAGGAATTTCCCACAAGAGTATCAGAATCTCTCCCTCAGGAATACGAAGTGTCACCCTCAGGCAAAGAATTCAAGCCCTCAGGCACAAAAGGTTTCCCTCAGGAGAAATAGAACGTCACCCACCGGCTAAAGCAGTCACGCCCTCAGGCTAATCACAATAACGCCCTTAGGATAAATAGGTAATCGGGCCATGCCCATCATTTTAAAGCAGTGAACATGCAATTCCTCTCCAGGAAATTCTCTTATTACCACTTTAAAGGCATACCCTCAGGTATCCTGACCAAACGGCTAAATAGTGAAACACACCCCTGGGGTGGTTCCGGATCAAAGAAATGATCCTAACCATCATTTTATTATCACTATTTAATCACCTATGCAATTCTAGGCATTAAACATAGCAATGGCCTCAGCCACACGACAACCCAACATGGGTTCGTGGCACAAAGACACACAAAAAACGCATTACAGTTGGAAAATAAACACAAAGCCACCTACCTTATGCACCAACGAACGTTACACCCGAACACCGACTCCAGAAATGCCCAAGAAGGTTGTAGATCTTACGAAGAACAAAAACCATTCAAACGTAAATAACATCCCCTCGGGAAATAATTGGTATGAACGGTAGCAGGAGATGAGAGGGCTTACTCGTGCGGTTCCAACAAGATCCTCCGAAGCAGAATCAGATTCAAGACGAACACCTGGCGGATCTTCCAAGGGTCGGTCGTCCTCCTTGGCTCCACAATGGCTCAAATGCCTCCTCTGCCAAATGAGGAGGGTACTGCATATTTTATGTCGAAAAAAACAATGTACACGGCGTGTACTTATGAGAACACGGCATGTACTTCTTTCATTTAACTATTCATTTGGCGGCACCGCCACACTGTTCTTCCGTTGACATGAGTACACAACATGTACTCTAATGTAAACGA
Organism: Viscum album; assembly: GCA_963277665.1. NCBI lineage: Eukaryota > Viridiplantae > Streptophyta > Magnoliopsida > Santalales > Viscaceae > Viscum > Viscum album. The sequence goes on from OY728146.1 coordinate 1,183,470,085, forward strand.
CATGTACTGTTGCCCAGTTGTCAGATGCTCCACCGCCTTACTGTTTAGGCCTTCCGACTGACTACACAGCGTGTTAGGTACCACTACATGGCGTGTAGTCGGTTCCTACACCCTTCATCACCAGAATGGATACACGCCTCGTGTACTCATCCCCATACGGCCAGAAGTACATGGCGTGTGGAAAAGGTACACGGCATGTAATTCCAAAATTTAGGATTTTTCCCCATTTTCCATATTTTCTAAAAAACACTTAAGGAAATGGAAAAAAGAAGAAGCCTGTACCTTAGAAATAAGAACTGGGTTCTTAAAAACTTCCCCCCTTGCAGCAATTCGTCCCCGAATTACCCTTCCCAGGGTGGCGAACATAAAGCTCATAACAGCTCTGCCCACTGAGCACGTACGTCGGCCTCCCGCTACCAGGTCTCGTTCATCAATTAGCCATGCTGCCATAGCACCCGTACGAGAGGAACAGAGCGGCCTCAGAGAACCTTCGCGCTCCTATCAATGATATGAATCAGAAGCTCCTCAAAGGACGCATCTGCTTCCAGCTAAACCTCCTCTGGCTGAAAGGTGTGAGATGGCTCTTAACAGTAGCGATGCAACTAGGACACATCGAAGACGTCGTGCATGGATAGGTACCGTTGTGGCAACTACAACTGATAGGAAACCATCCTAACTCTCTCCAGAATCTCAAATGGTCCCACATACCTTGGCTAAATCTTACCCTTTCTCCTGATCCGCTTGTGTCCCAGCCTCGGCGAAACATGCAAGAAAACCTGATCCCTGACCACGAACTCCAAAGGTCATCTGCGGCGATTTGTATAAGACTTCTGATGAGACTGCGTAGTAGCCATCCACTTTCGAATCAACTGACCTGCTCAGATGTCTCCTTCACGATTTGTGGCCCCAGTAAAGCTACATCACCTGCCCCTAACCAGCACAAAGGTGATCGTCATGGCCTACCATATAAAGCCTCATATGGTGACATCTCAATAGTCGTCTGAAAACTATTGTTATAGGCAAACTCTACTAAGGGTATATGCTTCTCCCAAGAGCCCCCATTGTCTAGGACGCATGTGAGCAGCATGTCCTCTAGCACCTGTATCATTCGCTCTGACTGGCCATCTGTTTGAGGGTGGTATGTTGTGCTCAGAAGCACCTGTGTACCCAGAACCCTCTAAAAACTCTTCCAAAAACGAGATGTAAAGCTGAATTCCCTATCTGAAATGATAGAATGAGGGACCCCATGATGACGTACGATCTCTCGGATATACATTCTTCCGAGCTCGTCCACACCGATGGTCTCATTGATCAGAAAGAAGTGAGATAACTTCGTTAGTCTGCCCACAACAACCCACATGGCGTCATTGCCACGAGGTGACCTCAGAAATATCGTCACAAAATCAATTGTGACATCATCCCATTTCCACTCTGGAATGGGTAACAGCTGTAACAGCCTAGCTGGCCTCTGGTGCTCTGCCTTCACCTCCTGACAGGTGGTACACCTCGTAACAAAACTAGATATCTCTTTCTTCATACCCGGCCACCAGTACTGATGCCTCAAGTCATGGTAAATATTGGTATCCCTGGGATGAACTGCACAAACTGAAGAATGAAACTCCCACATCAGCTCCTTGCGTATATCCCCTGGAACCCATACTCGTCCATGGAAATGAGAAACCTCATCATAGCCTATCGTCCAACTGGGAGGAGGGTCCTCACTTGCCACCGACTCCCATTGAACTAAGACTTCTGAATCTGATAGTTGTCTCATCCTCACTATGTCCAGGACGGTAGATGTCACAGATAAAGAGGAATGACAAGTCTTCCCCTGACAGTCATGCACCTCCAGATTCATCTTTGAGAAAAAATCCATAAGCTCCCACTCACCACTGGCCTCCTGCACTGCCTGTATCTGAGACTTCCTGCTCAGTGCATTAGCTACTTCATTACCTTTACCAGGTGTGTAGGAAAGCCCAAAATCAATGGACTGTATGTACTCAACCCACCTTCTCTGCCTCAGATTCAGGTCACACTGACTAAAGATATACCTGAGACTCTTGAGGTCGATGAAAACCAGAAAATGCTTTCCCAATAGATAATGTCTCCAACATCACAATGCATGCACAATTGCAGCCAACTCGAGATCATGAATCGGGTAATTCCTCCCATGTGGCCTCAACTGCCGAGACACCTACGCAACAACTCGGTCGCCCTGCATCAAAACAGCTCCCAGCCCAGTCCCTGATGTGTCGGAGTAAACTGTATAGATCTTCCCCTACTCTGGGTGTATCAGGATCGGTGCTGATGTCAACCTTCCCTTCAGGTTCTGAAAAGAGGTCTCGCAAGCTTCTGACCAAACGAACTTCACACCCTTCTTAGTCATACCCGTATATGATGCGGCTAAGCGGTAGAAGTCATGTATGAAGCATCTGTAGTAACCAGCCAGCCCTAAGAAACATCATATCTCAAACACGCTCTTAGGATTCTCTGGGGAAACTAATGCTCTCACCTTCTCTGGGTCTACTGCAACTCCTGCCTCTGAGATGATATGACCCAGGAAGTGAATCTGGTCCATCCAAAAGTGTCACTTCGAGAGCTTTGCATATAGAAAATTCTCTCTCAGTGTAATCAATACGATCTCAAGATGGGTGTCATGATCATGTCGAGTGTTAGAGTACACAAAGATGTCGTCCACGAATACCACTAAAAAAGAATCAAGATATAGATGGAACACACGATTCATCAGAGCCATGAAAACTGCTGGCACGTTCATGAGTCCGAACGGCATAACCAAGTACTCGTACAGACCATATCTGCTCTGAAAAGCTCTAAGCGGTATATCCGATGGTCTCACACACATCTGATGATATCCGAATCTCAATTAAATCTTTGAGAACACTCGTTCTCTGCAAAGCTGATCAAACAGATCATCTATCCTTGGTAAGGGATATCGGTTCTTAACCGTCAACTGGTTCAGCTTACAATAATCCACAGAAAGTCTAAGGGTACTATCCACCTTTTTTGCAAAAAGGACCGAAGAACCCCAAGGAGAAGTAATGGGTCGGATAAAGACCTTTTCCGGTAACTCCTCTAACTACCTCTTGAGCTTTTGCAACTCAGGCGTGGCCATCATATGAGGAATGGACACCGGTGCTGCACCTGGAATGAGATCAATAAGGAAATACACCTCACGCACCAGAGGTAGACCTGAAAAGTCATCTGGGAAGACATCCTTGAAACGCTCAACAATTGGATGGAAATCTGTCTGACAAGTCCCCTAATCGTCCATATATTAGCTCGCTATCTAGGCTGTGACTCCACCTCACCCATGATGCTCTGGTCTAGCTCAACTTGCCTGAACATCCCATTCACCCTTTTATAGAAACTCTCCACCCTCTAGTGACGTGAAACTCACCCTGCGACGATAGCAGTCTACAAAGTTTTGAAAGGGAACCAACCAGTCTATCCCGAGAATGACATCATATCTCTTCATCTCCAAGACATAGAGGTCCCAAAGTAAGTGACACCCTCCAACCTCAAGGGGCCACTCTATGCAGTGATGTACACTAGCCATCATAGTCCCCAACGAAGTGTATAGTGTTAAGATATCAGAAGAATAAGAAACACAGATCCCAAGGCTCCCCACAACGGGCATTGATATGAAAATATGTGTAACACCCCTATAAAAAAACTTAATATTAAACAGAAGCTTCTATAATAGTACCTCTGACTGTAGAAGGTCAGGGATCCTCCTCCTGCTGGGTCTGTTGCATTGCATATGCCTGCCCAGTGTTGTGGCCCTGCGACACAACCTGGCTATCCTGAGCTGTACAGCACTACTGCCTCTGCGATCCTGGTGTATGGCTACCATGACCACGACCACCATCTCGGCCTGCATGCCCTGACGTATTCTAGTTCCCCGACTGGTAAGAAGCCACTGGTCCTGCTCCCGCATGTGGAGTCTGCACCGAACCCATCTCACTAGCCACTGGTAGAAACACCCTACAAAAGCGTTGTAGATGACCCATCTTGCCGCAAGCTCGGCACTCCACTGGGTCTCGTGGACATTGCGGCCTCTTGTGTCTCTCTCTACCATACTGGTAGCACCTAATTGGGCCACCTTAAGAAGCTTCCTAGATGGTAATGCCACCCTGAGAGAAGTCCATCTGTCTCTTCCTCTTGCCAGTAGAAATAGTACCAGCAACTGGTGCAGAACCGCCCTGTCCCACACCACTAGATTCCCACAGGTTCCTCTTAGAACTCAGATCCTGGTTTACAATATCATGTACTGAAGGAAACCTAAAAACATTCACCAACACTCAGATGTCATATCTAAGACCATCATCAAAACGTCTGGCTCTCAACGTGTCATCACCCACAAGCACATGTGCAAAACACTGAAGCTCCATAAAACGAGCAAAATACTCCATCACCGACATAGCTCCCTACTGCAGATTCATGAACTCTCGAGCCCTATATGCCCTCAGCGTCTCGGGAAAGAAGAAGTCAAAGAAGACTGCTTGAAAATCTTCCCATGTCGTGTCTCTGTAATGCTGTGACTGGGTGGTAATATCCCACCACCTCTTGGCAGAATCACACATCATGTAAGTTGCGATCTTGACCCTTCACCCTGAGGGCGTCTCAAGATGCTCGAAAATAGTCTGCAATGACCCTAGCCAAGACTTCGTAGCATGTGGTCCTCCATCCCCTGAAAACATAGGTGGATGCTGCTACTAAAAGATACGTGTCATCTTGGCCATAGACGTGGAAGCCTGCGGTGCTCCCTTAAAAGTCTGCATGAACCGCATAAATCCTTCATGGAACTATGCCTTCGCGCCTGTGTCTGGTATAATAGCTGGCGCCGCATCTGGCTCTCCTGGTGGATCAACTGGTAGCCCATGGCCCACCATATCTGGAGTATAATCGTCGCCGCTCTCTTGGAGAACAACTCGCGGTCGTCTAGGTGGCATGACACTACATGTTTAAAATCACCCCTCAGATTCAAGATTATTAAGACTGAAACGATGGAACCACAAAGGAACAAGAGGAAGAAGGCATTTCAAAATTTTCAAAACAAGAATACACAGCGTGTATACTAACTACACGGTGTGTACTTGACTTCTCTTCCCCTTCCCGAGTCCTTACACACGGCTACGCGACACGGCTTCCATCGAACAAAACTACACAGTGTGTATAATATCTACACGGCATGTACAGTGTTATTTTCCAACTGCCTGTGTTGTCTATGACACGGCCGACTACTCGGCTTGATCCTACATGGCGTGTTACACTAGCACACAGCGTGTACACCACCCTATTTCCCAGCCACACAACTAACTCCACACGGTTTGTCCTCTGACAAGACTACACGGCGTGTCCTACATGTACACGACATGTTCATGGATAGGTGACACCGGCCTTTGTTGTTAGTTACATGGTCGAGTCCCCAGGACACACTTCACGGCGTGTCTATAATTGACACGACATGTTATTTCAAGGATTTCACCGACCCATGGTGTTAGTTACACTGCCGAACTCTGGGTCACACTACAAGGCGTTTCCATTCGGACATGGCGTCTTTTACCCATGCCCTGCCCTACCCTGTATCGCCGCCCACATGGTTTGTGACACGGGAAGAGACTACACGGCGTGTACTCAGGGTACACGGCGTGTACTAAAAATGTTTATATTACTTCCCGAACAAAAGAGTATACATGGTGTGTATGAAAATACTATATGGCTTGTATACTAGGTTTCCGAACATTATGCCCCAAAAACATACCCGGAACCCAGAAAATAGTGAAAAACGACACCTAAGTATCAAATTCTGACCCGTGGGGGCCCATACTCCCCACGAATCAAATCTTGACATCTTATATGTGTTATATCCAATAAATAGTCAATGATCCACCAAATTCCGGTCAATGGGGGCCCATAATCCCCAAAAACCAAAGTTTGGCTTCCATTCTATAAACAAGATCAAAAAAAAATACCATATCACAAGGCATGTATTTATCAATCAGCTATCACAAAAACATGCTTTATTAGCACAAAAACTATCACAACAACATGAAAATTCTAATGCACCTACATGGCATGGAAACAATGCATGGCATGTGATATCTAGAATGTGCCTATATGATTCATGAGATGGAATACCCTCATCTCATTGGGTAGAAACTAAATAGAACCCATAAATAAAATGTAATCTGCACAATCTCAAAGTGCGTCACCCAACGGTGAAAACATATCAACTGTAAAATTTAAAAATCAAAAGAATTTAAAATACGAGGTAGACTGGATTTTCCCTGTAAACGGGTTAGCTATGCCCAGTCACAGCTTATTACCAACTATCGTTCATCCTATCCCTGACTACGGCTCCAAATAGTAAGTCAAAGAAAAGAACCTCCTCTGATACCACATTGTAAGTTCCCGATCCCGGGTGCCACTCAACCGGTTCCCCGAAGCCGGTTCGCCACAAGACCTCAAGACCATTTCCCCGAATTCCAGAGGCTGCCGAATAGTAGCGAGGGCCCAGGTCTGATAGTGGGGAAACAATGCCCTCATTTGTCGAAGTGTAGTGCATCTGAATTTAAATAAATCATACAATGACAGCAGAAGCAGTAAACCATACACAATGGAAATAAACTACAGCAGTGGATATAACGAATAGTATATAAATGATGATGCATCATGTATCAAGTTCTAAGATCAAGTTCTATGAAAACAGCCAGAACATGTTATACATCAATATAGTACAACAACATACAAAGCACATCGAAACAAGAAAAATATCTGGCAGTGGCATCGCGAGCCTAGGCTCGGTCCCATGCCCTCCTACTCCTCAGCAATAGTCAGGTACCAGTATAGGGACTCTTGCCCCTATCTACATCTGTAGAAACGTAATCTGTTTGGGCCGAAAAGCATGTCCCAAACAGGGTGTGAGAAATATATCCCACTAGGCACCCACCAAAGTCCCATGCCAACCTGCGTGTAAGCATGCAACAATAGTGTGCAACAGTAAAATGCAATAAAGGAGTAATAAAAAGTAACTAACATAACAATTAAATTTCTATTTTATTATTCATTTAGTTTATTTAATTTAGTAACATTATTGTACTCAACAACAGCAATCCCTCAGGCCCACCAGAATCGTGCCCTCAGGATAAAATAGTAAACCACGCCCTCAGGCTTACCCTCAGGCCATACAGAATCTCGCCCTCAGGCATTTGCCTCAGGAGTATCAGAATCTCACCCTCAGGCATACGATGTGTCGCCCTCCGGCATAGAAGTCAATCCCTAAGGCACGAAAGGATTCCCTCAGGCGAAATAGAATGTCACCCTCAGGCTAAAACAGTCACGCCATCATGCTAATCACAACAACGCCCTTAGGCTAAACAAGTAACCGGGTCATACCCTACATGTCAATGTAGTGAACAAGAAATTACTCTCAAGGAAATTCTATTATTATTACATTAAAGGAAAACCCTCAGGTATCCTGGCCAAATGACTAATTAGTGAAACATACCCCTGGGGTGGTTCCAGGTCCAAGAAATGATCCCATCTAGAATTTTATTATCACAATTTTATCACCTATGCAATTGTAGTTATTAAATATAGCAACGACCTCATCCACACGACACCCCAACATGGGTTCGTGGCATAAAGATGCACAAAAACGCATGACAGTTGGAAAAAAATAAAAAAATCCACCTACCTTATGCGCCAACGAACGTTATACCCCAACGCCAACTCCATAAATTCCCACGAACGACATAGATCTGACTAAGAACAAAACCCATTCAAACGTAAATAACTTCCCCTCGGGAACAAATTGGTAAGAACGGTACCAGGAAATGAGTGGGATTACCCGTACGGTTCCCACGAGATCGTCCGAAGCCGAATCAGATTCCAGACAAACACACAGTGGATCTTCAAAGGGTCGGCCTTCCTCCTTGGATCCACAACAGCTCAAACGCCTCCTCTTCCAAATGAGGAGGCTACTGCCTGTTTTAATCTGAAAAAAACTAAGTATACATCACGTACTTCTGAGTACACGGCGTGTACTTATTTCATTAAACTGTTCATTTAGCGGCACTACCACATTGTTCAACCATCGACACGAGTACACGACATGTACTCTAAAGTACACGGCGTGTACTGTCGCCCAGCTATCGGATGCTCCACCGCCTTACTGTTTAGTCCTGCCGACTGACTACATGGTGTGTAAGGTACCACTACACGGCGTGTAGTCAGTTCCTACACCCTTTGTCGCCGGCATGGCTACACGCCCTGTGTACTCATCCCCACATGGATAGAAGTACACAGCGTGTGAAAAAAGTACATGGCGTGTAGTTCCAAAATTTAGGATTTTTCCCCATTTTCCATATTTTCTCAAAAACACTTAAGGAAAAGGAAAAAGAAGAAACTCGTACCTCAAAAATAAAAACCGGTTCTTACAATTTTCATAGTTATCACATGTGGGAAAATAATTCTTTCACTTATTCCATATATATGTTATTTTCTATATCATCCTCCTCTCCTCTTTCTTAATTTGTAATCCATTACACTTGTATAATTATTTCCATTTAATGAGATCACATAAAAATACACTATTGTATAAAGAAAATATTTGGTAGACCAGTGTCATTTAAATACATAGCTTATTCCATTGAACGTAATGTTAAATATTTCACACCATGTTGTGTATAGAATCCATAACACACCTAGATAACCTCATATAGATAGCTTAATATTCTGAAAAAAAATTAATATTTCTCTTCCATTAGGCTCAGGAACAAACTCTTCATTTCAATTTGTTTCTCATAAGATTAATGTCTGTCAAATAATGTATCCATAAAAGGCAATACATTCCAATATTTCTATTTCATATTCCTCCCTACTATTCTAGATCAATGTCCACCATTGATCAACATACCTTTTGAGGAAATACAGAAATAGTTAACCTTTTACTTTTTTCCACATCCCAAACCATACATTTCTTCTCTGATGAATTAATTAATTACACTACTTTGACTGGATAAGTATTCCCACTAAATAAAGGGGGATTCTATCACATAATTCAATCAATCATTGGATAATCGAACTATGGAACATGTTTTTTCACCTAAGGAATTTTATTTATCATATATCGATTAATCTCCACTAATATATCCAAAATTTTCATAGTTGCAATAAAACATATATTAGATTTCTCATTAGGGAAACCCCTATATTATCCTTTGTGTATTTTTACCCTTCATCCTTCTAGGTGTTATCTCTAAACAATAACATATACTAGATTAGAACATAATATTATGAACAATGTATAATTCTAAATATGGTGTAACACTTGGTATAAATTTTAATTTATGATTTTTAAATATAAAAATAAAAAAGGTGTTTTTGGGGGGATATCACTATATTGAAATACCTCATAACAGTTGCAAGTGAAATTCGGAATAATCATAAGAATATCTCTTTGGAGTGTCTAACATACGGTATAGTAAGGAATATTTTCAAGTACCAATTAATGTCTATGTAAATCCTAACACTCCTTTTATAGAGTTATTACCCCATGATACCTCTTTTCAGTAATCACATCCAAGTGTAGTTCCTAGAATGTGATGTATTTTTAGGAAGAAATATACAATATATTCCTTAGAAGAACATTAAGAAGTACCTATATATATATCCTATAATTATATCCTATGTCTATATTCCCTAACCTCTATTTTCATAAATAAATTTCCTATGGATTCTATAAATCTTCCTACAATGCCAACTATAGCAACCTCAACACCAATATTATGGAGTTAGTTCCTGATACTATTAAATTGGCGTAAGATAAAATTAATCACATCCCTAATAAACAAATAGATTAATAGACTTGGTAAAATAGATAAAAACATGAGTCTGAAATCAAAATTGTATATAGAAATTATAAAATAATGTTTTTAGGAGAATAATGTTATACCCTCATAAATATCGTTCCATATCATTTATATTAATCTTCATGGATTCTTATGGAAAGGAAAAATAATGGTGATATCAAATTTTCTATAAGGGTTTCGTATAGTTTAATATATCATCAATAAATGTGAAAAACCAGTATGGAAATGTAAATAACTAAACACACACTCCATTTAAGTGAATTTATTGCATGAGTAGATAACCCATAATCGATATGGAATTGTAAATAACTAAAAACATGTACCATTTTCATTTTCAATGATAATGAAATACATACATAGATAATGAAACATAAAAATATAATGGATAGTAATTACTGAACTCTGATTGAATGAAATTATAAATTATTAAATGTTATGTTTCCTAAAAAAAATTACACATTTACCATCAGGATCTATCTGCAATATAGTTAAAAACACCAGGTAAAAACCCATTTGATTTTGGAAACTGATTCATCTCATTAATGTACTGATGCATTGTGGGGATTTTGTTAACTAGTCCCTGACCCATTTTTTCATCTAAAATTCATTCCACATATATAAAATAATAAATTTAACAAATAAAAAATATTACTTATCAAATATATAATTATTGTTCTTTAATCTTGTGAATAATTGTTTTTTCTTCATGATTTAAAAAATAAAAACTCATGTTTATTATGATATTAATTATTTTTATGTTTTATGACAACATTTTATGTAATAAAACATGTTGGAAATAAATGCCTTTGTGTCTGGGAAGGACACATCGCCATGTATGAGACATCTTCAACAAATATAACCACTACCATGGTCTCAAAGATCATATACAAATATGGTTATGTATTGGATTTACCTATTAACATCACAACCCACTACCTGAATATAAATTAAAAAAAATATATTGACAAGATTCGCCGCCAGATATGTCTTAATGCAAGAACAAAGTATTGGCTATGTGTCAGAAAGGCTCACCACCAGAGTGGTGTAACCATTAATGGAACCTACTACCATGAAACAATTTGGTAATGTGTTGGAATGTATCGCCATAAGTTAGACCGACCACTATCCTAGCATGCCACTAGACTCAGACACTGCTAGACAGTAACTCACCATCAAATCAAGACACCATTCCAATGTCTCACTGCCAGTTCGAGAAAACATCATATTTTTTCAACATTATAAAGACTCACCACACCAGTTTTCTACTTATTTTAATTAAAGATCTATAATATATAGTTTATTTAATTTAATGTAATTAGGTATTTTAATGATTCTTCCTTGATTTCTCAAGAATTATGCATTAAATTTAATGTAAAAAATTTATTATGAGGTTCATCTGATCTGAATAATCCTCCATGTGGTTCCATCCATTAAATGTTGATATAGACTCCCTCATACATGTAGTGATGTTAGGAAAAAAATTTACACACACCTGAAATAACCTAAACCCTATTTAATGAACATGAAGAGTTATTAAAGGCTACATCTCACCTACACATGATTGTGATAGTGGATAAAAATGGACCTTACAGCCCTATAATAAGACAACAAAGAGTTTACAACTCACTATTCAATAGAATGTTTTTGAAACTCGTCTGGATTCGTAGTTGAAATCACACCTACAATTCAAGAGCTAAAAAATTTAATATACCAATAAATACTATCCATTTATATATTTTATTTTCTTAGTATTTTTATTTATCCATATATAATGAGGTGTGTATGAATATTATGTTTTATAAAACACAAACTATCACCTACAATGAACTGGAATATACATTGATTTCTTTTCAATTCCTTTTACTATTGTTTCCCAATTATTTTGGTAGAGGTATGGGAGTGGAATAAATATTCTTTTTTTACTTCCATGGTTACTATAGAGGTTAGTTGGTGTGGATCTGATAGTTGAGTTACTCTTTTATACCCGATCTAGGTTATGGATAAAAGCTTATATCTATAAAAACTGCATAGAAACAACTGATTTCTAGGTGGAGAGGACTATGATTCATCTTGAGACTAACCACATTGTGTTAATTTTTACAATGATTTCTTTATTTATAGTAAATTAAAATAGATTATTAAAATATAATTCAAACCACTACTTTGATAGTTTCTTTTAATAAGTGTTTATATGAGGATTTTATTTAGTACATTTATTTCATTGGTTAAAGTAATATTGAATATTATCTTTAACTGAGACCTGATAAATAATTGAGAATTTTTTTCATATATAATGTCTTAAATGAATCTATGTTTTTACTAAATACGTCATATTTAAATAAATTGGTGGATTTTATTTAAATACAATTTTAACAGAAATTTTTTTTGGGTACTCCATTCACCACCCCCTTTTGAGAAACTGACTTCAAAAAAATTATGCAAGTTATTAAAATATAGAGTTACCAAATTCATTCATATAATATCTTACATAACCATTTCATTACATCTCTTCCTCCATTCATCAATAATATTTCATTATTTTTAATGTTTTTAGTGTTTACTACCATACTTTCTCTTGCAAGTGTGGTGAAGAATAATCTCATTCTCATAAATAGTCTATAGCTTAAACATCTGAAAAATTATCATAATGACATAATTATTATATTAATTAACAAATTATTACTTTTTAATCTAATGATGGATGAATGTTATGAAAAATGAATTTTTTTATGATCATAGAGATAGTAGGTCGTTCATATACATGAGTGACATTTCCATTTTTCAACCATCATTATGGAATAGAGTTATGTAATATTTATCCATTATAGAATTTTCATAATAACATTAATATCATGTTTTTACTTAAATATATTATTCAATTGGTATGTTGATAAAAATATATTTGAATCACTTCGTGAAGGTGATAGAACACACGTATACGAACAATGTTATCATCATTCACTATGTTAAGAGGTATGAAAAAAATGAAACATTATCTTTCCAGAGTGATACATATGTCATTATTAACACACTAATTTCATTTATATATCATATATTTTTTGTTTATCACCTTTCATGTGAAGAATTAGTGGGAGACAAATCACATCACTTAGCAGGGTTGTAGTCTTCTGTTCACACAAGAAATAAAATCATGTCTCTTATAAAATAAATTTTAATAATTTATATTTTATGAAATGAAAAAAAATGTATAATAATTTTACATTGATTATATATATATATTTGTGTGATTTTTAACCCCCGTAATGCCCCTTGGGAGGTGGTATTGGGAAAACGATTGATATTGGTTCTGTGAGGCAGTAGTCTTCCAAACACATGAACGATGATTTTCGGGCCATTTCATGGGAGTGGGTATGGTTTTATATGATAAAATCACTATACCAACATCATATTATAGGGATTATACAATTATATTATGTCTTCTTGGGTTAAAAAAATTAAATTCGATTGAGAAATAATAAAAATAAACATGCTCGTTGAAGAACATCACCCCTTCTCCAGGTATATTCCATTAGTTTATAATAAAACATTCCTTGGATGGATTTAATTTATAAATAAGGATTATAATATGAGGGTAAGGATGTTTTTAATTTATTTGGGAAGGTATTGTATGACCCAGATTTGTTGAGATTTTTGTAGAAGGTTTCGAGTGAGTTTTCTTTTCTTGTTGAGCATGAGTAGCATTTCTCTAAATACCCAAGATTATTCAAATTTGGGAGGTAGATTTTACATTTATATGAACCAATATTTATAATTTATGGGTTTTATGGATGAAATGGCTCATCCACACCTCCAATTATCTATAAAAACATTTTTTAAACCATTTTTGGTTAATAACAATGTTTTGTTATTTTTACCATTTTGTTTTTTCACTACTGTAAATAGTTTTCGAACATAGCCATTTTATCCATAAAGAATTAATTAAAGTTATAATTATTGGAATATTTTGACCCACATATTATTAATATTATATCTAGTTTATAAAATAAAAATACAATGTTGGTTAGAAATTAATTTTACCAGAAGAACATGTAACCTTCAAAAACACTACCTAAACACTAATCGTGCCTTCAAATTTTTTAATATTTTGGGTTCAATATGTTCATTATAATAGATAAATTGGTAAATTAAAGGAAAATGTATTATCTTTACTAACATTTATATAAAACATGGAAGAGTATAGGATATCCAGAAAATTTAGATCATTTAATTAGATATAATATATCATAAAAATCATTAATATCAATTTTGATATTATTCAATTACACCGAACATAAAAATGTCATGAAACTAATTGAATTATAATATATTATGTTCATACCTAGGAAACATGATATATTTGTCTAGATAATAATTTATCACAATAATTCAATCAATTTACTACACTTTTATTATTTTTAGTTTCATTAATTTTATAAAATTATTAACTAAATAATTGATACATTGATCCTTCTTATGTATTTTACATAACTAGTTCATCTCTAAAAGGTAAATATAAAAAATTAGAAAAATAATAACTTATTTTAATTTCAATATAATATTTATAAATTATCCAATATAATTTTTACCCCTATCCCAAAGAATTATATATATTAATATGAAGAAACTTATCTATTTTTTATCTTTTTCGTTACTTAACTTATTATATGGCTCATATTAAATGGAATTTGTTATTTAATTTCCATATTTAATACTATTTTTTAAAATGTTTTTAAATAAACACATTCAAAAAATATAAAATATTTTAGGCTATTTTCACTCTTATCCCTCAATTTTGACCCCACAATAAACTCAATTTTACCAAAATAGTGATAATTAATTTTAACTACATTCACTATTTATTTTTGGAAAAAACATTACCGTATTAGATAATAAATTTTATTATTATTAAAAATATAGAATTAATTTTCCAAATTAAACTCACATAATTGGTATAATTTAATTTAAAATTAATCCTACAGACGTGATGTGAATGTGGTTTTTGAATGTGAAAATGGTAAAATGGTTACTACATTTTCATTCCAAAATTAAAAATGACAATTATTGTAATAAATTATATTTTATTAATAGAAATGTATTTTAACAATTTTTTATTTAAAAAAATGAAATTAAAATTTTAAAATATAAATTATTTAAATTGAATGTATGTTTTCAATTAAGATTCATTATTTTTTTACTATTCATCCAAAAAATGAAACTTTTCAAATATAAAATAAAAAACTCACCCAAAATAAATTTTGATATTCTAGTGTAACAGAAGATGTTTATTTTTCCATATAAAATTTATTAATGTTCAAAAAAAATTATTTCCAATTACATGTGCAAAGAGCTAGTAATAAATATTTTAGACAAAAATTTTGTTTTTCAGAAAACATTTATTTATCATTTAAATTATACTTATTTTATTACAAATAAATAGACAGTGAATGAAACATTGTAAAATATATTTTTTTATAATTTATTTTACACTATTAATTCACGCCATTCTAATTATAGTTGATAACTATCATAATATATAAAAATATTAATACTATATTATTATCTTATAAAACTCAGTCTTGTAGGTAAAGTAAGATATCAAAGACATTTTTTGTCTTGGGTAATGAAAACTAACTATTTATTGTTTGTAATATAAACTACCCTATAAAAGTTTATTCATTTATAATTTTCAGGGTTTTACAACAATAATCTAATAGATTATTGGGTTTCATTTAAACCTTGTTCTGCCCACATTACATGTTATCGATGAGATTGAATTTATTTAAAAAATATATATCACAATGTCTTAAGGTGGTATATTATATTATATTCTTGTAGTCTTCTATAATATATTCAATCAAACATGGTGTTCCTATTATAAAATCTTAGTGTTTTATATTCCACTACACTTAAATAAATTACATCCTCGTAATTTAATCGTGATAGTAGTAATCAAGGAACTAACATATAATAATACATTCTCAAAATCCTATATCATGGAAAGGGTTAATATAAAATCCTATTAATAAGATAGAAAAGGAATTGTGTTGGTTACATTGAATAATCACATAACTATGTTTCTATATAGGAGGAAATTAGTGGGAAATTAAAATATAAATGGGGAGAAAAGTGGGGTTCCCAAATAATGATGGAGAGTGAAAAATGATATTGATTACATGAAAATGATTGATTAAGATAATGTGAAAACCCCACAAAACCATTAATCTGTTATGAGTGAAAATTCAATTTGATTCATCAAATACAGAATTACTAACATAATTTTTTATTTTAATATACTTTTCATATTTTTTAAGAATTCTATTATAATTTCAATATAGAAAAACAAGAAATATACATACAATTAAATCATTTAGTAATTTATAAATCAATTCTTAATTCATATCTTACTCGAATAAAATAATATCAGATAAAAAAAATTATACCTAAATCACTAAAATTAACATCCAATATATCATTAGATGAATAAAAGAATAACAATTCATTCCTCCTTTATCTTAATATTTTCCAAAACAGAAATAGTTAGAACAAATTCTCTAATATTATTTAAGTCCAACATAATCCATTTCATAATTTTTCTACCTTAATAATCATAAAAAATATGTCTTCTCAAAATAAAATTCAATTAAATTATAATAAATTTCACTAATCAAACATTATATTACCTAGGTAATATAAAGTAGCTCATAATGTCACATTAAAATGTGTTAATACCTTCATGACCATAAAACCATAATGAAAACATTAATTCTGAGAAAAATAAAATCTATTGTTTTCAGATGTGTTCAATAAATATAAACATGAAGTAAACTCTAGAAAAGATAAATTAAACCATAAAATCACTAACCTATTTCAAAATCACCAATATTATCTTATAAATATATTATTATGATTATTAGTTAAATAATGATGAAATATTAGTTTTTATCTTCCATTAATTTTTTTTTCCAAAAAGTAAAAAATAAAACAGAATCAATTTTCTTGGTCATTGGTATAACTCAACATATTCTCTAGAATTCATAATGATAAAATACTGCTATAAAATCCTTATAAAATTCATATTACTTATAACCATAATTTCATAGATAAAATAATCTTATAACATTAATCATGATTCCAAACATAAGAACAGTAATCATTAATCATCATTTTTATACCATTAACTAGTTTTCATTATCTTACTCCTTCATACCTCCATCCTTCAATATGTTATTTTTAGTCAGTTCATCATAAATAATATAAACACTACTCATATAACCACATTTATTATCCTCATAATCAATAAAACTAGGACATCGATTAAAATAATTCCCATACATTTCAAATTTAAAACATTCAACTTCTAATAATACCCTAGTGTGACCATAATACTCATAAATTAAATTAACTAAACATTTAATTTTTTTCCTTTAATATACATTTTTTTCATTTTTTCATGTATAATCATTTACTTATTTCATTGAGACACTCTCCAGGGTTTATTTTATATTTACGACCAGAAGAAAATCAACACTTGTATTCTTCATGGTCTACATTATTCATTATCTTTGATCACCCCATCTTTCTCTTATTTGGATAGTTCGAGAGTTTTTTAATGTGAATGTTATTAACCATATTTCATGTTAAATGATTTAGAAAATTAAAAAATATCCATTACCCTGGCCATCGTACCATTTAGTTTTTTGTATACAAAATTTATATCACATTTAATGTAAACATGGTTCATCCAACATCCATATATTGAATAAAACCATATATAACAGTGTGTGAAACATTAATTATAGAGGGAAATCATAGTCATGAATAATTGTTGATATGATTTATAAATCAGGAAACCTTCTTTTAAATATATGAAAACATAGTTATAACCTTATTAATTAATTTTTTTATATATTCACACACATTATGATGGTTTATAATGAAAATGTTAATTAACCCGTGCATATAAAATTATAGAGTGTTATATAGTGTGCAGTAAGGACCATTTTCATGAACTAGTTAATGCTAGATTAAATCTTGGCATGTGTTTTCAAACTTATTACCCTTAAGTATATCTATTCAATAACCATGTCTGATTTTACTATCCTAACATAGAAATATTACAAGGAAAAAAGTAAAATCAATTCCATAAAAATAATTTATGATTTTATTTTACACATATGATCAATATATATGAATGAGTCTTATTCCCTAATATATGATTTCATAAATCTATTTCCCACAGATTTTAATAAACTTTCTTTGATACCAACTATAAAGACATGGACCCCAGTATCCCAGAGTATTTGGCTACATTATTATGTTTGATTAAGATCCAATGAAACACATCCTAAAGTACTAAATAGTCTATTATAGTTTTTAAACTAGACACATACTTGTAATTCACATTACATCTAAAAACATAAAATCAAAAGAACTATCTAAGAGCACTATATTTTGCCTTAGTATATCGTAACATTTCTATCAGTAGACCCTTCCTGGAATATTGAAAAAAACTAAAACATAATAAATGGATGATCTCATGTTCTTAGTAAGTTTCTGTATACAATTAAAGCAATAATTAATTAAAAAAATCAATAAGAAAATGTAAATAATTAATTAACATGACATTTAACCTATAAACCAACCATAATATGTCAGAAATAAATGATAATAAAATATATCAATATAAATAATTTCATAAGCTTCATATTTATCCATGTATATTCTAACAAATCAAATAATCACTACGAAATCAATAATTGATCACATAAAGAGGGAATATATAATGCCAGACATATGAAACATAGTGTCAAGACCTTTCAGAATACAATTTTAATCTCTGGGTTAATACATATCTAATTTGGCCAATATATTTGAATCACAAAACCAAACAATGCACCATCAAGTTATTTATTCCCATGAACCACTACTCACTTCTTATTTACACTGCATTCTTCATATGAAAGGGGTGAATGATATTCAACATAATTATCCATTCTGAACAACTAACATATAAATGTTAATACATACCATAATCATATAAAAATTGTCATAAAACTTCTAGATTAATATTGTGACCAGTAATAAATTATTATATCCTCAGTAAAATTGATCATAAACCATCAAAATATAATAATAAATAGAATAAAAATACATAACAAACCCATTGGATCATAATTATAGTAACATTTGATTTCATTAATCAATATAAATACCATAATGAATTCAATAATTTTTTTAATGGAAAATAATCATCACATCCAAAACATATTTTATTCAAACTAAAAGTCCAAAAAATATTTTGAAAATACGTACCTTTTAACTTAATGTTTTAATTGTATAAATTAAGAATAAAAAAAATTATTTTTCATGATGAAATGAAATTATATTCATACCATACATGTTAAAACAATTATTTCCTTCACATTTTTAATAAAACAAAAAATATACATATTTTGAAAATGATAGGAAGATTTTTTTTAAATGAATTTTTGAAATTTTTAAAAATTTAACAAAATCTTTAATAAAAAAATTCAAAAGGATAAAATAATTTGAATACTTTTTTCTAGAAATGTGGATTTTGATGAAAAATGATTTTTGATCAATGGTATAATTAATGTTAGCTTATCTTAGAAACATTATCTCAATCATTGTAAGTACGAAGAATAATAATAATTTTATTATTAACTATTTAAGATCCAAAATAACTATATTATAATAAAACATATTGATTTTATGAAATAAATATAAAATAATTATTCATTATAGACTTAAAAAACAATCCAGAATAATAATGTGATTGTGAAATAAACCCTGACCACTTTGATAACTTTTGAATCATAATCCAAATTAAACAAATAACATCAAAATAAAATATAAAATACCAGGAAGTAAAGATTCTCATGATATAAAATAATAGAGGTAGTAATATATACACCACACAAAATAATAAGTGGTGAATATGTCATATTTATCGTGGAAGTAAAAGTGATAGGGAAAACCCTTACCTCATATTTGACTTCCTTTGTATGATTCCAAAAATACATTATAATAAACATCGGTTTATTATACATCTATTATAAGAACATAATCATATATTTTATCCCACAAAAAATTTAATTATATTCGCTTATTACACATTTTTTAACATCTCGTTGCTAAAATCATTGTTTCACATGATAATTTTGTTTTTTTCATGTATACTTTAGTTCAGTAATTTTGGCTTATTTATTTTATCCTAGATACATAATCTACATAATTTTCTTTCTTATATAAATATAATCTATATTCATTATATATGTATTTATAAAAATATATTAAATTTATAAATATAAAATATATAAAATCATTTATGAAGATGTTAGGTTGTACAATCACATCAACATTATATCCATTTTATTCAACATAAGGAAAGAAAGTAAAATAAATATTTATTGAACCTTATATAATAATTATTAATTTTATATAGTATTAAAATTAATATAATCAATCATTATTTCCATCTATTTAAAAATAAAACTAAAAATGTTCCATATTGCTACGTAGAGGTTGTAGTCCACACATATGCATGATTGACGTTATTATTTTCTAATTTATTGGATGGTAAAATGTATGAAGTGATATTATATTTTGATAATTATGTTTGGGTCATAAATATAACATGTATTCATTAATATTTTCATTACTAACTTCTATATAAAGTGTAAGAAAGAAAGGAATCGCATCACATTGTGGGGTGGTTCTCTACAATATAAACGAGTGATGTTATTATTTCCCCTCGGAATGAAAGATGACATAAAATATGTGATTTAATAATTAGATAATTATATAAAATTAATATATATCATGTATATGTATATTTTTTAATCCACGTTTATATAATTTATTTAATGCCGGTAAAGGAAAATGAATTAAATCAGTTCCTCAGGTCGTAGTCCACCATACACATGATCAACAGTTTCATTTTCCATTTTATTAATGATGATATAGATATGGATTTTTACATAAATATTTTTTTTTATAATTTTTTAAGAAGTTTTTACATTGTTAGAATTTGAATTAAAATAAATATGTGTGTTTAAGAATTTTACCTATTGTTTGGATAACGTCTTGAGGTTTATACCAAAATCCATATTATGATGGAATCATAATCTCAATAATTTTTATATGACTTGGGAAGAGATTTAATAAAATTATTTTGGATTGAATTGTTTGAAACAATGTTTTTTGGAAGTTTGGAGTGGGGAGGATTATGGGTGAACTTTTATAATTGAGGGAGATGACACAAATAACCACATTTTTTCCCAGGCTAGAATAATTTAAAATTAATCAATCTCGAACCACAAACTTTATATGGTCTAAAAATTTCCAAAAAATTCGTTTTATAAATTTTTCATTTCATTTAAACACTAAAATCATAGTTTAACCCTATTTGTAAATACATTTTTACCATAATCCCTCTAATTAATTTTTATAGTTTTCTTATTAATTATTACAAATACAATATTTTGACCTTATTATAAATATATATGATTATTATTACAAATATTGAATCCATTTTTTCAAATTTAACTCCAATAACGGGAGGAATTTAATTTAAAATTAAACTACTGATACGATGAAAGGGTACTTTTCAAAAGAGAAAATTCTCAGAAATATAAATTTTTTAATAAAATAAATCCAAATGAAATGTATTAAAAGAAAATAAATTAGTTTAAATGAATTATAATTGAACTTATTTTAATTTAAAACCAATTTTAAATATAATATTAATTTATAAATAATTTAAAAGAAATGGTATCTTCCACTAAAAATATCTAAAACTCATTATGCATCAAAAAATAAAACATTTCTGAAAATCCATAAAATTAACCTGAGGATATTTTTGAAATGTAATTTTATGAAATGAATTTTTTTCATAATTTTTTTAAAAAATTTCTGAACAATAATTTTAAATTATTTATTATAATCATGACTATTGAATCTTTCATAAAAATAGAGTATTTAGAAAAAAATAATTTCTCTTTCAAATGGTTCTTATTCTATATATAATCAAAATATAACCATTTAATTTATTTTATAAATATTTAAATCATAAAATTTATAGGTTTATGTTATTAATATTCATAATACCAATCATAATGTCTTGGAAATAATTGTAATGATAAATTATAATTTTTTTAATAGAGTATCATGTTATGTTTAATGATAGTGTAGAGTAAAACACAAGATTTTGAAAAGAATTAATTTACTAATATATATATATCTAAATGTATATATATATTAAAGTCAATAGTTTTTATATTCTCGTATAATATTGATGTTTCATGTCATAAATTTTATTGAACATGTTGTTCCTATTTTAATTTCAACTGATGTTGCGCAGTTTATTGCCTAGATGGGGCTAAATTCCGTTAAAAATTTCATCTCAAATAAGCTATTGAAATATTAATAAAAAATCCTAAACTAAAGAACTGTTTTAAAATTTTGATCCCCACTGATTATAATTTATTCTAAGTGGAAATTCCATTCAAAAAACATACAAAATTATATCAAATTTCATATGTAGCTATAATTTTTGAAATTAATCATTATAAATAACTCAGCATGAAACATCTTGTCTTTTGATGAAAATGAAAAAAAAGATATCTATTTTTAAGGATGCTCATTTTGGATATGGAGAAATTTTAATGTGTACCCACTAATATGAAATAAGGGACCACCCATATGATCTAGTAATAGGAACCGAAAAATTTAAATAATCCTGAATCTATAATGAAAATGCTATTAGCCCATTGGGTTTGCTAGAGATGTATAAACCCTACGATATGGGTACTGGATGAAGTAGAATAGAGAAAATTATTATCTTATTATCTTACCTTTACTAATAAAATATAAATAAAGAATAAAAATATATGAAATCAATATATATATATATTGGGAGATCTCCATTGGTGGGGACACTAGGTAGGTCGAATGAAAGAATATAGGATGTATTGATCAAACCTCATAAAATAGATGATTGAGAAGAATGATTATAATTTTAAATGACATTTATTCTCACAAGAATAGGAAAAACATTTAAAATATCTATAATCTATCCCTAAAAAAATTTATATCAAGATGAATCATGATTAAAAAGGTTTAAACATGCATTTTTCTAACTTTTTATAATCCTTAAATATCACTAACAAAGTGTATGGGTATCCTCACATGGTCTTCTATAGTCATTTTATACCCATGAATACTAATAGTTCAGGTTCATAAATGAACTATAATTACCTCATATGATGTTAATTCACAATTTTTTTGAACTATCATTCCAATTTACTATACCATAGGGGGCATGACTGTGAGACATCAACATAATTTCTACAAACTATGTGTAGACCATGAAAAAAAGTAAAAATCTATAAAAACAAAATGTATAAGACCAAAAAACATCAAAAATATTTATATAACATAAAATTAATTAATATAATAATATATTTAGTTACATGGTGTGTTATAACATTTTCCCATGAGTATATCCATTAACTATTTGGGGTTTAGATTTATTGTGGTCACATTAAGTTGATATCTTATTATAGGTGAGTCGGATCGCCAAGTTGTTGGAATAGTATTTTAATGTATTTTTTTATTATTGATAAGTATTCAATAATATTAAATAATTTCAATGGTAGATATTTTAATGGTGTTGTATTCTGTGATATTTGTGGTGTTAGGTTCTTTGAGATGATGATTATGTATAATGAGGATAACTAATTTTTCTTGTTATTCATTAATTGATAACTTTTTCAATTATCCATTTCTGGATTCCATTCACATGAAGTCATAGTGTGGTGAATAAATTCCATCATCTATAAATTATGATTATTTTTTATTGGTGATCGATTGAACATTCACTGGTTGATGTTTCAGGATCCCTTGTGATCTTTTTAATGTTGAAAATTGAATCACATTTTCCTATTTGTTAGGGTGTTTTGCACAAATAAGATTTTATGTTGACATATGGTGGTTCATAATGAGACCCTATTTGATATTTTCTGATTCATCATGTTATTCCAGGGATTGGGGATTAAATAGGATATCAGATCAAATTTTGAAATCTATTTGAATATAATTTTTTTAGTTTAATATTTTTACATTTTATGAAGATTTGTATCCTTGAAATTTTCTGGATTTCCCATTTCATTATTATTTATCAAAATTTTCTCAGGATTCCTTAAATATTTTCATTCTTCTAAAGAAATAAATGGATATTTAGTGTTCTTGTAGTGAAATTGATATGTATGATATAATGAATTTTAGGTGAATTTTTTTATAGACTAAATATGTAGACTAGAAGGAATGGGAACATATTAAATAGGAATGAAGATCAAGGATATTTGAATTTTTCACTATTGAGGAAGGATATGCATTCCATGATTTAAGAGGATATACTATGATAGTTATATCACATAAAAATATGTCTGTCCTTGAATATAATCATCAAGATGTCTAGATTCTCAAATTAGCATCACATACTATTGTTTTTTTCCGTCAATGAATGGGTTATGAATCAGGATGAAATTTTGAATATCATGACTATATCATGGGTGATTCATATTGAATATACTTATGGGATATTTTTTATATGGTATTTTACCATGAATCCATCTAGAGACATGTATATCGCCACATGGTTAGGCGAAGGATGTAGAAATATAACTAAATATGATTTTCATGACAAGACCATGTTATTATCTATCTATATATATGATTTCTAGGATATTATGAATGAGGAGAATTCATGATATTTCTTTATTATTGATTAAATCTAGATGCATATTTTGTAAAACAATTTTCATATCTGCATAAGGAAATATGTTAGAGAATAAAGGAGGAGGATATTGATCAGGTACTTTTGGTCTGAGATTGAACATTTTTGGAATATTTATAAAAATACTATTACCGATTCTATATAATCCAAATTAGAAGGATAAATATTGAGTATCTATAGATGAGATATGATTTTGAATATTATGGAATTAAATTGATTTATTATCTCATTTTAGTGAATAATAATATTTGACATTGTGGATTTTCATTTTGATATATATTATATTTCAAGAATGAGGCTCAAAGGGGGAAGTATTACATTAAACCTTCTATTTATTTAATTGGTTAATTTAGATAATTCATTACTTGTGTTATTTTCACCTAGATAAAAAATGATATTACTACTTTTAGATTTAATATGTGATAGATTGAAACATCATGTGTATTATATGATATCATCTTGAATCAAATGTGGAGAGCTAAAAAAAATTGAATCATATTAGAGAATCTATATAGAGGCGAAAAAACATGGTATATCAAAAAATGATATTGATATTCAAGGGACCATCATTTCTATAAAATTTTGAAAATACCCTTATGGTTAAAAATTAGAACAATCCACTCCAAATGTAGTTCATGGAGGAGAAGAATATAGTGTAACCATTTGAATAATGATATATCTTTTTATAACCTTGAATGTTTAGTTCACCATGGAAATGAGTTATTAATAAATAAAACAAAACTTCCATCAAATGAGAGTATAGCCAATTTTGGTACCCAAAAACATCACCATCTTTTTTATCATTGGATTATAACTTAGTGGAAACAAATATAAAATCTTTTTTTCTTTGAATACATTACCATTTTCATCCATGTTTATTATCCGGAGTGATTGGGGTGGGGGATCAAGATATTAACCAATTTATTACTAATACATGGACCATAACCAAATAATCTAGTGTGATAAAATAAATAGAAGAATTTTTTGTTTTTTTTTTCAACTGAAATGTACACCCCTTTCTTGATTATTTTTGACACGATTGTATCAAAGGGTGTAATCATAGCCAAAAGGATATCACTTTATATAGAATATATGAATTAATTTTTAATTGTTATATACATGGAACTATCTATGGTGACTAATACTTTTAGGGAAAAAACTTTTATGGTCGAGAAAGTATATGTGTATGTCACTATAAGATTTTGGTAGGGAGGTTATGGAATATATAATTAAATATTTTGATTATACTTCGTAGTGTGAATGTGTTGTCGATACAAAGATTAAATTACTCTTTCCAATATCATAATATAGTTATGTATGTAATAAAACCACTAATTGTGTTACTTAAATTATGATGTGAGAAATATTGAAAGCGATATATGAAGAAGTAGTGGATGTAATGGAGAAGGAGGTATGATTCTAATAATATGGTGAAAAAATCATTATATAAAAAAAATAATGAAGAGAAGTAAAAAATATTTTTCTTGGGAATATAAGATCTCTAAATTATATAAAAATATTCCAAAACAATTATTTTATATATTTCTAATAATTTATTGGAAGATGAATATAATTTTAATAGATTATAATATAATGTTCATATCTCAATAAGTGTAAATTCATATATTGAATATAAATTACATTATAACATTATTTTAGTGAATGCTCATGTAGTAACAAATACTATGTACATTACATGTACAAGATGGTGGGTCAATATGAAATACCTCATCATGTGGGTAAATAATTCATTGAATATTAGTTTATAGAGAATAAATTTTTTGAAGAGAGTATATATTCGATTTATGTATTTTTAATGATTAGGTGGAAAGTTTAAAGGTACAATGTTTCAATTTGAATAAATTGTGGAATATTTCAGAAAAAATATTAACATAGTGACATATTTGAAATAATTAATTATCCGTCAATTCATCCATCATAAATAGTGGATACAACCTAGGATATATATTGTCTCATGATTTAAAGAATTAGAATGATGAAAACACCAAGAAGATCATGGAGATATTGATGAATTCTAAAAAAATGATGATGAAGACCCCTATGTCAGTCTCACTAGGTGATGTACATAATTTTCTATATTCTTTGACATTTTTTAAATAAATTAATCAAGAAAAATGATGAAGGTGTTACACTCAATATAAGTTAGATAAAAAGTTGTAATATTATGATATATTGGAAAACACTATGAGTAAGTGTATAGAATCATAATGATAAATGGTGTAGGAAAAACTACTGCAAAAATATCTCAGCCATGAAATGAATTCAAAATGTAGGGTCTTAACTATGGTTGATTTATTTTTATGAACTATGTAAATATGGAAACATATTTTAGGAAGAGTGGTATTAAGTCAGTCATATATAAATGATCATTTTATATGGAAAACATGTAGAATATTTATTCTAAAAAGATTATATTTTTTAGAGTGGATATTTAGTAAATTATTGGAAAATAATGAACAAGTAATGGTGTACTCATGACTAAGGATTATACACGCACAATATCTTTAAATTTGGGGAATAAATTATATTTCTATGTAAAATAAGGAATAAGCTCTAACTCTAAAAAATAAAAAAGAACATGTTAAAAATGAATCACTATGTAAATAAATGATTTTGGTGGCACTAATTTCACTTCAAAAAGATAAATATAAAGGTAAAACTAATTTTCAAATATATTTTATCACCTTTAAGGATTCAATAGTTGGTTGATGTTCCATTCTATATTGCTTTTCACAATCCTGTATTATTTTGAGGTAATTCATTTTTTATCTTTGATCTTACTTTTTTCATAGTTCAACTTTTATATTTTTTTTATAATAGAGAGTTTTGGATTTTTAGTGGGTGGATCATGGATGGCACACATTTAGTGGAAACCAGGCACCCTTCCCTAAGAAAAACATGTGTCCAAATGTCATTTTGGATAGTGAAGTCCAAATGGTTGACACATGGGTTTTCAAAATATGTAGTCTAATCACATGACTTTTCCCTCTTGGATTGTGAGGGGATGGTGGTTGCTATATAGTTTCGAAAACCATGTGGGTTAACTGTGATGACTATCCTCCCCATTACCAATTGAAAAATTAATATTCTTCCATATTCATCATTAACCCAAATTCACATCCAATAAACCCCATTTTGGATTTGAAGCTATGAGATCCTTCTCCATGATTTCTTAAAGCCTTATAACATCACTATTTGGGTGGGTTTGTCTCGAATTCATCATGGAAATATCTGATATGTTTGTTTCCTCATAATTGCCTCTTCTTTTTTAGGGTTATACTTCTCTCTTTCTTGAGTTTATATTTTCTAGCAGGGTGTATGACCTAAAAAAGGGTTGATCTTTTGTTTTTTAGGGTATATATTGATTATTATTGTTCAATATTTTCTTTTTAGGGTCTTTTTTGGTGAAATTATGGTTTCAATACATTTTCTTGACGTTTACAAGTGTGAGGTAGTTGGTTCCATGATTTATCATTATTATATACTTTTGATATTCTTTCCTAATTATTAAAATATGTTATAAGTATTTTTATAGGGTGTGGACCACATATTTGGAAGGGTTTGAGATGCACATGTAACGAAAAAGGTGTTTTCAAAAGAAATTGGTTTTATTCCTTCTATGTGTCATTGTGGAATTTCTTGTTTATGTTTTATTACCTATGTTAAAGGTGTGAAATTCATTTTCAATTTGATTTCTATTGAAATATGAGATGAAAGTGGATTTTTTATATTAATTGAGATTTGTGTAGCTTGATATAATTATTTTATACCATAACTATGACTTACAAATAGTGAATCATATTATAAATAATTGGGTCTTGTGAATATGATTCTGATAGTGGATTTCACTATTGAAATTATTGGCTTTCCCATGTGCTCTTCTTATTCTGTTTCTAAACGGTTTTCATAAATGGTGCAAGATGTGTGAAATTTATTTCAAAATGGTTATGTTATATAATGTGTTGACATCCTTATGTGCATATGGTTCTTCACATTTCTATATGAATGTGTGTATATTATATGATACATGAAGTGTTACTTGAGAATAATGGGAACACTGGGTATCAAATTGGGAGAACTAGAACTAGTACACTAGATGCTTCCGAATTTGTCAATCCCATATTCATATAGAAGTATTGACGATTGAAATACTAACTAAACCTGTGATATGATAAGAAAAAATTGTGATATATGATGCATTCCCTACCAATGGATCATTTATGGGAAAACGTTTTTGAAGACCACTAAACCTTGAGATATGTTCACCTCTAGCGTCTCATGCATGAGGAAATTGATGGTTGATTAGTGGCTGATTTTTATCACCAAGGTATGAAGTTCTTATTATCTCATCTATTCTAATAAACTAAATGAATTTATCAATGGTTCTATTTATTACATGATTCTTATGAGTAATGGTTTTATCCATCAGTAAATGTTATAACTTTTTTGTAATTTTATTTCAAGAATTCTTATTTGAGAAATAGATTTTCCTAAAAATGTTTTCTTTAAAATTATTCAAATGATCATTTATAACATATGAAGGTTACTTCTTTCTAGTGTGACAGAATGGAATATCTTATTTTTTTTGGAATACTACTAAGCTTTCAATCACACCCTACATACACCCTTGGGTGTATGTAGACTTTTCAATGTATAACCCTGGTAAAGGTAGGATGAATCATGATGGGGATGGTGGATCTGGTTGCTAGTGTTCCTTTTCTGGTTAGTGATGGTGATGGTGTCTTGTGTGTGACTAATATCTTGTCGAAAGTATATATTTGAGATAGATTCTTATTCACATTATATTTTAGTACCTTTTGTTTTTTTGTTAAACTTGTAAACATTGAATTGGAGAATTTTTGTATCTTGTTTGGTTATTTTTATCAGTATTTGTGATGTTTATTTCTATTAGTTTTTCGTGCATAAATAAATGGATATAATCATTCCCAAATCATATTATATATATGTAGTCTCTGATTTCAATATATTGGGTATTGATAATCCCCTAAGGGCCATGTCGTGAATAAGTACGGGTGTTAGGATGGATAGAATCCTCGATTTGGTTCCAGAAAAAATAGTATCATATTAGGTCACTCTATTTTTTTGGTTATGTCATTTTAGGAAGACTTTGGATAGAACAGAGCTAAAATTTTTGGGGCATGTGGTTCTGGTTGTGAGTAGGGTGTTTGACAAACACACCTCATGAAATGACTCTAGTCACCCTGGGATATTGGAATTTGATTTTAATTCTCCTTTAGGTGAGATGTATATGGTTTAGACATTATATGGGAAATGGGTTGGGGTGGATTATTTTGATTATCCTTGTTATTATGATGGAATTGGTTATGTTTTTGATTTTTTGAGGAGTTTGGTTTTTTATTATTGCTGAAAATTTTTAGAATGGTTTGTTTATGGTTTTACATTGTTATTGATGCATAATGTAGAAATACCAATCCCCATAGACCCCTAGTAATACAATAGGAAGAGTCTAGAGAGAGTTATCCAACACAAATATATCAAAGAATAATGGAATTTGTGGTTTGTGATGTCTAAGATTTGGGATAAGGAGAGGTATTTGATCTCACTCAGGTTAGATAATCTAAACTAGGACTAGAAAAATATAATGCTAAAGTGACCCTCATTAATAATACTCATTATTTTTTAGGTAGCATTGAACCTCAGGAAGAAGAGGAGTGGATTAATAAGATAAATGAGATGTTAGAGTTTCATGGTACTCCTAATATGGTAGGATTAAAATGTGATTCATTATATTGTAAGAACCCAGTCAGATGGGGTGGGAATCGATAGAGAAATATGTGAATCATTATCAAATGAGCTCAAAGGATTTCAGAGATGTATTCAATGAACAATATTCATCTAATATTTTGGCCTTATCTATGTACTGAGAGTTCTTAGAGCTTTCAAATGGTGAATGTAAATTGGTGTAGTATGTCTTCCTCTTTACATAGTTAGTTCAAAGCGCACACGATATCATTTATAATATGAAGATGAAGGGTCATAATTTTAATATGGAGTTTTTTGTCATATATTTGATATCATGTTTTCTTTTTCAAGACGAAAACTTATGTGGAGGTGGTTGAATGTTTTTTGATGGTAAATATTGATCATTGAAATAGGTTTGGTTTCAATGGAGTTGTTTCAGTAGTGGGAAGTGTCCGTTCATCTAATAAGAATATGAACCGAGATGAATAGGGGAAGAAGGGAGGTGGTAGTTTAGGGAACCCATCCAAGTATACATCACCTATCTCCTTCAATTATGGAATAGTTGTGTGTCAGTAGTGTGGGAAAGACAATAAATTTGTGACCTTAAATTTATTCTCCCCCTAAGCCTTTTCACCAATGTAGAGTTATTGGGAAATTTTAGTGATTTTACGATTTTTTTTGCCCATATCAGATTAGTGTAGATTATTTTTCTTCAAATGGAATGATAGCTCGGTCCAAAACATTCAAGAACCATTGGTTTTTTATTTGGAGGTCATATATGTGGGGAAATATCATTTTCTAGTTATATCTAGTTCAGTGAAGAGCCACAATATTGTGGTTGATCTCAGTCACCAGGTGAGATAACTAAACTTAATATGGTAGATTAAGCAAAAATGGAATCAGATTAAAGGCTTCGGACAGTTCAAGGTGCCATTATAATTTCATCAACATTAACTATTGATATATTGGATATTAGTTCCTCAATTTCTTTTATTTATTCCCATCTTGTGGATGTGTTCAAGTTTCTAACTGAGCTTATGTCATATGTAATAGAGCTGGTGATACTGCCTTGTAAAAAGTGATAGCAGTTTCTTAGGTGTAATAGATGGACCTCTTTTATCTGATACTTGGTATGGATTGGATGATGTTTTTTGAGGTCACGTCGATTTTTATAGGTGTCAATTCAGTTTTGCAGCAACTCATGAAAGTTACGATGTTTTTTAGGTTGAAAGGGATCCTCAATTTGGATGTAATGTACCTCTACTTTTGGAGTTGAGAAATATCCTCTTTCAAATATCTCCAATCGTATTGGTGGATGATGATAGTGCTCCTAATATTGAATTACCTACTATTGTTGATGAGTTCCCAGAGATTTTTATATAAGATTTATTGGGTTCACCTCCGAAGTGGGATGTGGAGTTCACCATTGATTTAGCACTGGGAACACACTCAATATCCCTTCCCTTGTACCATATAAACTCCACTGATTTTAGAGAATTAATGGTAAAACTGAATGATTTGGAATCTATAAGGTTCATTCACCTAACTGTCTCAACATAGGCCTCCCTATTTCTGCTAGAAATGGAAGTTCATGGATCTATCCAATTTTGTATAGATTAATAGAAGTTGAATAAAGTTATGATTAAGAAAAAATACAATTTTCCTTATATTTACTACCTTTTCAAATATATAAAGGGTGAAAACTAGTTTCCCAATACTAGATTGTGTTTTGGTTATCACGAAGTCAGAATTAGGGAGGAGAATGTTCAGAAAATAGCCTCCCAAAGCTGGTATTTCCATTTTGAGTACATGATCATGCATTTCGAGTTTCCAAATGATCCATTTGTATTCTATGGGACATATGAATAGGGTTACCCATCATCATATTTACCCTTTTTTCAGGGTTTTTATGACATCTTGATCTATTTTGGCACTAAGGAAGATCATGAGCGGAATTTTAGAATTGTGTTGGGTACCCATTAATACCATCTTATTTTTTGTATGTTTTTTATATGAACCTTATATATTAAATAGTTGAATTTTTTTGGTCATGTGATCTTTGAATAAAGGGGTTTTCATGGACCTTGATAATTCCATTACATTGATGTCATGGGAGTAGTCGAAGAATGTTTTTGATATTTTGAGAATTTTTGGACAGGTAGGGTATTAAAGTTGATTCATTTGAGATTTCTCTCAGCATGATTTTTCAATGATAGTGCTTAACCAGGAGGGGCATGTTTTAATGGAACCACGGGTACGAGGTATCTATTGAGGGGCTTATGCAGTGTTTGACCAAAACCTATTTTTTGAACTTTCTAGATCTTGGAAAGGGATATGTGATTTATTTTGATGTGTATGGGATGGGTCTTGAGTGTGTGCTCGTGCAGGATGACCACGAGGTTGTTTGTAGTTCCCACCATCTCAACCGACTTGAAAAAATTACCCAACCTATGCTGCTGAGTTCGTGGAAGTTATGCATGCATCTAAGATGTGGTGTAATTATCTTTTTGGGTTTATGTTTGTGATTTATTTGTATCAAAAAAGGTAAGCTTGCATTTTCTCCTATAATGATTTGAATTTGAGGCAACGAGGTTGGATTTAGTACCTTTAGGGATTGAATTTTGACTTAGTCTATACTACATGAAAAGGTAGTATGGCTTCAAATTCCATGAGTCTGAGAGTTCTTACGGAAGAATGGAATAAGTCCAGTGATTAGTAGTCATTGATGCACCTTTTTCAATATGCATATGGATACAAAAGATCATAGTGGTTGTAAAATCTTGTCTATATTTATGCTGAAACCTTCCATTATATTGTTGATTTTGTGGGAGAAGTTTGTGAATGGTCTATTCAAGTGTTTTTTATAGTGTTTAAATGGTGGCGAGACACCTTGTGATTGGTTGTTGTATAATGAGGGAGTATTGTTCTTTAATGGTCGCTTTGTGGTTCGGTTGTTATTGAGGAAAGTTGTCATGCAAGATAGAAACTAGTAATAATAGATCATTAATCCAGGTTCTTCTAATATGTACTATGAATTTAGCTAGTAGTTTTCATGGAATGGTATGATGTGGAATGTAGCTGACTTTGTATCGAGGTGTTATAAAAGTCGGTAGGTTGAATTGGAGCACCAATATCTATCTAGGTTCTTTTACTGCTACCCATTCGTACATGAAGGTTGAACTTGATTTATATGTACTTTATCATCATCTTGCCACATACACTCAAGGGGATGAATTCCACTCAGGTAGTTATTGTTCATCTGACCAACTGAACCCATTTCATTCCTATTAGAGATTCATACATGGTGGATGAGTTGGGTCCTTTGTATATTCTGGAGGTTGTGAGGCATAATGGTGTTCCATTGAAAAGTGTTTCTAATATGGACCCCCATTTTACCTAGTAGTTTTATGAATGAGTTCAGATTGTGATGGGGTCACAAGTTATGTTTAAGATGACATACCATCCTCCAACGAATAATTAGACAGAGTGGGAGAATCATATTTTGGAAGACATGATCCATACATGTGTCATGGATTTGATAGTTTAGTGGATTCTCTATTTATATTGGTTGAATTTGAAAATAATTTTTTTTACTAATACTCAATCATAATGGATCATTTTGATGCACTTTATGGTCATCCATATCGACCACCTATGTTTTGGTCTGAGGTGGGTAATACATCGTTTATAGGACTAATCCTTAAGCATGGGATTTCTATGAAGTTTAATCTCATTAAGAATAAGTGGTTGATTGCTCAGAGTTGTAATAAGTCTTATGAAAATCAGAGGTGCTATGCTTTGTAGTTTTCTATGAGTGACCGGGTGATTCTAAAAGTGGAACCTTGATTGGGTCATCATTGTTTGGGAATGTATCTGAAGATAAAGCATAGGTATTTTGGACCTTTTGAGATTATTTAGAGGATTTTTCAGTGGAAAACAAGTTAAATTTTCCTTCTCATTTGAAATTAATTCATGATGTATTCTATTTCTATCAGTTGAAAAAGTACAACCTAGATCTATCTCATGTTGTGAACTGGAAAGAGTACCTGTTGGAGCCTAATTTTTCAGTATTTGAAAGGTCAGTATGGATTCTAGATTACTAAGAGATATTACTTCATTGGAAGTCAATTATATTGGTTTTAGTTCTTTGAAGACATGGAAATGATGTGAATGAGACTTGAGAGTGGAACTATAGGGTTTATAAAGTGTATCCATTTTTGCTCCCTGATCAAGAATCAGGTAGAAGTTTTGGGGATGGAAGGATTTCATGGTGGGGAGAATTTTCACATATGTGTTTTTGTTTTGAGGTATTAAATTTTTTATCATTGGACTTTCTTCTCATCCATAGTATCCCCTTTATATTTTGGTGAAAATTGATAGTTTATTCATCAATGTTGGTGGCATAATATTTCGGGAAACCGTACGCGATTACCTAGGAAACCGTTTGGTAAAATTCTTATTTTGGATGGTGGAGACCACATGCTTGGCACATGGTTTCTCAAACTGTGTAAGATAACCATGAATCCTATCCTTATTTAACATTGTGGAGCATAATGTTTCCCAAAATTGGAAAACAATGTGAGAAAACTATGTAGCTTGTCTAGGTCGTTAAAAATTGAAAAACTATAATTCTACCCTATTCGACATTAACCCTAATTGACCTTCTATCCACCCCATTCAGGATTTAAAATCATGGGATCCTCTTCATATATTTATTTAATCCTAGTAACCTCAATCTGTGGGTGGTTTTGGCCCCCATTATTCATGTAAACAACATTTAAGTTTGTTTCCACTTGATTTATCTGTCTCTTTTGGGGTGTTCATCACTCTATCTAAATTTTCTATTTTCTATTAGGGTGTATGAATTAAAGATGGTTTGATCATGTGTTTTTTAGGAATTACTGATGATTAATGTACAAAATTTACTTCTTAGAGTTTTGTGGAAGTGAGGTTTTGGTTTAATATCATTTTCCAGAAGTTTACATGTGTGAGGTAGGTGGTTCTATTATTTTACATTATTACATTATTATTATATTCTTTCTTAACTATTCAAATATGTGAAATTTATATTTTATGAGGTGTAAAAGTTAATATTTAAAGTGTATGAGATGAACATGTGACGAAAATTATTTCTTCAAAGTAAAGTTGTTTTATTCATAGTATTATAAATTACAATGTTTTTTCTTATGTTCAATTCCATGTGTTAAAGATTCAAAATGAATTTTCAATGGTATTTAATGGTTATAATGGCATAATATTTTATTTTCAATATGAAGTGATTTTTTTTAATTTGACTTATTTGTTGTGAGACTTAAATTTTCCTTTGAAATTGATAACTGTTATAAATGTGAGTTAATTGAGGATATTATTATGAATGTGGAATTTCCCATGGAAATTATTATCTTTCACATTTTTTCTTCTTGTTGAGTTTCCACAGGGTTGTCATAAATTGTGAACAAATTGTGAAATATATTTCTGAATGTTTTTCTTATGTAGTTTGCTGACTTATTTTTGTGTTATGGTTCTTGGAATGTGTACATGAAAGTGTGTATAACATATATTATATGAAATAAAAGATTTGTACAAAGTGAATCCATGTTATATAGGTGGGAGAACTATAATATTATGTTAGATGATATGGTTTGGGTTGAGGCATGAATTTATCTAGAAGGATTAATGATTACAAAAGTAAAAAAATAAATTGATATGATAGGACACCATTAGGCCTTGGAATGTGATCCCACCAAATGGTTTATTCCCAATAATTTTGTTTTGGAGAGAATTAGAACATGGGATATGTTCCCCTCTTGTGGCACAAGCATGGAAACTTTTCTGGCAGTTTAATAGAAGATTTTGGTCACCATTGTATGAGGTTCATAGTGTCTAATCTATGCTAGTTACCTATAGGAATTTCCCATGGTGTTATTTGTTAAATGATTTCTTGAGTAATGGTTGTAGACATTGATATATGGTAAACCATGTGTGTATTTGTATTTCATGAATTTTGTTTAGAAATGGGGTTTCCTTAAAAAATTTATTTAAAATGTTTCAAATTAACTTTCAAAAATTGTTCATGGTAATTTATCTTCTAATGTGATAATATGGATTCCTTTATTTTTGATGGAATCCTAGTCAGCTTTGTCTCAGACCATACATACACCTCTGGGTGTATGTATAATTTGTCATGTATGACCCATATAAAGGTATGATTTATCATGGTGGGGATAGTGGATCATGATTCTAAAGTTTCTATTCTTACATTTGGGAGTGGGGGTGGCTTGAGGGTGATGACTATCTTTTCTCCTGAAGTATTTGGGGATAGTTTTTTCCCATTATATTTTATTAATTTTTGTTTTTTGGTAAAATTTGTAAAATTTTAATTGGATGATTATTTTACCTTGTTTGTTTAGGTTTATGTGTTATTGTGGTGTTTATTTATATTAGTTGTTTATTCTTATGTACATGGGTGAAATCATTCCAAAAGATAATTATTGATGTCCCATAACTGTTTTGTGGCCCATGGGGATCAAGAACACCATTTTGACCATTCCATTAATTTGTTTGGGTTTTGGGTTGAATAAAACCACAGTTTTGGTTCATGAAGATGTTTAAATCTAATTGGAGGATAATTGAAAAAATGCATCAATGAAATAAATTTGATAAGTGTTATTATTCTTAAAATGTAGAAGGATCATGAGTGAAATATTTTTAGAAACCATAAATAATACATCCATGATGATGTTTTTACAAGTGATTGATAAAATCTAGACCGAAATATCCCATTATTACATTATTTTAAGAAAATACAATTTACATATATTTACATGACTTTCGTGGTGTCTAATTATTGAGTACAAACAAAACGTTCACTATAAATGCATTCTATTTCTCATTGAATGTAAAAAAATCACCACTATATTAGGAACAATATAATCAAATATAAGTAATAAAATAATTCCAAAAATTCATCAAACATGATATTTTATACTAGACATATTATTTTTAATACTTTTCTTCATATCCTAGAGAAATTGATAAATTATAAGGGTGAGGTAAAATATCCCATAATAAAAAGAATATACTCAAAATATACATATAATAAAAAACTAATAAATAGTATGGATGGAAATAAATTATAATATTATAATAATATATAACTAATTACATTAGATTAATCTAATTCCATGTATTAAATTACAATATAAACAATCACATTGATAAAATTAGTTTAATTTATTTTGATAAAATGAATAATGTTGGATTTCTTACGTCCTTCCACCCTAACCTTATATACCATCGATGCCTTGTTAAAATAATTATACAAGGTTTTATGACACTATGGTTTACACCAAATACCCAAACAAGTTTGTCTCCTGAGACCCACTGATGCATTAAGGGGTCATTATGGAACCCACTTATCACTAACTAACTCAAATATGTTCATCATATGAATTAATTAATTAATTAAACATTAGATATCCAAATATTCCATAGTTTTCATGAAACATCCATATTGAAGGGACAAGTATAAATATTTAATATATTTCCCCTAATCAATAAATTGAGTAGGTCTCTATATAAGCATCACTATAAAACAACGTATAAAGTAATGGATATAAATGTATGTCACTAGTTTCCTCAATAAATAAACATAATTATTTAATCATAATACACCAAGAGAAAGAAGGCAGAATGTACTATTATATAATATCCCATGTGTAATATTAGAACATTTAGGGATGCTAGTTTAACTAAAAAACACTATCATTATATGAACAGAATAAACTCTATCACAAAAGAAGTGATCAATTATTTTATGGTCTGATATTTTTTTTATAAAGTTATTAAAGGACAAAACATAAGAGTTTTTTTTGTTATTCAATTAAACAAAACTATAAATTAGGAAAAAAACAGTTTACATTATGTTAAAAATTTAAACAAAATCATAAAAGTGTTTTTATAAATCATTTTTAACAATGATAAAAAAAGGGAATGTTAGCAGTTATATTCAAAATTAAATTATGAAGAGGCATCGATAATTTTTTTTAGAAACTACATTTAGAGGAATAAAAATAATATTGTCTTGAAAATGGAATAAATATTATTACTAAATATTTACTAGAAGATAAACAAATAACATTCAAAAAAATGCTCTATAATAATGTTAACATAATTTTTTTTAAAACACACAACATAAATAGGTTTCTTGAATGTGCTCTATAAAAGTTGAAAAGATTAATGTAATGTCCATAATTAGTAAAACAAAACTGTTTTTATAAATTTAATGGAGATCATTATGGAGAATGTAAAATGTTGTTATAAAAAACAATAGGCCGACATGGGAAGGATGATCATTGTTTTAAAATTTTAATAAATTTATGAGATATTAAATAAATCAGTTTATGAATATTTGATTAGAAAATTAATTATAAAATGACTAGTAGATATACTATAATTATAAAAATTCATAGGGTGGTATAAAACATTCTTGGAATTAATAAGTTCAAGAATAGGCATCCCTACTAAATAATTGAAGTTGAGTTATCAAAGACCCTTACAAAATTCGTATATTTTAACTGAATGACTATGAAAGATGGATTTTCAAATGGTTTTTTAAATCCATAAAATTAAATTACAATTATTCGAAAAAATACTTATACATTATATACACCAAAAATGTAAACTAGTATTGAATTGGAATCAAATATCTATTAAGAAAATTTTAGACATAAAAACCCATACCTTAGGTCATAACCTTTTTTTTTCCATTTTTCTATATTCCTAAAGAATAAAATAATTATTTTTAATAAAATTATTGGTTATGTATTTCACATATATTTATTTTTTTAATTTTCTTCTTATTATCATTTTTATTAATTTAATAAATAGATTTTTTTATATCATTTACTTGATGTGGTTCAGTTAATTTTAGCAAAAC
The DNA here is from genome assembly GCA_963277665.1 of Viscum album. NCBI lineage: Eukaryota > Viridiplantae > Streptophyta > Magnoliopsida > Santalales > Viscaceae > Viscum > Viscum album. Next base: position 1,183,509,482 of record OY728146.1, read on the forward strand.
GTCCTCCATATAATATATATATATATAAATTTTATGTAACATTGATTCATATTATCCTTAATTTTATAGGATTGTAGATATTATTATTGTGTTATCAGAAAATATATATAGTTTCATAGGTCTTCTCTAAATAGTGTCTAATTTAGATAGGACCACAGATATAATAATATTAATATGTAGAGTTTATGATGTCAATTTATGTTAAATATCACTTATATAATGTTTAGTATGATAATTAAACAATATAAATCAATTAATAAATATATTTTTAATACCTTAAATACATTTTTAGTGTAATCACTATTCATAGGTAATGGGAAAATGAGATACATCATTTTATGGAGGTATTAGTCCACACATACACATAATTAACAGCCTCAAATTTAATAGAATGGGAGGTAGGTAGTAAATTGATATTGATATAATATAAAAAAATGATTTAAAAGAAATATTACCATATATTCTTAGATATAATATATATTAAGTGGTATATGAAGAAAATAATTGATAGAGATCATTCAAAAATATTACATCTCCCTTTTCATGTTCTCTCATTGGTAGCACCATAAGGATTCAGAAATTTTCTCCTAGGAAAGAAAAAAGAATATTAAACATAGGTTAATGAATGAAAGGAGTCTAGGGTATAGTTTTCATATAGATAAGACTTTGTAGTGTGGTGATAAAATTGGTGGAATTGATATCATTTTATAAGTGAGAAAAATTCAATTTCTATAACTAACTATTAATGTTTCATTGGCGGAATAACATTATTCAATGATCCATGAGCCCAAATTTGGGTAATAATGAATTTTTTGGTGATATAATGTTGATAAATCAACAACTATTCATTTTCAAACATTTTTTAAAAATGATTCATGTCCTCTAGAACAATATTTTTACCAGTTACCATGTAATTTTTCCCTTGGTTGCTAAGTTTGGACAAGTTATTTGTGTATTATTAACATTTTAAGAAACACATATTACTATATTTTTCTGTTATAACTCTTAATTGAGTATTTCTGAAGTCTAGATAAATTTTTAAATAATAGTAGATAATCTTTTATTTTAAAAAAATTATATATAAATAAAAACAATTTTATAGAGAAATATTTTTTCACCATTGAGAAATCTTAATATATTAGAACATTAACTATAAATTAATGAGTGAAAATGTTTTTGTATATATGTGATAAAATATTTCCTATTTAATTATATAAAATATATTAATTGAATTTTTTAGATAACAATCAAAAAAATTACTAAAATAATTATCTCATGAAAATCAATCCACCATCATCATTACCATTGTCAATAATCTTACAAATCATACATTTATGCCGAAAAATAAATTTTAATTTATTAAAAGCTATGAAAATTATAATAAAAGAATAAAAAATCAATTTTTTTATACTTAATTTCTACAAGTGAAAAAAACTTATTTTTATTATAAATGAATAATAATGATTTTGGATTATAATATAATTTGATTTTACAAAACATTATACTTGGGTATTATAAATTAAATATAATATTTCTAAATTGTTTAATTTCAATTGATAAAAACAAAATTTATCAATAATGTTTTTTATAAACTTTTATACCTTTCTTATATAATGATAATTTTATAAAATATAAAATTTGGTTAAAATCTTTATTTTTAAATTTTTGCATAAGAATTAACTATTTTATAAAAATTAAATATATATGTTAACATAATAGTGTTATACTTGGTCTAAAAAAATGTTAATTGTTTCAAATTTCAATTATAATATTTTATATTTAGGTTTCAAATAAAAATAAAATATATAATAGACGTTTTGTCACTAATATGACTTGTTTATAATATTAACTACTTTTATTTTTATTTACTATTAGTTACTAATATGTTTTTTCTTAATATACTATACATTTAAATAATATCTTTTATTTATAAGATATTTAGTTTCTCAATATAGACATGTAAATATAATTTTCTAGAAATAAATGCAATATTTTTCATAAAATGATATTATTAATTATATTTATATATTAAAATTGTATTTTATGAATTATTTAGTATTAAAATTGTACATTAATTTAATTTATTTTTTATATAATAGAGTGGTTGACTATATTTTTATCTTCCACTTCTAGGGATATATTTAGACATTTTTTATACTGACCTAATGTTTATTTTGTTTTCATGTGGCATGTGTCACACACTGATGAAGATATTAGGTTCTAAAAGAATATATAATTTTCAATGTAATGGTGTACTCATGGTGTTAGAAATAGAATCACTATTAAGGGTTGTAGATGTGTTGGAATTAAATTTTTGGTTCTTAAAGACAAAAAACATTCATCAACATGTGGTTTTCTAAGAATTATCCAAATCCACATTTGATAAAATATATTTAAATAATCTTTGATGTGGTCTGAAATTAATGGGGAATTATGATCCATGGGATGTGTATGAGATGAAAGAGTATGAAAATATGACTTCTGGAAATATATAATAAAATGGTGTATGAGTGATTTGAATTTTTCTTAGTTATTAGGTTTTAGAAAATTGAAATTGTATCATGACTCAATTTGACAGCACACGTAGTTTTAGGAAACCACATTGGATTTCATAGCTAGATCAAGCATTTTATGTTCTAATAATGATGTTCAATATATATAGATCATGATGAAAAGTTAAAGAGTTATCAAAATATTGTCTAAATATTATAGTGGTCTTAGTAAAACCTTTATTATTAATAAACAATATCATGTCATATCTTGAGTGATATATGATATCAAATTAAGAACTAGTAAACTCAAGATAAGAATCCAAAAACATTATATATGGAACATTTATTTTTCAATTTAAAAAATTTGTGGTACCATCAAATTATGTTGAAGGATAATAATAATCCAAATTTATCAAAATGTAATTAAAAATAAATAGCTTTTCTTTGATGAATATTATCTCAATATATAGAGTCAGTAAATAACAAACTAAGGGGGAGTTGCTGATGGGAAGTAAAATGTTTGTATAACCATATTTTGAAAAAAATGATATATTACATTTAAAACGTATTTATAATGAAATAAATTTGATATAAAAAATCATTATGAAGTTGTATTTTTTGTTAAACATTTTTTTATTACTCACCCAATTGGTATTTCATAATTTATCCTGTTGTAGATTTCTGTATGTTTGATTATGATCAAAAAATATTTGAATATTTTTAAATTATCATTTTATATTTGTTTATGTATGTTATTGAGAAAAATTCAATTGTTTGATATAGATTACTAAAAATATGGTTTTCTAAAAAGAGTTCTGAATATATATATTTTATGGAAATATCAGTAACTCTATTGAGTGTGGTGAATTCACTCACAGAAACTAATAGATTAATGTGACGAGAGATACCAAAGAAGCGAATAAGAGAAAAAACAGAATATATATTAATTTTACTAAACAAGTGGTCTCATGTTTGAAGTGAAATATCTAGAGTTATACTAGTGGTAATGTTCGCAAAAATCATTCAATATTTAGTTGAACGAGACTATACAGTAACAATGTTGGTATTTAGATCTAGAAATTCAAGATATAATTTTTATCTAGAAGTTGATAAATTATCCCAACATCAATGATTGTATTTTTGAAATGGTTTAAATAACCAAGAGTTTTCACTAACAACTAGTGGTATTAGGTGGGCTGTGAAATAAATTTCCTAACAATGGGTAAAGAAAAAACCATCGTAATATTGTAATTGGATATTGAGAAGAATTAATTAGTCCAAAAAGTTTCATTTATACATTATGGAAAATATAGAAAAGGTATTATTTCATTAAGTGGTATATAACATAGAATAGTATCCATGGTGTTCAGAGACACTCTGGGAGAATACATTATATTATAACTGGATATACCAAAATAGCGAGATGTAATTGAAAAGAAGTATACAGTGATGTTGAACCATTTGAATTCTATTAAAAAATGGTGTCTTCAAAGAGTGTACCATAAATCAATGCTTTACATTTATGGATTTTAAGTTCAAATTTATAGTGGAATTTATGAATTTCCTTTCAAAAATATCAAAATGGTGATATTATAAAAATCATCAAGTTATGTTTTGGATTTTTTCAAAATATATTTTTGATTTTTCTCTGGAAAAACTCAGTTAGAAATGGATATATATATTTTTTAAATTCTTTTGTTTCCATTGAATTAAAATATTTCGAAATTTCATAAGATATGTCTTGAAACTAATATAAAATATGAATATCTAGATGTCATTCAAGAAGCGAAGTTTTTTCAAAAAATTATTATTTAAATATCTTGATGATAAGAAGAATTAGAGGATGTAGATGTTTATTGAAATCTAGTTTTCATGTCTATAATAATGAAAGTATAATTAATTATGTTTAATTTTTTAGTTTAGATTTAGGATAATGGAATGAAATGATCAAAAGTATAAGGTTGTTAGGGAATTTGAAAAATTATTATAAACGAATGAATTCTACCATTTATACATTTGAGTAAATATTTTTCTAGAATTTGGAAATGTTTTGTGCAATCCATATATATGTAATAGTTAATTGGAAACCAACTCAAAGAAATGAAATATACTCATATATAGGGTAACAATAACATGTATATATATATGATATATGATTTGATATGTGTATAAAAATATTTGAAAACTTCTCAAAATGTCCCCCAATACAAAATTGTAGATTGATAAGGATAAAAAAATGTAAAATTAATTTCTTTGAGGTTTGTAATGGTTGCGATTGTTCAAGAAAATATAAATTTTTTTATGTCCCTTCAACTGGTAAAGATTACTGAGATAGAAAATTTTGAATAAATTTCAAACCATCATGGTTTTATATATTATCCATTGTTAACTATAGTATATGGTTAATATTTTTTATGTTGTGAGATGGATAACCATATTGTTAAGATTTATTGAAAAAAAATTTGTTCTTTACAATTTTGAAATGAAAAATCCATAGATGAAGAATATACCATAATAGCTTCAGAGATCTATAGTATCATAATGTTTTCACACTATAGGAAGGAAGGAAAAACCTTTATTATTGGGGACACATTGTGACAATTATTCTGTGAATAAATAAGAAAGAATATCAAAAGATAAGTATGATAATATTTATATTTTCATTTCAATATCATTTCATGAACTAGTAGGTAACCCTATTACAAGTATATTTATATTCATTAAATTGAAATTATAACCCCATGATCTCAAGTGTGTTATTTTTTTGGATAATTTAGTAGACATAGAATCATTTCATAGATATGTATAAAAAATTAATACCAGTGTATAGAAAATTAAAACCATGACATGGAAATTATTATAGCAACCCACTTTACATACATGGTTAATACTTCAAAATTGAAGCATACTTATTACAACATATACCAAAATCATGAAAGGACCGTATAAGTATAGTGTCTTTAGAAACTGGGAAACATAAACAACTGGTTCATAAAGCATATACATTATCTCCCATTTATTTTGTAATATCTATATTCCCTTTTTGGAATATCTTACTTAATACCCTTCTTCCTGACCTGGGGAATGAAATCATACAAATGGGTGAGCTCAAATGCTCATTAAGGGAAAACAAAAGAAATATCAATCACATCAAATTCATAAGAAGATAACATTTTGGAAAGCTTACCCTGCAAAAGAGATCATAATTTCATAACATGGGATAAATCATGGTAGTGAAATGTAATCCCAATAATCATAACTTAAAACATGAAACATTGTAGAATACACACATAATCATATAGAATCATTTCTTATTAGTCAAGACTCATTGCCAATACTATCTTAGTGGACAAATTCCATTTCTGAACCGAGTTCACTCCTCGTTTCAGTCCTGTTTCACTGAACCGGTTTAACCTGCCGTTCCAGCCATGTCTATCTCATGAAATATAAAATCTTTACCCAATGCATTGGAGGTAGATATAGGTCCCACCCATCTCATAATTATACCATTCTTATTGTGCCAAAAAATCAAAAATCATACATCATTGCATAACCCATGTAATAAAAATGGGATTCTTAAATATCATGTCATCATAAAACAATTCATATACGATAAAGGAATTCATAAAAATAATTCCATCACAACATAATCAAATCAATGTAATAATAGGGATAGAAACAGAACCCTATATTATCCAAGATGGAAAATAATTTTGAAAAAACACTTGAACTCCATTCTTGAGGAGAATATCCATTCTACATCAAAAACATTTTTCCTTTCTTAACATGTCATGAAATTTTAAACTAAAAGTAGTTTAAAAAAAATAAACATGAAAACATGTAAAGGAAGCTTCTTGGAAATAATTTTTTAAAAATCCATTCATGTTGTATAAGTTAAAAAAACATTCTTCTTGTACTTTTGTTGGAAACGTAAAAAAGTACCTCGTACGAAAAACGACAAAAGATTCCTTTAATATCCTTTACTAAAAAATCACCGAAGGGTAAAATTGGATTTAAAAAACTGTAGGTGGATTGAAACAATATTAAATATTGAGTGAACATGGATGTCGATGATAAAATACACCCCAATAAATACCAAAGTATAAACAATCTTAGATAAAAATAAGATTGTGATATTTTCTCTTACCTTAGATCTGATTTGCTTCGTAAGTGTCTGAAAATCATTTATAACGATTTAACTAATTTTATTGACTTATTCTGGAATTATAATTATTGTTATTATATCATATATGGTCATATTCATAGCTTCTTATTAATAATATTTCATTAGTACTTGTTATTCGGGTGTTTATTACTTTTCGTTCTTATGCGTGTTTTGTCGCATAAATTCTTATTCTTATATTTAGGTTATAGATAACTCATTTCCAGAATGGTATTAGTGTACTATATATAATATTTAATAATTCAATTCATTTATATAATCATTATGAAATGAAGATCATGTAGAACGAATCGAATCACATCGTGGAGACGGTATTCTGTACGTACGCATGAGCAATGATATCGTTCCCATGATCGTGGAATTGTATTGGAGAGTATGTATACTATTTCAGAATCAATACCACTTTAAAATAATCATATATAGTTATTTATTTACACCAATATACCCATCCAAGTATGGTGGTGATGGAAAATAGATTACACCACGGCGTGGAGATGGTATTCCGTACGTACGCACGCGCTGTGATTTCGTTTTCCGTAGGATGGATAGATGATGAAATAGGGTTGTTTCATAATTATAATAAAATATCAGTATATGAGTGATACTGGTGTTATTAATTCCTAATGAAACAACTAAATAAGAAGAAGTGGGAGAATAAAGAAAGTTGAAAGAATCGGTAACAGACATTACCTCTTCTTTGAAGCGCCTCTTTGAGACCTCCTCTTAGGGCACTACAATTGGTCTTTGAAGACGACAAGAACCTCTAGGATGCTTCTAGGGATGTGGGGAAGTGAAATGGTCAGGGATTTGCCAATATTGAAGGCTCAAATTGGTGTGAGGAGGAGAGGGAGGAGGTTCACTATTATAAGGGAGGAGTGGGGCACCTTTGGAAATATAAGAAATATTAGTTTATATTAAATCCCAACCCCACATAAAAACATCCAAAACAACTCATATCCGAATATTTTATTATATAGGGTTGTAATATCATCAACCAATAAAATTTAGACATGTTCGGAATTTATTTTAAACATTATCAACTTGATTTATCCTTATTTATCAATTTAATTTTATTTGTGGTAATAATATTCTAAATTTTAAATTATTATAAATAATTACATATGTGTTGTTAATTTTCCATAATTTGACAATTTATGACATTTTAGACCATATAATTTTAATTTATTTTTTTTAAATATTTTTGTGATTTTTAAACAATTTTATAATATGTTATTTTTATAAAATAATAATAGTGTCAATTTTGACACTATTCATTTATTTGAATTTAAATAAAATATATACAGAAGATATGTTCAAACTAAAAGGTTTAATATATTCATAAAATGTCATATGTATCTATAAAATTAGTGGATCACATTAAATAGTTCATATATTATTTATTTTAATATTTTTAAAACAATTTATTTGATATTTTAATTAATAAAATAATTTCAACATCACTATTGTGTCATAATTATTGATAATTATTTAATCCCTAAAAATTCTAAATAAATTTTTATGAAGTAGATAACTGTATTAGATTTTAGGAGACTATTCATGTTAGAAGTTTCATTATGTGTATCACTAAATTAAAATTATTATACTTATAAGATTTAAGAAAGTGACATGTTGTCACATTCTTTGGTTTTAATAATAAATAAATTATTTTTAGGGAAAAAAGTCCATTAAATGAATCTAATCCAACCCTTAGGTGATATGGGTCGACTTTTATTCAACAAATATGATTTTGGCAGGTTTTAGGGTAATTTTATAATCTTATATTTACCCTTAATTACCTGATTTACCTTTAACTATGGTAAATAAAATTTACCGTATTTACTATTCATAAAGCCCAAAAATAAAAAGTATCCTACTAACATAATTTGGACCCACTGATTCTGAATATGGAATCCATTTTTAAAAATTAAAAACATATAAGTTGCTGTAATTAATTTAAAATAAATCCCATTGTTAAGAAAACGGGTTTTAGAGGTTAAAACATTGTCAAAGATTGAAATGTTTTTACCTATGAATTCAATTTGAAATTAATGCTAATGAAATTAATTATATTAAATGGTAAAAATATATTCTATTTAAACTTTAAAACCATTCAATATTATAATTTAACCATTTAAATTATCTCAATGTAAAAATTTGTTTTTAATAAAAAATTAGCGTATTTTTACTATTCATCAAAATATGTAAGTTATGAGAAAAATATCAAAAATTTATCCAAAGTATATTTTTATACCCTGATTCAAAATAAGAATTTTATTTTGTGAAATTGAACTTATAAACATGTAAAAAACTAGATTTAATGTGGGTGCGCCATCATAAGGCGGCAAAACTGCATTTTTTTAAAATACTTATTTTACCCGAAAAAATTATTTTGTTATCTTACCATGTTCTAGAAAATGTGTAAGATAAAAAATAAAATTCAAAATGTACTTAATAATATTCATAACGGCTAGTTCAAAAAAAAGTATCATTGTTCAGTGAAACCCGGTATTGTGTACTACACACGCTATCGACGAAGGTCGTGATTGCGTGTAATGCAAGCCAAGTCCGTATTGTGTGTTGTGAAAGATTCCTTTGGTGTTGCGTATAACATAAGAAATAAAAAAAATTCTCACAAAATATCAGGGTGTTACATTCTACCCACCTTAAAATAAATTTTTCCCTCAAAATTCGTCACTTCATTACAAACAAACGAGGATACCTCTCCCTCAACATATCCTTATGTTCCCATGTAGATTCTTCTAATTGGTGGTTCCTCCATAAAACATTCACCAAGAGAGTTGTATTGTTTTGTAAGACTTTTTCGCTATGATCCAGAATCTCTATCGGCTCTTCTTCATAAGAAATATCTTGCTCCAGCGGTACAACTTCTGAGCTGAGTACATGTGAAGGATCGGGTATGTACTTTCTCATGAGAGATACATGGAACACATCATGTACTTAGGAGAGATTCGGTGGAAGCTCCAATCGGTAAGCAACCTTTGCAACACGATCTAGTATTTTGAAAGGACCGATATATCTAGGGCTCAACCTTCCCTTCATTCCAAATCTCATGACCCTCTTCTAGGGAGATATTCATAAGAACACTTTATCACCAACTTTAAATTCTAGGTCTTTCCTTCGGTTGACGGCATAACTTTTCTGTCGACTCCGAGCTGCTCTTATGTGTTGTGGAATAAATATGACCTTTTCTTCCATTTCATCAACAAGATCAGGTTCTAATAGATTTCTTTCACCAAATTCATCCCAGCAAGTTGGATTCCTGCATTTCTTTCTATAGAGAGCTTCATAAGGAGCCATCTGAATACTAGAGTGAAAGCTATTATTATAAGAAAATTTTGTAACACCCCGAGCTTCCACAATACGCTTCTCATTAAATAATGCAATAGCTTGCATTGTACGCAACGTCGAGTTCTAAAACACCGCGACTAATCATAGTAGCCGTTATGAATAGTAATAACCACTTTTTAAAATTAAATAAATTTTATATTTCAAAATGGACTTCATCTTTGGATTCGGAATATCGGAATTAGCCTATGTTGAATTTTTGGTATTTTTCTGAGAACTTCTAATTTTTTATGAATAGTGAAAATACTTAAAAACAACTTTTTTAATAAAAATAATTTATTGTTATAAATTATACTATATAGTGGTTTTAACGTATAATTAGAATATATTTTTACCATTTTATCTAATGGTGGTCATTAGAATTAATTTAACATTGAAATTGGACATAAACAATAGTCAATCTTTTGATATAAATTGTTTCTTAAAAACACGCTATTTGTCATAACAGCGGGAATTAATTATAAAATTAATTAATGAAACTTATATGTTTGGAATTTTGTAAAATAGACATCATTTTTTAATTCGGAATATCAATTATAGCTTAGGGTGAAATTTTGCCCTTGTTCTGAAAAACTTCAATTTTTGATGAATAGTGAAACCACTAAGTGGTAGTTAAATAACTGATTTTTCGTTTAAATGAAATATTACCACTTCTGTGACTTGATTTTCAAAAATCTGACATACATGGTTGTCATTAAGAAGTAAAATGTGGTTCAATGAGATTAAAATAATTTTTTGGTGAATAGTAACTTTTAAGGTCTTAATCGCGATTAGAGGTAATTAGTGTAGTTTAAGGTACAAATAATGTTTTAATAATATGAGATGAGCATGAAACTTGTCCTACTCCTATTGGATGAGTCATCTCCGACCAAGACAACCCATGGGTCAACTTGGGGACCCCATGGAGCCACTTTAGTTGGAAAATGACATTAATATATATTTATTTAATGTTAAAATTAAATTGACACAAACATGAGTTGTTTTACTAAAACAGTTTTTAAGTGGGGTTAAACAAGTCCAAATTTTGATTATAAATATTCATTAGAAAGATAAAAAGATTTCCTAAATCATAGTATTTTTTTATAATTTTTAGACATTAAATAAATTAAATTATTTATGACATCATTATGATGCGACGATGACCTCATTGTTTAACGATTTAAATAAAATGAGAAGATAATGAAATATCTAAGGCTTACACTTGTCCAAAGCCTATTGGATGAAGAGATTTTGAACCCTTATCACCTTATCCACTAATTATATAAGTGTGGGACCTTTAGAATCTGAAAAGCATTGTATAATAATGTAACATTTCAATCTTTTCAAAAGAGCCCCTCCTCTCCTCTTATAAAAGGCCCCCACCGCTACCACCTTATTCACACTTTCAAGCCTTTTGGTTCGGCCAAACTCTGCCCAAATACTCTCCCAACTTCCCTCCCTTACTCCTAGAAGCCTCAATTTTGGCATAACGCTTCCCAAGGACGCCTTTGGCTCAAATCAAAATGAGTTACCCGATTTTGAGGTAATGTCTTCTTTAATGTTGTTTTGTTTTATTTTTCTTCTCCAACCCCTTAAACTCTTTTTATTCATTTCTTTTGTAACAACAACAGTATCCTCAATATACTAGGATGTTTTTATAATAATTATTCGAGCTACAATTACACACACCTACATCTAATGGTTAAAGAACATACGGTTTCTGTGGATGGCGAATTTCTGCCTCACGAAACGATGATTGTTCAACACTCATATAACACCTTCAAAGGTGGCCATTAAGATGTCACTATATTTATATATGATATATAATATGTTTATGTTTTACTTATTCTTCTGTATTTCTCATTTATTGCATTCTTTATGATTTCCATTATGGGTAACACGATAATTTCATTTTAGGAAGTGCGGACTACCGCCCCCTCAAAGTGATTTGAATCGTTAATGCCATATGTGGGATGTATAAAGGATGGAGTAAATGGTATTATACACTATATTATACTGGAATTATATTATAAATTTATATCATTATGATTTAATTCCATTAAATATGAAATAGAAATTAATGTAGCGTTCATGCATACGTACGACTTACCGTCTCCATGAACGGTGCATTTCATTTCTTACATCTAAATTTTACGTAATATTATAAATGAATGTATATACTGGATATATATGATATATATGACATCTAAATCATGAATATAATTCTGGATATAATGGATATTCTACCACATAAACAACTTGTAATTATAAGAAGCTTATTGTTGACTCAAGTACCAAAGATCGACAAAACGACCGTTATTAACAAAAATAATTACATAATGTTCATATCATTGTAATAAGTGATATAAAAAGGATAATTAAATTGAAAATGGTTCTTAATAAGGTAGATATTAACTCTAGTTTATTATTCAGGAGGTTAAAGAGCGTTCGAGTCAAGTCGGACACGAGGTAAGGGAATTTCTTTACCCAATATCCATTCTTTGGGTTAATCTCCTAATTTGAAATTATGTCATGATATTATTATGTCATATCATGTATTTATACATTCTTTATGTGTACATATATTGAATACAGATAATAGATATATTTTATTTAATAATTATCTTTGTAAGGACTTCGTCTCAATCTCCTTTCATTGATGCATATTTGATTTTATAAACAACTTTCATTTATACGGTGTATAAACACCTTTGACTTTTACGTTTATTCAAAAGAAATCTTTTTTATACAATGAATTTTACCAAATGACAAAAGGGAATGTTTTTGTCGTACGTATGTGGCGACAATGACCTCTCCGTCGTCATGACCATTATTTGAGTTTCGACTTCCTTTACAAGCCATAACTTTTTAAAATGAAAAATAAATACAAAGTTTTAATTTTCATTAATTTTGGTATTGAAAATGGTTTTGAATGTGTTTTTATTACATCAATGTGTTGTATTTATATCTTGTGATTGAAGTGTGGGAACCTTATGTTTCCTTTATGCATGTTTTATGTGATACAATTATGTTATGGTTTATGATATGTTTAAACCTGTTCATATGAGGAATGCATTGGACTTAATAAGTGACGGGTGGAGCCCGATATAGCTCCTCGATGCATAGGCAGGTCTCATGAGACAAACTAGTGTCTTGGGACGAGGCCTTGACAGAATCGTATTTGTGGTCTTGGCACGAGGCCTTGGCTACATGGTTATGATAGTCTGGAATTATGCATTCCATCATTATGAAAGTGGTTATTGATATTTCATGTGATTATTCGACCAGTAGAATATCCATGTGAAGAAGTAAATGGCATTATCTCATTTTACTTTTGCCATATTATGTTGATGATCATGTTTAAAAGGATTTTTTTAGTTATAAATTGCCTTAAATGTTTATGTTTATTTATGAAAGCTTCCGCAATATTGTTATCCTTACTGAGCATCTGAGCTCACCCCTTTCAATGTTTTAATAATTTCCAGGATGTGAAGAAGTATTTTATGAATGACCTACAGGGATAGTCATAAGAGGATATGAGTGTGGACTATGGAGACTTTTTTATTGTAGTTTTTCACTTTATGATTTAATGTAATGTTTACGAATGTATCTAGTGTTTCCAAGGCTACTAAACTAATCGGTCTTTCGAGACTTCATCTTTTGTGATCATGCCAATGTTACGAAGTAACGCACCGACTCCGGGTAGCTGGGTTCGGGGCGTTACAGTTGGTATCAGAGGCAGTTTAGTACTATCCTTGGAAGCTAGATTTAGATAAACTCTGATTAGAGCACGTAGACCTAAGATGAACTTTGAGGATTAGTATAGAAGAACTTCCAAGAATTATGGTATTGTAGCGATTTTGTGAGTTTTCCGAGCAATACATCCCTGTCTGGATACGAGCAGGTAGAGGCGGCTCTAGCACAGATGTACCTAGGGGTAAAACCCGAAAACACCGCTTTGAGCTAGACTCGAACGGGAACTGGTGCACGACAATGGGCCTTGCTTCACTCTTGGTTACGACACTCCCGGGGGATATGCTTAGGATAATTCTCATTTTCTTTACAAACCACTATGAAGGGTTATGAGTATATACTTTATCAAAGAAAACTTTTCTTTTTATGATTATGGATTATATCCATAAATAGTTCAATTTATGTAAAGTGTTTTACAAATATGGAATTATGTATTTTAATTCATAAACTAATCTAGTTTATGCCATTGTTTAGAGATGGCGCCTAGTGGATGAAATGGAAACCGTATCAATGTGCGCACTCTGTGTAGGGATTGCCCTCCTGCTCAATATAATTATTGTGAATCTGGAGATACAACTGGTGTTGATCAACTTATTACCATACTGGGACAACTCACTCAGGTTATGAATAATAACCTTACTCGTATGGAGCACCCTGATCCGCAACATGGAGGATCAATATTAGACCTCTTCATGAGGCAACAACCACCAACCTTCAATGGGAGTACAAATCCTATAGTATCTGAGCAATGGATAAATTCCTTAGAGAAAATATTCCATGCCTTGGGGAGTAGTGAAAGGGAGAAGGTTGTCATGGCAGTTTACCGCCTCACTGGAGATGCCTATCAGTGGTGGTTGCTGATTCAAAACATAAAGGAAGATGATGACGTATCGAATATGGAATGGAGGGAGTTCAAAGAGCTTTTCTTAGAAAAATACTTTCCTCGTGACCATTGAGAAGATATGGAAAGGCAATTTCTGAGTCTGAGGCAGAAGGAGGATGAGAATGTCTCAAAGTATGAGGCTAACTTTACAAGGTTAGCGAGGCATGTTTCCAATTATATACGTAACCCAAGGAGTAAGATTGATCATTTCTTTGATGGGTTAAAACCATTTCTCCGTCGAGCTTTTGTATCACAATCCTTCTCATCATACGAAGATATTGTCTCGTGTGCTATCAAGACAGAAAAGGAATTCTCTAAGTCTCATGAAAACAAAGTAAAGCAAGAGAAGAAGAGAATGGTGGAACAAGAGACAGATAAAGGGAAAAAGGGAAAGAAGGATTTTCCAATATGTGATAATTGTGGGAAGAATCACCCTGGTACGTGCCTAAAAGGAATGGGAGTTTGTTATAAATTTGGAGAAAAGGGTCACCGGGCTCGTGATTTCAAGGGAAAGAAAGAGGCTCTCAAAGTTGAATGCTACAATTGTAGGGAAATGGGGAATTATGCAAATGAATGTCCTAAGTGTCAAGGAAACTTACCTCAGAAAAGGCCAAGGGATCAAGGCCAATCTTATGATGTGACTACATTTGAAGCAGAATAACTAATGTATTGGTGCTTTTGGACTCATGGATTATATTCTGGTTATTAGAATAATGTGATATATATATAAGGATTGTACTGCAGTACTTGTTTATTTCAGTAAGGTTTTAATATGATTAAGGTAATCATATTTTTAGTATGTGACAATAAGAGAAACTTTTCATTGTTTGGGGAATCTGATGTTACAATTGATTTTGGAATTTAGAGTCCTTTTAGAGAAAGTCTGGACAGAGGTATTTTGGATAACTATAAAGGTTGGAATGGATTAAGTTGAACTTTGGATAGTATTGTTTAAGGTTAAAACATTTATGAAGATTATTTTTGGAATAGTATAGTACTATATTTTTAGGAAAAGGACAACATGCAGGGTGGGGCATAACCCGTCGTGTCGGACAAACCTGCAGGAATCGAACCCACAACCATAGTGCGATAGGCCTTTATTTCCTACCACGAGCCTACAGGAAGTCCCCAGTTATTACAAAATTTTTTTACTAATCTAAATGGTATGTGTTAACATTTGGAACCTTATACAATTAGGATAAGTATACTATTTTTGGGTTCTATTATCTTTTTGAGTGAAAGGTGAGTTGAAGGTTGAAATTCTAATTTTCAAGGATAAATATATATATACCCCTCTATTATTCAATGAATAAATTAATTCTTAAACTTTAGTAAAGGGATATTAAAATAAAAATATGTGTTATCCTAATACCTTATGTCTTGTTGAACTGATGATATTTTAAATCAACATAGATTGAAGGCTTTGAGGCCCTCAATTTGGCAGTTGATTTTAATTGATGACCTCAATCACTCCCTACAAATATTTACGTTTTTCCTCCAATTATATGTCTATAATTTCCACCAATGTTCTCCTAATCGAGATCGTAATTGGGGGGTGACTTTTTCATTTCCCTTTCCCTCTTATTAAGGCTAAATTTTATTAATCTTATTTCCGATGTGGGTTTTCCTCAATGGTATTTTCTATTTTCAACCTTTTATTTTCCAAGAAAAATTTCAAATAGCGAGGACGCAATTTATTGAAGGAGGGGAGAATGTAACACCCCGAGCTTCCACAATACGCTTCTCATTAAATAATTCAATAGCTTGTATTGTACGCAACTTCGAGTTCTAAAACACCGCGACTAATCATAGTAGCCGATATGAATAATAATAACCAATTTTTAAAATTATAGAAATTTTATATTTCAAAATGAACTTCATTTTTGATTCGGAATATCGAAATTAGCCTATGTTGAATTTTTGCTATTTTTCTGAGAACTTCTAATTTTTTATGAATAGTGAAAATACATAAAAACAACTTTTTTAATCAAAATAATTTATATTGATAAATTATAATATTTACTGGTTTTAAGGTATAATTAGAATATATTTTTAACATTTTATCCAATGGTGGTCATTAGAATTAATTTAACATTGAAATTGGACATAAACAATTGCCAATCTTTTGATATAAATTGTTTCTTAAAAACACACTATTTGTCGTAACAGCGGGAATTAATTATAAAATTAATTAATGCAACTTATATGATTGGAATTTTGTAAAATAGACATCATTTTTGAATTCGTAATATCAATTATAGCTTAGGGTGAAATTTTGGCCTTGTTCTGAAAAACTTCAATTTTTGATGAATAGTGAAACCAGTAAGTGGTAGTTAAATAACTGATTTTTCGTTTAAATGAAATATTACCACTTCTGTGACTTGATTTTCAAAAATACAACATACATGGTTGTCATTAAGAAGTAAAATGTGGTTCAATGAGATCAAAATAATTTTTTGGTGAATAGTAACTTTTAAGTTCTTAATCGCGATTAGAGGTAATTAGTGTAGTTTAAGGTACAAATAATGTTTTAATAATATGAGATGAGCCTGACACGTGTCCTAATCCTATTGGATGAGTCATGGCCGACCAAGACAACCCATGGGTCAACTTGGGGACCCCATGGAGCCACTTTAGTTGGAAAATGACATTAATATATATTTATTTAATGTTAAAATTAAATTGCCTCACACATGAGTTGTTTTACTAAAACAGTTTTTAAGTGGGGTAAAACAAGTCCAAATTTTGATTATAAATATTCATTAGGAAGCTAAAAAGATTCCATACATCATAGTAGTTTTTTTATAATTTTTAGACATTAAATAAATTAAATTATGTATGACATCATTATGATGCGGCGATGACCTCATTATTTAACGATTTAAATAAAATGAGAAGATAATGCAAAATACAAGGCTTAAACTTGTCCAAAGCCTATTGAATGAAGAGGGTTCGAACACTTATCAACTTATCCAAGAATTATATAAGTGTGGGACCTTTAGAATCCTAAAATAATTGTATAATAATGTAACATTTCAATCATTCCAAAAGAGACCCTCCTCTCCTCTTATAAAAGGCCCCCCGCCTCTACCACCTTATTCACACTTTGAAGCCTTTTGGATCAGCCAACCTCTACCCAAATACTCTCCCAACATCCCTCCCTTACTCCTAGAAGACTCACTTTTGGAAGAACTCTTCCCAAGGAATACTTTGGCTCAAATAAAAAATAGTTACCCAATGTTGAGGTAATGTCTTCTTTAATGTTGTTTTGTTTTATTTTTCTTCTCCAACCCCCTAAAAACTTTTTAATCATTTCTTTTTTAACAACACCAGTATCCTTAATATACTAGGATGTTTTTATAAGAATTATTATAGCTACACTTACACACACTTACATCTAATGGTTAAAGAACATACGGTTTCTGTGGATGGCGAATTTCTGCCTCACAAAACGATGATTGTTCAACACTCATATAACACCTTCAAAGGTGGACATTAAGATGTCACTATATTTATATATGATATATAATATGTTTATGTTTTACTTATTCTTCTGTATTTCTCATTTATGGCATAATTTATGATTTCCATTATGGGTAAACGCGATAATTTCATTTTAGGAAGTGCGGACTACCGCCCCCTCAAAGTGATTTGAATCGTTAATGCCATATGTGGGATGTATAACGGATGGAGTAAATGGTATTATACACTATATTATAATGGAATTATATTATACATTTATATCATTATGATTTCATTCCATTAAATATGAAATAGAAATGAAAGTAGCGTTCATTCGTACGTACGGATTACCGTCTCCATGAACGGTGCATTTCATTTCTTACCTCTAAATGTTACGTAATATTATAAATGAATGTATATACTGGATATATATTATATATATGAAATCTAAATCATGAATATAATTCTAGATATAATGGATATTATACCACATAAACAACTTGTAATTATAAGAAGTTTATTGTTGACTCAAGTACCAAAGATCGACAAAACGACCGTTATTAACTTAAATAATTACATAATGTTCGTATCATTGTAATAAGTGATATAAAAAGGATAATTAAATTGAAAATGGCTCTTAATAAGGTAGATATTAACTCTAGTTTATTATTCAGGAGGTTAAAGAGCGGTCGAGTCAAGTCGTACATGAGGTAAGGGAATTTCTTTACCCAACTTCCATTCATTGGGTTAATCTCCTACTTTCAAATTATGTCATGATATTATTATGTCATATCTTGTAGTTATACATTCTTTATGTGTACATATAGTGAATACAGATAATAGATATATTTTATTTAAAAATGATCATTGTAAGGACTTCGTCTCAATCTCCTTTCATTGAGGAATATTTGATTTTATAAACAACTTTCATTTATACGGTGTATAAACACCTTTGACTTTTACGTTTATTCAAAAGGAATCTTTTTTATACAATGAATTTTACCAAATGAAAAAAGGGAATGTTTTTGTCGTACGTATGCGGCGACAACGACTTCTCCGCCATCGTGACCATTATTTGAGTTTCGGCTTCCTTTACAAGCCATAAATTTTTAAAATGAAAAATAAATACAATGTTTTAATTTTCTTTAATTTTGGTATTGAAAATGGTTTTGAAAGTGTTTTTATTACATAAATGTGTTGTATTGATATCTTGTGATTGAAGTGTGGGAATCTTATGTTTCCTTTAGGCATGTTTTAGGTGATACAATTATTTTATGGTTTATGATATTTTTAAACCTGTTCATATTAGGAATGCATAGGACTTAATAAGTGACGGGTGGAGCCCGCTATAGCTCCTCGATGCATCGGCAGGTCTCATGAGATAAACTAGTTTCTTGGCACGAGGCCTTGACAAAATCTTATTTCTGGTCTTGGCACGAGGCCTTGGCTACGTGGTTATGATAGTCTGGCATTATGCATTCCATCATTATGAAAGTGGTTATTGATATTGCATTTGATTATTCGACCAGTAGAATGTCCATGTGAAGAAGTAAAAGGGATTATCTCATTTTACTGTTGCCATATTATGTTGATGTTCATGTTTAAAAGGATTTTTTTTAGTTATACATTGCCTTAAATGTTTATGTTTATTTATGAAAGCTTCCGCAATATTGTTATCCTTACTGAGCATCTGAGCTCACCCCTTTCAATGTTTTAATATTTTCCAGGATGTGAAGAAGTATTTTATGAATGACCTGCAGGGATAGTCATAAGAGGATATGAGTGTGGACTATGGAGACTTTGTTATTGTATTTTTTCACTTTATGATGTAATGTAATGTTTACGAATGTATCTAGTGTTTCCAAGGAAACTAAACTAATCGGTCTTTCGAGACTTGATCTTTTGTGATCATGCCAATGTTACGAAGTAATGCACCGAATCCGGGTAGCTGGGGTCGAGGCGTTACAAATTCCACCAAAGGTAGGTGTTGATCCCAACCACCTTTGAAATCTATAGAGGAATCTCTCAACATATCTTCTAGAGTTTGAATTGTCCTCTCATACTGACCGTCTGTCTGAGGATGATTAGCAGTGCTGAAACTCAACTCTATATCCAGAGTATGCTGAATACTTAACCATAACTTTGAGGTAAATCTCGGATCCCGATCAGATATAATAGAAAGTGGTACTCCATGCAATCTTAAAACATCTGTTACATATATCTTGGCATGATGATCTAGATAGAAATCCTCTCTAATAGCAATAAATTGTGCAGACTTTGTAAGATGATCAACTATGACCTAGATAGCATTATTTCCTTTGGATGTTTTAGGAAGTCTAGTGACAAAGTCCATAGTGATGTTTTCCCATTTCCACTCTGGGATGGGTAATGGTTGTAACATCCCCTTATACTTCTGTCTGACAACTTTAACATTCTGACAAACCAAGCATCAAGAGACATATTCAGCAACATCTCTTCTCATGTCATCCCTCCAGAAGTACTCTTCCAGGTCCCTATACATATTCGTTATTCCAGGATGAATAGAGAATGAAGAAATATGAGCCTCATCCAGTAGCTCCTTCTTTAATTCGGGGATGGGAGGAACACAAACCCGATTCCTGAACATTATTATCCCATCACAATCAAGGTTTAATTCAGGAACATTTCTCACCTTCTTTTATAACTCGACATCTTCATTCTGTGCCTCATGAATCTTCACATGTATAGATGGTTGAACATTCATTTGTGAAAGATAAGATTTCTTCCCTTCCGTTAAAATTCCATGATCCATCCTTTGTAAATCCATAAATATTGGATCTTTTTTTATCCTCATCATGGATAAGCTAGCATGGTCTTGTCGACATAATACGTCTTCTACCTTGTTTGCTTTCCCAGGGTGGTAATGAATAGAGCAGTCGTAATCCTTAATTAGCTCCAACCATTGTCTTCGACGCATATTCATCTCCTTTTGTGTGAAAATATACACTAAAATTTTATGATCAGAATAAATACCACACCTTTCACTATAAAGGTAATGCCTCTAAATCTTTAATGCAAAGAGTACCACAGCTATCTCCAAATCATGAGTTGGGTAATCTTGATCATGGATTTTAAACTATAGTGAGACATAATCTATCACCAAATCATTTTCCATGAGAACACATCCCAGTCCCTTCTTGGATGCATCACTGTTGATCGCAAACCTTTATCCACTGCAAGGTAGTGTGAGCACAAGTGCACTGGCTAACCATATCTTTTAGCTCTTTGAAATTTTCTTCACATTCCTCTGTCCAAACAAACATAACTCCTTTTTTAGTCAACATGGTGAGTGGGTTAGATAACCTTGAAAATCATTCAAAAAACGTTGGTAATATCCATCCAAACAAAGAAAACTTCGGATCTCAGTTACTATTGTTGGTCTCGACCATCTTTTGATAACCTATATTTTTGCTGGATCCACAGATTCCCCTCTTTTGAGAATATGGGACCCAAAAATACAACTTTTTGAATCAAAAATTAACACTTGGTAAATTTGGCATAAAGCTTCTCCTTTATTAGGTTCTTTAATACAATTCTCAAGTGATCTTCATGTTCTTACTTTCTCTTTGAATAGACCAGAATATCATCTATAAAGACTACCACAAACTGATCAAGATAGTCTCTAAAGACTCTATTCATCAGATCCATGAAGATATCAGGGGC
The DNA here is from genome assembly GCA_963277665.1 of Viscum album. Classification (NCBI taxonomy): domain Eukaryota; kingdom Viridiplantae; phylum Streptophyta; class Magnoliopsida; order Santalales; family Viscaceae; genus Viscum; species Viscum album. The sequence goes on from OY728146.1 coordinate 1,183,531,302, forward strand.
ATTAGTAAGACCAAATGGAATCACTATAAAATCATAGTGTTCATACCTTGTATGGAAAGCCGTCTTTGGTACATCCTCTCTTTTGACCCTTAATTGATGATACCCTATACGAAGATCAATCTTGGAAAAGTATTGAGCTCCGCGTAGTTGGTCAAATAGGTCATCAAGGCGTGGGAGAGGATATTTGTTATTGATAGTTATCTTGTTAAGTTCTCGATAATCAATGCAGAGTCTCATTGATCCATCTTTCTTTTTAATAAACAGAACAGGTGCTCCCCAAGGTGACTCACTAGGGCGTATGAGTCCTTTATCAAGATTCTCTTGGAGTTGCTTCTTCAATTCCTGCAACTCAATTGGGGCCATTCTATAAGGCATCTTTGAAATAGAAAAATCACCTGGTACGAGTTCTATTGAAAACTCAACTTCACGATTTGGTAGAAGACCTAGAAATTCCTCTGGAAATACATCATAAAATTCCCATACAATGGGAATATTATTAATCGTGAGTTTCTCTCCAACCATTTGAGATAAATAACCTTCATTTAGTGTAATCAAGACCCATAAGATGGATGAAATTTCCACTGGAAGGTTATGTTCATCCTTGCATCGATAGATGATCATAGATTGATCTGGAATATGAAATATGACTTCCCTTCTTTGGAAATTGATATGAGCTCCATATAAAGAATGAAAATCCATGCTAAGAATCACATCAAATTTCACTATAGGAAGGATCACAAGATTTGCAGGAAGCACTTTACCACAAACTTGAATCGGAGAAGAGTTGTAAACTTTTGATGCGACTATTGTGCCATTAGGAATTGTTACAACCAACTCAACATCTAATTGTTGTGGTAATACGGTGATACCCTTAGAAAATTATTCATAAATAAAAGATTGGGTGGATCTAGAATCAAATAAAACATTTTCTAATTTAGAGTGGATGGTAAGTGTACCTCTCACCACTTCGTTGTCGTACTCCACATCACTGATAGTAATTGCATTTGAAATTCCATTGTCTTTGGCCTTAAGAGTATTTTGAAGTCGATCATCATCATCAACCATTGGATTTGGGCATTGATTGGCATAATTCCCCATCTTCGTGCACTTGAAACATTGATGTGTATTAGGTTCATTCTGTGTATCCCTTCCTTTTTTTGCATCATTAGACACATTCTCTCCATTATTTCAACATTCAATTTCTTGATGACATCCTTTTCCACACTTATAACATTTTCTTATCCCCTTAAGAAAATTTCCTCCATGTTTCTTTCCACACATTGAGCGTAAGGTAAAATTAAACTTCTTTTCAGTGTGGTCTTTAGATTTTTCATTGAATTCCATTTTCATCTTCTTATCAAAACCATGTTACTAATGGGTTACACCAATCTCCATCTAATCCTTGAGAGAAAATCTAACAATTTCCTCATAGCTATTGAAGTCCCTTATGGATAACGCCCTTCGAAGACTTGGTTTTAAGCCACTAAAGAATCGATCGATCTTACTCTCGGGTTGGATAATAATTCCGAAAGCGTACCTTGAATGTCTTGTCAAATTTTCTTTGTAGGTACCAATGGATCCATCATCCTTTTTCTTCAGTTCAAGAAACTCCTTATCCATATTTGTTTGAAGAATATTAGGGAAATTATTTTTCAAAAATAAGTTCCTGAACTCGTCCCATTCCTTGGACTCAATTTCATCCCTTTGCATCGTATTCTTAATAAGATTCCACCATTGATCAGCATCACCTTCCAAATGATACACTGCTAGGATTACTTTGTCATGTTCAGAACATTGAAGAACTAAAAATATCTTATTAGTGGTACTGATCCATTGTTCAGCCACTAATGGATCATAAGACCCGCTGAATGAAGGTGGACGCTGCCTCATGAAGGATTCGATATAATGTTACTCCTTCCATTGCTCATTTGGAAGTCCTTCATGATTCATAGCTTGAGAAAGTTGTGTGAGCATGGCTACAAGATTTTTCATTACATCTACCATAATGTTTTGTTGCTCAGGGGGACAATCATTGCATTGCCCGTCACATTCCGCATTAACACGGTTTCTTTGGGTTCCAGCCATTGACTAAAACCAAGATGAATAGTGTGTGAAACACTAATTATAATAGGAAAACCACATAATCAAGAATAAAATTTCACACATAAGGTTATATCATAGGTTGTTCATGGCCATTTCTAAAACACTATGATTGTGTTCTATGCTTAGACATATCCTTAGGTTTCTTACTAAGGCTTGCACATCCTAGATTCCAAAGGATGATTATACCTTTCCTCTGATACCATCTATAGAGACCCACTTTACATACATGGTTAATACTTCAAAATTGAAGCATACATATTACATAATATAACAAAACCATGAAAGGACCATATATGTATAGTGTCTTTAGAAACTGGGAAACATAAACAACTGGTTCATAAAGCATCTACATAGTATCCTATTTATTTCATCATATCTATAGTCCCTTTTTGACATATCTTACTTAATACCCTTCTTCCTGACTTGTGGAAAGAAAACATACAAAAGGGTGAGCTAAAATGATCAATAAGGGTAAACAAAAGAAATATCAATCACATCAAATTCACAAGAACATAACATTTTGGAAATCTAACCCTGTAAAAGAGATCATAATTTCATAACATGGGATAAATAATGGTAGTGAAATGTAATCCCAATAATCATAACATAAAACATGAAATGTTGTAGAATACACACATAATCATAGAGAATCATTTCTTATTACTCAAGACTCATTGCCAAGACTATATTAGTGGACAAAGTCCATTTCTGAACTGAGTTTACTCCTCGTTTCAGTCCTGTTTCACTGAACTGGTTTAACCTGTCTTTCCATCCATGTCTATCTCATGAGTTATAAAATCTTTACCCAATGGATTGGAGGGAGATATGGGTCCCACCCATATCATAATGATACCATTCTTATTAGTGCCACAAAATCATAAATCATACATCATTGCATAACCCATGTAATAAAAATGGGATTCTTAAACATCGTAACATCATAAAACAATTCATATAAGATAAAGGAATTCATAAAAATAATTCCATCACTACATAATCAAATAAATTTAATAATAGTGATAGAAATATAACCCTATATTATCTTATATGGAAAATAATTTTGATAAAACACTTGAACTCCATTCTTTAGGAAAATATCCATTCTACTTCGAAAACATTTTTCCTTTCTTAACATGTCATACAATTTTAAACTAAAATAAGTTGATTAAAAATAAACATGAAAACTTGTAAAGGAAGCTTCTTGGAAATAATGTTTTAAAAATCCATTCATGCCGTATAAGTTTAAAAAAAGCATTCTTCTTGTACTTTTGTCAGAAAATTCAAAAAGTACCTCGTATGAAAAACGACAAAAGAGTCCTTTCATATCCTTCACTAAAAACTCACCGAAGGTTAAAATTGGATTTAAAAAATTGTAGGTGGATGGAAACTATATTACATATTGAGGGATTATGGATGTGAATGATAAAATACACCCCATTAAATACCAAAGTATAAACAATCTCGGATAAAAATGAGATTGTGATATTTTCCCTTAACTTATGTCTGATTTGCTTCATAAGTGTACAAACCTCTTGTATAATGATTTAAATAATGTTATTTACTTATTCAATAATCATAAATATTGTTATGATATCATATATGGTCATATTCTTAGCTTCTTATTAGTAATATTTCATTACTACTTGTTATTCGGGTGTTTATTACTTTTTGTTCTTATCCGTGTTTTGTCGAATAAATTCTTATTCTTCTCTTTAGGGTATGGATACCTCATTTAAAGAATGGTATTAGTGTACTATATATAATATTTATTCATTCAATTCATTTATATAATCATTATGCAATGAAGATCATTTAGAACGAATCACATCACATCATGGAGACGATATTCCGTACGTACGCACAAGCGATTATATCGTTCCCGTGATCGTGGAATTGTATTGGAGTGTATGTATACTATTTCAGAATCAATAACACTTTACAATAATCATATATAGTTATTTATTTTCACCATTATACCCATCCATGTAAGGTGGTGATGGAAAATAGATTACACCACGGCGTGGAGACGGTAATCCGTACGTACGCACGCTTGATGATTTTTGTTTTCCGTAGGATGGATAGATGGTGAAATAGGGTTGTTTCATACTTATAATAAAATATCATTATATTAGTGATACGGATGTTATTAATTCATAATGAAACAACTAAATAAGAAGAATTGGAAGAAGAAATAATGTTGATAGAATCGGTAACGGACATTACCTCTTCTTTGAAGCGCCTCTTTGAGACCTTCTCTTAAGGAACTAAAATTGGTCTTTGAAGAAAAGAAGGAACTCTAGGATGCTTCTAGGGAAGTGGGGAAGTGAAATAGGCAGGTATTGGCCGAGCATGAAGGCTCAAATTGGTGTGAGGAGGAGAGGGATGAGGTGCCATTTTATAAGGGAGGAGAGTTGCAGCTTTGGAAATATAAGAAATATTAGATTATATTAAATCCCATCCCCACATAAAAACTTCCAAAATGAGTCATATACAAAGATTATATTATATAGTGTTGTAATATCATCAAAAAATAAAATTTAGACATGATAGGAATTTGTTTTCAACATTATAAACTTGATTTATCCTTATTTCTCAATTTAATTTTATTTGTGGTGATAATATTCTAAATTCTAAATTATTATTAATAATTTCATATGTGTTGTAAATTTTCCATAATTTGACACTTTATGAAATTTTAGACCATATAAATTTTAATTTATAATTTTCTAATGATTTTTGTGATTTTTAAACAATTTTATAATATGTTATTTTTATAAAATAACAATAGTGTCAATTTTGACACTATTCGTTTATTTGAATTTAAATAAAATATATACAGGAGATATGTTCGAAATAAAATCATTAATAGATTCTTAAAATTTCATATGTGTCTAATAAATTAGTGGAGCACATTAAATATTTCATATAATATTTATTTTAATATTTTAAAAACTATTTATTTGATATTTTAATTAATAAAATAATTTCAACATTACTATTGTGTCATAATTAATGATACTTATTTAATCCCTAAAAATTCTAAATAAATTTCTATGATGTAGATAATTGTATTAGATTTCATTAGACTATTCATGTTGGAATTTTCATTATGTTTATCAGTAATGTAAAATTATTATACTTATAAGATTTAGGAAAGTGACATGTTATCACATTCTTTGGTTTTAATAATAATTAAATTATTTTCATAGAAAAAAGTCCATTAAACGAATCTAATCGGACCCTTAGGTGATATGGGTCTGATTTAATTCTTCTAATAGGATTTTTTCAGGTGTTAGGGTAATTTTATAATCTTATATTTACCCTTAATAACCCGATTTACCTTTAACTATGGTAAATAAAATTTACCGTATTTACTATTCATAATGCCCAAAAATAAAAATTAGCCTAATAACATAATTTGGACCCACTGATTCTGTATATGGAATCAATTTTTCAAGATTCAAAACATATAAGTTGCAGTAATTAATTTAAAATAAATCCCTTTGTTAAGAAAACGGGTTTTAGAAGTTAAAACATTGCCAAAGATTGAAATGTTTTTACCTATGAATTCAAAGTGAAATTAATGCTAATAACATACATTATATGAAATGGTAAAAATATATTCTATTTATACTTTAAAACCATTCAATATTATAATTTAACCATATAAATTATCTCAATGAAAAAAGTTGTTTTTAAATAAAAATTAGCGTATTTTTACAATTCATCAAAATATGAAAGTTATCAGAAAAATATAAAAAAATTATCCAAAGTAAATTTTTATACCCTGATTCAAAAGAAGAAATTTATTTTCTCAAATTTAACTTATAAACATGTCAAAAACTATATTTAATGTGGGTGCGCCATGAAAAGGCGGCAAACCTGCATTTTTTGAAAAATATTTATTTTACCTGAAAAATATATTTTGTTCTCTAACCATGTTCTAGAAAATGTCTAAGATGAATAATAAAATTCAAAATGTAGTTAATACTATTCATAACGGCTATTTCATAATAATATATGATTGTTTAGTGAAACCTGGTATTGCGCACTACACAGGCTATTGAGAAAGGTCGTGATTGCGTGTAATGCAAGCCAAGTCCGTATTGTGTGCTATGAAAGATTTCTTTGGTTTTGCTTGTAACATAAGACATAAAAAAATTTCTCATAAAATCTCAGGGTGTTACAATTATCCTAACACATTGAAAAAAATATTATTATATATTTTTTTCATTTGGACTATATTCTATATGAAATGTAAGGATTGAGATTTCAAGAGGTTAAATGTAAATTAGAAGAAATTTATAGAAAAAATATATCTGGAGAAGATTTGGAATCAATATAAATAATCTAGTAGAATGAGATTTATCCAAACATTTAATTTGAAATATACATTTTTATGATCTACATAAATACACATTATAGTTATAGAAAATGGAAATGTGGGGAAGAAGTATTTTTATTTCAATGATGATTGATGATTATTTACAATCAGATACATTTATTTAATTCATGGATTTATTCTTTAATAGAGATGATGAATTGTAAGAAAAAAATATTTTTAATTTTATTTCTTTTCCAGTTCATTAAAGAAGTCTCAAAGAAGAAATGGGAGTGTAATTTTTATTGATATTGAGTATTTCCATTACATTGTATAGATTGTTTTCAATAGTTCATATTTATCTTGAACTAAAAATAATATACCAGAAAATGAAAATTATGGAATCTAGTACCTTGGAACAACACCATATGTGAGAGACATGTATTTATTAATAATTGTGAGCCATCTAAAATCTTTGTTTTCTATTAATACATTAAATTTCGTATTTATGTTTATTAGTTTTTGTAATCAGTACAAGATAATGATATATTGTTGTTTCCTTTCAATCATGGGAAATATATTCCAATGTAAAATGGGGATAAAGGAAAAGGAAAAAAATCTCAATTTGTTTTAACTCTAATATACCACCCCACTTAGGGTGTGTTAAATTACCATAGTCTAAACATTTTGATAAGTTTTTGGTTTACCAATATTATAATAAAATAATGTATTTTATAATGTGATATAATTAATAGTGTATCCAAATAATATAAAAAATATCCCATTATAAGTATTTATAGATCTATTGAGTTGTCTTCTAAATCACTCCAAATAATTGAATCACTTGTAGCAGAATTTCTGAGGCAATCTATTCTGCGTCATTGAACCAATACCCCACTGAAATATTATAGCTTCCTTCGCACAATGTTTCCCCATATTCATAGAAAATGTAGATATGTTATGATGTAACCTTTCCTTGGATCAAATATTCATATCAATATTGTGTCTATAGAAGCAATTATTTCTTATGATATACTTCATCCAAATATAACACGAGTTTCAAAAAATAACCACATCCAATTAAATAGGTTGTGGAACATTTTTCATTAACTCTTGGTCAATCACTGTAGTGGCATGGTATGATCTCCATCTTCATGGTTTATCGATAATTATTATTCCAAACAATAAAATTATTCATATCTATTATAAGTTATGGAATAGTATTAGTCTATTTATCACCCCTTCCTTTCATATCCATATTTTTCACATATATACACTATGATGCATTAGATATAATATTTCGATGAATTAAAATTAACTTAGTTACTCTCCCATGGATGCATTCTACTCATACACAACTTCTTTTTAAAATATCATATCTTAAAATACATTTTTTCCAAGGAAATCTTATACATTCTTTTTTAAAATAAATTTTAAACTAAATAAATTCATAATATCATATTTTTGCCTATATATAGGAAAATAGATACTATTTTCTTGATCTATATGGTTTTTTTATATTCATCTCATTTCAAATTCTCTCTTCGTCTTTTTAATTATAATCATGATTTTTATCTTAACATAATATTATATGGTTCACATTCGTTGGGAACCATATTCGGTATACTCTACGAATGACCATTAATCTATATATACATATTTAAAGAATCCATATGATATAAATATTATCAAGTAATGAATCATATATTTATTTTCAATATCTTTTTGTGGTAAAAAATATAACCCATAAAATCCTTATTGAAATATAAACCACAATTAAATTTTCTAATAGTACTAAAAAAATCCTCATTCATAGTTTATGTAGAATTATTCCATTAAATAATCCTATATCTTTTTAAATATCAATTATGTATTTTTTTTACCGATTGACAATTTATTGCTAATAATTTAGATTATTTACCATTTTGTGACACTGTTTATATTTCTCATTTACATTATTGAGATTTATATTTTGGAAATTTATTTTTCTAAAATTTCACATGTTTTTATTTTAATTAAACTTTAACACATGTTTTTATTAATAATTGTGTTATAATATTTTTTAAAATTTATTTAATGCCATTATGTTTTTTATTTCTGAGAAATAATATTTTGATGTTTTATGGATTAACATTGAATTATTTTTTAGTTTATGGTTCTTTTTATGAAAGGGAATTGGGGAGCTAGATACGTAGACAATTATTAAGATCTCCACATTGATGATTTAAAATGTAGAAGAGTTGTTTTCTCCCAAGGTATCCAAATTACATGATATCCACATCACAAAAATATTCTATCTTATTCATGTAGACAAATTTTCTAGAACTCACTTATCATAATCATGGAGAAACCACAATGTATTTTTTTCCAGTAGTGTGATTTATTTAGAAAACTATTACCCACCTACATGCATATAATATTCAATATTTCTCGTGTATGTAATTGGTTAATCAATACCCACATGTCAAAATTGAAATATATATTTTTGGTATATATAAATAGTTTCCCACATTGGAGATAATTTAATGATACACTGTATGATTTGGATAAAGATGTTGAGATGCAGAGTGATGATACTAAGTCCGGAAGGAATTGAACTCATAAGGTTATAATAAGTTTTATAAGGCCAAACTATTTCCTACATGTGTATCATGATTAAATCATGAGATCTTACCAATTTTTTTTAATAGATATAGTGACGATAAAAAAACATCGACTAGTTTTAATGTTTCAACAATGAATAAACCATGGTTCTTCACTATTTCCTTTGAATTTGATATTTAATTTTAAACGTAACATGTTAAGTAATAAAACCCTAATATATTATAACCATGATGATGGAGATTCCCAATAGAGTATTCTACAAATATATTGTTCTACGTAAAGTGATTTTTTCTGATCAATATTTATGGTGAAGAATAGAGTTCGACCAATGATGGAATAAAGTGTTTAACCCATCATGGACTAAATATTTCACTGTGGAAAAAAAGGTCGTTCATAAATTCATGTGTTGTTGGGTATTAATGAAACTGATTAAGGGTGAGATGAGTTGTGGATGGGTTTAATGACTTTTTTCTATGATTTATGTTTGAATATTAGATTATATTGGACACTGTATCTATCAAATCATTGTGTATGCTCGGTTAGGGGACAATTACCTCAACTTGTTTGATGTTTTCTGAGAAAACATGTGGTATTGATTGGATATATGTTTGAATATGTGGTATAAGTGTCGCATGATGAATTCTATTTAAGGATTAATATTCATGAAGATGATTGATGGTTACAGAGTTCAAATAAAAAAATTGAAACTTGAGATAATTAAGAATCATTATAATATTATTTAGATAATAATTACTTTTTTGATAGAATTAATATCATCAAAATTGAATGTGATTAAGGTTGGTATTTTTGTCTATAGTTGGGTCTATATGAATATCAGGAGAGTGTGTTTTGTAACAATTATAGAATTGAGTGATTCTATAAATTCTGTTTGGGAGAATGTTAAATGACATAGAAAATGTGTGTTTTTATAAAATAGAGTGATGTGGTAGTTAGTTAATCTATTTTGTTAGAATCAAGAAACCAAATTGTGTTTGACATGTTGATTATTTTCATAGAAAATTTAATAGGTCACTACTGGTGAATATATTTATGTATAAGTGGTAAATTCATTTTAAGGTAACTACTTAATTGAAATCAATGGTGATATATTTCTAAATTTTCAATTATTCATGTGGTCTAACAGAAAGAGTTTATTTTATCATATCACCATAGTTTAGTGGAACAAATGGTTACAAAAGAAACTCCCATGGAAAATTCAAGACATATTTAAAAGGGATGAAATTAGAGATATGAATAGTAAGGAACTTGTGAGAACATAAGATAAAAGAGGATTATAGTTCAATATAAAACATTTTTTCCACTCTCTTATCTCTTTAAACATATAATCTTATATATTTTTGATGTGTTTCTTGAATATATTTGTTCTCTTATAACCAATAATGTGTAGTTCAAATTTTCATTTCATAAAATTATTAAAATTATTTAAAATTTATTCAACACAATACTATATTAGCTCTGCCAAGTTAAATACCATATGGTTGGTGGATGAATTAAGGTATGATATATTAACTCTAACCTTCATTGGATCATGATTCATCCTTAAAAAATTTGTTTTTATACCCTTCCAATACCAATTTATGAGAATAAATCGAATCCTTAATGCAAAACAATAATTTTATTTGGTTCAGCAACATTAGGCTACACTTAAATATCCCATTCCAATATTGTATCAATACGAATAATATGCCAATGAAAAAATGAATTTCAAGTGTCGAGTAGACTATATTCCCCTCCAAGTTTACAACTAATCGGAATTTGAATGACATTTTCTCTCTCAACTGATTCTTGCGAACTACTCGTTTTATATATTATTATATTAACTACTCGAATTAATATTGTATTCAACAAATTTATCGCATTGTGAAGCTAAACATTCATCTACTTGATTAATATCATTAAAATAAAAAAAATTCTACAAAAATCCTTCATGTTCATGTAAAATTAACCATTTTCAATCTTAAAACTATTTCTAGATTCAAAACCATTCACAAAGATCAGCAGACTTTTAGTAAACTACCTCAGTCAAATTTTCACAACTTTTTTCTTAATGGAAAAATTGTTATTGTGAATGCTTCACACATTATAAAAAATATATAAAATTTTGCTAGAATTTAGATCCTTTTTATCTTATTTAAGGAATCATCTATATCAAAATATATTCTAGATGGATATTTAATTATGTTTTCATACTTTCATGAAATATTCATTTTTTCGACTCACTATTCATGAAACTATAAATTTTTATCACAAAATAATTCATCATTGAGTAAATTTTTTGGAAAAAACAACAATTCTATTCTACTTTTGAATAAAATATCATCTTTGCAAACCCAATCATTTTCAAAAATAATAATACCTTCCTGAATCATACAATCACGTAAAAACCAATCTTTTTGTGGAATTCATGCATCATTCATTTTTCATGTGATAGTCCGGAAACTCCACTATTTATATAAATATTCCCTCAATATAAATTTGGGATTTCCAATATTTCGAACCCTCAGAGAAATTCCATCATCATATTCACAAGACATTCTAGATCACTTCTTGTTCTTCTATACAACTAAATTATAACATTTTCAACACACCTTGTTAGAAAAACATGTTGGATCTTCACAACTGACCATGCTAACATAGTTTTTTAACAAAAAAACTAACCCAAAAATAAATGAAGTCACTTTGGGAAATTTTTAAAAAACACATTAACCCAATTTAAATATAGATGTTCATGTTCCTCTTGGAAGTATCTCAATATTTATTTTATTCTAATTATAATGATTTTTCAATAGTTTAGATTACTGTTAATCTATTTTAGGTGGTTGAAAATCAATTAAAATGTTACATTAAATGATAAATTATTTTATTTTTTAAGTGATTCATAGTGTTTATTTTTGTTTATTTTTCTCAATTTGTATTTAATCGTGAGTAGAAATGATTTCCTCAGATAAAGTACTAAGGGGTGGAGTGTTCAAAATATGATTCCTTAGTAATTTAAATTGATGTAGTTTGATTTGAAGAGGTTGGATTTATGTCTTCTCCATGATGAATAATCATTCTATTGAGAGATATATTAACATGTCATTACATATGAGAGTTATGTAAACATGGTCAATCACTTAATAGCATTTTATAGTCTCAATATTATCTTCTCATATATTTTAGTATATATTGGTTGATTATTATGATATATATATATATATTCTTCAATAATTTTATTTTAGTTTTCTCTAAAATTTCATTGTTTTTACATTCTTTCCAATATTTTTTCCCTCTCTCTAATTCTCTACTCATTACATATGTTCGTTAAAATTCATCATTCTTGTTCTATTTTTTACAACCAAACATAAAAATCCCTTTAGTTCAATATATATATACCATAATATATATATTTACTATCTACTATACATAATTCAATTTCTATGTGTTAAATAAAAATTATGTCGAATTCTTAGAAAAATTTGCAGGCAAGGCCCATAAATCAATTATAAAAAAACACATTCAATAATATTTAATATAAAAAAATAAATCATTTAAGATAAACCTGAAATCTACATTATCATCACTCATTTCACCATTTTATCATGATTGTTTCTTAAATTTGAATGCACATTTGGGAATAATCTACTATTGAACATTAAAATTTAATTCCTAAAATTATAAGACAACTTTGTCCCCTTAAATATGAAAAAATAACTAAATTGTAAAATCATGAAACATAAAGTGATGAAAAACATGGAAGACATAATTGATAAATTAATTACTCATCTAAAAAGGTGTAAAGTTGTTGAGAGGAATAAATGTAAATTATTTCAACTCTCTATCACTTCAATAATATAACATGGAATTTTTTTTCTCAACAGGATAGAAACTATGATCTTAGAAGATATTACTTATCACTACGGTGAACATTTTTCATATTACCGAATGAAATCCCTATTTATTTTATGATTTAATTTTAAAGTGTGGTTCAATTGTTTCCTATTTAAGGCTTGAGTGAGAATTAGAATAGAATTTAGATATCTCTATTTTTCTTGAAATTAAATTACATAACCTATTTTAATATACTACATGAGAACTATTTGAAACTTGAGACCAGATTTATAAATATTTTGCAAATAATTTTTCCCAAATTGGTCTACTAGAGGGTTTAGAAATAAAATAATCCTAATCCATCATGAAGTGTGCGATTAATTTCATGTGGAATTGATAAGGATTAATGGATTTATCAGGAAAAGTACTCATAAAAAATTTCATTTACATGTTTTTATGGATGATTTTTATGATGGTATTCTACCATCTACTGAAGAATTACTTATCCAATCATCTAGTAGAAATTATAATAATAAACTGAATAAATAGTTGAACAATTTTTTTCATTACTTTAAATAAAATAACCAACTAAAGGATTTGTAAATAGGGATTACAAAAACAACCTAGGCAATATATTTCCTGTATAGTAATAGAGGGAGGGCTGTGTAACAAGTCATCAATTTTAATTTAATAATTACTAATTAAAAACCCCATCTAATAAATTAAATTAATTAATTTCAATCCATATATAGGTCATGGTAAATATCATTATTTTTGAAATATATATTGAATAAAAATAAGTAACTCAATAGCATTCAATTAATATTCATTCATTATTTTTATGATAAATGTTCTTCCACTAATAAATTAATGAATTCATTAATTCATTTCTTATCATTATAATGAAAAACATTATTCATTTCAATATTACCATCATTAATGGAATAATGTGTAAATAAAAGGAAAAATATAATTAAATATTTATTAGAATAAATTAATTGAGCATTTAAAATTCTCTAAAACTATTATAATATTTTCAAAAAAAAAACATGTCCCAATCAATAAAATATGGTTTTAATGGTGTTGTTTTCAAATTTATGTTATTTGATCCATTAATTATATAGGACAATATTAGACTTGCACTTTCTAGATACATGTCTTATTCTTGATTTTCCATTTATCTAGAGTACATACCTATAGCTTTAGTTTATACCTTGGATAGACTACACTATGTGTAATAACTTACTACACACCATGTATTCTACTATCCTTGTGTCTGGGATACATTCCTGGTTCTCGAGCATGTATCTTAGAGGATTAAATGATATGTACATTCCAATTACACACCAGGTGGTCTAAATGTTGTGTGACTATAAAACCAGCTAATAGACATGGTGTGTTCTCTTAAGAGGGACAGTTTAATGGGTATAGTCTAGCTACCCACCGTGTTTACTCTATACAATTAGAATAGAAGGGATGTGTTTGGAATTTTGTAATGATGAACTATATTACATGTACAGTAAATAAATGTAATGTATATCATTAATCCTCCATCTCGCCAACCTCACACTGTTTGACTATGTATAATGACTATACAAATTGTACTAATTTCACCATTGGCCCACGTCAACTACACGATGTGTATGCTAGCTACATTCTATGTAATCATGCATGTCATGTTCTAGGTTGGCATGGTCTACACATGGTTTGATATTAATGAACAACATATAATTAACTACTTCTAATTTCATTTATCCCTTGACATGGCCTTGAGTAGTGAATTTGGGTACATTGTGTGTACTCTTGAAGAATATCATGTTTCCCCATTCTATATAGAATGATTCTTTAGCACTTCCCAATAGAATATCCCTTAAATATTTTTCTATTCATATATCCATAAGAAAAAAAATCACTAAAAAATTATTAATATGGTTATATCATGTTAATATACATGGTGGTTCTAATTACAGCGAAAGCACCATTAGTGTGGGATATATTAAAGTTTCTTTTAAAATAGTTTTACAAAAAAACACAATAGGTGATCATTTCAAGTTAAATTTATATTTAATTTATTTAATATTGGAATAAAATGGTTTACCTCTTATTAGGATCAATTATTTGATGTAGATGTTACTAATCTGAACACACTTTTTTGGATTGTATTTGTTATGCTAAATGGATCCATGTGCAGAACCCCTCTAGCACTGATCAACACATTCTCCATCGACCACTATGAATCTCTAATTTATTTATGGAAGTTAGTGTGTAAAATCAATTTTCGTACATCATTCTTGATTATTTTTCCGAATTTCATTGTGATGAAATAATTATTTCATTTTTTGTTCAAGAGAGGGAGATAGAAAGAGTAATTTGGGAGAGAAATACATAGTCAAAAATGATTCTCTATTAATTTTATTAATCCTACACAATAGGCATAACCATATATTTATAGAGTTATAGTCTATGTTAAAATATTATTTAATTTTTTATCATCCCTGAAATACTATAAAAATATTTATTATATAACATTCCACAAAATAATAATAATTATGTTTTAATTATTATTCTTGACACATTCTATCTTGTATAATAAAATTTAATATTTTACTAGATTGTAAATTAATATTTTACATTATACATAGTCCTGGTCTATTCGAACTCCTCAGTATTTATTGAACACCCAAATAAACATTTTTATTCATTTATAAATATTTTTATAGAAAAAAAGTGAATAAATATTTATCACATATTAAATATGTTTAGTGAATAAATATTATTCAAGGTCTGATGAATAAATATTTATTTACTCCACGGTATCAATATTACCTGAAAAATATTATCCTTTGTCATGATAAGAATATTTATAGAATTAGTTAAAATTAAAAATAATTTAATTGATATTGATGGAAGCATTTAGTGTGTGACAATATAGGATTAGATCTCATTTACATTAGGCTAGTATTCTTAAAGTCCATGATTAATTTATAACAGTATGAAAAGGCACCCAAGAGAAAGATCTCAATGTCCCAACATTTTCCATCACATAAAAACATTGGTTGGGTAATATAAATACTTTGTCTCAATATCTCATCATGCCAGTTTCATGTCCATGTCATCAACCTATGTGCATGATACATCATTCAATAAATATGTGAAATAAATAGGTTGCTCCACCATGGTCATATAATTTATTAAGACAATTCTATTCCAAAAAAGGGGAGTAAATACAAGAATATATAAATATTAATGGGGAAATCCTTCCTTGACTTATTATCTAATGACACATCACTCATGATGCAACCAACATGTCAAACATCCTCATGAAATTTAATCATCAATATTTATTAAATAAATCTAGGTGTGCAACTTGTAAAATATATTAATAATATTACATTATATGGACTATTAAACAAGTTTACAGATATGAGTATTTGATGAAAAAAATGTATGGAATTCCTACTGGTTGGTTTGTTCCCAAAATCCTTCATCATATAGATTACCATGTTCAAACACCATGAGTAGAACACACCTCCAATTTTAATTACTTTCAAATGAAATTATCATTACTATATTCCCTATCAGGGTACATTATCCAACCACATTACTATATTTAATAATATTTTTAGATCATTTCATAAATATCATCATTGCAGTTAACTTTTATGACCTTATCAATGTGATAGAATCTCTGAGAAATTATCACAACAATGTTATGGTGAAAAAATGATAATATGAAATGTGATATTTATATTAATATTCACTTATTTGAATATATATTTTTAATCTATAGTATAGTGTAGTATGTTCATGGGAACCAACTCTAATAGCTGAATCATTTTACTTGGTTAGTTGGTGGAGAATTTTAAGAGATGAATGTTTTGTAGAGAATGTTTTTTTAATTTTAGGATGGTCCCTTATAATTTATTTCTTGTTAAAATTCATGGAATTATATAATTGGTGCTTTAATATGATTCTTTGAGATGATGATAAATTTTTTGTGTATATTATAATTGTTTTAGTTCTATCTAAATGTATTCAATATTTTTTATTGTCCATATGGATGTTAATTTTACCATTTCTTGTATAAAATGGATTTTGTTTACCTTATAATTGTTTTTGGGTGATATTTTTTCCCTTAGTGATTGTAATTAGTTCTAGTAATGTTGTGGAAGGTGTTTAGTAATTTCATTATGGGAGATATTTGGTTTTGTTCTAGGTTAAATAGAATATAATTTATGTTTCAATGGGATCCTGAGGGTTTTGGTTTTTTGGGGGGTCATCCTGAGACGGGTCACCAAATTGGAGGTCCTAGTTTGTAAATTTGGAGTGTTTTATATGGGGATTTCCCCTATGTTTTCATATCACAACCTTGATGTGATTATTTATCCATAACCATTTGTGTCAACAATGTGTTGATGGATTCCTTTAATATACATGATGAGACTGTTTCATTATGGGGTTTTTAAGATGATCTTAGTGCAGGTATCTATTTGTGATTTTAATACGTTTACTTCATAGTGTTTCCTACAGGGATGTTCAATTCATTTGTCGCAATATTTTAAAAAGGATATAAAAGCTGGAGATTCTATAATAAGTCTCTGTTTCATTAGGGTATTATAGATTAGAACAATATTATTTGGTTTATCCTGGATAAGTATGTTTTGTAATAATATGGGTTCTGTTATATGAGGATTATGGTTGACGGATCAGGTCTATTATTATCTTTATATTTTAATTATTCTATGTTTTCCCTAGACATTCCAACTCATTTATCTAGCTGCACATACCCACCTATTCCATCACCTTATATTTTTAATTGATGTATTTCAATGGAAGAAATATATATAGTGTATATAATTATGGTACCCACTATATCAATATGAGGTCATTTAATATAATTTAGTAATATTTATGGTTTTGTTATTTTTTATTAATTATTATTCTTTGAACATCAGAATTTTAATGGTTTTTTTTTGGGAAACATGGTTATTTCATATGATTAGGTAGATTATTTGTATCCCATATGAAAATGTTGCAATTCATAGTAGTTCTATTCTCCATAATGACCACACAATTTGTAGAACCTTATGGGGTCCACAAGGGTAACCATGTGAGGTGTGTTGGTTTTCTAGTGGGGACCGCACAACTATTGTAAATTTTTTAAATCAATACAGGATAACCTTTCATGTATCTCTGGATTTTAAAATTTTCAAATTTCCATTTTTCTCTATCTTGGCATTAAATCATAGGGACTCTTCTTTCATTGGACTTAAATATTCCAAGCTCATGAATATCCTTATTTTTCTCTCTGGTATACATATCTCCTTGATCCCTTATATGATCAGGAATTATTGATCTAAACTCCTTCATTTCTCTTACCTGCAAGTTACTTTTTATTATTATTCAGAAAAGGACTACAAAACAAGCGGTCTCCATTCAAGGAGGTCGAAAGTGATGGAGTCCAAGGGAATCTCCCTGCACAATAGTAAGGCACTCATTGGGGAGGGAGTTCAAACTTCCAAAAATGAAAAGAGGCTCTTCCTGTCTGCCCAAGCGAGCTAGAGCATCTGACGCAAAGTTGGATTCCCTCCAACTGTGGTGAATGGATCTTCCTTCATTTCTCTTACCATTATCAATTTCATTCAATTATCATTTTTTTCATTCCACTCAAAAATTGAAATAATTCATTTTTTCAAATTTTATGGAATGGTTTAGAAAAAATTAGTTGACTTTTGATGCCTAGGTTTTTTATATCATTCTATTCCTCAAATTTTTAATCATAATTAATGATTATACATGATAGATGGATTTCACATAGATTGAGGTGGGTCTTTTAATGATTTTCCTTTATTATGTAATTATATTCATCCTTGGGTGTTAGAAGTTAATTATTGTTATAGTATAGTGATTTTAGTTATTTGTAATAAGATAGAAATATATTTCATTTGTTTTTTTTTGGATTCATAAAAAGGAATAAATTGATGGATGTTTAATTTATAAATAATGTTCAGAACATGTTGATGATGAAGGTGGTTGTTTTCTAGTGTAGTTTTCTATTTTCAAGGAAATTTCAAAAGAATGGAAAAATCACATAACATTAAATAGGTCGAAAATCATGTCGACCATCTTTTAGAACAATCAAAAAAACATTTTTTATGAAATAAAATCATATCAAGAAAAATATGTTTGGTAGAAAATATTTAGATCAAACTTAATTTGGGTATGGAATTTGAAAATATCATAATTGGATTTGGCATATCCCAGATAAAAATGTGATGATGCTCTACTGGTTTATATTTCAAATAAATCAAATGTATGTAGGAAAAGATATGAAGAATGATTGATTAAAAAATTGGAGTGTGTAATAGATCAGGACAATCATATTCAAGTTGTTTTTTTTTTCTGGACAATCATATTCAGACTGAGTGGGAAAGAAT
This sequence comes from Viscum album, assembly GCA_963277665.1. Classification (NCBI taxonomy): domain Eukaryota; kingdom Viridiplantae; phylum Streptophyta; class Magnoliopsida; order Santalales; family Viscaceae; genus Viscum; species Viscum album. Next base: position 1,183,550,598 of record OY728146.1, read on the forward strand.
GGTTCGACTGATCGTATTCAGAATTAATCAGATCAGGATGGAATGAAAAAGTTAGTTAAAAGTTTAATCAGGATGATCATATTCATCCTAATACTATCTAAGACAATCGTACTCAAAACGATCATAATTAGTGAAATCACATTCAACCTGATTGTATTTCAGGAAATAGTTTCCATAAAAACGTACTCGGGCTAATAAAGATAGAGAGATGTTGGAATGAATGGAATGTTATGATACATTACATTGTATGTTTGATGAAGCTAAAGCCAATCTCAAATGTATTTAATGTCATTAATAAATTCATGCTATAAAATCATGTTTTAAAATGATGGAATTTTTTGAAGTTGATGTTGTTGATGCCAGTCTATCATATTCGATCTACCCTCATACTCAGGAAGAATTATTTTGAACAATGACTAATAGAAAAGGAATTGAGACAAAGGTGATTAAAAGCATAAAGACAGGGACCATTTGATAATTTTTTCAACCATATAAAAGTGGTTGAATTACATTTTTTTCATTTTGAATGAATCAAGAGTATTACTAAATATAAGAAATCAATGTCTTGTATAGGGGTCTCTTGAAATTTAAATGGTATTTTTTTCCATTATTAGTAAATAAAATCATATTAAACAAATGGATTATACAATTGAAATTTTAGTTTTATTTTGAAAAAAATGCTGAATAAGTTATGAAGGTTGTATAAGCTTCAAGAACATTAGATAAGATTTGAAGAAGTCATAAATGCACTCTATATTTAATAAAAATCATTATTTTGTGAATTTGTTTATGTAGTAAATATTTTAGGATTCCCTCCAAATCCTTTCATGTGTCACATATAAAAGGTGAAAATTACTATATAATTTTTTTGATAGATCTACTATTCTTGATAGAATATAGATAAGCTCTTACATTCAAGGAAGATAAGATTTTTTCCATATATACATTTTGTTCCAGATGATTTGATGTGGAAAATTGAACAATGAATAAGTAAGGTAAAAATGTTTTATTGAGTAGATCATAGTATTTAGTGATAATATAAATCATTATATATTATAATCAGTCAGTCGATTGTATTTAGATGATCATCATATTAGGCTAGATAATCATATTGTTCATTCCATAATGGTATTTTTAGACTAAGGAAGAATATGGGATGAATTGAATTCAGAAGATCATACTGGGAAGAATCAAACGGTGAAAATTGTAATCAGAAGAATCATATTGAGAAGATCCTACTAGGAATAATAAAACTAGGAAAATGTAGTGGGAAAATAATACTAAGATTTCATTATCAAATTTCATGAAGTTATTACTGTATTATTTCTAATAAATTGAAGTATTTTTTAAAAGGAATACATTTCTGAAGTAAAAAAGAAGAATAGGTAACATGTGTTTTTACACAAAGATTTTTCTACCATATTTGTTATAAGAGGGTGCACACACTCTATTATAATTGATTATATAGTGATATATGAGTGAAAGGGTATATCCTACTCACTGTAATCCAAGGATTGATTTCTAGAGGATGGTGTTGTATTGAATCATTTCCAAACCATATCAAGTATGTAGCTATTCTTCTTCAGTATTAAACTTTATAAATACATTTGTTCCTATGGATGTCTGTTTAAATTATTTTCAATATGGATTTAAATATTAAAGAGGATGAAAAGTTTTTTTATGTAAAATTAAAAGAAAAAAATTATCACTGATTAACCCCCCCCCCCCCACCCCTTATAGATACAATTATCCTAATTGGGGAATTTCAAGTGATATCAAAGCCTGGATTCCCTTCACTAATTCCTTATTAATGGAGATTTTCAATTTTTGAACAGTAAATGCATTACAGTTTTTGATGGATAGAATTATCATATCTGGAATGATAGAATTTTTCCATATCTCATGTCTACTGGATATGGTATTCTTGAAGATGCAGTAGATGGGATTCGTCCTACTCATCATAAAGTTACTCTTATATCTGTTGATAAGATGAATCTATAGAATGATGGAATTTCCATGAAATATTTACTACAATCTCATTATATAATTGAATTTACAAGGGTTATCAGTGTTTCCACAACTAAATGTATAATTGATCAAATGAAAGACATTTATCAAGTCAATACAAAAGAGGAAAAGGTAAAAAATCAAATATAAATATTAAATTATGTATATTTTAAGACGTTTTAGTATGAATCCTCTAGGGAATTATTTAATAGGGTAAATGAAATTTTTAGTACTATCAAATGTCTTGGTGAAAATTAAGATGATTCATTAGTTTTTGAAAAGATTTTGAGAATCCTTCTTGAAAAGATTAATGAAAATTTTTGTTCATTGGAAGAAAAAAATCCGGAAACATTATTTCTTGATTATTTACATATCACTCTCATAGCATATGAAATGATAAGGGAGAAAGCTATTAAGAGAAAAAAGAGAAGGATGTTAGAGAAATTTTCTCAAGGCTATGAATAAAGAAAAGTCAAAAAAATATTCTTATTAAAGTTCAATATAGAGATTCATATTTTTAAAATGAGGTTTGTGTTAATTTTAATTATATAACATCATTGTTTTTTTTATTTTTATAAGAGATACAACATAATATAATGTGTAGCTTCACTTGAGTTTTTTTGAAAGTGGATTTTTTGGAAATTTAAAACTTATTGTACTCAAATAAACGAGTAAAAGGATAGTGGTGAAGTTTAAAGAAGGAGAATATTATTATTGAATAAAAAATTATATAAATGATTATCATATTCCAGAGGGATATATATAAATTATTCAAATTCAAAACATGATGTTTCAAATCTAGTGATGATGAAGAAGAAGGCTATGAAGATTAATCAGAAAAATATATAGAGTATATAATTGATAATACTTTTTTTGAAATAGTAAGTGATAATGAATTTGGAAGTATCAATTCCAAGGAAGAAGAATCTAAACATTAATTACATTTTTAAGAATAATTGAACGAATTTATGAGAAATATAATAATACTTCCGAATAAAAAAAAAGTTGGAAGGTGAATGTTCCTCAATAAGAAATATTGAATTTTTTTCAATTGATAATGTTAAGCTAGTAAAATAAATTTATGATTTGAAAAATTATCTTGAGGATGAAAATAAGTATAATTAGAATATGGAAGTGATGCTTAATGAAAAATAATTAGAGTTTTAACTTGTTTAAAAAAACATTCAAAATATGAATAGAGAAATAAAAGATTCAAAAACACTATCTCTGAAATTTGTAAATTTTATCTTACATAAAAACTTAATAAGGATAAAAAAAATATATTTTCATTGACTGGGAAGAAAAATGAAATTTCTTCTAAAAATAATAATGATAGGAACGTTATGTATGTGTCCAAGACTAATTTTTTTTCAAATTCTAATGTTTTAAAAGAACCTGAATCCAAAAATGATTTAAAAAACATGAATCTAGAAAATATTCAAATACATCTGGTAGCATTCTATTAGAAAAGAAAGGGAAAACTTTGATTGTTAATAGAAATTTTGTTGGTTTAGAAATGAAATAGAAGAAGTTAATTGAGAAATGTATTCAAATATTACAGTCAGTATGGATGTTTTAGAGGCAAATGTTTTTTGGATGTTGTTGTTATTATGGTGGATTTTTAAATATGACCAATATGTGCTGGTTCAACCATCAAAATTACTATTACATGACTGTTCATGAAAGAAATTTTTCTAGCGGGATTCAATTCCCTCAAAAGAATAATTCTTAATATTTTTTTGAAGAATCCTATGACGGATGGAATAATAATTGAAAAAGGTTCCAATTTTTTGTAACTATTTCTGAAAGATGTGAACTACATGGACACGTTAAAAAATGATATATTTTATTATTACGGGCACATCAAAAGATTCTAAACAATTTGAAAATTATGAATGTGACGAAAGAAAAGAATAAAGAAAAAACTCTTATTTTTTAAATTTATTTATAAGCTACAGAAGGATAATGATCTTGGATTCTGGATTATGGGTATTCTTCTCATATGATAAAAAAATTCAAATAATTGAAAAATGTGAATGACTTTAAATTATTAATAGAGAAATTTGGCAATTATGAATCCTTGAAAATGAAAGGTGTTGGATCGGCCTTCATTGATAAAGAAATGATGAAATATAAGAATAAGTTTTACATTGATGAGAGAAAAAAAAGTTTTCTTAGTGTTTCAGATAAGTGTGATGAGGGTAGCTAATTTCTCTTGAAAAATTATGGGTTTATTATGAAAAGTGATGAATATGTAATGATTTTTACAAGAGTATAAAGTACAAAATAATACTTTTTCATTTGGTGAAATACAAAACTATTGTTACATGAGTATAGTCAAAGAGAATAAATTATGGCATAATAAGATAGAAACAATGTGTCAATAAAACACGAGAAAATTGTAAAAGAGATGTAACATTTGAGAAATTTTAGATTATCCAATAATAATATATAGTTGTTTCACGATTTGTTAGAAAAGAAGGATTATAAATGTTGTGCACAAGAAAGTTGATATTTGTTCAAAACAACTCCTATATTTTATTCATTTTGATATATGTGGGCCAATGGGATAATAATCAAAAAATAGAGATTATTACTTAATCACTTCCATGGATGATTTTATTCACATCACTTGGGTTATGTATATTAATCCTAAATCAAATTTTTTGAAAATGTTTAAATGTTTCAAATGGAAAGATGAAAAGGAATGTGAGTATTTAGTAAAGAAGATGAAAACTGAAAATAGAGGTGAATAATAATTTAAATTTCCAAAAAGTCTGAGAGCCAGGTGACCACCTGCTCCCAATAACATAAAAATAAAAAAGTGTAAACAGTACAAGGCAACTCATGGAAGGGGGGCCTTAGACAGCCTTCTGTACAAAGTTCCAATCCTGTCTCTGTGAACAAGCTCATTGCAGTAATCAGGAAGTAAAAATGACCAACTTGAACTAGCCTCCATAATTACCCTTTTTGAGAGGACGTCTATAAGGCCCCAGCCTTAAACCTTACTTAATATTGAATTAAATGTATAATTCACGTCGAGGATATTTTCAGGTTTAGAGTTTTAGAGAATTAGAACATAACTATTACATCTTAAAAGATTACAAAGTAGACACTTCTACTAAGTCTCCATAAAAAAAAACTATTAAAAAGAAAGATGTCTAGATTCCATGTTTTAGATAGCATGAAATTCCCTTGATCCCATCCTTGACCTTATTCCACTTTAAGTCCGGTGAAAAACATTTTTAAAAACTTGGGGTGAGCATAAAAAGCTCAGTAAGGGATACACAAAGAATGAAAATTGTTAGTTTATCAAAACAACAAGTAAACCATGTATACTTTATCAAAGTAACACTTTTCACCTTTATGAAGTAATAAAAACTCTTCACTGAATAAAGTATCATTACTTACCTTTTTGTAACCAAAGGATTACCATAAAACCCATATAAAGAACACATAGAATATATAAAGGCAACTTGGGACATAAACATACTTAATTGGAATAACCATACGGTTGACTTCCACACATATCACTTAATGGAATAGCCATACGGCGAATTTCCATACATACTTAATGGAATAGCCATACGGCCGACTTCCATACCCAATGCATTGGAGGTTATAACGTAACCACCCGTCCTGGTATTCATGGCACCACCCGTCATATGGTTTATAACGTAACCACCCGTTAAAATGTCCAAGTACCAGTATAAAATCATAAAACATAAAACCAATATAAAGGATAGATAACATTTCCACATTTCAATCACAATATATCATAAATATATTGACATAATAGAATACTTTATCAAAACCATTTTCAATACCAAAATACATAAAAGAGTATATGGTATTTATTTTATTTTAAAAACAATACGGCTTGTTGAGGAAGCCAAAGACCAAATAATACTCGCGGCGGCGGAAAAAGTCGTTGTCACCGCGTACGAAAAAACATTCCTTTTTGTCGTTTAGTAAAACGCTTCGTAGAAAAAGATTCCTTTTGTATAAAAGTAAAATTCAAAGGGTTTATACACCGTACAAAAGAAAGTTGTGTATAAAACGAAATATGCCTCGATGAAAGGAGATTGAGACGAAGTCCCTTACCTCAGGTCCGACTTGACTCGATCATTCCTTAACGTCCTGAATAATAAACTTGAGTTAATTTATACTTGATTAAGAACCTTTTTAAAGTTCATTATTCCTTTTATATCACTTATTTCCATGTTATAAACATTATGTAACCATTTAAGTTAATAATGTTTGTTTTGTCAATATTTGGTTCTTAAGTCGAAAGTTGACTTCTTACAATTACATGTTGTTCGTGTGGTCAAAATTTCATTATATCCAGAAATAAATTCCTGATTTGGATATCATATATATCATATATATCCAGAATATACATGTATTTATAATATTACATAATAATTTAGATGTAAGAAATCAAATGCACCGTTCATGGAGACGGTAAGCCGTACGTACGCATGAACGCTACTTTCATTTCTTTGTCATATTAGTGGAATTAAAACTAAATGAGAGGTGTGTATATTTTAATTCCAGAATTATATTCATCATTTAGATATAACATTAATTATATATATACATTATATACATTTAATTTTAATAGTACATTTCATTTGGGGATAAGAATTGAAATGCACCGTTCATGGAGACGGTAAGCCGTACGTACGCATGAACGCTACTTTCATTTCTATCGCATACTTTAATGGAAAGAAATAATAATTATATATATGTATATTATAATTCCAGTATAACATCATATATAATAACTTTAAATCCATCCTTTACACGTCCCACATATGGCATTAACGAATCACATCACTTTTAGGGGGCGGTAGTCCGCACTTCCTTAAATGAAGATATCGTGTTTACACATAATGGAAACCATAAAGGTATGCCAAAAATGAAAAATACAGAAGCTTAAAGAAAACCTAAACATATTATATATCATATATAAAAATAGTGTCATCATAATGGCCACCCTTGAAGGTGTTAAATGAGTATTGAACAATCATCGTTTCGGGAGGCAGAATTTCGCCATCCACGGAAACCGTATGTTCTTTAACCATTTGATGTAGTTGTGTGAGAGTGTAGCTCAAATAAATATTATAACAAAATCCTAGTATATTTAAGATACTGGTGTTGTTACAAAAGAAGTAAATAAAAAGAGTTTAGAGGGTTGGAGAAGCAAAATAAAACAAATGAACAAGAGAGAATGAATTACCTTTAAAAGTGTTACTCCCTTTTGATTTGAGCCTAAAGGCTTCCTTTGAAAGGATTCTGCCCAAAGGGAATCCTCTAGGATGAGGAGAGGGATGTGGAGAGAGTAATTGGGCAGGGGTTGTCCGAGCCAATGGCTTGAGAAGTGTGTGAAATGGGGTAGAGGTGGGGGCCTTTTATAAGAGGAGAGGAGGGACACTTTTGGAAAGTAAAGAAATATTACTTTATTTGAAAAATGTGTTTCGGTTTTAAAAGGTCCCAAATTGATATAATTAGTGGATAAGGTGATAAGGGTTCGACATCCACTCATCCAATTGGTTTTGGCCATGTGTAGGTGTTATATTTTTCATTATCATTCCATTTTAGTTAAATCGTCAAATAATGATGTCATCGCTGCATCATTATTATGTCATATATAATTTAATTTATTTAATGTATAAAAATAAAAAAAAACTACTATGATGTAGGAAATCTTTTTATCTTTCCAATGACTATTTATAATCAAAATTTGGACTTGTATAACCCCACTCAAAAATTATTTTAGTAAAACAATTTATGTTAGTGTCATTTTCACTTTAACATTAAATAAAAATATATTAATGTCATTTTCCAACTAAAGTGGCTCCATGGGGTCCCCATGTTGGCCCATGGATTGTCTTGGTCGTCCCTGACTCACCCAATAGGTGTAGGACAAGTGTAATGGTGTTTTCAAATTCTTATAATACCATTTTTACCTTAAACTACACTAATTACCTCTAATCGCGATTAATGAAAAAATTTTACTATTCACCAAAAAATTATTTTAATCTCATTGAACCACATTTTACTTCTTAATGACAACCATGTATGTCGGATTTTCAAAATTCAATACACATTAGTGGTAAACATTCATTTAACTGAAAAATCAGTTTGCTTGATTACCACTTAGTGGTTTCACTATTCATCAAAAATTGATGTTTTTCAGAAAATTACAAAAAATTCACCCTAAGATATATTTGATATTACGAATTCAAAAATGAAGTCTATTTTACAAAATTCAAATCATATAAGTCACATTAATTAATTTAATAATTAATTCCCGCTGCCAGAGCAAATAGCGTGTTTTTACAAAACAATAAGTATCAAAAGATTGACACCAGTTTAAGTCCAATTTCAAAGTGAAATTGATTCCAATGACCACCATTGGATTAACTGGTAAAAATATTTTCTAATTTAACTTTAAAACCAATTAAAATAATAATCTAATCATATAAATAAATTAGATTAAAAATAGGTTTTGAATTAAAATACAACATTTTACACTATTCAAAAAAAAATGAACATTATCATAAAGGTACCAAAAATTTACACAAAGTAAATTTTGATGTCCCGATTCTAAAGAAGAGTTATATTTGGTCCAAAATAAAGTATAAGAGTGATCAAAACTATATTTAATGACGGTTCACCATTAAAAGGTGATAAGTGAACCTTTAGTGAAAATTAGAGTATATATGCTCTAAAATTGAACTCTTTCCGTATTTTAAGCCTTTATCTTTTATTGGGTAAATGTATAAACATTTAAAAACATATATAATAATATTTTAGTTATTTATATCCATTCCCGCCAGTACAACGGCTACTTGTTAACTAACATTTAAAATAATATTATTTTATTACTAGTGTGCTACGTATGTTTCAAAGAAACTCATCGTTGCGTATCGGGTACGCTATCGAACATATCAACAACTTTAAAATAAAATTAATATTTAATTCGTAAATATTAATAAATATGAAAATTCTTTATTCTTTATTTACCTGGGATGTTACATCCTTCCCCCCTTTTGGGAATTGCGTCCTCACAATTTTATTCACTTATCAAAATAAGTGGGGGTATTTATCCCTCATAGCATTTTCAGATTCCCACGTTGCCTCTTCAATCACATGGTTTTCCACAAAACCTTTACCTGATGAATCACCTTATTCCGTAACAGCTGCTCCTTGTGGTCAAGAATCTGGACCGGCTGTTCCTCATAAGATTGGTTCTCTTCCAACTGAACTACCTCTGGACTCAAAACATGAAATGGATCTGGCATATACTTTCTCAACATCGAAACGTGAAAAACATTGTGTACCTGAGATAAACTCGGAGGTAAATCCACTCGGTATGCAACTGATCCAACTCTTTCCAGAATTTCGTATGGTCCAACCAACCATGGACTCAACTTTCCTTTCTTACCAAATCTCATCACACTTTTCCAAGGAGAAACCTTGAGAAAAGCATGACCACCTACCTCAAAAGATAGATCCTTCCTCCGGTTATCCGCATAACTCTTCTGCCTGCTCTGAGCTGTTCTCATGTGTTTTCTGAATCAACTGAACTTTTTCTGCCATCTCTTCTACCAATTCTGGTCCCATCAGCTTCCTTTCACCAACTTCATCCCGGAAATCTGGAGTTCGACACCGCTTCCCATATAATGCCTGAAATGGTGCCATCTGTATACTGGAATGAAAACTGTTATTATAAGAAAACTCAACCAAAGAAAGATGTTGGTCCCAACTTCCCTGATAATCCATAGAACAAGCTCGTAGCATATCCTCCAATGTCTGAATTGTTCGTTCTGACTGCCCATCTGATTGAGGATGAAAAGCTGTACTAAAATTTTAATTCAGTACCCAACGACTTTTGAAGGCATTTCCAAAAGTTAGAAGTAAACCTGGGTTCACGATCCAATACAATGGAGAGAGGAACTCCATGTAACCTGACTATCTCTTTAAGATACAACGGGAAAGTTGATCTAGAGAGAAAGTATCTCATATAGAAAGGAAATGAGCATATTTGGTCAAGTGATCAACAATAACCCAGATTGCATTATTACCTCGAGATGTCCTCGGTAATCCCACAACAAAGTCCAAGGATATATTCTCCCATTTCCACTCTGGCACTGGTAAAGGCTGAAGCATCCCTTTCGGTTACTCCCGCTCTGCTCTAACCTGCTGACAAATCAAACATTTCACAGTAAAATCAGCAATATATCTTTTCATTCCAACCCACCAGTAATACTCCCACAGACCTCTGTACATCTTAGTTCTGCCAGGATGAAAAAAACAACTCATTCTTCAATTGTGAATCACAAGGCACACATAACCTCTTCACAAACCTCAAAACACAAACACAAACTTATCCAATAACTCATGGAAAATTTTATTCATAAGTTCCATGAATATATCAGTTTCATTTGTTAACCCAAAAGTCATAACTAAAAATTCATAATGGCCATATCTAATACGGAACGCAGTCTTCGGAACGTCTGCTTCTTTTACTTTCAACTGATGGTACCCCGAACTCAAGTCAATCTTTGAAAAATACTGAGCTCCCTGGAGCTGATACCACTTCATTCGATGGCCCAACATCTGCTGAAGTTGTTGTAAATGATTTTACCACCCCTTTCTGCTTGTAGTCTAGCTGCATTCCCCCAGTTGAGTTCTTCGTTGGACACTCGTTTGCATAATGACCCATTTCATTACACTTAAAGCATCTTACCATTTGCTTTTCATTTCCGTCTTGATCATCTTCCTTACAGTTACGAGCAATATGACCAGACTTACCACACCGAAAGCACTTACCAGACATGGATAAACATTCTCGAGGATGCATTTTACCACACTTCTCACAGGATGGATATTTGGTTTTCTTACCTCCTTGCTTCTTTGATGAATTCTTCCCCTTTTCCTGCCAACTAGATATCTTATTATGTTGTTTGTCATAGAACACCTGATCATCGGCAAACTCCATTTCCACCTTCTCCGCACATCGAACAAGTTTTTCATAACTTTTGAACTCACGAGAAGCTAAAGCCCTTTGATACTTTGGCTTTAACCCTGAGTAAAAACTGTTTATTTTACTATCAATATCTCGTATGAAGTTTGGAGCATACCTTGCCAATCGAGTGAACTTTTCTTCATATGTAGCCACTGAATCATCCTCCTGCCTCAATTCTAGGAACTGTTTTTCCAACCTAAGACGAACCACCTTAGGAAAATATTTCTCAAGAAACATACATTTGAATTCGTCCTAGTGAAGATCCTCAATCTCATCACTATCCCTTATATTTTTCACCATGGACCACCACTGATCAGCTTCACCTTCAAAACGGTAAACAACAAGACTAACCTTTTGATGTTCTGAACACCCCATGACATCAAAAATCTTCTCCAGTGCTTTAATCCACCCTTCAGCTTGCACAGGGTCAGCTGATCCTCTAAATGATGGGGGATGTTGCCTCATGAAATGTTCCACCACTGACATTTCGTCTGCGGTTGATCTGGATGATCTCGTGCATGGATACCACCACCATTTATAGCCTGATTCAACTGTGCCATCACTGCAACAAACTATTCAGTTCCAATTCTGACCATCTCAGGTTGCTGATTTGGAAGGTTATCCTCCTCCTGATGTCGTCCCAACATAGCTGCTTTGTTTCCTCTACGGAAAACCATTCTGAACACAGAAATATCTTAGGTGAAGCAACATGGTAATCCGTAAATGCTATATCATTTCAATCATATTACAATTTAACACTTTTCTAACTCCTAAAGTTGTCTAAACCGACCTCTGATACCAACTTAAGGCCCTAGCCTTAAACCTTACTTAATATTGAATTAAATGTATAATTCACGTCAAGGATCTTTTCAGGTTTAGAGTTTTAGAGAATTAGAACATAACTATTACATCTTAAAAGATTACAAAGTAGACACTTCTACTAAGTCTCCATAAAAAAACTCTTAAAAAGAAAGATGTCTAGATTCCATGTTTTAGATAGCATGAAATTCCCTTGATCCCATCCTTGACCTTATTCCACTTTAAGTCCTGTGAAAAACATTTTAAAAAACTTGGGGTGAGCATAAAAAGCTCAGTAAGGGATACACAAATAATGAAAATTGTTATTTTATCAAAACAACAAGTAAACCATGTATACTTTATCAAAGTAATACTTTTCACCTTTATGAAGTAATAAAAACTCTTCACTGAATAATGTATCATTACTTACCTTTTTTTAACCAAAGGATTACCATAAAACCCATATAAAGAACACATAGAATATATAAAGGTAACTTGGGACATAAACATACTTAAGTGTAATAACCATACGGTTGACTTCCACACATATCACTTAATGGGATAGCCATACGACCAATTTCCATACATACTTAATGGAATAGCCATACGGCCGACTTCCATACCCAATGCATTGGAGGTTATAACGTAACCACCCGTCCTGGTATTCACGGCACCACCCGTCATATGGTTTATAACGTAACCACCCGTTAAAATGTCCAAGTACCAGTATAAAATCATAAAACATAAAACCAATATAAAGGATAGATAAAATTTCCACATTTCAATCACAATATATCATAAATATATTGACATAATAGAATCCTTTATCAAAACCATTTTCAATACCAAAATACATAAAAGAGTATATGGTATTTATTTTATTTTAAATACAATACGGCTTGTTGAGGAAGCCAAAGACCAAATAATACTCGCGGCGGCGGAAAAAGTCGTTGTCACCGCGTACGAAAAAACATTCCTTTTTGTCATTTAGTAAATCGCTTCGTAGAAAAAGATTCCTTTTGTATAAAAGTAAAAGTCAAAGGGTTTATACACCGTATAAAAGAATGTTTTGTATAAAACGAAATATGCCTCAATGTAAGGAGATTGAGACGAAGTCCCTTACCTCAGGTCCGACTTGACTCGATCGTTCATTAACGTCCTGAATAATAAGCTTGAGTTAATTTATACTTGATTAAGAACCTTTTTAATGTTCATTATTCCTTTTATATCACTTATTTCCATGTTATAAACATTATGTAACCATTTAATTTAATAATGTTTGTTTTGTCAATATTTGGTTCTTAAGTCGAAAGTTGACTTCTTACAATTACATGTTGTTCGTGTGGTCAAAAGTTCTTTATATCCAGAATGAAATTCCAGATTTGGATATCATATATATCATATATATCCAGAATATACATGTATTTATAATATTACATAATCATTTAGAGGTAAGAAATGAAATGCACCGTTCATGGAGACGGTAAGTCGTACGTACGCATGAACGCAACATTCATTTCTTTGTCATATTAGTGGAATTAAAACTAAATGAGAGGTATGTATATTTTAATTCCAGAATTAGATTCATCATTTAGATATATCATTAATTATATATATACATTATATACATGTAATTTTAATAGTACATAACATTTGGGGATAAGAATTGAAATGCACCGTTCATGGAGACGGTAAGCCGTACGTACGCATGAACGCTGCTTTCATTTCTATCTCATACTTTAATGGAAAGAAATAATAATGATATAGAGGTATATTATAATTCCAGTATAACATCATATATAATAACTTTAAATCCATCCTTTACACGCCCCACATATGGCATTAACGAATCACATCACTTTTAGGGGGCGGTAGTCCGCACTTCCTTAAATGAAGATATCGTGTTTACCCATAATGTAAACCATAAAGGTATGACAAAAATGAAAAATACAGAAGCTTAAAGAAAACATAAACATATTATATATCATATATAAAAATAGTGACATCATAATGGCCACCCTTGAAGGTGTTAAATGAGTACTGAACAATCATCGTTTCGGGAGGCATAATTTCGCCATCCACGGAAACCGTATGTTCTTTAACCATTTGATGTAGTTGTGTGAGAGTGTAGCTCAAATAAATATTATAACAACATCCTAGTATATTGAAGATACTGGTTTTGTTACAAAAGAAGTAAATAAAAAGAGTTTATAGGGTTGGAGAAGCAAAATAAAACAAATGAACAAGAGAGAATGAATTACCTTTAAAAGTGTAACTCCCTTTTGATTTGAGCCTAAAGGCTTCCTTTGAAAGGATTCTGCCCAAAGGGAATCCTCTAGGACGAGGAGAGGGATGTGGAGAGAGTAATTGGGCAGGGTTTTGCCGAGCCAAAGGCTTGAGAAGTGTGTGAAATGGGGTAGAGTTGGGGGGCTTTTATAAGAGGAGAGAAGGGGCACTTTTGGAAAGTTAAGAAATATTATTTTATTTGAAAAATGTTTTTCGGTTTTAAAAGGTCCCACATTGATATAATTCGTGGATAAGGTGATAAGGGTTTGACATCCACTCATCCAATTGGTTTTGGCCATGTGTAGGTGTTATATGTTTCATTATCATTCCATTTTAGTTAAATCGTCAAATAATGATGTCATCGCTGCATCATTATTATGTCATATATAATTTAATTTATTTTTTGTATAAAAATTATAAAAAAAATACTATGATGTAGTAAATCTTTTTATCTTTCTAATGAATATTTATAATCAAAATATTGACTTTAATAACCCCACTCAAAAATTATTTTAGTAAAACAATTTATGTTAGTGTTATTTTCACTTTAACATTAAATAAAAATATATTAATGTCATTTTCCAACTAAAGTGGCTCCATGGGATCCCTAAGTTGGCCCATGGCTTGTCTTGGTCGGCCATGACTCACCCAATAGGTGTAGGACAAGTGTAATGGTGTTTTCACATTCTTATAATACCATTTTTACCTTAAACTACACTAATTACCTCTAATCGCGATTAATGAAAAAAAATACTATTCACCAAAAAATTATTTTAATCACATTGAACCACATTTTACTTCTTAATGACATCCATGTATGTCGGATTTTCAAAATTCAATACACATTAGTGGTAAACTTTCATTTAACTGAAAAATCAGTTTTCTTGATTACCACTTAGTGGTTTCACTATTCATCAAAAATTGAAGTTTTTCAGAAAATTACCAAAAATTCACCCTAAGCTATATTTGATATTCCGAATTCAAAAATGAAGTCTATTTTACAAAATTCAAATCATATAAGTCACATTAATTAATTTAATAATTAATTCCCGCTGCCTGAGCAAATAGCGTGTTTTTACAAAACAATAAGTATCAAAAGATTTACACCAGTTTAAGTCCAATTTCAAAGTGAAATTGATTCCAATGACCACCATTGGATTAACTGGTAAAAATATTTTCTAATTTAACTTTAAAACCAATTAAAATAATAATCTAATCATATAAATAAATTAGATTAAAAATAGGTTTTGAATTAAAATACAACATTTTACACTATTCATAAAAAAAATGAACTTTATCAGAAAGGTACCAAAAATTTACAAAAAGTAAACTTTGATGTCCCGATTCTAAAGAAGAGTTATATTTGGTCCAAAATAAAGTATAAGAGTGATCAAAACTATATTTAATGACGGTTCACCATTAAAAGGTGATAAGTGAACCTTTAGTGAAAATTATAGTATATATGCCCTAAAATTGAACTCTTTCTGTATTTTAAGCCTTTATATTTTATTGGGTAAATGTATAAACATTTAAAAACATATCTAATCATATTTTAGTTATTTCTATCCATCCCCGCTAGTAGAACGGCTACTTGTTATCTAACATTTAAAATAATATTATTTTATTACTAGTGTGCTACGTAAGTTTCAATGAAACTCATCGTTGCGTATCGGGTACGCTATCGAACATATCAACCCCTTTAAAATAAAATTAATATTTAATTCGTAAATATTAATAAATATGAAAATTCTTTATTCTTTATTTACCTGGGATGTTACAACGTCTGCCACCAGATTTGCCTCTCTATACACATGAGACACATCCAGAGAAATCGACTCAGCAAGATGCAGAGAATTAACCCATACACAAGCATCTTCCATGGCACTTTCCTGGATCGTTCCTTCAGAATCTGTGTTGCAACAGAAGATTCCAATTCGATCCACAGCCTCCGCCAACCATAATGAGCCACATATCCAATCGCCTTAATCATTGCCCATAGTTCAGCTTCAATTGCATTTCCTTTACCATGTAATGAAAGAAGCATCCTTTGAAAAATCCTCGATACGTCCTGAACACACCACCACATCCAGCAGGTCCAGGCGTATCGGCGGTTGTCCCATCCACATTCAGCATTAACCAATCAGTTATAGGTGGGATCCACCTGATATATTTCATCACCTTGGGCCTCCGCTCCCCGCCACTTACACCTAGAGATCTCAATAGAAGAAAATCAGAAATGTCATTATTCATTGAACCCAATTGATTTACTGAGGCAGAGATAATATATCGGTGCATCATCATAATACCCTCCTTGAATGAGGGCCTTCCATTGTTGAAATCAATACTTTTTCGGGCCTTCCAAATGAATGAAATAAGGGAAACAGTAGCAATAATGATCAGAGTCTTGACCTCCTCACTGCGGACAGCTTGCATGGCCGAGGTTAGCAATGCACTAACTGAGTGAAAGGCTAATTTACATTGGAAAACGTCATTCAAATAACTCCATAACCGCACAGAAAATGGGTAGCAAATGAACACATGGTTGATAGTCTCATCCATATCCAAACAGAGGAAACATACCGGTGCAACAGTTAAACTGGTTCGCTGCAATGCAGATTGAAGAGGAAGCCTTTGCTTCCAAATAATCCAAATCAGAAGTGCATCATTCAGAGCAATGTAAGGGGTCTGCACGCCCTTCACCCAAGTAGGTACACCAGTCGCATTGCCACATTGAAGCATATATGAGTCACGGCTGGAGAAGCATCCACTAGGCGCTGGTTTCCATATAAGGATGTCATAGTCAACATATTCATACTTGGAGATATCTATCTGTAGGTGAGGAGGGATGATTTCATATGCCTCTGGATTCCCCTACAAATCAGAAATGGAAAGACTCCTTAAAGACAAAGGAATGCTGGTGGAGTGATTAATTGGGGAGGACAGGCACTGCATGCTCCAGCAGTTCATTTGAGAATCAGCACAAACCAGCCATTTAGCCTGTGTCATAATGTAGAAGCATGTATCTCTGACGGACGGCCAGACAGAGGATTTCAGATACACATTTGAGTTCTTCTATAACCTGCCAACAAATCTGCTAGATAGAAATTCCAGAGAAGGTTTAGTGCTAGATAAAAGTCTCCATGTGAGGTTTTGAATCAATGCATCATTGAAAATCCTAACATCTTTCACCCCCATACCTCCCCATGCCATAGGCCTTATGCAGTCCTTCCATGCAACAGTAATAAGTTTCCTCTTTTGTGTCGATCCAGTCCAAATGAAATTTCTAATCATACCACAAATCACCCTGAGTAGAGAAACTGGCCATTTATAGAGTGAAAAAGAGTAAACAAACATTGAAGTGATGACAAAATTCACAAAACAAATCCTACCAGCTTGAGACATGTTCTTCCCTTTCCAACTACTTAACATATTTTTTAATTTAACTACAATACCCTCCAGGTAAACTCTTTTCACTCTCCCCCAAAATAAAGGTATCCCAATGTAAATGAAAGGCAGTGCACCTCTCTTAACGCCAATCCTTGTAGATATTCAATTTTGCTTCGCTATTTGAATTCCTTCCCCAGAGACAACAACATATTTCTTCCATCTTATAACCTAGCCTGCCACTTCCTCATAGTGATTGATGATAACCCTAATGAAATATATGGTTTTCCTATCAGCTTTTGAGAAGAGAAAAATATCATCAGCATAGAAAAGATGCGAAGGGGTAATGAAACCCCTCCCATATGTCATCCTCTCATAGATCCCAAGATTGACAAGATCATGGAGGCAAATGCTCAGATAGTCTTCAGCCATGGAGAACAACAGCCCAGATAAGGGGTCACCTTTCCTAACACATCGAGATCATAGAAAAAATTCCCTGGGTGATCCATTGATCAGAATAGATAACCTAGCACTTTCCAAAATACATCGCATCATACCAATGAATTTACCTGAAAAGCCATGCGTGCTCAAAACATTGAAAATAAAATCCCATCTGATGGTGTCAAAGGCTTTTGATATGTCAACCTTTAGGGCCATATACCCAGCCTTCACTTTATTCCTCACAATGTTAACACACTATGAAGCAGTGAATAGACAGTTCTGAATATTTCGGCCAGGAACAAACCCAAACTGGTTAAACGAGATAAGAGATCTTGCTATCTCACCAAGCCGAATTTCCATGATTTTACTAATAAGTTTTGGAATAGTGTTTCCAATAGAAACAGGCCTGGATAGAATTATTCATGAGTGTAGTTCTCTATACACTCCTCAACAAAATGGAGTTTCTAAAAGAAATAATATAAGTTTGGTGGAAATTTAAAGAACTATATTACTTGATCATTTCTTTCTCATTACTATTGGAGGCAAGCCCTGAGTAATTCTATTTATATTCATAACCGATTCTTCAAAATTCCATGATCAAGTATGAGAATATATGTATTTTTTATCGAAAAACTCTAAGTTTTAAACACTTAATATTTATCAAGAGTCCATGCATTATAAAAAAGAATTGAGGAAAGTATTGAAAGATTTAGAGAAAACTTGAAGATGGAATTTTTCTTGGATATGATCTCGAAGAAAGAGGATATATATGCTTCATCAAAGAAATAGGAAAAAAATTTTGTAATGTTGATGTGAAGGTAATCGAAAGATCCATTGAGAAAAATATTACGTGGGAAGACAAGAATGTTGAGAATGATAATGAATGTTTTTAAATCAATTTACATAAGGATACAAAAAAATTAATCCTTATCATGAAAAAGAATTAGACTCGTCTTTTTACAATTGTGAGGGAGACACACAAAAATATAATTCTATGATATAGAAAAAGCAGATCCCCATAATATAATTGGGGATAAACATCAATATGTTAAAACCTGAATAAGGAAAAACACAATTACAGATATAACATTATATTCGATTATTGAGTCAAATGATGCGAATGAAACTTTTGAGGATCCAGAATGGGTTCAGTCCATGATGGAAGAGCTATATTGGATTCAAAAAATGATACATGGGAATTTTTACCCAATCTACAGAAAAAATAATGGGCACAAAGTGGGTTTTTCGAAACAAGATGAATAAAGAAGGTCATGTTATAAGAAAAAAATCATGATTAGTATGTAAAGAGTATTAAAAACATGAATGAATTTATTTTGATGAAACCATTTATATTGATTCAATATTATAAATAATAACAGTTTTTCATTCTATTATTGTACAATGAGGTTACAATATCATTCAAATTGATGTTAAACAAGAATTCATGAATTTTAATATTGATGGGGAAGTTTATATTGAATAAACGTAGTTTTTTTGGGAAATATGAAATTTATTTATGCATATTGAAGAACAAATTATATGGGCTAAAACATGATCTGAGATCCTGGTATTCAAAATTCGATACTTGTTAAGGGAGATGAGTTTCATGAAAGGAAGAGTTTTTAGTAATAGTTATTTCATAGATGGTCATGTTTATTCTATCATCTTAATTGTTTATGATGATGATATTATCTTTTCTAGTAATAATGAATGATTTTGTGAAAGATTTTATAAATAAATGAAAAGGATTTTGAAATATCCATGCTGTGAGAAATGATATGCTTTTTGGGATAAAAACTATACAAAAGAGAAAATATTTTATTTTTCTCAAAAAAAGTTTCATAAGGAGATTCTATGGAGTTTTATCCTAGAAAAATAAAAACTTGTTTCCAAACCAATTTCAATGTGAAAAAATATGAAAAAGGATGGAAAAGTGAAATAAGATGATCTGATAGAATTCTAAAAGTTGATTGATTATTTTTTTATATTTGACTATATCAAGACCCGATATTGTTTATTCTGATACATTATGTTTATTATTTCATAGATCTCTAAAATATTCACATTTAATTTCTAAAAAAATAATTCTAAGATACATCCAAAGAATAATAGAATTCAGAATCATATATGAAATATTGGAATGTATTTTTTTATCTATATTCAGAGGCTGATTGGGAAGGATATGTTTATGATAGAGGATACACATCTGGTGGAGTATTCCTTTTGGTAAAAATATGTGTTAGTCTACTTTCAATGAATCCAAATTCAGTGACTCTTAGTATGCCTAAAACTACGTATATTGATTCCACTCATTCCACTACTCAACATATGTGGAAGAAAATATAATTGGAATACTTGCATGTTGAAGTGAAGTTACAATTTCCATTGGGTTGTGATAATCAAATTAAAATAAATCTCACTATAAATCCAGTTCAACATTATTATTCAAAAAATACGGATATCAAATATCATTTCGCCAAAGATTATGTAGAGGAAATTTTTTTAATGTTTTAGTATGTTTCAATATCGTAACAAGTTGCGGACATATACCTAAGAACATTACTAAAAAATCCTTTTCCAAATTAAGGTTGATCATGGGCGTCCAACCTATTAATTTTAAAGGTTAAGGTAAGTGTTTCTATACCTTCTCTCATATTACCTTTGGATTTAATTGTCACTGTGGAGAATTGTTCCATAAATCTATTTATTTTTAATTCATGTCAAAAGAGGGAGATGTGGGTAAGTTTTGAATTCAACATTGTAAGTGTGTGAACAATTATAACTATTTGTTAGATTGGTTGTAAGAAATGAATAGTTTTTTATTCACTGGATGATAAATATCCGTGGAATAATGATATATAAGATGTTTTCATAGTCACATATTTTAGAAAAAAAGGTTTTTATGTCAAGGATTTTTGTTCTCTATAATAAGTTATCTCACATAGGACTAGAATTATTGACAAGTAAACCTTTTCATGAGGATACAAAATTCAACTATTTATGAATATATTTTGAAAACAAAATTCAAAGGGGGTATTTTTAGGGCCAAGATGATGATAAAAGTTATTTTTTCAATATTTGTCTTTTATTTTCATCAATTTTTAAGATGAAAGGAAAAATCACATTACTTTGTCTTTATTGAAAATCACGATGAAAATACTCTTCAGAATAATTAGATTCATATTTGTAAGAAAATATATTTCATTGAGAAGAATCAATTTGGAAGAAATGATTTTGATCGAACTCACCATGGGTCTAGAATGGGTGAAGTCGTTATTAGATTTGGCTTGGATACCTTAAAAAAGTGACCATACTTGGATTTTTTTATTTCACATAAATCATAAGTATGGTGGAAAAATTATGATGCAAGAATGATGAAAAAAAAGGGGATTGAAAGAGACAAGGACAATCATATTAATTATCTTTTTTTTCTGGACTATGGTATTTTGGCTGAGTATGAATGAATGGGGCTGCCAATTGTATTCCAAATTAATTGAATTAGGATGGATAGAAAAAGGTTGTTAAAATTTATAAATAAGATGATCATATTTATCCTGAACATATCTAAGAAAATTGAACTTGGAATGAACATTTCCAAGAATATAGTAATCAAAAATATCATTATAATCAAAATCTTATTAATCATAATATTATTTGGTCTAATTTATTTTGGAAAAACGTACTCGGGCTGAGAAGGAATAAAAAAAGATGGAATAAAAGGAATTTTGTGATACTTACCATTATATATTTTAGGATGCTGAAGATATTTTAAATTTTATTTAATTTCCTGATGTGAGTCATGATGAAATCACATGTTTGTAAATGAAGGTTTTTTCTAAAGATGAAGTTGTTGATACTACTCTATCATATTTTTTGTACCCTCATACACAAAAATAATTATTTTCAACAAAGACTGAAAGAAAATTAATTTAGATGATACTAATGAAAATCACATATAGAGATACTGATCACCATTGTAGTAAACAATTTAAAAGGGGTTGAATTACATTGTTTACATTTCAAATGAATTAAGTGTATAGCTAAAGAATAGAGATGGATGTACTATTGATAAAGAGTTTTAAAGTCAAAGGGTGTTATTTTTTGTAATTGGTACAGATATTTTTATTCATCAATTGAAGTAGAAAATTGAAATTGAAATTTTATTTTGAAAATAAATTTGAATAATATATGAAGGATGTATATGGTTCACGAAGATTTGATAATATTTTATGAAGTCATAAATGAAGTTGATATTTAAGTGAAATTGTGATTTTGTTGAACTTTTTTGAGTTGGGAATATGTATGGATTCCCTTCAAAACCTCTCATGAGTCACCTATAAAACAAATAAAGTAAATTTTACTTTTTCTGATTGATGTAATGATTTTGAGAGATTAGGATAAATCTCTAAATTAAAATGGAGGGAAGAATTTTTCCATGTTGAGATTTTTTTTTGAATAATTTTGGATGAGGTGATTTGAATGTATAATAGAAAATATGGAAATGTTTTATTCATCTAATAATAGTATTCTATGATAATTATATTCACATGTCTACTATAGTTATCTTGTCAACTGTATTCGGATGATCATCTTATCAGGTTGCATAATCTGATCAGGTGTTCTTTATTACTATTTCTATATTGGGGAAGATTCTAGGAAGATTCATATTTAGAAGATCGTACTTAAAAGAATCAATCTAAGAAAATAAAACTAGGAGGAATTGTATTGACAGTATCATACTGAGAAGAATCGGACTAGGAAAAAAAAACTGCGAAAATAGTACTGACTTTTCCATATCAAAGTCCTGGATAATCATACCATCATCTGGGTAGGAAATAGATGATTATTTTTAAAAAGGAAATCATTTTTGAAAATGAAAAGGAGAAAAAATGGGATGTGCTGATACACGAATATTTTTCTATTCTATTTGTGCTAATATGGTGCACATGCACTATTGGACTTTTTTACATGGTGATACTTGAGTGAAAGGATATACCCTACACGTTTTAATCCAAATATTTGTTTTTAGTGGATTGTGTGGTATTGGATCATTTCAGATCCACACCATGGATATAGAAATTTTTTTGAATAGTGAACCATTTAAATACATGTGTTCCTGTGGATTTTTTTAAAATTGTTTTAAGATTGGATTGAAATATTTAATAGGTGTTTAATGTTGTTTCATGGAAACGTAAAAGAAAAAAAGTAACACTGATTCAATCCCTCCCCCTATTAGGGATACAATTATCCTAATTGGTCACATTCAATGAAATTATTATTTTTTGTATGAAAATCCTATTGATAAAATGTCAAATGGGTTCTAATAAATTAATTTTATGGAATAAGAGGCTTTAAATATTTTTTTTTTGTAATATGAAATCAGGTTGTGGTGATTTTGGTAGGGTACTTCTAGTACCAACATGTTGAATTTAAAAATTATTTCAAAGGATTGAATGAATTTAATTTTATTTGAATTTAAAATGAATCATATTCATGATTTCTCATTTTTATGGTATAATGGGAACACTAAAATATGTTTTTATATTGAGATTCTATTTTCAATTTCCCCATATAATGGTTTTCTATTTGATGGGTTGTTTATTATTTTTTAGTGGATATATGATGTGAAAAGGTTATGTTCTATGTGAGGGTGTTGGAGGTGATATGTGATATATTATTTAAAAAAATTATTTATTTATTTTGGTTACTTTTTCCCATCCTTGAATTATTATTGCGTCATCAGAATACTATATAGCTATATAAAGACATATATGAGTGAAAACTACTAGTTTATATGGTGTGATTTATTGGGATAAAAATGAATATGGTGAGAACTCTTTGATAGTCCCATGGTATCATTTTTGTTGCACCCTAACCAGGTTGATTAATTCTTTCAATAACATTATTATTTTTAGTTTTGGAAGCTTTTTATAGTTGCACGGTAGGCATGTACGGTTAAGAGTAACCATGTGGTGCATGTGTGGATTCCCAAGTGGTCTGTGTTCTGGCGCTCAACTTGTGAATAGTTTATAAAACCACACCATGAGCATGTAGATTTACTATGTAGTGAGAAATGTCTGGTGTCCCGTTTTGACCGCGGTTTCCTCAAATGCACATCTGGCTATTGGTGATCAGTTCTGTTGCCCAGAATTCTAAATAAATAAATTCAATTAATATGAGATGAGAAATTAAATAAAATGAGAAAGGAGAAATAAAAATTTAGGGTATTTTTTTTATAATAATAATAGTTATATAATTATTATTATTATTATTAAAAAATTTAATAAAATTATTTTTTTGAATGAAAATTAATATTAATTCAATAAAATGTTAACATAATGATTAAAATTAATAATAATGGTGAAATATTATTATGAATAATGATAGTGTTTTTATTTCTTTTAATAGTTTATTGTTTAGTTTTTATCTTATTTTCTTATTTATTTTTTATCCCTAATTTGGTTCTCTCACGCTTCCCCCACCCACCTTTCGTCTTTCCTGTGTGATCCTATCCCCTCAGGATGGACCTCCTTTGACCTCCTCTCCACCAATGCACGACCTCCTCGGGACAGCATCCTCCTCCTTGCTCTGCCCTACTCTGGTGGCCCTAACCCCCTCGGCCCAACATGTCTGGTCATCCTACTATTGGAGGCAACCCCCCTAATGAGCCCTACTCTATTCTATCTAGAATCCATCTCTAGTGCGATCCATCCCAGCATGAGCCCTCCTGGGTCCAGATCCCTCTTCTCGGCGACGATTCCCCTTGTCGACATCCCTTCCTCTCCTGGTCTGGTTTTATTCCATTTTTTATTTTTTTTATTAAATTTAGTGGAACCTAATGGTCATATGTTTTGATTGGTGTATTTTTCTTATTTTTTATAGTGTGTGGTTGGTCCGTGAGGTCTCGTTATCCCTTTGGTTGAAGTTTTGATGCCCTTGAATGCTATTGAGGTGGGTGAATCCACATTTTTTCATTGCAAATAAATTCATTTAATGATTGACTATTTTTTGATAAATTTATTACCTAGTACACACCTTCATAATGCTCTTATTTAATTTTTTATAATATTTTCAATATAAATGATTTTCTGAAAAGAAAATTTTGATGTTTTTTTCTGGTAATGATTTTATTTTCCTATTAAAAATGTGTTTCATTGAATTTTAATTGTCATTTTGATAATTTTTGAAATTTATACACACCTCTATAAGTCATGTAGTTAGCATATTGTTATATTTTCATATTGGAATAAATTTTTTAAAATGGCCTTTGAAATGATTCTTTGAATATGTATAGATATTTTTTCACCCATTGTTTTTGAAAAACTATTATGTGTTCTTTAAAAGAGAAGCGATGCCTTGTAATTTTTTTGACTATTTTTAAATATTTTTGTAACATAGTTTTAATGATTGAATTTGTGTCAATGTAAAATTTTGGATGTTTGTTTAGTTTATGTCCAACACAAAATAAAATTTGGGAGGGTTGGGTTTTGGTTGAAAAAGTAGAACATGGTTTTATAAATGGTTTTGTGGTTTTTATGATATTTTTAGTTTCAGTTATGTTATGATTATAATTTCTTGTTTGTGAACATATTATGATGTTTGTAGTTTGGTAATGATATAGTTTTGAAATTGTGATAAAATTTTTTGGGAATGATTTTATAGACTAAATGGGATTGTTTTGTGCTTTCATAATAATATGGATGGTTGGATTTTGGATTAAAGAAATTGGTGATTTTATGGAAATGGTTTAGAGTGTCCTCTATGATGTTTGGTGTACTATTGGATGTTGGAACATCCATGGGTGCACTAAGTGCACACATGAATGTGCCATCAAATGAATATGGTTCTTTTAATCGGTATTTCCTTGAAATCATGGTTACATAAATGGTTCAAGTTTTCTAAATGATGTTGGATCTATTCTGTGGATTCTAAAATGGATTAAAATGTACTGTTAAGTGGAATTACCATTTGGATTTTGGTGAGGGTTTTGGTAAATGATTGTCTTATGGGGATATTTGGATCATTTTATTAGTTTCATGCTTTACCTATATTGGGGGTCTGTAAATGTTCTTTGTAAACAGATTTGGGTTGTGTAGAGCTAAAGGTATGTTTGATACATCCAACATAAAGTTGGTTCTTGAGTTAACTTTTAGAGAGGATTATGTTTTGGAAATTGGGTGGTCCAAGTTGGTAACTCAAAATGTTTTCAGAAATGATTTAAATGTATACATAAATTGATAGCCTATTTGTAACCTTGTTTATGGGATATAAGCACACACAAACACACACACAGATATATATATATATATATACATATATATATATATAATGAACCATTATCTAGGATTTTCCTTTATGGGTTATCATATGTACGATGTTCGAGTTTGGTTTAGGAATGTGTGGTGGCGATAGGTAAGGTGAATCATGCATGCAAGGGCCTACCACTTACATAGTTTATTATAACCATGGTTTCCTGGTTGTATTTTAGATAATCGAGTGATGATATATTTCTAGCCCCGATTAGATGAGTATTCACCCTGATGTAGTTACAGACAAGCCAGGAGGGATGTTCTACTGGGGAGGCTAGGTTAGGGCGGCTAGTTGGTTATTGACTTTGGGAATTAAACATATGCTGATAGGTGGTTTTGAACTGTGTACATCTAGGGGTATTCTATGGAGTAAAGGATCTCTCATGGTTATACTTTATATAGTTTGTTTAATTTATGTTGTACTAGCCTTTCATCATGTATTGTTTATCTGATTCTTTTAGAACTACCCTAGTATTGTATGTTTTGGATTTTAATAATGTAATATCAGTTGGTGTTGGAAATAGAATTGTGACATGGGTTTAAAAAAAATGTTGTTATTTAAAGCCTGAAAACCTATTTTTGTAACTGTATTAAAATCTGTTATTAATGGATTGTTTTTGGAAAGGATATACATGAATTATGTGATGATTTATTACTGGTCATTTCTATGCTCACCCCTACTATATCTTTTCTATTTTAGGTACCATTAGTGATAGATGGCTCTTAGAGTGAACTTGGTTCAGAGTTGGGTGGTGACATAGAAGGTCACATGGAGGTATTTGTAGTTTAGATTATTTTTATTATTAGTGATTATCTATATTGTTCATCTATTATTTATTTATTTTTTTTCCATTAATTTATTTTCCCAATGGTTCCCACATGATGGATTTCATGCCCAACACTAGATTCCAGACCGTGGATATCAGGAACGACATTCGAGCCATGCCATGGATCGGCTTGGGGGACTGGTCCGGGGTTGAACCGAGTTGGTTTCTAACAAAATGGGTACATAGGAGGTCCTTGTTATTAAGGGTATCTTGTAGTTCAATATTAGGATTGTCAGTGCTCAAGAGGTAGTTCATGGTTTGGTGCATGATCACCACCACTCATGACGAAACCTAAGTTACCAGGGGTAGTTCATAAATTGATTCCTCATCCTGTCTGGGTTTGTTCTGTATTGAGGGATGAAAACAGAGGCAAGCTGATGTTATGTCATGATTTTACATGGAGTAGTGACCCATGTAGAGTCCAATTATGTGTTTTAATTACTTCATAGTTTTTGATTATTACTTGGTGCATGGATCACTCCCATGTCACTGGGTTAATCATAACTACTAGTCCCTCAATCAAGAATTTGGGTGCATGTGGTGGTCATTCGCATTGGTTCTTATTGGTGTAAGTGTGTTTTTTTTAAAATGAAAGGGTTTTTAAAAAGAACATTTTTTCTATAAAATGAATTAAATTAGTAAAATGGGCTCTAAAATTGAAACTTTATTGGTCTAAAATTTTGGAAAATTCTTGAATTTTCTAGGAAGTGGGTTGGGTGCATCCTTGGCTACTCCTTAGAAATATTTTCACATGTGAGGGTATGTATGGAATGTCTGTATTGTTGCATATGGATGGAAGTGGATGAAAACATGTGAAAAAATTCATGGTATTACTTGGGTGTGTATTTGAAAATAAAGACATGATCTTATTTTTCTAATGTTATATTGAAAGGTGGAAATGATTTTTGGAAATTGAATTAGTTTCAATTAGGGGGTTTTGGGTATTTTGATAGTGTCCTTTAAATAAGTCAGTATCATAATTTAAAACGGAATGTTAATTTTGGGTTATGATTGTATGTGTTTATTTTATCATCCTATTTTTTGGATTGAGATGTTATTTTTAGGTTTATTAAACATTGATATTGGATTTGATTTTTTTGTTTTCCATGTTTATCAGAAAATGATGCTCAGAATGGTCCCCATGTTTTCTGAGAAGTAATGTCTAGTTTCAAATTTTTCTAAAATGTTACATTTCCATCATGACAATCGCAGTCTTCTAGAGGTAGTGGAGTGGCATGAAGAAATGGATATAATCATTAAGTTGTTTGAAACTCCCATGGATGTTAGGGCTTGTGCTGTTCTGGGAATGTTTGAGGGTCCAGATTTTGACATATGGAAGTTGTTTTCCCTATCTACAATGAAAGTTGGGATGAAATGGTATGTGTTTTAGGAATCCTTCATCCAAGGGTTCTTAATTGAGTAGGTGATCTTTAAAAAGGAAGAATAGTTTTATGATGTTTGACAAGGTCACCTGTGGTAAAATCTTATGTTGACCACATTAAAAAATGGTTTCCTTTTTATTGGATGTATTTTCAGAAGAATAAAATTAAATATCATATTTTAATTTAGGTCCTTCATCTCGAGATTTCATAGAATGTTTTGTCATTGTGTGACACATATTTCTAGAAATTTGTTGTTGAGGCATTTTTGGTTGAGCTAGTTCTTGGTGTTTAGTCAGTGGATATGGGATCTCGTGAAGGTTTCTCGTCCAATTAGTAGTTTATACTTGAGGTAACTATTTATAATTAGTAATATATAGTGTTTATGGATTACAGTTCATAATTATGTTTAGTGGAGTTCCCTTGATGTTAATGTTTTGGTAATTTAGTGCCATATTTTTGTAACCCACCAAACATGTGTCATCACTGTGGTTGTCTAGGTCTTCTGGAGAATTTTTTCTTGAATCATTAGAAGAAGAAGACATTGTGATTGGAGGATTATATTTCCTAGAAGTGAGGTAAGAGATTATTCATCCATCATATCCATGGCCACAAATCTTTTGGTGAAATAAGCACATTGTCATGATTTTCTAGGGGTTACAAGCCTCAGTTTGGGTTTTCCCTCATTATAGGGGATTAGAATGTTTAGTTTCTTTTCATTCTTTTTTTTTGGTTTAGGTACTTCCACCAAAATATGTATATTTTTTTCATGCGAGATTATAATAAACCTATTCTCTTGTAAACCAAATAGTCCCATTTTTTTGAGTGTAGATTTTAGAATTGCTCATTTTTTTAATGTATGTTTGTCTTTATGTTGGATGGTTCAATTGGTGGTATTCATTTGGAGATGAGATTTCTTTTAGAAAAATAGATGTTATTAATTGTTTTCATGATTTCTTTTTTTAATGTTTTTCTATTGTTATACTCTCCTGTTGTAATGAGAGGTTTAGATCAGTTGGGAGTTCCCACGTTGGCCCCCTCATTGGGGTGACATGCATAGGTTTAAAATTTCTATGCTAGTTGAGTCCTCGTAGTGGGGATAACACTTCGGTGTTCTCCCATTATCTTGTGTGTGGTTTCTTCTGGTTTTTTCGGCTGTGACTAGTGGATTGAAAGGTCATCATGAGGTTCTCGGTTTCTCTCATTTTTTTATTGGGAATGCATATGAGTTTTACCAATTTTGGGCTTAGTGACATTCAAGGGGAAGATAGTGTCTGTGGTGGGGATAATTGTCACACCCTAGCCTTATTTAAATTACATTATATATTTTTTTTTAGTTTTTGAATCTTTTCACCACTGTGTGGTGAGCTCGCAAGATTTGGATTAACTGCGTGGTGCCTGCACAGATGCCCTAGTCGGTCTGAGCTACGAAACTCGACTTGAGAACTATTTATTGAACCATGTGATGAGCGTGCTGCTCGACACTGTATTGGACAGTGTTGGGTGTCATGGTTTGAGCATGGTTTTCTCAATTGTGGATCTGGTTTTTGTCGAACCAATGGTTTACTAGAATTTTAAATAAATTAATTAAACGAAGGTGAGACAAGAAATTAAATAAAATGAGAAAGGTTAATTAAAAATTAGGGGATGTTCTGAAAATAATAATAAAGATATTATTATTATTATTAACATTATTATAATTATTATTATTGTAAAAACATTAATTAATATTATTATTCTTGAAATAGAATTAAAAAAATGAAATAACAAATTTAAAGAATGGTTAATATTAACAATTATGTTCATATATTATTATGAATAATTATAGTATCATTATTAGTATAAATAGTTTTATTTTTTTTCTATTTTAAATAATTTATTTATTTATTTATTAACACTAATTAGGTTCCTTCAAACTACCCCTCCCCCATTTATCATTACATGTGCGACCCATGCACCTCATGTTAGCCCTCCTTCAGCCTCTTCTATAATGGTACATGGCCTCATCGCACAAGCCTCCTCCTCCTCGCTCCTTCCTCCATGCTCTGCCCTAGTCCTGGCATCAAAACCCTCCTATTCAGACCCTATTTGGTCAGCCTTCTATTAGTAGAGACCCCTTGATTTTCTATGCTCCACCCTATCAGACAGCTAGCTCTGTCATGAACCATCTCTACAAGAGCCCATCCTACGGCCAGATACCTCTTCCCATCCATGATTCCCCTCACCTGTTTCCTTTTCACATCCAATCATATCGTATTTAAATTAATTTTTTTGTGTTTTCCATAAATTTAACCAAACCCTAATTCCATGGGTTTTCATTTTTGTGTTATCCTCATTGTTTGGGGTGTCTAGTTTGTCTAAGAGGTCATTATCTCTCCCTTCCATTGTGGTTTTATCATGTTCACAATCCATTAAGATAGGAAAATATACCTTTTTCCATTCTAATTAAATCCAATTAATGATTGAGTATTTTAATTAAATTTTTTACTTGGTTCACACCTTAATAACACACTTAGTTAATTTATTATAATTTTTTTTAAGTTAGTATGTTTTTCTCAAAATAGTTTTGATGTGTTTCCCTAGTTATGCTTATATGTACCTATAGAAAATGTGTTTCATTGAATGAAAATTTTAGTTTTGATAATTTTTAAATGTGATATGAACCTCTATAAAGCGTATAGTAAGAATATTGTGGGGGTTTGTGTTGAAAAAAAATGATAAAATGGTCATTAAAATGATTCGTTGAATATGTAATGATATTAGTGAACACATTATATTTGATAAAATATTATCTATTCTTTAAAATTGAATCCAATACCTATCATTTTATTTAACCCTTTTTAGATAGTTTGGTAACATGGTTTTAATTTTTAAATTTGTGACAATGTACAATTTGGTTGTCCGATTATTTGATGCCCTTGAAAAACTGCTTTTATGAAGGGTTGGGTTTTGGATTAAAAAGTAGGACGTGGTTTTACAAATGGTTTTGGGGGGTTTATGAAATGTATTGTTTTAATTATGTTTTGACTGTAATTTCATGTTTGTGAACATGGACTGGTGCGTATGGTTTGGAAATGATATATCTTATTAATTGTATTAAAATGTTTTGGAAAGGGTGTTATCATTTTTAGGGGATTTTTTCGCTGAATAATATGGATCATAGGATTTAGTTTTAAATAAATTGGTGATTTTATATAAATGGTTTTTATTTTCCTCTTGGATGTTTGGTGTACCATTAAATGTTGGACCATCCATGGGTGTACTAGGTTCACACATGAATATTCCCTCAAATGAATATTTCTTTAAACTAATGCTTACTTGAAATATTGGTTACCTAAATGGTACTTGTTTTCTAAATTATAATGGGTCCATTTTGTGGTTTCTAAAAATGGATAAAAATGGAATCTCAAGTGGAATTCCCATTTGGCTTTTAGTGTGTGTTTTGGTAATTTCTTGTCATATGCAACTGTTTAGCATGATTTACTAGTTCCCCGATTTTTCATAAAATGGTGGTTTGGAAATGTTCTTGGTAAAAAAATTTGGGGTGTGTCAAGATAAAGTCTCATTTGAAAAATCCAACTAAATTTTGAGGATTGGGTTAACAATTAGAAAGGAATATGTTTTGGAAAATGAGAGAATCCATTTGGCAATGATAAATTCTTTATGCAATTATTTAAATGTATAAATAACTTGATGTCTACTTTGGAACATTCTTGATGTGATATAAGAACACACACACACACACACACACACACATATATATATATATATATTGGGAACCCCTATCTAGGGTTTATATTATGGGATATCATATAGGTAGTGTCTGTGTTTGGGGTTGGCATGTGCGGTGGCGGTAGCTAAGGTGAGTCACCTGTACGAGGGTCTCCCACTTACACAGTTTACTATTACCGTGGGTTCTTGGGAATATTTTTTATGACCAAGTTATGGTTTCATTCTAGCCCCGATTAGACAGGTTTTTACCCTACTAGAGTTATAGACTGGCTTGGAGGGACATTCGATCAGTGATTCTAGGATAGAGAACAATATTTAGTTTTTAACATAGTGGCTTCACTATCTTCTAGTAGGTGGTTCTAAACAGAGTACTATCATGGGTCCTCTATAAAATTTTAGGATAGCCAATGCTTATTATTTATATAGTTTTTTAATTTCTTGGTAGTATTATTTTAGTATACACTGTTTATATATATTTTTTAGCATAGCACGAGCTTTACTTGTTTTGGTTTTTAATTATAAAATGAATATTAATAATTAAAATTGATGTGTGATGTGGGTTGTTTTAATTGAAAAACTATGTTGTTATTTATATTGTTAAACCCTATTTTTGTAACTATATTTTAATCTACTATTAATGGAATCTTTTTGGGAAGAGTAACCCATGGATTCTACATTGATTTCCAAATGATCATTTTGGTGCTCACGCCTACTATAACTTTTCTATTTTAGGTTCTTTTATTAATGGATATCTCTTAGAGAAAACTTGGTTCTAAGTTGGGTGGTGACCTAGAATGTCATATAGAGGTATGTGCAGTTTATCTTCATTTCATTGTTAGAGATTATCTTTGTTGTTCATTTTTTTTAATTTATTTATTTATCGTTAATTTATGGGAAAAATTGATCCCACTTGTTAAATTTGATGGCCAACACAAGTTACCAGCCTGTGGAGATTGAGAACACCCTTCGGTACATTCCACAGAATGGATTGGGGGACTGGTCCTAGGTCGACCCAGGTTGGTTTCTGACATTTACACTCTTGGGTTGGATTCATGCCTCCACGAGTTTCACGGGATAACCTTAAAGGATTTGTTTTTTTAGTTCAACCTTTGGTTCTTAGGACTAGTTCATGATCATATTAATTTTGTTCCATTTATAGTTACCTATTATTATTATACCTTTATATTTTCTTATATAAAAGTGTTTTAATTTTATTTGTCATGTTCCCTGATACTTATTTAGTGTAGAACCTTTGTATACATTCTTATGTTAATATCATCTCTTGATATTATGGTTATTATTTATTTTGATCAATGAGTTACTGGTGGGTTAATTTTTACAATATTTTAAGAATGTATGTTTAAAAATTCTATTATGAATCTACATGGGATACATGGAACTATTTTAATGAATGGGTTTGAAATGAAATTCTATCATGGGTTATTGTAATTTTTCCTTAAGAATATATCAAATTGTCTTTTTTCATGATAACATGTGTTGTCATAATATTTATTTTAATTGACTCAAAAATGGAAAACCATATATTCCATGTTGTATATTAATTATAGAATTTACGATATTCTTATATGAATTAGAATTTTATAAAATCAGTGGGAGAAAACCAACAGAGATGTATTGCTCAAAACACACAAACACACACAAACAAACACACAAAGACACAGAAATATATATACATATTTATGGTTCTAGGTTTTAGCTATATAGGGGATATGATAATTGGTCTAATGATGGTGAGTTGTGATGTGGTGATAATCCATATTTTTTATACAGTTTTCCTCAGACTGGGTTCATATTTCTATTTTTGGTATGATGATTTCTCATCCCCAAAGTCAATCATAATATCATCATAAAATTTATTTTATTTTTCCATTATTTATCTTTTTTTTATATTTTATTTATTAATGATGTTTTTTATTTATGGGAATGAGATGAATCATCAATATTTGTTATGGATTTTTTGTTTTGATTTCTTTTTTTCATGGTTATGTGTTTTTATATGGAAATAAAATGTATGGATGTTTCCAAATAGTTTTTTATATGATCTTTAGTTGTGTAAATATTGTTTTGATGGTAAAATATTTCCCATGGTTCTTCCTTTCATTCCCATGCATTGGTTTCTATAACATGGGGACTATGAACACCATTCAGTTTTAGTGAAGTGCACAATATGGTTCGATGTACGTTTTTTATTGAATACGAGGAGTCTTTCGGAGGGTCATGTCTATAATAATGGGAGAGTCATCCTTTATGATATCTTAGGATTAAATATGAACATGTGTTGATTTAGTGATAGGATAGTCAAAATTAACCTATATTTGATTATAACTAGTGAGTATCCTCAAGGTTTCACATATATTATATACCATAATGATATATGATCATGTTCATATTACATGTTCATGTATGAGATATGTTTTTTATGAGTTTAATTTAACTAACAATGGACTAACACGTTCACTAATGAGGACATTGTAAATAAATGATTTTATGTGAGAATAGGAATCATATTGGGTCATTAAACTCACATACTACTTATTTGTAAAACTTGGATTATAAGGTAAACATAATTACCTTATTAGATTATAATAGATCATGTATCATATTGGACATAGATTAATAGATATAGATTAGTAGTGTATTGAAGGTGGATGATTTATTAAGAGTTATCATTATGACTTGGGTTAGAGGAGAACATAATTATTTTATCTATTTTCACCAATTATATCTTCCATAAAAAAAATTGTTTCATTTTTTATAGACCATGTAGTGGGATGATACTATAGATCATTCTTTTATGTTTCCACAAGATTAATATATATGATATTTTATCTTTTCATATTGAATTTTGGGTATATTCACGAATGAATAAAATATAATATTTTAAGGAATTTTCTCCCCATGTCTGTTTGAGCTTGTCACCACTATTTAGTTGCCTCTAAAAAATAGGGGGTTAAAATTGAGTTCATGTGTAATTAAGTCATGAACTATAGAATTTATTTACTTATATAAGTTCATATATCATTTATGTGTAAGGGATATGACATAGGTTGAGATATTTCATATAAAATTATGACTTGGTATGATATTTTATAGTTAGTTGGGATAAAATATACATTAATTCTTTATCTATTAAACTATATAGATATATATATCATACTTTTTTCAAAATATTTCCTTATTTTATTTCACAATTATGAATTTATAAATTTCTTCACTATTATTATTCAGGCATCATGTTTAATATTTAAATTATTATACATGGACTTTAGGACTCAATTATGGATACTTATTTTATTAGGATGTGTATTCTCATTTATTGAAGGGTTAATGAATAAATTTTGACATATTTAAGGATGGATCAAGTGATTTATTTCGGGGAATAATCTCCCAACATTTATTTATTTCATCACTATTATTTTGTAACATTTAGAACATGTGGAGATATATTTGTGGTCACATGAAATTAAATATTGATCAAAAAACAATAATAGTGTTTATAAATTAAAAATATAGAGTCAAACCATTTCTTGATTTTAGATTTTTATTAGTGGAAATAATATTTTATAATATAGAAGTAGTATTTTTAAAATTACCAGAAAATATATATCTTTTTATGGCTCCTATTATGGGGGAATATCTAATGATATGAGTAGGAAATCTATGTATGAATGATATTTTAATTTTTTTTATTTTATTGATGGATTTTATGTGACTTTTGAATATCTATAGGTGTTATGGAAGAGTTTATTATTGTATATATCTTGCATCCTAATAGCAGGTTTCATATTTCATGGTACATATTTTGTAAGGTTCATGTTGATAAACATAAATCCTAGAAATGATTAAATATGAAATAATGTATCCACAAATAGATATAATGTTTTCTCCAAAATATATCATTAGTTTACTTAATTAATATTTATTAGATGACTATATGTTTTATAGAATGATTGTGACATTTATTCCACTATAGGGAAATGATTTTTCTAATTTTTTTGAGAAATAATTAGTATTTGAAAAGATATTTTATGTGAGCTACATAATGGGTTAATTCGTTTTTATATGTTAATAAAATGTGAAATGGGTTCGAATCTTATTGTCTTGATAAGAAATAAATTTTTTTGGAATGATTTATTATGAAATCCTGGAGAATAGGTTTTAAAAATAATCTAGTGAATTTTGAGTTTTTTTATAATTAATGTCTCCTAAAAAACATTTATGGAAATTTAAAATTTCCTTAAAAAACATAGAAAATTTTGTGGATTAAAAAATTAATATATTTTAAAAAAATAATAGCGCGGAAGGACATTTTTCAGAATTTTTGTTTCTAATAAAATACCCTTAGATTATAAATGGAAATTACTTTTAAAAAAACATAAATGAGTATTGGGATGTGTTAATTAATTTGATTGGTCTTAAAATTGGAATTATTGATGTTTTATTAAAGGGATTAGATGTTTTTAGAATGAACATAAATGGTCTAGATATTTTGAAATAATGTTTTTGAGTAAGGATCGATTATTAAGGTATGTAAATTTATTATTTCATGTTTAAGTCACAAGTGTATTTTTTTGAAGGATAATATAATTATTAATACACTACTAGTTTCATTAGTCATTTGATAATGGTTATCTATATGGATTATCACCATAATGCCAATAATTGTTTGGATGTTAATGTATTGGGAGGGGTGGAAGTGTCATAAAACTATCATGGTGTTATTGTTATGGATGATAAAAGGGTGATTATATTATCCAATTTTTTTCGGGATAATATGTAAGAATAGTGGTGAAGAGAATAATTTTCTAGGTATTAGACATGATTAATGTTGGATTATATGACTATTTTATTTTAGATGGTATATATTTTAAGAATGTTCACTTCGGTTATTCATGATGTGCATCGAGAATGATATGAGTATTTTGGGACAGAATAAATTTTTTACAAATGATATTGATTATGATATAAGATAAAATTGATGTGTAAATGATTAGACATGATTTTTATATTTGAAAAAATTTATAGTGGATATATTTTAATGCTAAATTAAACTATTATTATGTGTAATTAAGTGAAAGATGTGTCTTAATAGAGTGAAATTGGTGTGCGTTACTATTTTTGGGATATATTGATTGATGGGTTCTATTTGACTATTAGAAGTTTAAAAATAAAGTATTATTTATAATTTTTAATAT
This sequence comes from Viscum album, assembly GCA_963277665.1. NCBI lineage: Eukaryota > Viridiplantae > Streptophyta > Magnoliopsida > Santalales > Viscaceae > Viscum > Viscum album. Next base: position 1,183,588,014 of record OY728146.1, read on the forward strand.
TATTGGTAATTTAAATTTTTTATTAGCTCATAGATATCTAAAATATGTGATTACATATTTATTGGAAGTTAATTAATGAGTTTTGGTCCTTTAGGGGAAAAACATCATGGTTATTACCATAATATGTCATGTTTTATACAATTACTTCATAATTGTCATCCTTATAATTCTGGTCATTATTTTTATTTAGGGAATGGGAAGTTTCAGAGTATTCTGCATATTACTCTTGATAAAATTGATGTTTTTGTAGTCTATAACATGGTTAGGGTTTTTCATTCAATTTTTCATGGGCTAGAAATGGAATCCCTATTTTTTATGGGGAATGAGAAAATTATCAAAGATTTTATCTTGGTGTAAAATTTCATTTTTTTTTGTCAACACTTTATTTTGGACCTATCATGGTGGGTCTAGAAGATTTGAATTAAAGAAAATTAATTCATGTTGAATATTTCATTTTTCAATTACAGGTTATTTTAATAGAGGAAATAACTTTTAAAATATCGAGATTTCCAATTTCAAACATTTATAGTTTCTAGATCAATATAAACCACACACAAACATTTTATTTTATAGTCTTTCGAAAAATTAGTTTATGTATATATATATTTTAATATAAATTACATTCCTCTACTAATCTCATTTATTTCTTACATATTTTTTAATTCCAATATATGTTAATAGGATCAATCTTTTTTTTTTCCGGTGACCTTGAAAATTTATTGAGACCATAATTTGTTGAGGTTGATTTTTCTTGATCTAAGGCACACTTATTAACTCTTACCATTATTTTAAATTTATTTGTATTATTATAGGCATGGTATAGTGTAGGGTTCATGGTTTGGATGTGTATTTAATAATATTTTTATTGAGTGTTAATGTTTTATTGTTTTGGTAGTGGTTTCTTGTAAGAGTATGGGTGTGTAATCATTGTGTTCCATTGAATCTTGGCATTGTGTTGTCTTATTTCATTCAAGGTCATTCATTCAAAATCCATTATATATATTAATATATTTCGGTGTATTAATAATACATTATATTATATTTTCATATAGATATATAATTTTCCTTTATAAAAAATATAAACTAAATTTATATAAAATGGAAGAGGGTCGAATATTTGTTATGTGATTCACCTTGTAATTATTTACCTTATTTTTAATTACTATTTTAATAATTCTAATATTATTTAAGTTATTATTAATTTATGGTATCATGATTAAAATATTCATAATAATTATAACTTCGTAACACAATGAATAATGTGGAAAAAAAATTATTATCATATTTTTTGTGTTCATTTACCGTGCTCAGAGAATTTCATTGGAAATGTTTTAAAAATTAGATTTACATATTTTGGTGATAGGGTTTTATTATTATGATGATGTATTATTAAAAGTGGTTTTGGTGTGGTTTGTTTATGTGGTAGAGTATGATGTGTTGATAGAGTTAATTATTTTGACATATTTATGTACTTGATGTGTTTTAGTGTGGTTTGTTTGATATGGAATTGATTGAGGAGATGTGATGACATGATAATGTAGTAATGTGGTGAATTCAAAGAGTTTAAGTAATTAATGATTACCAAGGAATATGTATTCATGTATACATTAATGAATGTATTGGATAATGTGGTATGATAATGGTTTATTTACCCAGCTGTAGGGTTTATCACTTCTCAGTGATGGAGGATAAAAATTTAAAAAATTAAATCATATTTTTTTTGAACTAATATGTCATTCTATAGAAATTAAAAGTCTACAGTCATACTATGGGAAGTTATTATCATCAGAAAAATACAACATATTTGTTATCTTAGTCATTGATTAATAATATGAAATGTAAAAAACAATATAAAATCCTTATAATCCAAATTCAAAATAAATCATTCTATTAAAAATGAGTACAAATTTATTAAAAATTGAGAATGAATAATTAATTTAAATGTATGACTAATTATAATGAATTGTATTTATTTTTCATATTTCTAAATTTGAGTTAATTAACTATGTAATTCCTTAAGGTAATTAATTCCCATTATCTAAATATAAATTAATTATATACAATACCCTTAAATTATTCATCAAAAAGGAAATTTAAATAAAATTAAATTCATTAAGATATAATCTCAATTAATAATGAAATCTTCTTGCCTTATTCATAACCAAAATCAACCACAATTACGTTGGGTTTCCACCCATACCCATTTTTTGTAAAAAAATAATCATATAATAGTTTTAGTGATAAATGGGAGCTAATATATAATCATAGATGGGGTACATATTTTTTATCCAAATAATATTAGGATGAATCCCAAATTAGGTTTATAAGGGATTCATAGAAGGTTTAGATTAGGAGGATGGTCCTAAAAAATAGTATGAAATAAATGGTTTATCCCATGTAAAATATAGAATAAGTGTCCTTGGATTGACACTGAAACAAAATTGTTGGACTATTTAGATCATATAGACTCTTGTCATATCTTTGTATAAAAAGTTATTTTGATATATTAGTGGTTATGTTGTGTTCCTTGGTGAAAATAAATAGTGGTTCTATATGATTTGGAACAAGTGAATTATTAATTAATGAAATAAAAAAATTTATGGTTATCTAATTAGTGTCATAATTGTTTACCATAATCCAAATAACAATTTGGTTTCAATAATTAATAGTGGATTATATCAATGAATAGATATATGATCCTCTTGTCATAAAAATTATTTAAGATAGAGATCTATTTGGGAAAATATATTGAGCATAAAATGTTTTGTCAAGGAGGATGACCCTTACAACCAATAAATTTGACAAGGAATGAGTAATTAGTTAGGTAATATTCAATAATAGTGAACTAATAAATAAAAAATATATCCACAAGAAAAATATAACAAAAAATTTAAATTACCGTCATCCTATACTTAATTCATCAATTCTTTAGTGACTTTCAACTCAAGAAAAAAATAGAATCCATCATAAGTGAGGATTTTATGTTAAGAGATATATAGGAAAATTAACAATATTGCAGAATAAAATAATTAATTCAAGAGAATTCAAAAAATATAACTATAATTTGAATCCTTGATCTAAGTCATATACAACAATTCTATCCTCACTTGACCTCTTTATAGTAATCTATAGATCATTAAAATTATCATTTTATTTCTAAACAAAAATATATAAAATATTTATAAAAATCTATTTCTCCATGTCTCAAATATTAACATCACACCGTGATTCATATATCAATCATATCTCCCCTATTCATTCAGTACCTACACTCTAATCAAAATTTAGTGTTTGTGAGTATAACATTATTATAATATATTATATATAACAAATTTAAAATCCCTTAGTTCCTGATGCATCCTCCCAAAAAATAAATCTATGATTTTAGATTCCAAATATCATCCTATATAAAGTTTTATCATTATGGGTTTGGAATTAGGGCATAAAAAATATAGTTCGTCACAAACTAAATCTTTCCTTATAATTATTATTTGATCTTCTTTCAGTAAATCATGGATTACACATAATAAATTTTAATCAAATGTTACTCATATAAAACATACATATATTGATGATCGTAATTACAATGTAATTGGATCTCTGTCATCTCTTCCATGATATTAATATGTTGGGGGATTTCAACATGAAATAAACATGACCTATTGTGATTTATGATATGTTTTAAAATGAAAATTTTCTAAAAAACCCCTGATATGAGGAAATTTTCATTATGTTTTGATTATGAGACAACCTTTTATGTTCTCTATAATTTACTCTAATGTATTTTAAAAATAATTTCTTAAAAAATCATTAAATATTCAAATAAATATAATGTATTAATCTGAATTAACAAGGCATAGTGTTGAAGAAAATACAACACATATTTTCAATATCCAGTTACTCTAATCATGGAATGTTTCTTTTCCTCAATAAATACCTCAACATATAATGAAAAAGAAAAAACATATCAAAAAGATAGTTATTCAATTTATCACACTCATAAATATAAATTCACAATAATGAATTCACAAAATCACCCAACCAACTAATAAGGAGATTTATAATCATACCTCTTATACATTTCCAATTCAAAAAATATTTCCTCTTCCACTAACATTATTCTATAATTCATTAATATGTATGACTCTTATGGTCTTCATTACTTTGTAATCTTTTTTAAAATTAATCAACATCTTATAATTTCTATTTTAATCGATCTCATGTGTATGAAATATATCTAAAATATTTCTTGTGATCTCAATATACATGTAGAAATATATTGCAAAAATATCAACTGTATATTTAAAGGCCATTATAAATAGTTTATAATTATTTTTTAAAATAATTAAATTAAAATAAACATCAAAATGAGGCTACGATCATAATGTAGAATTCAGGATTTTCAATCAGTATCAATGGATATATTAATCATTTTTTCAGCCAATATATTTCTATGACCACACCCACATTAAATTTTCTTTGTAGATTATGACATAACCATTTTTAAAAAGTAAAACATTCATATTTAATAAATTTTTATTTTTTGTAATAAAATTTTTACATGAAACAACACTTACAACATTATATGTACAACCAAAACACCGCCTCAATCCCCACCATCATTATTAACAATGAATATTCATAGTGGTTAAAATATGAACGAGGATGGTGGTGACCCACACTGAAATATGGGGAAATACATTAATCATTCTATTAGAATATTAAGTTAATCTTGTACGCTCAAAACAAGTAACAATTAAACCAATTATTTAATTAACTAAGGAAAACTCAAATTTTTTATCTTTTTAATTCATTCTAACAAAAAAGTACCATGAATCCCCAATATCAATATCTTTCACCTTACTGAAATCATACAATTAAAACTGCTGAATTAATCAAATGGAAGTCAATATGGTACACTATGTCTTCATGTAATTGGTTCTTGGTTCTTACATGCATAAATATAGTTTCATCATATAGTGATTCCTATAGTAAAATGGGCTACAAATAATTAAATGACATACTCAATAATTTATTTCACATTAAAGTAATAATTTTTTTTGTTAAAATATCCACATGAATGTTTTAGTAGGTTCGAAAATATTGATAATCTATCAAAAAATATTGGCTATGAAAAATATAAAATAGAGTCTTAGAGTAACTCTTTGGAATTGGAATGAAAATTATTGGTGAAATATTTATTTGAATATACATTAATAATTATTCTATGTTTTAATAATTTATAAGAATAATTAATAGAAAAAATTGTAATAATACAAATCAATTTAGAACTACTGAAAATTTAAAATTTTATATCACATTGTAATATTTTTCTTCATGTCTATATCATTTATGAGAATCAAAAATCACTATTTTCTAAAATGTCAATATATTTCATCTAAATGATAATGTCTCCAGGACAAAAAATAGGAAAAAGTTTCTATGTTTAATTATCCCTCTCACAAACCTATGAAAAATATTTTTAGTAATTAATAACTATGTTGAATGTAGGGGAAATAAAATTGAAATCTATTTATAGTAAAGAAATATATCTAAATGTTAGAAAGAAGATAATAATATTCATGCACTATGTAATCTCATAATATTTGATTCTTGTACAGAATTTATTTCATCAATGTACCTTATATTTATTAAAATATCATCTACTTTCAATCCAAATAATACAAATTCATATGCATTACAGTTTGTTCATCCCAAATGAAATATTAATGATTATCACATTTATAGTGCAACTAAAAAGGGTATTATTGTATGAGTTTTATTAAAAGGATATATAACTTCATATATAATAGGGTTAAAATAAAAATAAAATCAGATATCCAAAAAATGATAACAATGAAAAAAAATATAGAAAATAATTAATATGGGGATCATAAAGGGCTCGTGGAAATAAAAAATATCCTCCCTACTTACATTCCCCTCCTCATCCTTATGAAATTGACTATTGGATGTTAGGATTTCAGGGGAAAAAATACATACTATTTGAGAAATTCAACTGGCCTACGTGGTATGTATGAATTAACAGTGGGAACATAGTGTGGTAACTAATTTGCCACTATAATCATAGTGGTGGTATTGGAAATGATGATAATGGTTTGGGGTTTTATGTGTATGGTCATAGTTTTTTGGGACTCATTTTTTAGTTTCACTGATATGTTATAGCTGGTCTTTATTTTTTGATGTACAAATTGGAATACATATAAATTAAACTCATATTAAAATCATTGGATGGTGGCTCTAATATAGGGGCTATGGGTGTTTGATTGTGAAAAGTATCTTACTAAATGTGTGTATATTTGATTAGGAAAGAACTAATATGATACTCTGTAGGAATGATTATTTTCTCTTAGGGTAGTTTTTCTAATATGTTACTAATTCCTTTACCCTACAAATCATGATATATCTATCTGACTAAGGTTTGAGAAACCACATCTTCATACATCATCTCATGAAAAGTAGTATAGTGGGGGGGGAGGTACTCCTCCACATTAAATTTTTTATATATAATTTTTTATTCCATTTTTCTAAATTGAAAATGTGGAATCATTTCAATGTTGTTGGATATCATAGTGAAATCTGAATGAAACCACACCATAGCCCCTAAAACATAGTATGGTCTTATGAATCCTTTCAAATAAAGACTATAAGTTGATGAAAACCACAGTGTGGTTGTGGTACCCTATCAAAAAATTATGAGTTGTAGTATTTTCCTCATGTATATCCTTGAATCTCATTGATAATTAATGCATGTATGAATTTAATTCTTTCTGAGTGTTTTTAGGATGGTCTAATGAGGATTTCTTGACATTACTATACCTTTGTTTCTTCAACCATGCAACTATAATATTCATTAATGTAACGACCCGGAAATTTCAAGGAAAATTTTTTCTTAATTTTATTTGGAATTTTATAAGAACACAGTTTCTGAAGGCGCCTGATTCTGAGGCCCGGTGTGCCCGGAATTAACTTCCGAAGTTTGGCTCGGGTACGTTCAGTGAACGAGCGAGCGGGAATTTCTATCTTTTGAACCATTGCCCGGAATCGAATTTCGAGGGTACCGATGGAACCGTAGCGCCGGTAATTACATAGGAACTCCTGTTCCGGAGTTGCATTTACACGAGTGTTGATAATAAAAATTGTGGAAGTTTATTTTATAACTACACTACAATTTTTATTAACTTACTCTAAGTGTTAGCTCATGGTGGAAGTTGGGTAACCACCCAACCTCCCTTGGGAGGTTATGAGGGTGGTGGGGCCCACACAAACCCCACCTCTTCATATCCTCTAAAACCCCTCAACTCCAACTTAAATGATTTTATCTTAGTTATAAATTATGTCTTAAATGAGTTTTTTTTAATTTGGTGAGTTGTGTGAGTCTTTTGAATTTCAAACACTTGAATTTCAAAATCCATGTGAAGTTAATTAAATATGTGGAGAACTTATTTCATTTGGCTGGGTTGTGTTGTTTGAGAGCTTTTGGAAAGAAGGCTTAGAAGTCTTGAAGTTTCTTCATCCTCTTGACAAAGAACGCGAAGAACAATAGGACATCGACGAAGAACGCCACGTTCTCGAGAACCGTCTTCCGCGACGCCATACCCGCAATACCGACGACGTCTTCTTCCGCGGCATCTCTTTTCAGGACGCCAAATCTCGTCACCTCTTAAATCAAGGTAGGGGTTTTAATTTTTTAATGTTATGTGGATATCTCCTTCAACTTGAAGGATTATATTTGTCGGGCCTTGATTCCAAATCTTTTTATTTAATTTAAAAGATTGTGAAAGTTTATCTTTCATTAAAGGACGATTGTTAGCAAATAACGCGAGGGGGCCGGACCGCATGAACACGGCCGACCCTGATCCTAATCATGTTGATTTTGTTGTGGATTGAAACGGTTGTGGCGCGGTGTCGTCGCACTGCACAGGATCATGCGGCAAGAAACGTGTGGCGCCGTCGCGCCGCGTCGTTAAATAATGCAAGGACGTGACGCCGTCGCGCCGCGTCAAATAAAGTTGAAGGCGCCGCGGCTGGAGCGGGGCCACAGTGGAGGGATGCGGTTCCGTCGCACCGCGCCGGACAACGAAGGTCGTGGCCGGTTCCGGGCCGCGGCGAAACGAGAAGACTGGCAGCCAGCTGGGCCGCCGGTGTCGGAAGCCGGAAGGGGGACCGGCCTTGCTGGTCCCGTTGAGGAAGAACCGGCCGGCCAGGTCGTGCCGGCCGGAAGGGAGAAAACCGGGGGAAATAATTTCCCCCGGCCAGCCTTAATGGCCCCCCCATTATGAGGGGGGCCGGTGTCACAAAGGGGGGGGGGGGGGGGGGGGCAGGCGGCCCCCCGTTTTCTCGAAGGCAGGCCCCCACGTGAGGGGGGCCGTTTTTCGTTAGGCGCGGTAGGTTGTCGCACCGCTAGCTGAGGAAAGGTGGGGGCTTTGCCCCCCCCCCCCCCCCCCCCCCCCGCGCGGCACACGAATGGCGCCCAGGCCGCGGCCCCGTGTCGGCCCGCGTCACCGCGTCGGGGCGGGTTTTCCGAGCCGGGTCGGGTCGTCGGGCCGGCCCGGGCCCAGACCCCCAGTTTCGGACCACTTTTGGTCAAATTCTTGTATCCTGGGCTACGGGCCTCCCAACGACTCGCCGTCAGCGGCAACGCGATCCTTGGATCGAGACGGTCGTTTCGGTATACTATACTCAAGGTGAACCTTCCTTTTCGGGAGTCTACGTGGTTAAAACTCCATAGTTAAGCGTGCTTGGCCAAGAGTAGTGATCTGGTTTGGTGACCTCCTGGGAAGTTTCCCAGGGTGGGTGTGAGACGGAAAGGCCAATAAATAACAGACCGGGCATCCGATTGACGCGCCGTCTATTTCGTTGAATTCCTCTAAGTGAGGCGGATCTTTTGGCTTACTCCTCTCGAGGTTTGGATGCCGACGGAGTGCGGTCAGTTTGGATCGCACCGAAATCCAACCGGGCCCATGGAACGAAAAAGCCTATAACTCTCAGACCGGGCGTCCGATTGACGCGCCGTCTATTTCGTTGAGTTCATGTTGATGATACGGAACTTTTAGCCTCCTTCGCCGAGATTTGGATGCAGTTGGATAGTGGCCGGGTTGGATCGCACCGAAATCCAACCGGGCCCCTGGAACGGAAAAGCTGATACCTTTCTGACAGAACGTTCGTTTGACGAACCGTCAGCGGCGTTGGTGATATCATTGAGAAACGGTCCCTATGAGTATACCCTATGAGTGTTCGGGGTATAGTTTAGTTACGGCCGGATTTGTTCGCACACGAAACCAACCGGGCCCCTGGGACGAAAAGGCTAATAACTCACAGACCGGGCGTCCGATTGACGCGCCGTCTGTTGCGTTGAGAACCCTATGACGAGGTGGTCTTTTGAGATACTTATTTGCGGGACTTTGTGATACATGGAGTATCGACCAGTAGCTCGTGGAGTGGACCCTCCCGGAGACGAGCGTGCGGAGTACGGAGACCGTGTAGCCAACTGAGACCTGACGACTGCTTGACCGACTCGACATGGAGTGAGTCGACTAGCCCAGTGGACAGAGCGCCCGGTATTTGGTGACAGACCCACGGCGGACGGAGCGCCCGGTAGTTCACCGCAAACCCGCGGTACTCGACAGGAGGAGTACCTATGTAGGCTATTAGTGGGAGCACTCAGTATTTGGCGACAAACCCTCAGCGGACGGAGCGCCCGGTAGTTGGCCGCAAACCCGAAGTACTCGACAGGAGGAGTACCTCAGCAGTCTTAGGTTAGTGAGCAGTACCTCGGAGTCATGATAAGACCACTGTACACTCCAGAGACGGAGCTCTTCAGCAGTTGCGGTTTTGATAATGAAAATCCTGGTTTGGGCTGAGACTTTTGACCTTTGTGTTTACCTCATGATTGAGATGGGTCACTTGATAACTTAGGTATATGTATGGGCATATACCTGGGTAGTAGTTATCTGTTGATTTCACAATCCTTGTGTTTCCTCATGATTGAGATGGGTTACATGATATCTTAGGTATATGTATGGGAATATACCTAAGTAGAGGTTATCTATTGAGATCTTATATGTTTTTATCCTTGTTGGTTTTAGTGAGACCTTGAGGGTCTCGGGGTCCCTACTGAGTATCGTTATACTCACCCCTGCACGGGCTATGCCCGCACCTCGTTGTGTTGGATGCAGACGACGGGCAGTGCTGACAGAGGCCGAGTGTTCGAGGACTGGACGGTACCTAGAGGTGGACTATACGACGAGATGGTACCCGGAGGAGGACCTCACGACGAGACGGTACCCAGAGGTGGACGTGATGACGAGGCAGTACCCAGAGGTAGACCACTGGGCGGGACATACTCGGAGTGGACGGTGGGACCCGAGGAGCAGAGGAGCTATATGTACCCACCCTTCAGGTGGGATTTCCAGTGGACAGCTCAGCGTAGCAGCTTTACTTTTCAGTTGATGTTTTCCCTTTCAAGTTTTACTTTACAGTTGGGCTTGTATTTCCAGCGCCTTTTTACTTTCCACACTTACTGTTGTACTCAGTTTTTACTTAGTGTTTACTTCTTTCACTTGTACTCTGTGTTATTGTTTACATTACAAAGGCAATACCTTCCCTTTTTGCTGGGATTTACGCCTTGGTGCTAGTCGCCAGCCCTTGGCCTATGGAAGGCGGGCTTGGGGTAGTCACGGCACGGGCCCTGAGGACGGGTCGTGAAAAATTGGTATCAAAGGAGTTCGGTTCTACCGCTGAACTTATAACTCTGATGTTTCTTTCTGTGAAGCAATAGTGTTGAAAGTACCGAGTGTGGTTTTCAGTTCAGGGAGTCTAGTGTTGGTGCGGGCGGCCGACGTATCCATACACCAGGACCCTAACAACTGATTTCTGACTTTGTGAACGAAACACTGATTGCGTGTGTGTTTTCAAAGGTTTTCCCTTAAAACTTCTCAAACCTGGTCAGCTCACCAGGTATAAATGTTTGACCGTGTCACGAAGTTTCTTTAAGGATGACTTTTCACGGACGACCAGCTAGAGCCCAGAGGGATGTGCGTGCTGACAGCCTGTCGAGTGACGAGGCTTCGGTATAGGGCCCTCTTGCAGTTGAGGCACCAGCGGAGGCACCAGCGGTACTGCTACCCATTGGGCCACCGATGCCACCGGCCCTAGCAGTAGGCGATGCACGACGCTTGAGCGCACTGCACGAGTTCCAGCGCCAGAGGCCACCCAGGTTCCGGGGAGAGACGGACCCGCAGGCGGTTGAGGTTTGGATGGAGGCTGTGGTGAGAGTCTTCAGGGTAGTGGGGACGCCGGCAGACTTCATGGTGATCTATGCTACTAGCCTCCTTCAGGCAGCAGTAGGCAGGTGGTGGAGCCACTTGTTTCAGTTTTGCGACGGGATGAACTTCGCATTGGAAGACTTCAAGACCTTCTTCAGGGTGGAGTTTGTGCCAGTAGCTCTACACCCCGAGCGTGTATAGGAGCTTCTGCCTTTGCAGCGTGTTTTTCGATCAGTAGCTGAGTCATCTGTGTGTAGTAGACAGATGATGCAGAGGTCCAGGAGGACCAGACTAGCAGTTGGACGATCTCGGGTTTTAGGACCGGTGGTGCGGGGCACCCGGGGTGGGAACAGAGCGATGTGTGCCAGAAGCAGGTTCTGTTACTCATGCGGCGGAAAGGGTCACCTGGCACGTGACTGTCTGACTCCTCGTATAGTTGATCTGCAGGCTTTGGTGGAGCCACCAAGGTAGTAGAGCTCCGAGAGTAGGTGGTCAGGAGCGGAACTAGTGGATACGTTCCTTGTACTTCTAGTTCCATGTTGCTATTGTTTCATGTCTTGTACTATGAGCTGCAATAATAAAAAGACACTTATTGTTGTTTGATTTCCTGTCTTTTGTTTGGTTGATACTGAGTGGTCCCGGTTAAAACTGTCGACTTGACCCTCACTTTCGAGATTTCTACTGGAGGAGACCCAGTGACCTCACACTGATGCCTATAGTGTGACTCGAACCTTGGAGGCGAGAGTGACAGTTGGATCCCTTGGTAGTTACGTTGAGGCCTTACGACATCATCCATGGCATGAATGCATCATTCACGTTGGGGTTGACTGTATTAGGCAAAGAATGTGTTTCATCCAGGGGATGAGACCAGATTTATCTTTTTGGAAAAGAAGAAATCATATCAGCTTTTGTGAGACTAAAGGAGGTCCAGGACATCCAAGAGAGGATGAAGACTGCATAGTACAGTAAGAAACAGAAAACCAGTGCCAGTTTTAGAGACTCTGGCATGTTAAAGAAGAGGAAGCTTAAAGGAGAGATGAGTCTACGAAGCAGCAGACGTGGAGGCAGAGCTAGGAGAGCAGCATGAGGTGGTGTACATCCTAACATTGTACAACCACCCGCCTTAGTTATTCCTACCATGCTCAGGGAGCTGGAGGGCGGAGGAAGAGTGCGGCTGCATGCGGTCAAGGAGTGTGACCCAATGGCTCTAGAAATGATTCAATGGACAGTCTATGTACACTACTAGCTATTTTAGTAACGGACGTCGATGTGAATCATTCCTTGCTTTCACAAATCTTATTCCAGACCTAGAGTTTCCTGTAATCTGTGGAATTGACCCTTACGTCTGGAGATACCTTGGGAGGAGACTCGATAATCACACTTACGCTGATGGTGTGGTCAGACCCTCGAGGCGAGAGTTTCGGTTTGAATATCTTGGTGGCAGCGTCGAGGCCTTACGATGTTAGTTTGAGTATGGAATGGGCAATAAATGTTCATAATCAAATTGACGGTTTTAGGCAAACGTCGGGATGGGTTTTCCTTGGTCGGCAGAAAAGGAAACCCCATGAAGTGCAGGGTAACTCTTGCACAGGAGGGTGAAACCGATCACTCTTGAGTAGGTCAACCTTACCCTCATGGCAGCAGCCTTTCGAGTTCCAGTTCTAATAGAAAATGGAGACCTCTGGAGTTCTAGGATGACGATCTCGTCCTTATACGGGTCTCACCTCGACGAGGTTTATGGAGATGTGGCCAAGTTGGCAAGTTATCTCCGGGGTTCAATGGACCTTCTTAAGTCCCCAGCTGGGTAGGCGGGGTGGTTTATCGCTTGATCCATTCACCGCAGTTGCACCAGGTGCACGACGACTTCAACAAATCTCAATTGAGGAGATACGTGCTCAACCCTTCGCATACCATCGACCATGAGGAGCTAGACGATGGCGATGGGGTGTCTTTCACGGAGATTCCAGTGGGGATTGAGGATCGACAGGAGCAGATCCTACGAGGATGATCGATTCCTCGGGTGCACTTTCATTGCAGTACGGAAACCTCCAGGTGAGCACATATGAGCGGAAGGCTCAAATGTGTGCTCTGTACCGCCTTTTTGACCCTAGTTTGTGTTGAAGCTTTACGGGGACGTAAAGCCCTCAGGTGTGAGTATTGTAACGACCCGAAAATTTCAAGGAAATTTTTTTATTAATTTTATTTGGAATTTTACAAGAACGCAGTTTCTTGACGACGCCTGATTCCGAGGCCCGGTGTTCCCGGAATTAATTTCTGAAGTTTGGCTCGGGTACGTTCAGTGAACGAGCGAGCGGGAATTTCTATCTTTTGAACCGATGCCCGGAATCAAATTCTGAGGGCACCGATAGAACCGCAACACCGGTAATTAATTAGGAACTCCTATTCCGGAGTTGCATTTTCAAGAGTGTTGATAATAAAAATTGTGGAAGTTTATTTTATAACTACACTACAATTTTTATTAACTTACTCTAAGTGTTAGCTCATGGTGGAAGTTGGGTAACCACCCAACCTCTCTTGGGAGGTTATGAGGGTGGTGGGGCCTACACGAACCCCACCTCTTCATATCCTCTAAAACCCCTCAACTCCCACTTGAATGATTTTAACTTAGTTATAACTTATGTCTTAAATGAGTTGTTTTTAATGTGGTGAGTTGTGTGAGTCTTTTGAGTTTCAAACACTTGAATTTCAAAATCTATGTGAAGTTAATTAAATAAGTGGAGAACTTATTTCATTTGGTTGGGTTGTGTTGTTTGAGAGCTTTTGGAAAGAAGGCTTACAAGTCTTGATGTTTCTTCATCCTCTTGACAAAGAACGCGAAGAACAATCGGACATCGACGAAGAATGCCACGTTCTCAGAAACTGTCTTTCGCGACGCCATACCCGCAATACCGACGAAGTATTCTTCCGCGACATCTCTTTTCGTGACGCCGAATCTCGTCACCTCTTAAATCAAGGGAGGGATTTTAATTTTTTTAATGTTATGTGGATCTCTCCTTCGAACTTGAAGGTTTATATTTGTCGGGCCTTGAATCCAAATCTTTTTATTTAATTTAAAAGATTGTGAACGTTTATCTTTCATTAAAGGCCGATTGTTAGGAAATAACGCGAGGGGGGCCGGACCGCACGAACACGGCCAACCCTCCTCCTATTCATGTTGATTTTGTTGTGGATTGAAACGGGTGTGGCCCGGTGCCGTCTCACTGCGCAGGATCATGCGGCAAGAAACGCGCGGCGCCGTCGCGCCGTGTCGTTAAATAATGCAAGGACTCGACGCCGTTGCGCCACGTCGAAGAAAGTTGAAGGCGGCGCAGCCGGAGCGGGGCCGCGGTGGAGGGGCGTTGTGCCGTCGCACCGCGCCGGACAATGAAGGCCACGGCCGGTTCCGGGCCGCGGCGGAACGAGAAGACCGGCGGCCAGCCGGGACGCCGGTGTCGGAAGCCGGAAGGGGGACCGGCCTTGCCGGTCCCGTTGAGGAAGAACCGGCTGGCCAGGTCGGGCTGGCCGGAAGGGAGAAAACCGGGGGAAATAATTTCCCCCAGCCATCCTTAATGGCCCCCCCATTATGAGGGGGGCCGGTTTCACAAAGGGGGGGGGGGGGGGGTAGGCGGCCCCCTGTTTTCTCGAAGGCAGGCCCCCACGTGAGGGGGGCCGTTTTTCTTTAGACGCGGCAGGTTTCCACGCCGCCAGCTGAGGAAAGGTGGGGGCTTTGCCCCCCGCGCGCGGCACACGAACGACGCCCATGCCGCGGCGCCGTGCCGGCCCGCGCCGCCGGGCCGGGTCGTCGGGCTGGGTCGCCACCCGGAGCGGGAGACCCGGATCGGCCGACCCATGGGGGGGGGGGGGGGGGGGGGGGGGTCGGGCCGGGTCGGCCTGGGCCCAGACCCCCAGTTTCGGACCACTTTTGGTCAAATGCCCGTATCTTGGGCTACGGGCCTCCAAACGACTCGCCGTCCGCGGTAACATGATCCTTGGATCGAGACGGTCGTTTCGGTATACTATACTCAAGGTGAACCTTCCTTTTCGAGAGCCTACGTTGTAAAAACTCCATAGTTAAGCGTTCTTGGCCTAGAGTAGTGATCAGGATTGGTGACCTCCTAGGATGTTTCACAGGGGGGGGGGTGTGAGACGGAAAGGCCAATAAATAATAGACTGGGCGTCCGATTGACGCGCTGTCTGTTTTGTTGAATTCCTCTAAGTGAGACGGATCATTTGGCTTACTCCGCTCGAGGTTTGGATGCCGACGGAGTGCGGTCGGGTTGGATCGCACTGAAATCCAACAGGGCCCCTGGAACGAAAAAGCAAATAACTCTCAGACCGGGCGTTCGATTGACGCGCCGTCTGTTGTGTTGGGTTCCTGTTGATGATACGGATCATTTTCCATCCTTCGCCGCGATTTGGATGCAGTTGGATAGTGGCCAGGTTGGATTGCACCGAAATCCAACCGTGCCCCTGGAATGGAAAAGCTGATACCTTTCTGACAGAACGTTCGTTTGAAGAACCGTTAGCAGCGTTGGTGATCTCGTTGAGAAATGGTCCCTATGAGTATACCCTATGAGTGTTCGGGGTATAGCTGAGTTACGGCTGGATTGGTTCGCACACGAAACCAACCGGGCCCCTGGGACGAAAAGGCTAATAACTCACAGACCGGGCGTCTGATTGACGCGCCGTCTGTTGCGTTGAGACCCCTATGACGAGGTGGTCCTTTGAG
This sequence comes from Viscum album, assembly GCA_963277665.1. Taxonomy (NCBI): domain Eukaryota; kingdom Viridiplantae; phylum Streptophyta; class Magnoliopsida; order Santalales; family Viscaceae; genus Viscum; species Viscum album. Next base: position 1,183,604,028 of record OY728146.1, read on the forward strand.
ATACTTCTTTGAGGGACTTTCTGATACTTGGAGTATCGACCAGTAGCTCGTGGAGCGGACCCTCCTGGAGACGAGCGTGCGGAGTACGGAGACCGTGTAGCCAGCTGAGACCTGACGACTGCTTGACCGACTCGACTTGGAGTGAGTCGACTAGCCCAGTGGACGGAGCGCCCGGTATTTGGCGACAGACCCACGGAGGATGGAGCGCCTGGTAGTTAGCCGCAAACCCGCGGTACTCAACAGGAGGAGAACCTCTGTAGGCTATTAGTGGGAGCGCCCGGTATTTGGCGACAGACCCTCAGTAGATGGAGCGCCCGGTAGTTGGCCGCAAACTCGCAGTACTTGACAGGAGGAGTACCTCAGTAGTCATAGGTTAGTGAGAAGTACCTCGGTGTCGTGACAGGACCACTGTACACTCCAGAGACAGAGCTCTTCAGCAGTTATGGTTTCGATAATGAAAATCCTAGTTTGAGCTGAGACTGTTGACCTTTGTGTTTACCTCATGATTGAGATGGGTCACTTGATAACTTAGGTATATGTATGGGCATATACTTGGGTAGTAGTTATCTGTTGATTTCACAATCCTTGTGTTTCCTCATGATTGAGATGGGTTACTTGATAACTTAGGTATATGTATGGGCATATACCTAAGTAGAGGTTATCTGTTGAGATCTTCTATGTGGTTATCCTTTTTGGTTTTAGTGAGACCTTGAGGGTCTCGGGGTACCTACTGAGTATCGTTATACTCACCCCTGCACGGGCTATGCCCGCACCTCATTGTGTTGGTTGCAGACGACAGGCAGTGCTGACAGAGGCCGAGTGTTCGAGGACTGGACAGTACCTGGAGGTGGACTATACGACGAGATGGTACCCGAAGGAGGACCTCACGACGAGACGGTACCCAGAGGTGGACGTGATGACGAGGCAGTACCCGGAGGTGCACCACTGGGCAGGACATACTCGGAGCGGACGGTGGGACCCGAGGAGCAGAGGAGATATCTGTACCCACCCTTCAGGTGGGATTTCCAGTGGACAGCTCGGCGTAGCAGCTTTACTTTTCAGTTGCTATTTTCCCTTTTCGAGTTGTACATTACAGTTGGGATTGTATTTCCGACCCCTTTTTACTTTCCGCGCTTACTGTTGTACTCAGTTTTTACTTAGTGTTTACTTTTTCCGCTTGTACTCTGTGTGATTGTTTATTTTACAATTGCCGGGACTTACGCCTTGGTGCTAGTCGCCAGCCCCTGGCCTATGGAAGGTGGGCTTGGGGTAGTCACGGCACGGGCCCCGAGGACGGGTCGTGACAATGAACTAAAAAAAATTAGAAAAACTAAGACAGTCATAAATATAACATGTGGGAGATCAGACTAGCCTAGAAGTTATCTGATCATTTACTACATGCTCCATCTAGGTAGTGTCAACATGAGTGTGCACAAAGGATATGTTAGAACTATGAGAATTAGGGTGATCATTCGAGGTGTAATGGTGACCAACCAGATGGGTTATGCCAATGGTGTTTTACTAGAAGACTAATAATGACCCCATATATATATATAAGATCTTTAGAGAACACAATATCATTGAAGGATAATAAAATTTTATAAAAAATTGTGTCATATTCTTCTTCACCATGGATCTGGGCGTAAGGATTATATTTTTATTTTATAATAATAATATATGTATTTTATGGCATAAAAATTATCTCAAATGAAAATGGTGGAACGTTTAAATTTTTAAAAAGCTAGAATATTTTTTATTTTTTACAAAATATTCATTGATACATGACATAATGTAACAATTATGCTACATTATAAAGGTTAAATTTTAGATAATGAAACAATTTTTCAATTAAAAAATATATTTTTAACTCCCACACATTTTTTTGATGATAACCTATTTATATCGCTAAGAACATTCATTTTAGTTTTATTTCAGAGAATATTATGAAAAATAAAAGGAAATAGATAGATATATTTAGGGGTTTGAAAATTTTTAAAATGTACCATTATTTTACATTACACCCCTTGAAATAATTTCAGGGTCATGGTGTTATCTCAATGTAAATTTTAGGTTTCAATATAAAATTTAATGGAATATTCTAGGATTGTCATTGTAGTCCATATTCGTTATATATAAATTGTTTGAAACTGAAAAAATGGACCCATGTATTTGTAAACAAGAATGATTTAGAGGGAAACTATAAAAATAAAATAACTTAGTGTGAATATTACTTACAGTGACTGAATCATCCAATATACAGGCATTTATTTTTGATTTATAAATTATAGATTGGGAAATATTCATTCATTCTAGTGATATTTTACATTTTCATTTATAATATTGAAATCATGGTGTCTCTTATGAGAACATTTATTATATCCCATGAATAAATTATTTCAATTATGATGGATGGTCAATTATCCATGTGTGTGTTGACTCTAATTGGATGGTGAAATATGAGTACGAGGACTAATTCGTTATTATGTATGGATTTTGTGAATTATGATTTCATTGAAAAATAAAAATAACGCACTAAAATTATTATTTTTTTCCATATAATAATATTGTAGTAGTGATGGTTTCTAGAATATGAACCCCAATATGGTATATGGGAGTGGGAGATCGAGAGCTATCTTATATCTTCCTTTTCCTACTATGATTTCATCGAATGCACCGTGTAATACTAGTTACCTTTTATAAAGGGAACCAAATAGACATTGGAAGAGCTATTCTTAACTGATATATTAAGATATTTATCTTTGAGATTCTTGAAAATGGTCATCCTTGAAAGATCACAAGTGGAATTTTTTTAACAGTTTTTTATACATATTATGAAAATAGTTCATATATATTTTTCCATTATATATTTCATTATCCAACAATTATTCTTTTCTGATGACCTTTCTTACTAAACCCCATTTTTCACCATGGTTTCTTTATTTCATATTCATTCATTTAATGAATAACATTTCAAATGAATAATGGTTAGAATAGTTTTTATTTATTCTGATCCATGTGGTTCAACCTTGGGAAACCACTCTTGATTACTACACCATTGTAGTTTTAGTAAAGAGAGGAGAGTTTTATTAATTAGAATCATTGAATAATTACATTAGGAATTGACAATTCCAAAAATCACATCACGTTTTTATAGTATTTTATGTATAATATGACTTAAATATACTCATGAACCATTATTAATTGACTGTTTCACTATTTTCTTTTCCCTTCCAATTTTTAATATTTACCTTTTTCACTGTCATAGTTGTTATTGAATTTTTTTCTAAAAAATTATTTTTTGTGAGATCGATGCCTCACAAAAGATCAAATACTTTATATTTTCATTATTCCATCAAATTCCATTTTCATATAGATAAATTTATTTATCATAAAAGGATATCATTAATAGATTATAACCAAGGCACCTGGTGGTATGTGATGAAATGTCCAATATTGTTAGGAATGGAAAACTATCACCATGTGAAATGATATTTATGGGATATGAATATATATCCATATACATAGAGTCACCCTGAATTAAGTGTTTTATAATCCAATCGTGTAATATTTAATTGATATTATGTATCCTATTAATGAATTGAAATGTCAGTCTATTTTGAGGCATGTATTATAATTACCTAGAAATCCATCAATCTAATTTCTCTATGATAGGTGAAAAATTATAAAAATGGGATCTAATGATATCGTCTATATTAATGAATGATCATTATCATTGAAAGGGAATTAAAAGGGGTTGTATAAATAATCACAATGTGGATTCTTCATGAAAATGTATGACCATATGTGAAATTAAATAGAAAAATTATTTTCTTTCTGTGAATATGGAAAACATTGAAGAAAACATCCAAAACATCTTTTGATATAATAGAGAGCCTATATATAAATATTCAAATAATTTTTTAGATATATTATGATTGTTAACACACTCTGGGGTGACAATGTGTATGAAATAGTAAAATATTTTACTTTGCGATGTAGAAAAAAATATCATTTTCCTTGATTAAACATCAGGAGAAGATTTAATGGGGAATACACTAATTGAAATACAATAAGGTCTAGATGAATTCATTGACAATTTATCATAGTGTAAATTCATGAGAGGACATTAAAAAATGTCCAGTGCACCGCGTTGAGGTGACCTTGAATCAACCTACTTAGTTTATGGTTGTTTCTATGAATAGAGAGAAACCTAATTGTGTATATAATCATGATAATTCATCTGAGACATCATAATTATTATCATTTAGAATATGAGGAGTTTTTTATCTCTAAATATGTCCAACCGAGAGATTAATCCACCTCAATTAGAGAAGATAACTTTTTGAATTATAATTGATCTATACTATACATGCTAAACCAGAAAGAGAATGGGGTGAGGCTAGTTCAATAAAATATTAGGGGAAATATGGTATGGGGTGGAATAATTTTTGAAATAATATACCTCCATGTTTACCTCAAGTATAACAAACAATAAGACTCATCGATCATTAGTTCTTGGCCACCTAACCACATTTTTTATTAAATAATGAAATAGTATCAGCAGTAATAGTAGGATCCAAAACCACTTTAAAGAAGTTAGTAGGATATTAATTTATAGAAATTACTATCACATCAATAAACTTGTTAAAATATGCAATTCTTCATAAAAATACATGTTGAGTCATCAAGTGTTACTAAAAATGAATCTCTAAGGGGAAATCGTTCCTAAAAACTGACAGAGTAACCCCATAGAGTTTTTTGGGAAATAATAAAGTCTGATGAGAATAAGAAATGGAAATTAACTTGAAATTTATAATGATCTATAGGTAAGAAATAAATCTAGTTATTAAAAGGAAGGATAGTAAAAACACTGATACTGATAAGTACATAGAAGAAAAAAATGTATGTTAGGAAATAGAGTTCAGTGCCCATTAAAGAGAAGACAATGAAGAATGTATATAAACAACTATATAAAACACCCATTATGTTTACATATTGGGTGTAAAATGGAATTTTTTAACAATATATTATGTTATAGAACATTTTAAATAGATTCATATAATCAATTCTATGACTAAATCCATTTATGAAATTACCACATATGGAATGTTACCCATGAAAATACATTTTAACAAGAAAAAATTTATTGATTTTTGTTTAATATTGTGAATTTAATAATGGCCATGGGTAGTGCAAGGGAATCATCCTAAAATATTAATGATCATGTGTAGTTTCTCAATTCCATCCACAAATGAGTCTAATACATTGACATGATATTATTTAAACTCGAGAGAAAGTGTAAATACAATGATAATAAATTTTTTCAAGAATATCATTTCAATTAATCCAAATTGAACTCATGTTTTACTATATTTGGGGAATAAATAGATAAAATATTTATTTGAAATCCTTAATGATATATCAGCAATAGTGGGGAAATTAATTTTAGGAATTATTTTTCAATCCTGGAGATGGAGAAGGTAGGATAGTTTTAATTAATCATTATTCCTCCATTCATGTCATCTTGGTGAGAACTTCTTGATGTGAGGAAACGGTTTTTTATATTCTGAGTGGGAGTTAAGGAGGTCTAATTTGACCATTCCAACATAGGGAATCATATTGTGGAACTAGAAAACTACAATTGCATCAGCACCATAGAATATAATTATATTATAGTAGAATTATCAACTAATGAAATGAAATAATTTATGAATAATAAATAATTATAGTCATAAATGGACATATGGAGCCATAGGTTATACAAAATCACCATGTTTTAGGGTAAAATTCATGATACGCATTCATAGAGTGAACCCCCTCAAATTTGAATCCCCTGAATCTAGACCAAAATTAAATACTATAAATATTTTTTTTTTATTTTCTAGTAGAAATGTATTTTTTACTGATAATTTTCAATACATCCTATCTAAGGATAATGAAAAATTGATTTTACATTTATAAAATAATTAAAAATGATATTTCATGGTATATCATGGATATAAAATATATTATCCTATTGGTTTTGGCTCACATGGAATTGATGGAGGAATGAAATAATCCAACATCCCAACCTCAATGTTGGTTAACACATTTAATAATAACCTTTGAATATAATTATGTTATGATGATATTTGATTTTGGAATCATTTTTATCATTTTTTAAACCAAATGGGTAATCTATTCTAATGTAGTTCATATGAATAGATGGATTAAGGTAGTCAAGAACGACTATGACACAATCTTTATCCATATGACGATAGAACAGAGAGAACACTTGTATTTTAGGAAGATAAATAATGTAACATGGAAGGAACAAATTACCCATCAATTCCTCGATTACATGTTGGGGAGGCCAACCGAGCATGAATAATATTATTTTTTGGAATGGTTATTATGGTTATAATCAGATTATCATATTCATGAAATACAATTAAATGACTACACTCACATTCCCCAATAAGAATTTTCCGTCCACCATATTTCTTTTTGTATATGAAACACGTCTTCCACTTTTTAGTGGAAAATCACTTATAATTTCCATTGTGATTTTTGGGGAGTACATAGATATATTCATGGATGATTTCATGGTTTACTAATGGCCATAAAAAGTGTTCCTAATGAGTCATGAAATTGTTATTGAAATATTAGAGGTTAAATTCTTGTGCTCAATTGAGAGAAATCCCTTTTATTGGTAACATATGTAATAAATCATTCCCTCCCAATATAGAATGAAGAAATTGATTTTGACCATACTAAAATATTAATTATTAATGAATAGAAAATATATTAACACATAGTGGGTGATTAAGATCTTTAGTGTTGGTTTTTTCACCAATTTTATATGTACTTATCAAATATTTCTCTCCCAATCACTCACTTTCTATCAATGGAATCTGAATTAATTTTTGAAGAAAAATTAAAGGATCGTTTTAGGTAGTCGAAGAATTTTATTTTCACCACCTCGAGTTTGATTCTGAAACATCAAGAAGAAATTTTGTGGAAAATTTTATATCTTAATGATATTGGGGTAGCTGATATCCATCAGTGGAAGAAAAAATGAATCATTCTACCAAAATATTATTTTATAAAGAGGATAATAGATCCCAAAAGTAACAACCAAGTTGTAATTCCCCGACCCCAGTTACCTAGAGTTGGTGCATTATTGCGTAAAATTGGAATGATCACAAAAGATCAAGTATCGAAATACTGATTAGTTTAGTATCCTTAGAAACACTAGATAAATTCATAAATGTTAAATTATATCATAAAGAGAAAGACTACAATAACATAGTCTCCATTTTCCACACTTATTTCCCCTTCAGACTATCCCGGAAAGTCATTCCTAAAATACTTATTCACATCCTGGAAAAATTAAAACATTCAAAGGGGTGAGCTCAGATGCTCAGTAAGGATAACAATATAGCGTAAGCATTCATAAATAAACATAAACATTTAAGGAAATTTATAACTAAAACAAAAGCCTTTCAAACTTTAACTTCAACATAATATGGAAAAAGTAAAATGGGATAATGCAATTTACTTATTCACATGGATATTCTACTAGTAGAATAATCACATGCAATATCAATAACCACTTTCATGATGATGGAATTCATAATCTCAAACTATCATAACCATATAGCCAAGGCCTCGTGCCAAGTCTATAAATAAGATTTTGTCAAGGCCTTATGCCAAGACACTAGTTTGTCTCATGAGTCCTGCCGATGCATCGAGGAGGTATAGCGGGCTCCACCTGTCACTTATTAAGTCCAATGCATTCCTCATATGAACAGGTTTAAACATAACAGAAACCATAACATAGTCGTATAACATAAAACATGCATAAAGTAAACATAACATTTCCACATTTCAATCAAAATATTTCAATACAACACATTGATATAATAAAAAACACTTTAAAAACCATTTTCAATACCAAACTAAAAGAAAATTAAATATTGGTATTTATTTTTCATTTAGAAAAAGTTATGGCTTATAGAGGAAGCCGAAACTCAAATAATAGTCACAGCGGTGGGGAATTCATTGTTTCCGCATACGTATGAAAAAACATTCCTTTAGTCATTTAGTAAAAACGCTTCGTATAAAATGAAACATTTTGAATAAAATTAAAAGTCAAAGGGGTTTATACACCGTATCAAGGAAAGTTGTGTATAAAACCAAATATTCCTCAATGAAAGGAGATTGAGACGGAGTCCCTTAAAAAGATCATTTTTTCAAATAAAATAGATCTATTATGTGTATATATAGGTAAACATAAATAATGTACAAATACAAGACAGGACATAATAATATAATGACATATTTTTAAAGTAGGAGATTAACCCAGAGAATGGAAATTGGGTTAAGAAGTTCCCTTACCTCGTGTCCGAATTGACTCGGTCATTCTTTAATCTCCTGAATAATAAACTAGAGTTAATTTATATTTTCTAAAGAACCTTTTTCTTGTTCATTAATCCTTTTATATCACTTATTACCATGTTATGAACATTATTTAATTATTTAAGTTAATAACGGTCATTTTGTCGATCTTTGGTACTGGAGGCAAAAATAAACTTCTAATAATTACATGTTGTTCAAGTGGTGAAATATCCATTATATTCCGAAATATATTCATGGTGTAGATATCATATATGTCATATATATCCAGTATATACATTCATTCATAATATTATGTAACATTTAGAGGTAAGAAATGAAATGCACCGTTCATGGAGATGGTAAGCCGTACGTACGCATGAACGCTACTTTCATTTATATTGCATATTTAATGGAATTAAATCATAATTATATAAAGGTACATTATAATTCCAGTATAATATCATATATAATATCATATACTCCATCCTTTATACATCCCACATATGGCATTATCGATTCAAACCACTTTGAGGGGGCGGTAGTCCACACTTCCTAAAATGAAATTATCGCGTTTACCCATAATGGAAACCATAATGGTATGAAATAAATGAAAAATACAGAAGCTTAAGTAAAACATAAACATATTATATATCATATATAAATATAGTGACATATTAATGGCCACCTTTAAAGGTGTTATATGAGTGTTGAACAATCATCGTTTCGTGAGACTAAAATTCGACATCCACAGAAACAATATGTTCTTTAACCATTAGATGTAGGTGTGTGTGAGTGTAGCTCGAATCCTTATAATAAAAAAATCCTAGTATATTGAGGATACTATTTTTGTTACAAAATAAATGAATAAAAATAGTCTAGGGGGTTGGAGAAGCAAAATAAAACATAAGAACAGAAGAGAAAACACTACCTTGAAAACAGGTAACCCTTTTTAATTTGAGCTCAAAGGTTTACTTGAGAATACTTCTGCCCAACATGAGGCTTCTAGGAGTAAGATAGGAAAGTTTACAGAGTATTTGGGAAGAGTTTGGCCGAGCTAAATGGATTGTACGGTGTAAATAAGGTGGTAGTGTTGGGGGCCTTTTATAAGAGGAGAGGAGGGGCACTCTTGGAAAGTAATGAAATGTTACTTTATTATATAATGAGTTTCGGATTTTAAAGGTCCCACAATTATATATTTCTAGGATAAGGTGATAAGGGTTCGAAATAAACTCAACCAATAGGCTTTGGACAAGTTTAATTCTTAGATTTTACATTATCCTTCCATTTTATTAAAATCGTTAATTAATGAGGTAATCGATGCATCATCATGTTGTCATAAATAATTTAATTTATTTAATGTCTAAAAATTATAAAAAAATATCATGATGTATGAAATATTTTTATATTTATAATTAATATTTATATTAAAAAATACGACTTGTATAACCCCATTTAAAAATTGTTTTAGTAAAACAACTCATGTTTGTGACATTTTCATTTTAACATTAAATAAAAAGTTTTTAATGTAATTTTCCCACCAAAGTGGCTCCATGGGGTCCCCAAGTTGACACATGGATTTTCATGGTCGTCCATGACTCATCAAATAGGGGTAGGACAAGTGTAAAGGTCATTTAATATTTTTATAACATTATCTTTACCTTAAATTACACTAATTACCTTTAATCGTGATTAATTAAACTTAAAAGTTACTATTCACCAAAAAATTATTTTTATCCCATTGAACCAAATTTTACTTCCTAATGAAACCCATGTATGTTGGGTTTTTGAAAATAAAATCACAGAAGTGGTAATGTTTTGTTTAAACAAAAAATCAGTTTTTTAACTACCACTTAGTGGTTTCACTATTCATCAAAAAATGATGTTTTTCAGAACAATTCCAAAATTTCACCCTAAGATATAATTGATATTCCAAATTAAAAAATGATGCCTTTTTTACAAAATTACAAACATATAAGTTTCATTAATTAATTTTATAATTAATTCCCGCTTTCACAACAAATAGCATGTTTTTAAGAAACAGTATATATCAAAAGATTGACAATTGTTTATATCCAATTTCAAAGTGAAATTAATTCTAATGACCACCATTGGATAAAATGGTAAAAATATATTCTAATTACACTTTAAAACCACTCAATAGTATATTTTATCACTATAAATTATTTGGATTAAAAAAGTTTTTTTTAAGTATTTTTCACTATTCATAAAAAATTCTAAGTTTTCAGGAAAATACCAAAAATTCAACATAGGCTAATTTCAATATTCCGAATCCAAAAATGATGTTTATTTTGAAATATAAAATATATATAATTTCAAAAAGTGTGTATTACTATTCATTATGGCTATTTTGATTGGTCGTAGTGTGTTAGAACCTCGAACTTGCGTACAATGCAAGCTATTGCATTATTTAAAGAGAAGCGTGTTGTGGAAGATCAGGGTGTTACATTCTCCCCTCCATTAATAAATTGTGTCCTCGAAATTTGAAATCTTTCTTTGAAAATAAAAGGTTGAAAATAGAAAATTCCTTTTTGGAAAACCCACATCGAAAATAAGGTTAATAAAAATATAACATTAAAAGAAAGAAAGATAAGTACAAAGGTCACCCGAGAATTCCCATACTGGTATTCTATGAAAATATGGATATGGAAGAAAAAAAACCATCAAGGTCAGATGGAGAGTTGTAGAAAACAGGATTAGGAGAAATTTAACTACAAGAAAATCACAATCTTGTGATTGGTTAAATGATCATTGAATCCCCAGTTGGAAAAGTTAACCGGCAACGTTTTTGTTTTATGTTACCTTTTATAAAGTTGGGGAATTTATTTAGGAGATTTACTAAGAACGTAAGGGAATACACATACTTGTCATATAGACCTTCATTCTTTAATAAATTTATACCACAAACCCATCTTTCACGATAAAAGGCAATAGAACTCAAAAATAGTCTATTTATCATTATTGTATAAGGATCCAAATATTAACACATACCATTCAGAATAGGAAAAAAAATTTGTAATAACTAGGGACTTCTTGTAGGCTAGTGGTATGTAATAAAGGCTTATCACTCTATGGTTGTGGGTTCAATTCCTACAGCTTTGTCCGACGCGACGGGTTATCCCCCAACCTACAAGTTGTCCTTTTTTAAAACTATAGTATTATAATATTCCAAATGTAATCCTCAGAAATGTTTTAACATTAAAAAATACTATCCAAGGTTCATCTTAATCCATTCCAACCTTTATAGTTATCCAAAATACCTCTACCCAAACATTCTCTAAAATGTCTCTAAATTCCCAAATCAATTGTGACATCAGATTCCCCAAACAATGTAAAGTTTATCTTATTGTCACATACTAAAAATATGATTAACTAAATCATATTAAAATCTTAATGAAACAACTAGTACTGCAATACAATCCTTATATATATCACATTATCCTTTTAACCAGAATATAATCCTTGAGTCCAAAAGCATCAATACATTAATTATTCCACTTCAACTGTAGTAACAGCATAAGATTATCCTTGATCCCTTGGCCTTTTCTGATGTAAGTTTCCCTGACGCTTAGGACATTCATTTGCATAATGCCCCATTTCCCTACAATTATAGCATTCAACATTGATAGCCTCTTTCTTTCCCTTGGAATCACGAGCCTGGTGACCTTTTTCTCCACATTTATAAAAAACTCTCATTCATTTTAGGAAAGCACCAGGGTGATTCTTCCCACAATTATTGCATAATGGAAAATCCTTCTTTCCCTTTTTCCCTTTATCTGTCTCTTGTTCCACCGTTCTCTTATTCTCTTGCTTTACTTTATTGTCATAAGATTTAGATAATTCCTTTTCTGTCTTGATATCACATGAGACTATATCTTCGTATGTTGAGAAATATTTTGATACTAAAGCCCGACGGATAAATGGTTCTAACCCATCAAAGAAATGATCAATATTACTACATGGGTTACGTATATAATCTACAGCTAGCCTCGCTAACCTTGTAAAGTTAGCCTCATACGTTGCGACATTCTCGTCCTTCTTCTGCCTCAGACTCAGAAATTGCCTTTCCATATCTGCTCGAGGGTCATGTGGAAAGTATTTTTCAAAGAAAATTTCCTTAAACTCCCTACATTCCATACTTGCTACTTCTTAATCTTACTTTTTGTTTTGAATCAGCGACCACCATTGATCGGTATCTCATGTGAGGCGGTAAACTGCCATGACAGCTTTCCCCTTTTCGTTATTCCCCAAGGCGTGGAATATTTTCTATAAGGAGTTTATCCATTTCTCACCTGCTAATGGAATTGTACCCCCAATAAATGTTGGCAGTTGCTTCCTCAGGAAGCGGTCTAACATTGATCCTCCACGTTGAGGATCACGGTGCTTTATAAGAGTAAGGTTATTATTCATAACCTGAGTGAGTTGTCCCAGTATGGTAATAAGTTGAGCAGAACCAGTTATATCACCAACTCTATAATAATTATCTTGAGCAGGAGGGAAATCCCTACATGGATTTCATGCATTGATACGGTTTCCATTCCTCCCACTAGGTGCCATTTCTAAACAATGGCTTAAAATAGAGTAGTTTATGAATCAAAATACATAATTCCATACTTGTAAAATACTTAACATAAATTGAACTATTTATGGATATAATCAATAATCAAAAAAAAAAAATTCGTTGAGGAAGTATATACTCATAAACCTTCATAGTGGTTTGTAAAGAAAATGAGAATTATCCTAATCATATCCCTCGGGAGTGTCATAACCAATAGTGCAGCAAGGCCCGTTGTCGTGCAACAGTTCCCGTTCGAGTCTAGCTCAAAGCGGAGATTTTGGGTTTTACCCCTAGATACATCTGTACCAGAGCCGCCTCAACCTACTCGTATCTAGACAGGGATGTATTGCTCGGAAAACTCACAAAATCTCTATAATACCAAAATTTTAGGAAGTTCTTCTATACTAATCCTCAAATTCTATCTTCTGGCTATGTTCTTTAATCAGTGTTCATCTAAATCTATCTTCTAATGTTAGTACTAAACTACCTCTAATACCAACTGTAATGCCCCGACCCCAGTTACCCAGAGTCGGTGAATTATTGCGTAACATTGGCATGATCACAAAAGATCAAGTCTCGAAAGACCGATTATTTTAGTAGCCTTGGAAACACTAGATACATTCATAAATGTTACATTACATAATAAAGTTAAAAACTACAATAACATTGTCTCCCTTTTCCACACTCATGTCCCCTTCAGACTATCCATACAGGTCATTCCTAAAATATTTCTTCACATTCTGGAAAAATTAAAACATTGAAAGGGGTGAGCTCAGATGCTCAGTAAGGATAACAATATAGGGGAAGCTTTCATAAATAAACATAAACATTTAAGTCAATGTATAACTAAAACAAAATCCTTTCAAACTTTAACTTCAACATAATATGGAAAAAGTAAAATGTGATAATTCCAATTACTTATTTCAATGGATATTCTACTGGTCGAATAATCATATGCAATATCAATAACCACTTTCATAATGATGGAATGCATAATGCCAGACTATCATAACCATGAAGCCAAGGCCTCATGCCAAGTATACAAATAAGATTTTGTCAAGGCCTCGTGCCAAGACACTAGTTTGTCACATGAGACATGCCGATGCATCGAGAATCTATAGCGGGCTCCACCCTTCACTTATTAAGTCCAATGCATTCCTCATATTAACATGTTTCAACATATCATAAACCATAACATAGTCATATAACATAAAACATGAATAACGGAAACATAAAATTTCCACATTTCAATCACAATATATCAATACAACACATTGATATAATAAAAATACACTTTCAAAACCATTTTCCATACCAAAATAAAAGAAAATTAAATCTTGTTATTTATTTTTCATTTTAAAAAAAGTTATGGCTTATAGAGGAAGATGAAACTCAAATAACAGTCACGGCGGCAGAGAAGTCGTTGTCGCCGCATACGTAAGAAAAAACATTCCATTTTTTTTTAGTAAAAACGCTTCATATAAAAAGATTCCTTTTGAATAAAATTAAAAGTCATAGGTGTTTATACACCGTATAAAAGAAAGTTGTGTATAAAACCAAATATGCCTCAATGAAAGGAGATTGAGACGAAGTCCCTTGAAAAGATCATTTTTTTAAATAAAATAGATCTATTTTGTGTATTCACTATAGGTACACATAAATAATGTACAAATACGAGATATGACATAATAATATTATGACATAATTTTAAAGTAGGATATTAACCTAGAGAATGGAAATTGGGTTAAGAAGTTCCCTTACCTCGTGTCCGACATGACTCGATCGTTCTTTAATCTCATGAATAATAAACTAGAGTTAATTTATATTTGATGAAGTACCTATTTCACGTTCATTAATCCTTTTATATCACTTATTACCATGTTATGAACATTATGTAATTATTTAAGTTAATAACAGTCATTTTGTCAATCATTGGTACTTGAGTCAAAAATATACTTCTTATAATTAGAAGTTTTTCATGTGATGAAATATCCATTATATACAGAATTATATTCATGATGTAGATACCCTATATATCATATATATCCAGTATATACATTCATTCACAATATTACGTAAAATTTAGAGGTAAGAAATGAAATGCACCATTCTTGGAGACGGTAAGTCGTACGTACGCATGAACGCTACTTTCATTTATATATCATATTTAATGGAATGAAATAATAATGGTATAAAGGTACATTATAATTCCAGTATAATATCATATATAATATCATTTACTCCATCCTTTATACATCCCCACATATGGAATTAATGATTCAAACCAGTTTGAGGGGCGGTAGTCCGCACTTCCTAAAATGAAATTAATGTGTTTACCCATAATCGAAACCATAAAGGTATGCCATAAATGAAAATTACCGAAGCTTAATTAAAACATAAACATATTATATATCATATATAAATACAGTGGAATATTAATGGCCACCTTTTATGGTGTTATATGAGTGTTGAACAATCATCGTTTCGTGAGGCATAAATTCGCCATCCACAGAAACAATATGTTGTTTAACCATTAGATGTAGGTATGTGTAAGTGTAGCTCGAATACTTCTTATAAAAACATCCTAGTATATTCAGGATACAGTTTTTGTTATAATAGAAATTAATAAAAAGAGTCTAGGGGGTTGGAGAAGCAAAATAAAACATAAGAACACATGAGAAAACACTACCTTTAAAACGGGTAACTCTTTTTGATTTGAGCTCAATGGCTTCCTTCGGAAGACTTCTGCCCAAAGTGAGGCTTCTAGGAGTAAGAGAGGGAAGTTGATAGAGTATTTGGGAAGAGGTTGGCTGAGCGAAATGGATTGGAAGGTGTAAATAAAGTGGTAGTGGTGGGGCCTTTTATAAGAGGAGAGGAGGGGCACTCTTGGAAAGTAATGAAATGTTACTTTATTACATAATAAGTTTTGGATTTTAAAGGTCCCACACATATATATTTCGAGGATAAGGTGATAAGGGTTCGAAATATACTCATCCAATAGGCTTTGGACAAGTTTAATTCTTAAAGTTTACATTATCCTTCCATTTTATTAAAATCGTTAATTAATGAGGTAATCGCAGCATCATCATGGTGTCATAAATAATTTAATTTATCTAATGTCTAAAAATTATAAAGAAATATATCATGATGTAGGAAATCGTTTTATCTTTCTAATGAATATTTATAGTAAAAAATATGACTTTTATAACCCCATTTGAAAATTGTTTTAGTAAAACAACTCATGTTTGTGACATTTTCATTTTAACATTAAATAAAAAGTTTTTTATGTCATTTTACCACCAAAGTGGATCCATGGGGTCCCCAAGTTGACCCATGGATTGTATGGGTCGGAAATGACTCATCCAATAGGGTTAGGACAATTGTAAAGGTCATTTAAAATTATTATAACATTATCTTTACCTTAAATTACACTAATTATCTTTAATCGCGATTAATTAAACTTAAAAGTTACTATTCACCAAAAAAATTATTTTAATCCCATTGAACCACATTTTACTTACTAATGACAACCATGTATGTCAGATTTTGGAAAATCAAATCACAGAAGTGGTAATGTTTCATTTTAACGAAAAATCAGTTTTTTAACTACCACTTAATGGTTTCACTATTCATCAAAAATTGATGTTTTTCAGAACAATTCCAAAATTTCACCGTAAGCTATAATTGATAATCCAAATTCAAAAATAATTCCTATTTTAAAAAATTCCAAAAATATAAGTTGCATTAATTAATTTTATAATTAATTCCTGCTGTCACAACAAATAGCATGTTTTTATGAAACAATATATATCAAAAGATTGACAATTGTTTATGTCCAATTTCAAAGTGAAATTAATTCTAATGACCACCATTGGATAAAATGGTAAAACATATTCTAATTAAACTTTAAACCCACTCAATAGTATTATTTATCAGTATAACTTATTTTGATTAAAAATGTTGTTTTTAAGTATTTTTCACTATTCATAAAAAATTTGAGGTTCTTAGAAAAATACCAAAAATTCAACATAGGCTAATTTCGATATTCCAAATCCAAAAATGAAGTCAATTTTGAAATATAAAATATATATAATTTCAAAAGGTTGATATTACTATTCATAATGGCTATTTTTATTGGTCGCGGTGTGTTAGAACCTCGAACTTGCGTACAATGAAAACTATTGCATTTTTGGAAGAGAAGCGTATCGTGGAAGCTCGAGGTGTTAAAAAAGCCATAGAGATTGAGTTACCTATACTTTTATATATTCCTAATAAGACTAGATTGTTCACCATTTGCTCTAATTCGGTGATACAAAAAAACCAGGACATTTAAAAATAAATATGAAAAAAATTATTCCATCCCTAGATTGATCTTCATGATTCATTATTATAGGTGAATAAAATATAAAATAAAAATTATATTTTTAAAAATATTTTTTTGGTTGACCGCCTTTTGAGAATTTCATTCCCACATCATTCAATAAATTGATATGTAGTCTACATAGTAAAATTCCTAATTTAATAACTGAAAGCTATGAACCTTGTAATAAGGAATTAAATTGAGGATATTTTCAATTAAATTATTTTTATCCACAATTTTCTCATTTTAAGGGATAAAATCATCTTCATTAGATACAAAAATTTATAATGATACACTGATTTTCTAGTAATAGAGAGATGGCCTTATACGAAGATATGTATCACATTATGAATGTGAATGTGTGCTAGAATTATATTACTCCTCGTCAATATTAGGCTTCCATGTATTAGAACACATGTGGAATTTTAATTTTCAAGGAGATTTTATAGAAAACTTTTCATAGTGATGATAGTTAATTTATAGAAACCTAGGATTTATTTCTGTCAACTATAAAATTTTGGAAGTAATATGTAATTAATCAACACCACATCTTGGAATTCAATGTTTTTTATTAATTGGGAATAAATTAAATGGCCCTTTTCATAGATAATTTGGGCACACATACTTGACAATGTGTGATTATTTAATTTCAAAATGGTTGAAATATGATGATAGAATAAACAATACACTTAATGTGGCTGTGAAATTTTTGAGGTATGAAATTTTCTCTTGATTTAGGATACTAATGATGATAATGAGTTACATGGAAACCCATTATTAAGAATTTATCTTGATGAAATTATTGAATAATTATGGTTCATACAATAATAAAATAATCCCATGTTATCCTCCTGATAAGAGATTGGTAATTGTCTACAATAATGAGTTGAATCATATTTCGGAAACTAACACAAATCCCATTAGAGAGAAATAGGAAATTAAAGTCAATGATGATCTATTGGATTTAAAAATTTCCAAAAACGTCATTGTGTATATTTATTATTCAATTTGTGCCTGAGAAACTCATGAACCTCATTATAGTGATTCTACAATGATAATTTAAAGAGATTAATAATATAAATTGGGGTATTGATAGTGCTGGATGAAAGATGTTTCTAGAGAAAAATTATCAAAAAGATATCTAATTATAGGATACAAAAATTATGATATTAAAATAATAAAACCATATGATGGAATTTTCAATATATTAAATCAATTAAGGTCCAACATAGTGGGATAATAATTTTTAAATTTTATTATTACTTTATTTTCTTGTTAGAAGAGAATAAGATGGTTATGACTATTCTTGATTGTGAATGTCTTCCCCCAATAAACAATTGATATTCATAATTGATAGGAACCAGGTCCCAAATTCAATAATAATCATGTCAATTTTTATATATAAATTTTTTTTATGGAGCTTCACTTATCTATTGTTGTACTAAACAATAATGTAGACCCCCAGATCCACATTCTCAAATGCAGTGAAAAAACATGTACTATTAAAACTATCACAGATATACTGTGAGATGATCGAATATAACCTTATTTGAATTTTTCATTAATATTATATTTCTAAAAAGACACACAAAATATCAGAAATTATATGATAATAGTGTCTTCATATACCAGAAACATAGTAAAATAACATATTAAAAGTATTCAATAATTCTAAATAACATTATTCCCACATGTCACCCTAATTGACTTGTTAAAAATAAATACCTTTCTAAATTCCATAATGAATGGAATCCTTAGAAATTGGTGATATCGGATGAATATTAATGGTAAAAATAATATATAATAGTTGACAATAAAAATTTAGCATAAGGAAATCATGTCAGTTTGAGAACATCGAGGATGTTCCGTGAAATAAAATTAGAAAATAAAACCCCAAAAACATTTATAATAAATAATAATCAAAGGAATAATGATAATAGTATAATAAAAGACATGTCACATCATAACATGATAATTATGTATAAATAATATTATCACACACAAATAATAATAAAAAAATTTCATTGAGATGGTTCACTACCCATATAATTACTATATATTTGATTGATTCCCATAGTGTATTGGGTTCACTCACACTTCCAATAATCATTGTGGATATAGTCGAATAGTGGGTTTGGTTTACTCCCCACCCCCAAAATCATAGTAGAGAGAGTAATATAATGTATTGTGTCTATGCATTCATCCCTAACATTTATAATCAATGTATATGAGTATTTTAACAATTTATTATTAGAATATATAATTACAGGTCCACACATCACGTGATGGACATTATCCCGGTGTAGTATTTGTTTACTCCCTACTTCAGTTTAAATTATCAGATGAGATATCAAGTTTTACCGAAGAAAATTGAGGGATCTATAATTACACACTCATACATCATATAATTAAAATCATAAATTTATTTTCATAAAAAATTAAAACATTCATATTTCATGATTCACTAAATTAACACGACGAAGAGAGATGAGTTTCATGAAGAGATTCATGGAACATATAATTGTCCATCCACAAAACTAAGGTGGTTTGTATCATGATAAAGACACCATGTGTATCTTATAGATATTATTATTTGTTGACATAGATGAAAAAGTCCCAATTTACTATTTTTAGGTAATTAAGATTGAAATGTGAAAAGTGATATCTCTTTTCAAATGTTTGAAAATTAAAAATTAAATGTTTTCCTTAATAAAGAACACATTAATCATATTAATTTTTTAAAATAATTTCCCATTAAAATACAAAAAAACCATCAAAATTTTATTAAATAAATATTATTTTAAAAACACCCATTAATTCTACATGAAAAATTGGGGTTCGAAATCCTTTGGGCACAGGTACTACAGTAGTACTGTATTAGCGGCGACACTATAGCAACGACGGGTATTGTAGCGGTGGCAGGTACTATAGCGACGACAAGGTACTGTAGCAACGGCGGGTACTGTGTGGTACTCTATTAGTGTAGATACTACAGAAGTACTATTCAAATAATGGGCCTTGGGCCATAAATATAGGCCTACGGTGAATGTAATGGGATGAATTCCCACTGGGCCTTCGGGCTATGTAATGGGTCTCCCTCTACACAGTTAAAGAGGTATTTTCTTTTCTTTAATAATAAATGAGGCTTCGGCCCCAAAATTTTTATGAAATATATATATTCTTTTAAAAACAATATTTGAGAAGAAATAAACACTCTAAATACTTCCTTATGAATATATCATCCATTTATAATCCCTTTAAAAATGTATAATTACATTTTAAAGTAAAAAACTAAAATGACATAAAATATACTAATATTTCATTTTATTTTCAAAATCATTAATATTATAAATTAGTTGGGTAAGCATTTTTAAACCATATAAAGGAATATTTTTAAAGAATAATTCTCATAATGGAAAACAAATAATCCCACATAGAAAACATTTAAAAGGTATAATTTTAATAATTAAATTTGTGGAAAATTTTAGAACATTACTTTTTAATATTATTTAGTGAATATTAAATATAGAAGGAAATTACACGAGTCAACTTTTTAATAAACATCCATTATATAATCCAATTAATATAGATGTTGAGGAGGAAAATTAATCACTATAAAAGAAGAGGTACGATTAGTTTCACTCGGAAACATCACATTGGGTAAATTATTTTCTAAGGGAAATGATTATGGTTGTGGACTTTAAATAGATTAATAATTATTAAGGGATAAAAAATTTTGGTTTCTAATTTTTAAAGATTACAAATATTTCATTTATGAATTTTCATTCAATAGTAATATTGATATGAAAATGATATTGTTAGTGGAACCATTATGTCTTCGGTAACCTTTGATCAAAAAATAATTGAAAGTGTTTACTTATTTTTTGATTTGTTTAACTTTTTGAGCGCATTAAAAGTATATTAACAATATATACATTTAAATTATATACACTACTAAAAATAAAATAAGTTATGAATAAAAATAATATCTCAATAAATTTTGATTTAGATGGAAAACATGTATTTTAATTCTTGGCTTCAACCAAGGTGAATTAAGATCATGTAAGATACAAATTTTCTTCATTACTAATGTATTAAACCCATTCATATATAAAAAACATTTTCCACTTTTTTATAATAACTTATTATAAATTCATTTGTTAGTTATTTCTAATATTCATTACCAGATTTCGTAATTCCTATTGTTTCACACAGGTTTTATAATAGTGGTATTGAAACCTGTTCATTGATAAATATTTCACCATTAAATTATTTTAAAATATCTTGAAATCATTGTGTTTCAATTATTTTTTCATCTATCTTTTCATTTTATGTGAACTACTGTTGTTGTTTGAGAGAATTAAATACATGTGGAGCTTAATCCTGGTTATATCCAAAAATTAACACATTAAATCCTTATGATCCCTAATTTTACTTCATACTTTTATAACTCTTATGGGGATATTTATTTATAGGTTTATAATTTATATAATACAAATTAATAAATTTTTTAGAGCCATATTTTAAATTTGTTGATAAAAAAATTGTTTCCATCTAGGGAGGCGGAAGCCCAAACGCACATACGAGTGACATTTTTGTATTCCACTAGTCAAAATTAATTTAAAATTTTATATTTCATTTATGAATATTATTAATTTTATAAATATAATTTTTATTCATCAAATACCCAATTTTAACTTCTTTTTGATGAATGTTATAATAAATCGAACATTTCCCTTATTGATGTGGTAATTTGAACACAAAAGGAATGATGTTATAATTATTATGAATGTATAAAAGAAGAATATATAATTTTTGTTCCATCAATATTATAACAATTACGTACAATACTAAAAATAATATTTGTATTTTGAGATGGTATAAATAATGTTATTTCTAGAAGTGTTATATTAAAAGAAATAGAAATGAAAATATTCCTTTTGTGAACCATAATATTTTGAATTACTCAATTACAAATCATATTAATGCATGAAGGAGTTGTATTTTAGGAAGAAAAACATATAATATGTGATTTTTACTGTTGGGGAATGATTTTTTATTATTTTGTCAAACTATATGTTGGACCCTTTCCGGAATGAGCACTAATCCTGCAGTTGGAACGATCACTACAATGTCTCAAGTACAAATCCACGTACTCCAAATGATACTAACTAGTAGTGAAGGTCAAAGAAGGTGATATTTTTGGAGACTGTAACCTCATGATCAATGTATAACAGAAGTATACCAGATAAAAAATAATAGATAATAGAGAATGTGGTAATAAATAGAAGAGATAAAAGCAGATGAATAATACTGAGTGAATATAAATGTCCAACGCCAATATATGACAATGCATGAATGTCCATTTGATGATACATATGCTAATGTAATATATATATATATAGTGGGATAAAAATAGGCAGTGTAATAAACAAAAAAACAAAATAAATAAAATCCCTGAGGGTGAACTCTGGGAGAGTTTTTTTTCTCCAGCTCAATTACTTACTCCTGGATCTTGACTCCTAGGTACCATAATAACAGTGCGAGTGAAAATCCATGACCCTATGAACATGAGAAATTCTTGGGTTCCATAGTGCAGTAGCGACCGAAGAAGTTTGTGAGATAAAATCCCAATTGGCCACCACCAATGGTATCTATAGATTAATAAAGTACATGAATATAAGGTTCAATAGTGTACAAGTATAAAGAATAATATAGAATGCTACGTAAATAAATACCAGTCAGCTCTGGTTCCACCCAGACACCCTACCAACTATACCAGCATCATATCATAGCTAGAATGTCTATCTAATAGGTAACTATATAAATAGTAGTAATATATATTTTGTATATTTACGTAATTAATCCACCAATATGGACCACGTATGTGAAGACGTAGGTGGCCATATACATGGAATACATGGTACAGTCTAGACCAGGTCATAACTGAGGAATCTATAGCATGTCTAAATGAATATATAATATCAAATAGATAGTACATCCCCTAGATCTCATAATGAGTTGTATATTTCATTCGTTTCATTTTAGATGGTGTTTTTTCGCCATTCCAACACCTAAAATATAGGGCGTGGTGTGTCAGACCAACTGTTCAAATAGTGTCATTGGTGGGAGATGTTCTACTCAACACCAGATGAAAAGGAGAATAAATCATTATTCCTGAGAAACCCTTACCATCTTTCTATATCCAATATTAAATGCATAATTTTAATAATAATAATAATTTGGAATTACCTTATAATCATAGGTAATCCATATGCCTAATAAAACCAAGGAAATCCCAATTTAATTAAACAATGTAATAATCATTGTGGCCTTTCCACCCATTATATTTTACTTCATATAATCTATTTAATTCATTTATTAAATAAATATTATCATAAAGCATGTTTTTCAATTAATATTCAAGGTTTTTTAACCCGCATAGATGGTGGTTGGTGCATGAAATAATAAGATACAATGATGGTTATTCCATTTGATCATTTCATTTAATATTATTACTTATGGCCCTATAATACACATTCCTTGTTTCAAAAAATAATATAAGTGGTTATGAAATACACAAATCGATAAGGAAATGCTTTATTTATTTCATTAATCACCACTTTTTAGTTTATAAGAAAACTAAACTCATCTAAGGGGTTTTTTTATGAAGCATGAAATTGATTAACAAACATTACATTTATCACTGGAAACAAATTCATGAATTATAACTCAATTCACTAAAATAGAGCATACTAGAATGCTAAAAAACATGAAAAAACAATTACTTAGATCAACATGGAACTTAGAAGGTATCATTACCAATTAGGCAACTAAAAACATGGTCAATTATATTTATAATACAATCTTTATTTGTAGAAGGCATTTGTTGATTTTAATTAATTAATTATAAATGAAAAATTCAAAGGAGAACACACAAGGGGTCTGTGTGATCAAATCTTTCCCCATTTGTATACATAAAAATGGTAAACACGTTTATTTCAAGGTGTGTATATAAATTTAAATATAAGATAACCAATTTTATGGTGATGCATGATAATGGTCGATGCATGGAACAAGGATGGTATTTATAAATCTATGGAAATTTGCGGAAGAGTTATAGACCAAAAACCTTGTACATGGGATGCTCTACTCAACCAATATCATTGGTTGATTTGGTCCATTTTGGATAAAATCAATGATATTGACATCTTCCATAAAAATAGTGTGAATGAGAGCACACCAAAATATCATAATAGATCAGAATAGAAACATAAAAAAGAATCAATAGCAATTGAGAGATTACTTATGAGGATACAACATGACCAATGAAACATGATTCTGACTATGGATGAGGGTTATATCATGATCCCTAGAAGATAAAGTGGTAGGATATAATGGGAGAAGGTATGGAATCACTTCAATGGAGAAGAATAAATAAAATATAATATTAGTTTATATGATTCTTTAAGGAAAAAAATCACATTTCACCTTAAAAACTGGGTCGCATAATTTCTTCTCATGGTTTGGAAAAACCTTGTGTCAACTGTGTGGCTAACACTACATTGGAACAACACCCCATATCATTTCAACACATGATTTTGCAAATCGTGATCCAAATAGTGCACACACACATCTTAACTAGCACTAAGAGTATGTGCAAGGCATATCGTTTGGGAAACCTTGTGCAGCCCATGGGCACAAGATACTAAAATCATTAGATATATACAAAACCATTCACCCCATTTTTAAAAGTTATATAATATCGTCTGTGACCCCCTACTCCACTATATGTGGCCACAAAGATTCTTATAAGGGACACACGGTTTCATATATACTATGTGTGCTTCCATCTTCATCCATATATAGGGATTTCAGTCTAGTGGGATTCTAATGATTGAGGGAAAATCAAAATAAACTCTTGGGCCAACAAAAAAAGTCTAAAATAAACAATTTTATGTTTATAACCGTTTAAATTTTTTTGATAAAAAATTTAATGAATATCTATTCAAATAAATTCCAAAATTCAAATCCCAACAGAATTCTATCTTGGCTCAAAACATAGTTCATTATAACCACCCCACCTTAGATCTTATAATACCTTATAATTCTTAGGGAAACAACAAAAACATCACATAACATTCAAGGGTATTGATGTCTCATTTAAATTTTTATGTTTCATTTAAAATTCTCAGTACACCAAATAGTATTACATAAGAATACGACAATTAATTCAAGAAATTGTGAGCCAACACTATTTTTTGGAACTAGAAACACCAAAACGGTGCTGACCTGATCCCGTTTAGGAAGAAACATGATCACATTAATGACTCTTTGAACATATGACTGATAGTTCTCTCCACCATAGGTTATCACACAAACATGTGGAAAATATCAACATGTGGTACCTCCACCATTAGAATTGCCTACAAATAACACCATGAGCATTCTAAAGAAGCTTATGTCTTGATTTGTATAACTGAGTGAACCTGAATACTTATGATGTTATAACAGGTAACTCACATTAAAAAAATTGTGAAATTATTGATTGAAAAAATTGAGACTATCCACAAAGAATTTACTTGAATGTTATAAATGTCATGTACACCACATCTTCCTTAACCTGGAAGCATTTTTAAAATGATTACTTTCAACAATAAATATATTACAAGAGGGGTAAAATGTTGATCCTCTTTGATTGAAAATTATCTAAAAATATCTTCTTAGTCTACCTTCATAACACAAACTAAACCACCACATATTCCTCCCAAGAATATCACATTTATAATGAGCACATTCACCAAACCCATACATGACATCCAGTGACATTCCCTAATCAAACCTTCTCTGGACTACTTAATCTTTTGTGCCTTAAAATGAATATAGGTGTAACCCAAATCGATTCCACTGGTATTATTACACATTAAACATCAACTTTAAGCCCAAAAATATGTTTGGGATAACATTATAATACTTAAATTTGAGTCTATGGAACTAACCTCATGTTTCCCATACTCAATATTTGCATGTGATATTTTGGTAAAAGGCCAAAATGTTTACATCATATCATTGAATGTGCCTAGAGCACCATCTACCTGGTCATCATGTCAGAGAATATGGCGAGAGTAGAAGAATCCATTTATGTTGTTCCTATATGAGAAACTAACTATCACTCAAGACTAATAATTCATTGATAAAAGCCAAGAATCCATTACAGAAACTCTAATGAATCTTGTTTATTGAAATGGATGGACATTGGTCACTTTCAGCTCATTGTATAATTGAAACTCTCATAAATTATTAAGAGTGATATCATGATAGGGTAAATTCTCATTGCTAAGACATAATTTACTAAAAGGGTATCATAAATTCCAAAAATACATTAGAAACCTCTATTATTTACAAGATATGGTTCTTGGTATGTTTTCAACCCACCATACCCAATTATTGAAATGAAAACCATTCAAACTACTATTTGTTGACATCTTGGAAGAAGCTCAACTTCACCTACCGATTCTTCACCAACCCGACCACCATTCCTTTTCATTGTGAGGAGTTACATGATCACTCAAACACAACCAAAAAAGATCATCCACGACCAACAATTATTCTCATAGATTTCATACACAACCAACAACGTTAACATCATGTTGTTGGGAAAGAACCGACATGCGACAAGACTCATCTTCCTCTAACGCATTCAGAAACCAAAATGACCATATTCAAATTTTATTCCTAAAACGTATCCCTCCTATTGGGAATGAATCATTTACCATAGTTGACTTCGAACTCTCTACCATAGGTGAATCTTATTCATCTAACTAACAGATAGACTAGCCACTCATAAGCATGCTAGGTCAGATTCAACATAAACGTATGTGTGATACTTCTCTGAGTTATGATCAGAAACCTCATAACATATGGAATGAAATGAAACTGTCATGAACAGCATGTTAAGAACCAATATCTCCTAGGAACACCTTCCCAATCATTGGGAAAGACATGATTCCTTTAACACTCAGGTCACTCTACTCTAGATATGACCTGATAAAGTACTACACAACGATCCACCAAACTCAACTAGTTCACTATATCATTTAGCAACACAATAGGTAAATTTTATATGAACACATGACACCCCAAGGATTTAGATGAATGATGGTACGTCCTCGATATAATCAATAGGTTTTCATACATAATCATCCTTGTATTACGTGGCCCATATGAGATATTTAAACCAGAGACGTATTTATAAATATGACCATTAGCATAGATGATGATGTACCACGTCATCCTTCACTGATAAAGAAGAGATAATCACATGACCTAAAAGTTGTTGATCATTCCCAAGGCATTTATAACCTTATAAAATCAAGCATTAGTTGATGGTCACTTCCATAAGAAGGTCAATGGTTTTGTGATCATCCATACAAACAAGGGTTCCATTTAGTACCTAAAAGACCTTATAGGGAAAATGGTACCCAAATGGTACCATACATAACAAAATTTGCGAAATTTATCCAGTTTTGTTTAGTTATAAGGGTGTTAGAAACCTCAGTGTAGCACCATTATAAAATCTTAAGTGCCATCCCTATCACTAGGTTATGCCAGTAGATTTCACCAGGACCTATGCCTATCATTTAATAACATGATATGAAAGAGAAACTACTATGGAAATTGACCAAATTTCTATTCTAATGAAACTCAAGGATATACTTAACCTCCCTTTATTTGAGGGTTTAAACTAATGATACCACCTACAGTTCAATTTCACTCCATTACATTGATTTAATATCTGTCCACAAAAATTTTAAACATTTAGATAATAACATCATAAAACAACTATAAGACAAAACTACTTGGTAAAATATTTGGTGACATATGAGTGTCAATTTAAGCTAACTTGGGTTCATTAGATAGAAGCCCAATAACTTTTCATTGATTTTCATGGTGTTAAAACACCCGTTGTGTGTTATCTCTTTAAAAAATTACCCAACTATCCTACTTGGGGCTAGTTGATAATTTTAGAAATCTAATCATAAAGATCATCACGCCAGTATGATAGATTGAGAAACCTTTATAGAGTAAACAATCAACAATTTAATTTTTTTTAAATCACCCTAAATGGGTTTTATATGATAAGATTATTAATATAACAAACCTACTAGCGTCGAGTCACATAAGAGGTTGATAAGAAACCTATTTATCTCAAATCAAAATTTAATATCCATTTACATTAATAACTAATTTCAAATATATACTCTTCATATATGGTGGTTTGATTATATGTGATTCCCTCTCCCAATATATACATCCCACATACACATAATAGATTGGAATTTGAATCCCATTAATAGAAACCAAGTCTCATTAAATCATGAACATTATTAGCTTTTTTTAACAATGGTCACTAGATATATACAAGGTTCAGGAGATAATTTGATTACATGTGTTACCCTCCCCAATTTATAAGGAATTCATACACCTTACAACTAAATACTTGCTCCCATTTAATCACAATTAATAAATTTAATCCCACGCAACCACTCATATATCAAAATCATAATTAGGCATGTTATCATAAGTAGTAATCAAAAAAGGATTGGTCTTATAATCATTTAAGTATGATGTATAGGAAAGATATTCTATAAAATCTAGAAGTACAGAACCAAATAACTTTTTCATGGTTGCATATTAATGTGCAATATAAATCACCCAAGTGTGTTTTATAAATAGACATGATAAAGAAATACCTAACAACATATATTACATCCAGGATAATAAACACACAAGTCACATCATCCCAATTAGAATATATCCTACAGATAGAACTACATGGAATGGAATATGCATGGAATGTGAATCTCTGTGTGCCTATAATGACTCATGTAATACTAGTTCCTTTCAATACTTGTACAAGGGAAAATACCTTAAATTTTAAAAATCTATTTCAAGTAGAAAGTATACTAATCACACTAGGTGAAATCATAATCCAGAGTAAAAACTAATGACATGTACAATAATTCTAGCCCTAGCCACCTGAACTTTTCTTTGTGAGTGGGGTTATCACTCCCAAAAATGGCTATTTTACAAGATCCATCTAAATCATAGAATCATGTATTCCATCCAAAAATATTAAGACAATGGAAAAAAAGAAATTTCATCTTACACTACCTAGTATCACCCTGACCTGACTGACAACTACAGTAGTACCCAGACTAGTTTTCCACATGATCTCAAGTGCATCACCCTATTTTCTTGAGGATACCGACTTGTAGAGAGGGTCTACGGAGGTGATAATGGGGAGAAAATACACTCAAAATCATTTTATCATAGTATTATACCATATAATAAATAATAGGAAATAGTAAAAAACGAAATATAAAAATACATATAAGTGGAACAATAATATCAACTAAATATTGATGGTTAATGCCAATATACAATAATTCATGCCCATCATGTTGATAATAAATATGATAAAATATTAAAAATACATAAGTCAACAAGATTAAGTGATATACATGAATAATGATTATAAATAAAATCCTATATGGTGAACTCTATGAGCATCTTATGCTCTATCTCTGTATGTTGCTATTGACAACTAGGTGCAAGTGTAACAGTGCAATAGATAATCCTTGATCATGTGAACATGAGATCTACTTAGTTACCCTAGTGCAATGGTATCCCAATCCGGGTGTGATATAAAATACCATAAGGCCACTAAAAATTCTTTCTAAATATAAATAAAGTCCATGAATATAAGGTACGTCAGTGTGGATGTATAAAGAATAATAAGAAATGCTGAATAAATAAATACCAGTAAGATATGTTTTAACAAAGTCACCGTGCCAAATCTACCAGTGTCGGCTCATAACCGGAATGAGTTTATAATCAATAATTTTTTATATATTAATAATATATATTTATATTGTATATTTATATTTTTCATCCACTAATATGGACCATGTATATGCAGACATAAGTGGCCATATACATAGAATACTGGGTGTTGGTGGAACAAGGGAATAACTCAAGAATCGATAAACAGTCTATGTGATCCTATAATACCCAATATAGGTTACATTTACTACTTATAATAATGAGTGGGAGACATCCTTCTCATCCCACAAGATTGTGGGGTTTTCAACATTCCAACACCCATAACCGGGTACACGGTGTGTTGTGACCATTGTCGAAATATTGTTAATGGTATGAGAGATCATACTCAACACTCGATGTAACAGAGTGTCTATGGTCATTCCCATCAGAACCCTCAGTATCATTCCATAGATTATATCAATGACATAATAATAATAATAATAATAATAATAATAATAATAATAATAAGGAATGGCCTCTTAATCAAAGATAATCCAAAAGCATAATAAAACTAAGGGTATCAATCTTTAATTAACGAATGTAATTATCAGTACGAACTTTCCCCCCTTTATAATTTATTTCTATTAAACCATTTAATTCATTCAAGGAAACAACACCATCATAAATCATGTTTTTTAATTTATAATCAAGGCTTACCAACCATCTTTAATGGTGGTTGGTCCTTGAAACAAATATACATAAAGATAGTCATTACCTTTAATAATTTTATTTTAGATTATTATTTGAGTCCATGGACTAAGAATTATATATTTCTAACAATAACAAAAGGGAATAAGTAAAACACACATAAATGTGGCCAAGCCTCATTTAAACTATTAATCACCACTTTTTAGTTTAGAAAAAAATGCACCTTATCTAAGGGGCTTTATTATGAAACATGAAATAATCTGACAAATAATTAATTTATCAAAACAAAACATCACATTTAAGAAGTATAACTCAATTAACTAAAAAGGTTGATTTTTTAAAGATACCAAACATGGAAAAAATTACATGGATCAACAGGGAACTTAGTAAGTTCCATTATTAATTTAAAAACTACCAACACATGAAATTTCATTTTTAGTCTAAATCAAATGATTATAATTAGTTTAGGATTTTAATTAATTAATTATTACGGGAAATTCAATTCAATGAACTGATGGGGTGTCTACGATCAAGGTTGGTATCCCTTATTTACATTAAAACAATCAATTGGTGAATGTAAATGTTTGTATAGAAATTTAAAAATAAAAGGGTCAATTTTATGGTAATACATGCCGAAGGCTAGTGCGCGACACCATGGAAATAATTACAAATTGATAGAAACATGGGGAAAATGCTATAGAATTACATCCTCATACTAAAGACACTCTACACATCCAATATCATGGCATTATTTTGTCCATGTTGAATGAAATAAATGAAATGTAAATCCTCTGTGAAAATAGGGAGAATGATGTCACTCTATTAAACAACATTATATTAAAAGAGAACCCCTAAATAGAAGTATGTGGAATCAAGAACATATAGATAAGGTTTCTACATGACCAATGGTGATCTAAATTGACATTGGATGAGAATGATATCATGATCCCTAATGGAGGAAGAAAGAGGAACCCATGAGATAAGGGAGAGCCTCAAATGGATATAGAAGAAGAAAGAAAAGGGGAAATTGTGTTATAATATTCATTAAATATGAAAAGGAAATTTCACCTTCAAAAACTAGGAAAAAATTTTGGCTGTATAATATTTTGAAATCGTGTGACAGTAGTGAGGCTCCTACTTCATAAGAACCACACACCCACACAGTTGTCCCACAAAAATTTCCAACCCTGCACCAAACAGTGGACGCACACTTCCTAAGTGGAAAAAAGTGTGTTGGTTGAAACTTATCGGTCTTGGATCCACATTACATATTCCCTAATCTGGTGGGTCACATTGCCTCATGCGTGACTCCTCATATGCCAGTGGCTCCCGACTAGTAGCTAAGGTGAACAGATGCTATAGTGGAAATACTATACTCCCATATCAGAGTGGCATAGAGAACATAAAAATAAACCAACAACTGTGTAAGGATATATGAACAGATATAAAATACATGTAGTGAAAGAATACATTAATGATCACGTGAATAATAATCAAAATCCACTAGGTAGTTCCATATACATGGATGCATGGCATGTTATATATTATAGAGGAATAGGGTAAATTTATCTGAAAACATTCTATAATAAAATTAAAAAAATTAAAAAATATTATCCAGTAGTATCTTGAGGTTATGTTTGGTCATCTACTCCAAATCTCCATCTATGGAAAACATTTCAAGGACATGTAGCTAGGAACATTCCCTTATCTGAACCTACAAACAATCAATATTCTCGAGTACCCAAGGTTGCCTAAGTAGGGTGTGATATTAAATATTAGTTGACCACCACCAATAGTGTCTAGAAGTAATACAAGAATTTATGAGAGATAAACAGTCTTCATGTATAAATATTTAATTAAAAACTAAAATATAAATAATAGGCCACTCAGGATAAAAAAAAATACCTAGCGGCCCTACCTTATTCCGCTCAGGGACAAAATGAATATTTCATTAGTAAATATATATATTGAAATTATTTGTGTATATATATAGTATATTAATATATTTCATTCACTTATATGAACCAAGTATGTGTAGACGTAAGTGGAAACATACCTAGAATACATGGTTCTAGTTGGAGTAGGTCATAAACCCAACATCAATGACTAGTCTAAATAAGAATATAGTATCACGTAGTATGCAACATGCCCAACATCTCATAATGAGTGGGATATTACATGCACATCACTAAAGTTGGTGAGTAGTTCCCACATGTTTACATTCAAAGAAAGGGATTTGACACATCAATCTCAATGTACAACTAGTGTTAGTGGTGTGAGATATCATGCTCAACACCTGATGTAAGGTATTGTGATACTGTCATTCTCAACTGAATCCATACCATCATACCACATACCCTATAAATGAATAATCATATTTATAATATAATTCATGATTAAATAATTATAATGCTTCATGTTCACCAATACTATATATATATAATATCCATAACAATCCAATTTAATCAATTGATAAAGCATAGTAAATGGTGTGAACTTACCAACCATTTAGATTCATTTCATTGAAGACATTCAATTTATTTAAGGAGAATGAACCCATCATGAATAAAATATCTCATCTAATAAACCCATTAAATTTATGGAAACTTGGAAAATAAATTTATAAGGATCAAAGGGTCATTTTTATAGTGACACGGTCGATATAGAAATTGCCTATATGGGACATTACAATTATAAGTGGTTCAAACACGTAGGAGGTTCCTTGAGTTCTTTTAATGATTCATATAATAAGAAAAATTCCATGTAATAGATAACTAAAAATATAATAGGTGTTACGACCATTTGAAACAATTAAACACAAGGGGAAATTCAATTCGGCACACATGTGTGGTTTCTGTAAAGAGGTAAATGACCTCTAAACTACTAAACAAAGATAAAAAAGAATGTATCTTGTTTTGTTGATTAATTTGATATGAATAGGTCAATTAAAAGGTTATTATAGAAAAAATATGGAATTCAACATAATTAAATAACAATATATCATCAATACTAATGGGAGAAATAAAATAATCCACCTACTTTAAGTCCATAGATGACTCCCTATAGGATATCATCCTTATATTCAGAGTAGGTTACATGAAATATAATAAATGATCAAATTTCATGAAAATAGGGAAAAATATCTTGCACCAATATAGCTTAAATAATCTGAAGATAAATCAATATAGGAATGGAGAATTTTATAGGTATTATTGAGATAGAACTAATTCTACTAACATATACCAATTCAGAATTCAGACATGGGAGTTATCTCAATTCCTAGATTATTCTTCAGGTCATTCTATGGGAGGGGAGGGGAAGACCTTTCACTAATGAAATAAGGGAAAAATGAGAAAAGTGATTAGAAGTTCTAATAAGTGAAAATTTTTCAATTCACCCTCAAAATAGGGGTCACATTGTTTTGGAAAACTGGGCAGAAACCGTACTCAAGACTCTTCTCAAGGAAAGACTATACACGGATAGGGAGAAAAATTTTACTAGCTATATGAAAACATTGTGAAATCCCACTGTAAGAAACTATAGGTGGTCTTTTGGTTCATGAATCTTGAGTTTTACAGTTTCAAAAATATTGTACGGTTCCTACTACACTTCTATTTTCCACCTCACTGTTAGAAAATACCATGTGGGGTATGCTTCACAGTTTCTACTAACCATGTGGCACAGATTTGTTTCACAAAATCTAGGGTCTTGGGGTCCTAACAAGCCTCAAACATCTTGTTGACCTCTTTGACTCTATTGGGTATCTTTATAATGGAGTTTTAAGGTAATTTAAAACAAAATAAGATTCGTAGCATCATGAAAGGATAGTTTGTTACAACCCCCCCCCCCCTCCTCTGCACGCCTAATTAAATTACTCATCTCCCAGTTGGCTATATGACTATAAAGAGGTATCATATACAAAAAAACTAATCACCTATTCTCATACTTTAGCTTTCAATTTCAAGATATCACAATGTACTCACTCAAAATACCATAGCACTGGTACAAAAGGAAATGACCTTCCTCGGAGTGTCATCATGCTCTAATAAAAAATATAGACTAGATACTCTTAAAAATGATCATCTACATCCAATTCAACATCATCTAGTTGGTTGAAATGTGATGGGTCTAGATAGTATTTACAAATCTGAGATACATGAATGACATCTTGCTTTAACTGGTTTTTATAGGTAATTTCTATCAAGTAATCCACTCATCCGATCCATTTCACAATCTTAAAGGGTCTAGAGGACCTAGGTGAGATATTTCCCTACTTATAAATACTTATATAGCCCAAATTGGGTGATAATATCAAGAAAACATGATCTTCATCCTCAAAATCTTTAGTTTGTTTCCTTCTTATAGCATACGACTACTGTCTTGAATGAACTATCATTATGCACTTTTTAAACAGTTGGATATTCTTTGAATTCTCTAATATAAAATATGACATAAGAATTACGTCCACCACTACATATAGCCATCATAGAGGTCAACAAAAAGGAAAAAATATAGGGATTCAAATAAATATATCTCAATGGTATCATCAAATCTATTTCTAAATGATAAATCAATTAGAGAAATGAATTTGCCTATGAAACCCCAAAATTCAAGTACACATGCCCAAAGCATTTCCTCTAGCGCCTGAATTATACACTTTGTTTTTGAAATAGTATTTAGTTGAAATTTCATGTTAGAAGCTTCTATGTACACAATTTCAATTTTAACCCCTTTCATAAACATGATATGATGAAAGAATCTCCATCATAAAAAATAGATCATAGAGCTCCATGAAGATGTACAACCACCCTGATGTACAACCTCTCATGATCGTCTACCGAGAAGGTCTCTCACATAGGTAAAATTGTGATACATTCATCTAACTATCAATAAAAATAAACACTCTATCATTTATAACAGCTTATATGGGAAGTACCAAAATGTAAAACATACCAATATCATTTCATTTCCACTCGGGATTGGTCAACGAATACAAAACAACTTCTGATCACTGATGTTCTACCTTCACCTACTCAAAGTTCAACCACCTAGTTGTGATGTCGACAATCTGTCATTTTATACTAGGCCTCCAATACTAGAATAATAGATATTGAAAAAATTTGGTGACACTGAGGTAAAATGCCAATGTTGAGGCATGGGATTCCTACTTCATTTTCTCCCTAATTTCTTTTAGGATCCATACAAACAGATGAAAAAGTAAGGTATCATCCCCACCCATGGTCAAAACTGGAGATGTATCTTTATCTGAGATGATTTTTCTTTGGGAAAGGTATTTAGAATCATGCAGTTTCCAAATTCTTACCCATTCTAGAATATTATATGTCACTAATAAGTACATCAAAATAGTAAGAAAATGATACTCCAAAACCTCATAGTGAGTCTTTGAGATTAATTCCTTTAGATACCATTCTACATTGCCTCCTAAAAAACAATACCCGAGTCTTCTAGATCGGAGCATTGACCACTACATTTTCTCTACCAAGCATATATGTAATCTAGAAATCAAACGATTGTAGGTACTCAATACACCAATGTTGTCATAGATTTAGATGTCACTATGTTAAGATGTTCCTGATTATTTTTTAATCAGTGAATACTAAAAATTCCCATCCATATAGATATTTTCCACAAAAATTTAGAAAATTGACTGTGTAATCTAGCTTGATGTTTCATGTTAGATAATTACCCTCGTGATGCCTCAATTTATTACACGTGTAAGCAATTATTTTCTCATTCTGCATCATAATAACACTAATAATGACACTCAATGGGTCACATTATGCATTGTAGAACCATCCTTTCTCTAGAATAATCAATATAGACATGGAATTTAATATTCCATTCAACTCTATAAATAATTATTCATAATCTTTTGACTATTAAAATTTCACTCCCTTCTTTTTCAAGACCATAATAAGTGATTCTACACATAATAAATCATGCATAAATCATCTGTAATCCCCTGATATCCCCAAGAAACTATGAATGGAAAATATTTTATTGTGTATATCCTAGGAAAATATAGGTCCCACTTTCTCATTTTCTACTAGAAATCCTAACTATGAGATGATATGACCTGGTAAGTATACTTTTTTTTCCTAAAAGTATAATTTTCTATGTTTAGTATAGAAATGATTCTCTCTCAGTGTATTAATCAGAATATCAATATGGTTGGAATGTTCATGTCTAGAGAGTGAATTCACTAAGATGATTTCAGCAAATACATGAATGAATGAATCTACATGCTAGTGTAATAAAAATGTCATAAGATCCAAGAAAGAAAAAAATATTCTAGATCTGAAGACTATAACCATGAACTCCTAATAACCATATCTGCTTCTAAACGTAATCTGATGTATGTCCAATGACATGAAACACACCTATCAATGGATGGTTGTCTCCTTTAGGGGGAAAATACAATGATTCTTCAAGGATACCTAAGGCTTATGACAAGTGATACGATTTCCTCGAGTATTTTCATTCTTATCCGGGAGATCATAGAGAATCAGACCCTCTAGGGGAAGATCATGCAACACAACTACACCAGTTTTACTGAAACAGAAAGCATCTAGGGATCCACCTTCTGGAATATTATTTTTTCACTGTTTTCGAACCTTCATCAGTATTCTCGATGGCTCATAGGATATGGAGGTATTCTATTCGGTAACAGAAATTGGGTGGGCTCAGTGCTTGGTTTACTATGGTGTCTAGTTCCCATGATTACCTTCAAAGAGGAGAGCTTGTTTCTATATTTCGTTGAATCCCTTTTGGAAAAGCAAAAAAACTAAATCATTGATTATATCCTGAATATTTCAGAGCTAGACATGTGCGTGTTTACCCTTTCTCATTTCTGGGAAGTTCACAGTAATGGACTTTGGTAGGATTTCCTTCCCCGTTCTCTATAGGGCAATTGGTTCGAGATAACATGGTTTAACAAAGTACCATTGATATACAATTTTCTGGTTAGGAGGTTTAGGAACTCGCTAATCCCTTCTGATGAGAGCATCAGGGAAATGGGAATCGGTCTTGCCACATGGTGCTAGTGTTGTAGCAACAAATGCGAGGAGTCCACCATTCATATATATTCTTTCAAAGAGAATGTGCAGTGGTCTTATACTTGTTTTTTTGGGAGTCTCAATAGTGATATCCTCTAATGATCTCTGACGGTTAGAGTTCCTTGAGAGATAATTCATAGGAACACTGGATAAAGGCCCAGAGCTAATGGCACATTCGGTGGTACTAAGTGATGGATATTGGTGCCTCTGGAAGGCACAAAATAAATCTAGATACGTGAAAAGAAAATCAGCAGGGAGGTCCATCACTGTGCGAACCAAGTTAATGCTCATGGATATGGTCACCCTTATCAGGGGTTGGTGGGAAGCTCTCTTCCTCCAGATATTGTAGGCATGCCTTGAGCTAGATGCACCCATGGTGGGTATGCAAGGGCAGTGGGTAAGGTGGAATCTTCCAGAAGAAGGTTTAAAGCTTCAAACTGATATCTCGTGTAACTATGGTATCATGAGAGGAAGATGAGTGGTATGGAACTTAGGAGGGGGCATGATCCTTGCATTCACACCTCACTTTGGTAATGTAAACACACGTTAAGCAGAGGCCAGGGCTCTTTTCACTGGGCTCAACTTGTGTAATCAGAAAAATCTGGTCATATCCCATTTAGACACTGACTCAAAGATCACCCATGACTCCCTGCTGGATAGATGATCCATCCCATGGTCATCCACGTACACAATTATGAGATGCAAGGAACTCATGAATAGTATCATTCAAGATACCCACACATAAAGAGAAGGGAATAAAGTCATGGATTATATAGCTTACCTTGCCATCCCTTGCTCCGATGCCACCTTCCATTCCAATGCTGCCTCCTTAAAGCTGGAGGGGGTGAACTTAATTCCTGGAGACACCCTAGGTCTCCATTACATTATACTGCCCTAGGCCTGGTGCTACTTTATATCAGATATTTTGGTCTCTTGTAATTTCTAAGGAATAATTATATAATGATGATGATGACGAATCCCAAAAAATAAAAGTGAGACTAGAAATTCCCTTACCATAAGTCCTGACTTCCATCATACATGTTCAAAAGTCATGAATAGTAAATATAAGTTGTTTATAAATCTTCCCTTGAACCATGTCCATATATATATAATATCTTATGTGATTTACATATGAATTTATATCCCTCATTTATTAAAAAATTCATGTCAATGTTTTTGCCTTCTTTTTCGTACATGTTATGACATGTTATTATGTGAACTATTGAATAAATCGTGATTTAATAATCTCAATAACCATAAAAAAGATATAAATAACTTATGTATATTAAAATTTTAATTTATTTATTTTATTGAAAAATGATCTAGGATGAATGGAAAATACATTGGTCATGGAGACGGTATGTCATACATACAAATGAATATCGTCTTCATTTTCTTGTCATATCAAAATAATTAAATGTATATTATATATTATCATTACATAATATTTTTTATTTCATATATATATAATATTTTTTTTAAACTATCCTTAATAAATTCCATTTAAATCATGAACGAATAACATCACTTCACGAGGCGGTGGTCCACTGTACACATAGACAGCATTATCATATTCCTAAAAAACAGAAAGCATGATGGTATGTATGATAGAAAAATTCAATAATAATAATAAAATCATAAAAATAATATATTTAATATATAAATTATATATCTATAATTATTTCCAACCACTAATGGTGTTATTGGAAGAACGAATGACATTGGTTCTTGATGAGGTAGTTCAACGTACACATGAACGATGACTGCATATCTCATTCGATTGAACATTGTGTAATTGTAGTCCATACTAATATCAAAAATACATATCATTATATTTATAATATTGAGGTTATTATATAGTGAAGGAATAATTAAAATTGTTAGGTTGTATATTTAATGAATACAAAATTTATTGTTGAAGTGTGTTACCCCTTATTTGGGTAACTCATTTCAGTTTTCCCATGGGGCTTCCTTAGATGGATTTATGTCTAATGGGATGATTCTAGATGAATGGATAGAATTTTGGAGGATATTTAGATATGGTTTTCCTAAAACAAAATATTTTTTAATGCGTGAATAAAAAATAAGTGTAGGAGTCGTTTTATAAGAGAGGGGAGGGGGACTCATGGAATTTCTCAAATTATTAATTTATAATAAATTTAATATCAATAAAAATACTTAAAAAGGACATTGAACTGAATAAAAGATATGAAGAGGATATAATACCATCATATAATATATTTTATAAATGTTTTGTAGTTATTTTGAACCTTATCATTTTGGTTAACCCTAACTTGGTATATTTTAATTTTAACTATGGTATGAAAATTTTTAATATCAAAAGGTAGTGATTTTTAAATATGAATTTTAAATTGTATAATAAATGTCTAATTTATGAAATTTTAAACCATATATTACCCATCTGTATTCATTTAATATTTTTAATATTTATAAATAATTTAATAAAAAAATTAATACAATATCATTAGTCTCAATTTTGAAAAGGCTCATTAATTTTACATTAAAAAATTTAATACATGAAAACAACTTTGAAACAAATAATTTAATACAACTGAAATATGTTGTATTCACCTATATTTTTTTACTATCTTAATTAATTAAAATTATTTTTCATTAAATTTTTCTAAAATCATTTAACTCATTTTTCATTAATTGAATTATTAATGCATCATCATTGTGAAATTATTCATGAAAATTATTTCTTTAGTAAAAATTAAAAATAAATTTCAATGTTTTATATAAAACATTTATATTTAAGAATAATATTTAAATTCGATTAAATATTCTATTTAAATCCATATTATAAATGTTGCATGTATTAAAAGTAAGTGTGTTACATTTTTTCACAATCTATAACTTTAATAATATCTAATTAATTTTTAGGGTAATGTATCAATACAATAATTAAATTTCAATCAATAAGTGGTATAGGTAGAATTAAAATCATCCAATAACATTTGGATAATTTTTAGGGAGATTTTATAATATTTACAATATTATTGTTAAACTTAATTACCTGATTTACCCTTAACCATGGTAATGAGGCTTATAAGTTACTGTTCATATTGTAAAAAAATAAAAGGGAAATAATTAAATTTTTTGGACATTATTATTCCAAATATGTTATCCATATTTCAAAATTCAATTCATATAAGTTTCCGAAATTAATTTAATGTTAATCCCATATATAGGATGAAACAACTGGGTTTAAAAGAAAAAATAATCAATTGTTTGAAATGTTTTTATATCCAAAATCAATGTGAAATTGGTTCAAATGGCCTAAAATGGATTAATTGTTTTATAGATTATCTAATTATACTTTAAAACCAAATGTAAATGTATTTTATCTATATAAATAAAGTATATGAAAAATCAATTTTGTAACTCCTCAACCCAGAAGCCCGTAGAAGGTGCATTAATTTAATACATTTCCATGATTACAAGGAATGAAGTCCTGAAGGACCGATCAGATTAGAGGTCTTGGAAAATAGATTACATAAATTAACTTTTCATTACTATTTATAGCATGAAATATAGAATAAATAATCCTTTTATAATTCCATTATTACATTTTCTTTAACCTTCCTATAAAAAATAATATAATTCTTGGAATCTTGGGAAAATAAAAAATAAGAAAGGGGTGATCTAAAATGATCAGTAATGATAAAAAATATAGAAGAAGTTATCATAAATAATCATAAACGTTTATGGAAAGATATAAAATTGAAACACAATCCCTTTGAACAATAAATTTAGCATAATATACAGATGATAAATAAGCCAATGTCGTTTAATTATTCACATGTATATTCCACTAGTCGAATAATCAAATTTAACATCAATATCTAATTTCATAATGATGGAATACATAATTTTGGAAATCTTAACCACAATTTCATGTCCTCATTCCAAGACCGTAAATATAAATTTTTTCAACACCTTGTTCAAAGAACTAGTTTGTCTCATGAGACCTATCGATGCATCGAGTAGCTATAGCGGGATCTACCCATCACTTACTAATTCCTATGCATTCCTCATATGAAAAATGGTCAAACATATCATAAACAGTCATATTAAAACTAGCATACGAAATGTCAATATGTTAAACATAAAACATGAATTGTATAAAAATATAACATCCATAGTCAAACATATCATAACTCACTCAATATAATATTATATATTATATTAAAATTGATCAACCCCAATCAAGAATAATATCCAATAAAGGGTGATGACATAGATTAAAATGATCAGCAAAACTTTTTGGCAGAAATATCCTTTTTTGAAATCATTTAAAAGTAATAAATTTATAAAATAATTCATTTAAAAGAGATTTTTGAATCAATGTGTCCCATACTACAATGAAACTTTTGAAAGTAATTAATATTTTAAAATAATCAGGTCCATATAAATAAATCCTAAAAATAATTTTGAAGACATGGACATTAATTAAAATTATTTAAAATTCATTAAAACATTTTAAATGATGATATCACAAAATAGTCCCTTCAACACAACCTTAAAATATTTTTTTTTATTTTTTTTATTAAACATTGGTATGGATGAAAAATATATCCCAATAAATACTTACACAGAAACAATCTCGGATAATAATGAGATTGAGAAATTAATCATTACCTT
The DNA here is from genome assembly GCA_963277665.1 of Viscum album. Taxonomy (NCBI): domain Eukaryota; kingdom Viridiplantae; phylum Streptophyta; class Magnoliopsida; order Santalales; family Viscaceae; genus Viscum; species Viscum album. Next base: position 1,183,646,617 of record OY728146.1, read on the forward strand.
GTACTTTCCTTTGGTTGATGGTACGTTTAACATCCTCTATAATGAACATAGTACGTCATGAAATTATACTAGAACCAAATTCATATTTATTATACTTGATTCATTTATGGCTTTATGATACCCATTTAATAATCATTTCTATGTTAAAATAACATTTTGGGTAATAATAGCTTTCTTTATGGTATGTGTTTAAACTTGTTATTTCATATATTCCATACCTATTTAGGATATATATTTTTATAATCATCGTTGAATGGTTAACGTGGAAATGAATCTCATCATGTCGTGGTGACAATAAGTCGTATGTACGAACGAGAAATAATATCATTCTATTTATGGTGAAATCATATGTAATTGGATGTTATATTATATATACATAATCATTAACATGTTATAATTGTTATTTACATCAATTATACCTATTATTATTCCCATCCAAATAATGTAGCGTTGAATAACAATCTACACCACGACATGGAGATGGTAAGTCGTACATACACATGTACGGTGATATTGTCATTCATAAGATAGATAGAATATTGAATATGGTTTTATCATATTTATAATAACATCAGACTATGTAGATGGTATTGTAGTTATTATTTTAGTTTGGAAACAACCAATAAATAGGATGTGGAAGAAGAAAAGAACTTCGAAAGAGGTGATGAAATAATTATATTTTCTTCGGTTTCGTCATTTTGATTTGAACAAAAGGTCTCTTTATGTTGGATTTAGTATCAAAGTAAGGCCTTTAGGTTTAATTGAGGGTTGTTGGGAGGATATTTGAGCATGGGTTTTCTGATCCAAATGGCGTTCGAGGAGTGAATTTAAGATATGGGGAAATACCCTATTTTAAGAGAGTTGAGGGGAACTTTAGGAAGAGCATGAAATATTACTATATTTTAAAATCATTTTCTATTTCTAATACCTAAAAATGGATTTATTTTGATGATATGGTGGGTATGGTTCAAAATACCCTAAAAAAATTGGTTTCAGACAAGTTTTGGTAAATATATTAATTTTATTGTTTAGATTTAACTCTTAGTTAAATAGTTTAACTTTTACAATGACTTATTGTATTTTTATATTAAATGGTTAATATAGTTACTAAAAAATGAATAAAGAACCTCAAGTGGTTAATTAATGACATATCTAACATTATATAAGTCCTTTGGCAGAATCATAGATTTTTTGGAATATTATATCATTTAATAATATAGTAATTGTTTTTAAAGAACTCATTTATGATGATTTTAAAACTATTTAATATTTGGTTTATGTGAATGTCATAAAAAATTTAGTATTTTAAAAAAATAAATTTGATCGCTTCTAACATGTAATATTTACATATAAAATTCGTGGATGACATAAAAATTTTCAATTTACATTTATTTTAATATTTATAACATCAATTATTTTAATCTTTCATTAATAAGGTAATTAATACAACATTATTGTGTCATAAATAAATTTAATTATTTAATGTCTACAATATATATATATATATAATACTATGATATATGAAATATTAATATATTTCTAATGAATCTTTATATTCTAATTTAACTTTTGTGTAACCCTATATTAAAAATGGTTTAGTTATTAATCTTTTAATTTAACACTTTTAACTCTAATTTAAATAAAATATAATAAATGTCCTAATATAACCCAAATGGATCAAAAATCATTTATATTTGTCCTAAGTCTGATTTTGGGTAAAATACACTTATCCAATAGAATTAGGACATGTTTTTGAGTAATTTTAATATTATTTTTACATTTAATTACTTTATTTACTTTTAACTATGGTAAATAAAATTCAAAAGATTCTATTAATCAAAAATTATTTTCATCCTATTAAACAATATATTACTCACTGATTTCAACCATTTCTCTTGGATTTTTTAAATTCAATTAATAGTAGTGGTAAAATTATGTTTTATGAAAATTTTCAAATGTTCCTAGAAGGTGGGTAAATGTGCATAGAAGGTGGGTAAAAATATGTTAAAAAGATCAATGAATTTTTATATTTAATTATATTATAAAATGACTCAAATGATGTAAATTTTACTAATATATGTATTATGTATCTATTTTTACTAAAATATAAATTTTAATTAAAAATAACCATTTAAATGAAAAAGGCAGTTCTTATGTACTATGCAATATTTTCACTATTCATCAAAAAATTGTATGTTTTTTGAAAAATACCAAAACATTCCCCTAATCTAATTATGATATTCCAAATTAAAAAATTAATTCTATTTTACCAAATTCAATTTTTAGGAGTTTCTAAAATTTATTTTATTATTGTTCACAAAAGAACAATAAAAGTAGTTCTTTTAAGAAAATAGATTTTCTAAATATATAAATATTTTAACAATACCTATAAATTTCATTATTAATATTTTCTATTTATGTGAAAAAATTATAAATAACATTTCAAATTTATATTTTACTATTCATATTACAATAATTAATTGATAAATAAATATATCATTTAAATAATTATAATTCTAATGTGTTGTTTTGCAGAAACTCAATCTTGCATATAATACAAGCCAAGTCAGTGTTGCGTGCAATATAGGTTATTAAATTAAATTAAATAGATAACTTACTGTAAAATATTTGGGTGTTACAATCTCTCGTCTTTTATAAATTGTGTCCTCGCAATTTAAAATTGTTCTTCGAAAATAAATGGTTAAAAATAGAAAATAGCTTTATGGAAAACCCACAGCAGAAATATGGTAAATAAAAATTAGTCTTAATAAGAGGGAAAGGGAAATGAAAAAGTTACCACCAAATTAATATTTCTAATAAGTGAACATCGGTGGAAATTAGAGACATATAATTGGAGGGAAAATGTAAATATTTATTGGGAGTTATTGAGGTCATCAGTCACAAACAAGGGAAAGATAAATGTAAAATTGATGGCCTCAAAGCCATAAATCTATTATAATTTAAAGTATCATTGGTTTAACAAAACATTTGGTATTAGGAGAAAAAAAAATTAGATACTTTTTTAATAGGAGGGATTATTTTATTATCAAGATAAGAACTCAAGAAAACATACTTGATTTCATTACCTTTCATAATCATACTCTCATCATTTGGTTATGCTTTGATCTATTTTAACGTAATCCCTTACATTAAAAAATTAATGTTAAAAAATGATTTTTTTACACCTGAAGGGCATTTGATAAATCATAAGGTCCAAAAGTATTCCATTAATTTTCTTAATGATTACTGAAAACCAAAAGGATAGGTCAATGTATCCAAAAAATCATACTTTAACCACATATAAAATAATCAAGTGTTCAACTTTATCAATTATAACATTTAGACTTATCCAAAATAATTGTGTCCAAACTCAATGTCCCAATTTTTATAAATAAGGACAAAATAACATAATGAAGATCAACATGTGAATACCTTCTTCATGTGTTTCATTAAAACATGATCAAAACAAAATTACCATAAAACAATATTTAAATATGTATGTACTATCTTATTCCTTTGGTAAAACACAGAATACTAGATATACTTCTTAAATCCAAAAATGTTGTAAACTCCAACAATGATGGAATATACAAATCATTAATCAGTTTCTTGGTAGTCATAAATATCCAATATAATTTATCCAAATCAATAATCTCTTATTCCAGAATCACTACCTCAGTATCAAGAACATATTAAGGTTTATCTTTCCATTAACCATGTATTTTCCAAAATGATTAACTTGGTGTTGAGTCACATTTCGTAGTACCATATTATCTCAAATAATCAATGAAAAATTACTATAGTGAAATCCTTATTTACATCCAAAATTCATATAACCAGTACATCATTGATACAATACTCAAATGACATAATTCATTAATAAAAAAACACTATTTATTCCATATCATAAACAATAGTATCATAAATTGATTATTATCCAATAGAATAATTTGGGGTATAATATGATGATTTGGACATTGATACATGTAGTTTTTCAACTCCTTATAGATGAATCGTTGTACATTTGAGTCCTTTTTCTTACCCTTTCTATCAGGTACTTGGAGTCCCTTTTAATCACATTTATAACAAACTCCAATTCCCTTCATGCATTTACCAAGGTGATTATTTCCACAGTTATCACATGTGGGGAAATAATTTATTCCATTCTTCCATTTATCCATATTTTTCTTTGCTATCCACTTCATTTCTTGCTTCCCTTAAAATCCATAGGACTCGGAGAATTCATTACTAATCTTAGTATCACATTATACTATTTATTTATATGATGAGAATCCATGGGAGAATATTTCCATTCCAAATGTTGGCTTAAGACCACGAAATATATGATCCATCTTACTCTTTTTATAATACGTATTACTCGATATCTCATTCCTTCTACTGTGCGCCATTTCTAAATGACGACATACACTAGGTTAGATCACAACATAATTTATAATCCAAAAACAAGAAAAATTCTCAACATTGATTGATGATTTTTACAAATCTAATATTACAATCATAATAATGGTTTCTTTGATGACATATTTACTTATAAATCCTTTGTAATGGTTTGTAAATAATATGTGAATTATCCTATACATATCCCCTGACAGTGTCAAAATTGGGGCGTAGTAAGGCATATTGTCGTGTACCAGGATACCCCAGGTAAAGTCCAAAACTTAATGTTGGAGTTTTTACTCCTAGTTACATCTATTCCAAAACCACATCCAATTGTAGTTTCCAGACAGGGATGTATTGTTTAGAAAACCCACATAATATATACATTACCAAATTTTTTGGATGTTCTTCTATACTAATACTCAAATTCTATTATAGGGTAATGTTTCATAAGTATAGTTTATCTAAATATAGTTTCCAAAGTTATTTCTAAACTTCCTCTCATAACAACTGTAATGCCCCCGAACCCAGAAGCCAGGAGCTGATGCATTATTTTAATACATTGGAAGGATTATAAGTAATGAGGTCTTGAAGGACCGACCAGTTTAGTAGTCTTGGGAAATATATTGCATACACGATCTTTACATTACAATATCTAACATAAAACTCATAATAAATAATAAATTTAAAACTCTATTATTCCCTTAGCATAAACCTAAATATAAATCATAATATACTTCTTGGAATCCTGGGAAAATAAAACATAAGAAAGGGCTGAGCTCAGATGCTTAGTAAGGATAAAAAAATATAACGGAAGCTATCCTAAATAATAAAAAACTATTATATAAGGGTATAAAATTGAAACATAATCCCTCTAAACAAAAGATTCAACATAATATGGAATAGATAAATAAAACAATGACATCTACTTATTCACATGGATATTTTACTAGTGGAATATTGACATGCAATATCAATAGCTAATTTCATAATGATGGAATGCATAATTCCAGTCATCTTAACCACAAAGTCAAGGCCTCATTCCAAGACCCTAAATATAAATTTTTTCAAGGCCTTGTACTAATACACTAGTTTTTCTCATTGAACATAACAATACTTCAAGGATCTGTAGCGGGCTCCACCCATCACATACTATGTCCAATGCATTCCTCATATGAAAATGGTGAAACATAACATAAACATTCATATTAAAACTATAATACCAAATTTTAATACATTAACAATAAACCATGAACGGTATAAAAATAGAACCTCCAAATTCAAACATATCATAACTTATTTAAAAAAAAATATTGAATAGTGTATTATAATAAATCAACCTCAATCAAGAATAATATCTAATAAAGGATGTTTCTATAGTTGAAAATGATCAGTAAAACTCTTTGGGAGAAAGATCCTTTTTTAGTTAAATCATTTATAAGTCATAAATTTATAAATGAATTCATTTAAAATATATTTTTTAATTAAAGTGTCTCATAACAATTTGAATCTTTTGAAATGTATTTACATTTTAAATAATTATGTATGTATAAATAAATCCTTAAAATTATTTCGATAAAATGGACATTAATTAAAAAGATTTTGAAAAATAAGTCATTAAAACATTTAAAATTACAATATTCCTAAAGATTACCTTTCAGAAAACCTTAAAATATTTATTTTTAAAATAGTTTTATGAAACATGGACATAGATGATAAATATTTTCTATTAAATACTTGCACATAAATAATCTTGGATAATAACGAGATTGAGGAATTAACCTGTACCTTGTACTTTCCTTTGGCCGAGGGTACGTTTAACCTCCTATATAATGACCATAGTATGTTATTAAATTATACCAAACCCATATTCATATTTATCAAACTTTATTCATTTATGGATTTATACTACCCATTTAGTAATAATTATTTTGATAAAGAACGTTTCGGGAAATAATCACTTTATTTATCGTACGTGTTTTAACTTGTCATTCTTGGTCATATCACTTATATCATGATTTAATTATTTCCAGAATATAGAATATTATTTATGTATCATATATATTCAGAATATAAATATGTATAATATATTGATATATGAAATATAAAACATTGTTTATGGAGATGGTAGGTCGTACGTACGCATTAACGATATTTCTTCTCTCATATCGTCTTGAATGGAAGTAAGTGAATGAGATATATGTAAATAAATATGTATATATATATATATATCCAATAGAATTATTATTTTGTAAATTAAATACTTATTAATAATATATATTTTTATAATCATCTTTGAATTGTGAACGTTGAAATGAATCTCATTGCGTCGTGGAGACGGTAAACTGTACGTACACACAAGCGACAATTTCATTCTAGTTATGGTTAAATTTTATGAAATTGGATGGTATATTATATATTAATAATAATTAACATGTTATATTTATTATTTACATTAATTATAATCATTATTATACCCATGGAAATAATGTAGCATCTAGCAACAAACTACACCATGACGTGGAGACAGTAAGTCATACATATGCACGTATGGTGACTTTGTGATTCATAGGATGGATAAAATAATGAATATAGGTGTACCATATTTATAATAAAATACTATTATGTACAAGGTACTGGAGTTATTATTTTAGTGTGGATTCAATAAAGAAACAGGAAGAGGAAGAATAAATGAACTTTGAAAGACTTGATGAAATAATTACCTCTTTTTCAGGTTATTCCTTTGGATTTGAACAAAAGTGATTTATATGTTTGATTTCTGATCAAATTAATGCTTCTAGGTTGAATTGAGGGTAGTTAAAAGTAGTTATTATCATTTTTTGGCCTATACAAATGGCTTTTGAGGTGTGAATTTAAGAGAAGGGGACATATTCTTTTATAAAAGAGTTGATGGGAACTTTAGGAAAAGATTGAAATATTAATTTATTATAAATTAATTTTCGGTTTCTAATACTTAAAATTGGATTTATTTCTAGGATAATGTGGGTATGGGTCTAAATACCTTGAAGAAATAGGGTTTAGAAAAGTGTAGCTCACCATATTATCCTTATCGTTTATATTTTACTCTAAGTTAAATTGTTTAGCTTTTACAATGTCTTCTTGTATTTTTGTATAACATGGATAATGTAGTTACTATAAAATTCGAAGAAAACCTAAAGTTGTTAATTACATTAATATATAACATTATAAATGTACATTGTTTGAATATTATATTTTTAAGAATATTATATAATTTAATAATGTAGTATTTGTTTTAAAAAACTCATTTATGTAAATTTTAACACAATTTAGTATTTGATTTTTTTGAAATTCATAAAAAATCTATTAATTAAAATAAAATTCATTAAATCAACCTCAAAAGGTAATATTCATCTAGAAAATTAGTTTATGGCATCAAAAGTTTCAATATACATTTATTTTAATACTTATAACATCAATTATTTTAATATTTCATTAATAAGGTAATTACTGTATCAACATTGTGACATAAATAAATTTAATTATTGAATGTATAAAAATTTTATATAAAATACCATGATATGAGAAATATGTTTATATTTCTAATAAAAATTTATATTCCAATTTATCTTTTGTTTAACCCTGTATTAAAAATGGTTTATTTATTAAAAAATGAATTTAACACTTTTAACTCTTCTTTAAATAAAATATAATAAATGTCCTAATATAACCCAAATGGATCAAAAGGATTCTATATTTTTTCTAAGGTTTATTTTGGTATAAATAAACTTATCCATTTTAATTATTATGTGTGTTGGCGTACTTTTAATATTATTTTTAGCTTTAATTTCCATATTTACTTTTAACTGTGGTAAATAAAATTCAAAAGTTATTATTCACCAATAATTATTTTCATCCTATTGAACCAAATTTTATTTACTGATTTTAACCGTGTATCTCATATTTTTGAAAATCAATTCACAAAATTTGTGAAATTACGTTTTATGAAATTTTGAAAATGTGCCTAGAAGGTGGGTAAATGTGCCTAGAAGGTGGGTAAAAAGATATTAAAAAAGATCAATGAAATTTTATATATAATTCTATTTTAAAATGACTAAAATAACTTCAATTGGACTAATATATATTTTTTGAATTTATTTTTACTTTACTATAAATTGTAATTAAAAATAATTATTTAAATGAAAAAGTTGTTTTTATGTACTATGTAGTAATTTTCACTATTTATAAAAAATTGAATGTTTTTAGAAAAAAACCAAAAATTATCCCTAAGCTTATTTCGATATTCCAAATTCAAAAATAATGCATATTTTATCAAATTCATTTTTAGGAGTTTTTAAAATAAATTTTATTATGGTTCAGAAAAGGACATAAAAAGTAGTTCTTTTATGAAAATAGTTTTTCTAAATATATAAATATTTTAACAACACTTATAAAATTCATTATAAATATATTTTATTTATGTTAAAACATTATAAATTACATTTTTAATTTATATCTTAATATTTATATGACAATTTTTAATTGATAAATGAATATATCGCTTAAATAATTATATTACTAATGCGTTGTTTCAGAGAAACTAATTCTTGCGTATAACACAAGCCAGTTCTCTGTTGCATTCAATATAATATATTAAATTACTTTAAAAGATAACATACTATGAAATTTTAGGGTGTTACAATTTTGAATTAAAATTTTGTTTTTTTTTTCATTATTCATCATTGAATGATGTTTTTCAGAAATATAACAAGAAAATCATCCTAAGATTATTTTGACATATGAATTCGAGAACAAATATTATTTTATCAAATTAAATTTGGTAAAATGTTTAAAATTAATTATATTATCATTCACATAAGGACATAAAAGAATGTATTTTTATAAAATAGTATTTTCAAACATATAAATACTTTACCAAAAATTATATGTTTTATTACTAATAAGTTTTATTTATATAAAACATTATAAATCATATTTAAAAAGTATTTATTACTATAAATATTACTACATTTAATATATGTGTTATAAAGATCTCATTTTAGATATTATAATAATAAAACTTTGTTTCATAAAAACATAGTGTTGCGTGTAAAGTATGATAATTCGTCGTTGCATGGAGCTCAATCTTAACATGATGTAGCGTGTAATTCAATCCATTAAGGACATGTAATTTATTATAAATGTGTTCCTTGAAACATGGGGTGTTACATTAAAACCCCGTAAATTTAATTATCCAATATAAATGTGTAATTCTAATACAAATAAATTAATATACTTATGCCTTGTAATATCCTTGAGTTCTCACATAGGTTCCTCTAATTTTTTTTTATAATATTTTGATCGAGTTAGCGGTATTTTTTCATAGAACATTCTCTTTATGATCCATAATTTCAACTGGTTGATACTCATAATAAAGATCTTGCTCCAGCAATATGACCTCTATGTTCAATACATATGAAGGGTAATGTATATACATTATTAGGAGAGATATATGGAACACATAATGGGAATCAGAGTGGTTTGGTGACTTTCCACGTGATCGTATATCATTCCAATGTGATCAATAATTTAAAAGGGATTAATATACATAGGGCATATTTTCCCTTCATTCCTAAATCCCTTAAATTCTTACATGTATAAATTAATATAAACACCTTCTCACAGATTTCAAATTCAAGGTCACATCATCTGTTATCAGTATATGCTTTCTACTGACATTGAGCTACACTAATATGTTGTTGAATGGTCCTAACCATCTCTGTGATTTCATCAATTATCTTGGGTCCCAATAGTATTCTATCTCCATCTTTAATCCATCATATTGGAGCTCCCATAGATATATTCATAAGGTGCAATATGAATTCTTGAGTGAAAGGTATTTTTTTAGCAAAATCAATTAGAGGAAGTTGTTGATCCCAACTATAACACCCCAAGGGTTGAAAAATAAATTTAATAAAATGAATGATACAATGAGTCTCTATATAATGAACGTATTTTAGGGATATTGTATTAAACTAGTTGTTAATCATAATTTTTTCTCTTCAATTATTTATATTATGAAAAAAATGACATCTACAGTTATGATCAGTAAGTTATTTGGGTTCTAATAGAACCAAATTATTTTTTAGTGAATATTATCATACCCTTATATATAGTAATATGAATAGTATTATGCAACTAATGGATAGTAAATCATATTATTATTTTATTTTCCTATGGTCACAAGATAATGAAATCCTGATTAATTTTCCAATGTGATAATATATGTTATATTTTCAAAATTTTTATTTTCTGAAAAAATATTTATTTTATTTAAAAATTAATGTTATCATATTTAGAAAATTATTTTTAAAAATATGAGTTCACTTTTTAATTATAAATTAGGAAAAATTGATAGCATGAAATTTTTTTATTTTTCTAAAATCCTTGAATTTTTTATGAATAGTAAAATAAGGTAATATACCATTTATATACATTATAAACTAAATACACTATTACTAGAATCATGGGTGATTTAAGAACCCTTGGATCAAAGTCACATACTCTAATTATTATATTGGTTCAAATGAAATAAAACTATTCATATTCATGAGAACAAATATTAAACAAATGATAAAAATAATGGAAAACCATTTCTCTCCTCCACTATAAGTATCACCCTCAACCCCCTCTATCTTTCACACCTCTCAAGATTTGATTATTGTCTAAATTATACCAAATCCCCTTCCCAAGTCTCTTCTTGACATCCAAGACCAAATGGTATCACCAAAAGGATAAAATGAAGGGCCTTAAGGATGATCTTAGGGAGAAGAGATCAATATGTAAATATCCTCTTTCATTAACTCATTTTCTTTTAAATTCCATTTCTTTTCATATACTATCCTCCCACAAAAATTATCCAAGAGCTATGAAATCTCTATAATATTATATATTATGTATGCTATCATTTTTATAGAAAATTACTCAACATACTTCATCTCCTCCCCCTCTTATAAATACACCATCCGTGTTGTGTCGATTTACAACCATCATGGTTGATATGATTTCAATTTCCATTACATCCTTAAAAATAGGTTATAACAACATTTTAGTGGTTGAAACATATTTTAAAGTGTATTATATAAATTATTTTATGTTCTTTAGATTACATGTATACATATTGTTAAGTTATATAACCAAACAAGTTCATGATTATATAAGAACTGCCAAAATGATCTAAATGGATATCACTAATGATTTTTATAATGATTCATCCTTATACCATATAACAAAAAAAAATATTTGGAATAATTTAATATTATAGAAACATATTAATACCAATTAATTCAACTTATGGATTTTTTCTTCCATTTGAAAAGAAAATCTTTTACAAACCGAAAATGGAAATCATTTAAAGCACGCACCCAAAACGAAGAAAATAACAAAATATTATTAATAAATGGGTCGAATGTTGTTATAAAATGATCATATAATGTGTTATAAACATGATTATGATTCATTAAAATATTAAAAAAACCTTTTAACCATTATATTAGAGGTTTAAACATGTTTCAAAATATGAACTCGAGTTAATGGAATTCTTAACCTAATTTCTATTCTTTGGGTTAACTATCAACTTCATTAATAATGTGCTACTAAGATTGTTTGGGTCATTAATTTTACTTATATTATGATTTCTTTATCTATTTATAACGTATATACATAATCCTTTCATTATATTAATAATCACTTCAATTATATGTTATTTTTAAGGTACTTTCCTTTAAAAATTATATTTTAAAATTCTATTTTATGAAATTCAAAAACAATGTTTGTATGAAAATAATCATGTTTTATGATTATGTTCAATTTCTTGATTATTTTTTATGATAAAGTGTGGGATATATATCTAGCTCCAATGCACTGGGTATGAGCATGTCCGAGGACTGTTGTATGATAACTCCAAGTGTAACTACGATGGTTACACCATAAGGTAGTTGTGTGGGTTACAATTCATAAGGTAGCTGTGAGGGTTAAAAAACTATGTATATAATCCCACAATATACCTTTATGTTATATTAATGGTTTCTATGTTTATTAAAATCTCATGTTTCACAAAATATTTATATGTTACTTTATGGGTGAGAATTATGACTTTGTGAAAATGATTTCATATGTTTATAAGTATTCATGGACTACAAATTTCTCTCCTTATTTTGATACCCATTACTGAGAATTTATAATCATCACAATTTTTAAAGGTTTTTAATAGGTTAGAAGTATTTTTAAGAGAAGGAAGGAAGTAATGTTAAATGATATGAATATTTTTCAATGAAATCTTGTTGCAGTTTTGTGTTAAAAATATTATGTCTTGGAAGAAATGTTTACTATTTTAAGGGTACCCAATACTCATTATTTTGGGATTAAATGAATTAGTTATGTCTTAACTTTCTAAAAATCTAAATTGAAAAGATATTTGGGAATGTTATAATCATATTCTAGTTTAATTAACTTGAATATGTAATTTTTTAGGCAGGATCCTTATTTTGGTAATAGATCACGATTTAGATAACATTATGAGATAGTATGATGTCAATAGAATACCATAAATTATTTTTAGCTTATGTTTATATTGTAATGATATATCATTTAAAGGTTATCATGTTTCTTCAATATGTCTCTTCAAAATGGTATTATGTAGAAGAAATAGGGATGCATAAGTTGGAAAGAACTGAGAGGCTAATGTCTTTTTAAATCTGCAATTGGGAATGGTGTGAATTGGAACCAAGCATTTTGTGACAGTAATGGATCAAAAGTTTTAGGAATTAAATGGAGATGTAATACAAGAAAGATAACACCCATAACTACCAAAAATTTACATGAGGATAGTTGAACAATTTATGAGGCAACACCCTCATGCATTCAATAGATCTTCTGGCCCAACAGTAGCTGGAGGATGGATTAAAGCCTTTGAAAATAAATTCGATGTTATGGGATGTTCAGATAATCAAATGGTTTGTCTTTCCTTTTATCATATTCAAGGTTAAGCTGATTAGTGTTGGTAAATGGCCATAAATATCAAGGATATAGAAGATATTTATGCATCAAAGTGGGATAATTTAAAATTCTCTTCCTTAAAAAATATTTTCTTATGGTTCTTCTACATAGGATAGAGAATAAAATAATTGAATTGATGAAAAATGAGGAGGATTTAGTGGTTCTGAATGAAGAAAACTTCACCCAAATTGAAACATATTCTCAAAATATTATTTAGGATCTTGTTATATTTTTACTTAGGATTAAATCCAAGATATCAAAGTGCATTGGATTCATATGAGTTCAAGAGTTATAAGAAACTTGTCTGATGGGTTGAGATGGTAGAAATGGAGTTTCATGATGACCTTGTTTACTTTGGAAACAAGCAGAAGAAGTGGCCCAAATGGAATGTGATGGATATAAATCAATAAATGAAATATAATGGTAATAATTTTTGGCTTCCAATTAGTGAATAATTCGGTAAAAATCACCCTATATAATGACCTAGAAAAATCGAGAAGTCTTTTAAATGTGGTAATTTTAGACATATGGTTTGATATTATAATGAAATATAATCTTAAGATAAATTCTGATAAGAAAATTGTAATGTGTTTCAAATGTGGTGAGATGGGTCATTACAAAAATGCCTTCTCAAAAAACTATCTGAGTGATGGGAACCATCCAGACTATAAGTAAAAATGTATAGTGAGATCCTTTATGAATACATCAATATATGTTGGGCCATATGATGAGGTGGTATCAAGTAATTTGTTTATTTTCTCTAATCTATCTAAAGTCTTTTTTATGGGGTCTACACATTCCTTTATTTCTAAGATTTTTTTTGATAAATTGGAAATATCACCTCAAAACATTATACCATAACTTATTGTTAAAACACCAAGGTGAATTGTTACAACAAAAAGGAATTGTGCGAATCTTCTTATCATTATCTGTGAAAATAAATTACCAGAAACCGGTTTGTTTTTTCCTTGGTAGAGGTTGATGTAATTATAGGTATGGATTGGCTATCTGTTTATCATTATATAATTGATTGTAGGGCTAAAGAAGTTGTTTTTCAGAAAGAGTTTCTTTATGTAATAATGAAGATATATAATATAAAACATACCATGAAGATGATCAATTGTTGAAATATGGAAATGAAAGTTATCATTCTCATATAGTTGAAAATAAGATATTTGTTCATATTAATGATATGATAGTGAAAAATGAATTCATTAATGTTATTCTTAATGATTAACCCATTGTTTTACCTAATTGAGAATTTGAATTAAAAATTCAATTTGTTCTTGATTCTAAACAATTTTTAAAGACCTCTTATGAAATTTATCAGATGGATTTTCTTGAATTAAAAAATCAGTTGCATAATTTTCCAGATAAAGGATTCATTCATTGAAGTACCTCACTATAGAGAGCTCCTTTTTTGTTTGTTAAAAATAAAGATGGTTTCATGAGACTTTGAATTGATTATAGAGTACTAAATAACATCATTATTAAGAATAAATATCCTTTTCCTCACAACAATGAATTTTTTTATTATCTCTAGGAAGAAAAGTACTTTTCCAAGATCAAGTTTTGATATGAGTACCATAAGCTGAAGGTGAAGGGGTGACATTCCAAAAACAGCCTTTCAAACTATATATGGTAATTATGAATTTTTTGTTATTCCATTTGGGTAAACAAATGACCTAATTGTATTGATGGAAATTATGAATAGATTATTTCATGAGTTCTTGGATAAGTTTTTGGTTGTGTTTATTGATGACATTCTGCTATATACTAGAAGTAAATAGCATCATGAAAAACAGCAAAGGGTTGTTCTGAAAACCATAAAAGAAATGAAACTGTATGGAAAATTTAAAAAGTGTGATTTTCGGTTGCCAATTTTTTTTTCTTGGTAATATTGTTTCTAAAGAAGGAATAATTGTTTATCCTACTAAAATGAATGTTGTTAATGAATGGATAATACCAAAAAATATAACTGAAATTTATAGTTTTCATGGTTTGGAAGGCTATTTTTGGAGGTTTGTTGAAAACTTTTCATGGTTATCTTGTCCGCTAACAAAACTATCACAAAAACGTGTTAAATTCAACTAGATAAAAGAATTATATGAATCTTTTTAAGAATTAAAAATAAGATTAGTGGATTCTCTATTTCTAACCATACCTTCCAAAAATGGAATTTTTGTAATCTACATTAATGATTCATTATAGAAACATAGGTGTGTTCTATTGTAGAATGATCAGGTAATAGCTTATGTTTCAATATAACTAAAACCACATGAGTTAAATTATTCCACACATTATTTTTAATTAGTATTTACGTTTTTCTCTTTAAATATTTGAAGGCATCATTTATACAGAGTCAAATGTGAAATTTATTATTACAAAAAACATCTAAATTATATATTCACTTGAAATAAATAAAACATGAGGTAGAGAAGTTTGCTTGAATTGATAAAATATTATGATTGTATGATCAATTATCATCCTATAAATAAACACAAATTAGTGGATGCCTTGAATAAAAATCATAATACATCATTAACTTTGTTATGTCTAGAATAAGACCCTTTGAAGAAGGATTCCATGAATTTTCATTTGAATGTTGTTGGTGTAGGGAATTCCTTTGTTTTGTTCCAGGGTTTAGGGATGTCATCTTTGTCAGATATAATTAAGAAAGCGTAGAAATAATATTGTAAGTAACTGAAAAATATGGAATTGGTTAAAATGGTTAAGCTTGTATAATTTAACAATGATAAATATTGTGTTTTATGATTGGAAAATATATTATGTGTTCCTTGTGATTCTCAGTGAAAGAAAGAATTATTTTTGGGAAGCTCATAGTTCTCCTTTTTAAGTTCATCCTAGAATCACAAATATGTAAAGATGCATTTTGGAGTATTACTGGTGGGATGGAATGAAATGAAATATTGGATATTTTACCATGAAATGTTTTAGATTTCAAGTGGTTAAAGAAAAGTTGTAGTTATTGATGGGGATGCTTTTTCCATTACCAGTAATATAGTGGAAATGGTAAAATATTTCCGTTGAATTTTTTTGGGACTACCAAATTCTTCTCGATGTAATAATGTAATCTAGGTTATTTTTGTTCTAATAATTAAATATTCTCATTTCCTTCAAAT
The DNA here is from genome assembly GCA_963277665.1 of Viscum album. Taxonomy (NCBI): domain Eukaryota; kingdom Viridiplantae; phylum Streptophyta; class Magnoliopsida; order Santalales; family Viscaceae; genus Viscum; species Viscum album. The sequence continues at coordinate 1,183,663,194 of OY728146.1, forward strand.
TAGAGATGCTATATCTTAGAATAAGGTTTCTTGATTGTACCTCAAAGATATTGTCTTGTTTCATGGAGTTCATGTTACCATTGTATCTGACTGTGATCCTAGTTACACTTTTTTCTTTTGCAGAGGCCATAAGAATTTTCTCGTAATAGAATTAAATTTTTGTACATCCTTTCATCCTCAATCATATGGGTAGTCCAAATTGATGATTCAGACTTTAGAGGATATTCTTCGAGTATATTCAAAGGATTACCAAGGAAATTGGGAACAACATATTTCTTCAGTGGAATTTTCTTATAATAACAATTCTCATTCCAGTATATAGATTACACATTTTGAGGAATCATATTGGAATCAATGTCAAGATATAAATTTTTTTGGATGAAGACTGAAAAAGGATGTTAATTGGATCAGAATTAGAAGAGGAAGTGGCTGAGAAAGTGAAGACGATCCAGCGACACATGAGGAGAGCTCAAAGTAGGTAGAAATGTTATGAAAATAACATGAGGAAATTATTTTGTTTTGAGGTAGGGGATTATGTTTTTCTTAAAATCTCACCATGGAAAAGTGTTATTCATTTTGGTATGAAAGGAAAGATGATTCTAAAAAACATTGGTCCATATGAAATCCTAGATAAAGTTGGACTGATAGCCTATAGAGTAGATTTCTCTATGAGTTTATCTAAGGTACAAAATGTTTTTTAAATTTAAATCTTGAGAGTGTATGTTCCAAATTCATCACATGTTTTGAGCCCAAAATTCATTCAACTGGAAGAGAACAATTCTTATGAAGAGAAACCAGTTCCGATTCTTGATCAAAAGAAAAATTATTGCAGAATACGTCTATCCACCAGGTGAATATTTTCTAGTGAAATTACATGGTTAAAGAAGTAACATGGGAATGTTAAAATAATAAGAAGAATAGAAACCCTTATTCTTTTAATAAGTAAATAAAAAGTAGAAATGACTCAATTTCTAGATGGCGGGGAGAATGTAACACCCCATGTTTTATCATATAAATTTAATTAAATGAATGAAAGACTGAGTCTCTTCATAATCACCCATAGTTTTAATGGGGTAGTTATAAAATGATGTTAATGATTTTTTTTTTCTTCTTTTATGATTTGAATTTAGAAAAAAGGACATCTACGGTTAGATTATTATGTTATTTTGAGTCTGATAGAACCATCATGATTTTTTTGAATACTAATATACCCTTATAAATAATAATATGAATTGTAATATTATACTAATGAATTGAAAATCTTGTTATTATTTAATTTTATTAATTTTATATGATAATGAGATATTTATTAATTTTTTAAGGTGATATAAAATAAGATATAGTTTTAAAATTGTTATTTTATAATAAATTATGTTTTTATTTAAAAAAATATAGTAATCATATTTAAAAAATTATCATAAAATAAGGATTTCAATTTTAAATTCTACATGTCAAAAATTTGTTTGGGTGAGTTTTAGTGATTTTTGTGAAATTCTTGGATTTTTTCTGAATAGTAAAATACTATAATATATCATATATATAAATTATCAGTTAAATACAATATTCTTAGAATCATGGCAGATTTAATCAACCTTGGTTCAAACTCACATGCTCTAATTAATATTTTTTGTCTTAGGAATCAAGACTATTCATAGTATTATGCCAACATATTAAACTAATGATTAAAAAATGTAAAACACTTCCTCTCCCCCACTATAAATACCATCATCTTCCCCTATTTTTCTCACACCTATAAATCATTTAGAATTTTTTAAATTCTAACAAATTCCCTTTTCGAGGATATTCCCCACATCCAAGACATGATGGTCTAACCAAATGCCCAAAACCAAAGGCCTTAAACAGGATCTCGAGGAGAAGAGATCAAGAGGAAAATACCCTTTTTCATTTTCTCATTTTAGATTTCTATTCCTTTTATTCTCTTATAATATATTCCCCTCCCCCTTATCCTAGAGGTATGAAACCTCAATAATCATATATATGATGGATTTTAACATTTGTATTTGAAAATTACTCAACATACTTCATCTCCTCCGCGTCTTATAAATACATCGGCTGTGTTGTGCCGCATTACCAACTTCATTGATGATGTGTTTTCAATTTCCATTAGTTCCTTAAAAAGTGGTTATAACACCATTTTTATGGTTGAAAAATATTTTAAAGTGTATTATAGAACTTCTTCTATGTTCTATATTTTACATATATACATAATATTATGTTATATAATGAAACAACTTTGTGATTGTCCAAGAACCGCCAAAATGATGTAAATGAATATCACTAATGATTTAACTAATGATGAATCCATATACTATATAACCAAAATGATTTATGGAATCATTTAATATTCTAGAAAAATATTAATACCATTTCATTATACTTCATAGAGTTTGGATTCCATTCTACTAGAACATACATTACAAACATATCATGGAAATCATGTAGAGCATGCACCCAAAATGAAATAAATAAATAAAAAATTTAATAAATGGGACTAATGATTTAATAAAATTATCATATAATGTGTTATAAACATGATTATCCATCTATAAAAAAGTAATAAAACCTTTTTATCAATTATGAAGGAGGTTTAATCTTGTTTTATGTAAGACGAACCTGTGGTAAGGGAATTATTAACCCAATTTAAATTCTTTGCGTTAACATTCTACATGATTAATTATGTGATACTAAGATTATTTGTGTAATTAATTTATTTTATATTATTATTTATTTTTTGGATTTATGTTTTATACCCATAATATTTTCATTATATTAATTATCACTTCAATTTTATGATATTTTTATGGTACTTTCTTTTAAAACATTTCTTATAAAATTCTATTGTTCAAAATAAAAAACAATGTTTTTTATGAAAATATTCTTGTTTTATCATTATTTTATGGTTATTGGATGTTTATTATGATTAATATTGGGAAACAAATCTACCTACAATGCATTGGTTATGTGTAATTTTTTGGTCAGTCATATGGTTACACCAAGTGCAACTACGATTGTTACACCATAAGTTACTTGTGAGGGTTACATTATAAGGTAACCGTGAGGTTTACCAGTCATATAGTAGCTATGAGGGTTAAAAAATTAAGTAAGAAATTATCCAAGATACCTTTATGTTTAAATTAATTTTTTATATGATTATTTAAATATTATGTTTCATAAAGTAAGTATATGTTACATTATGGGTAAGAAGTATGTCCTTGTAAAAATGATTTCATATCATTATAAGTATGAATAGAATAATGGTTTATATCCGTATTTTTTTTATCTCTTACTGATATTTTATGCTCATACTGTGTTCTTAAATTTTTTCATAGGTTATAATTATGTGTGTGAGAAAGAAAGAACTCAAGTTAAATGATACGAAGAGGTGTCAAAAAACCATGTTGTTGTTTTCTATTATAAATATTATGTTTTGGATGAAATGGATACTATTTTAATGGTATCCACTTTGCATTATTTTGGGTTTAAATGAATTATTAATGTCTTATCATTATAAAACTCTATACTGAAAAGATCATTGGGAATTTAATAGGATTATTCTTGTAGAATAAACCATAATATGTAATGTTTAAGGCTAGGTTCTTATAATTGGTATCAGAGCATGGATTATATAACATTAAGAGTTAGTATGATGTTAGTATAACGACATAAATTATTTTTACCTTATGTTTATTTTGTAATGGTATAACATTTAATGGTTTCCATGTTGTTTAAATATGTCTGTTTAGTAGGGTTTTCCGTAAAAGAAATAGGGAACCTAAAGTAGGAAAGAATTGAGAGGTTAGTGTGTTTCCAAATCCGGAATTGGGAATGGTGGGAATTGGAATTGAGTAGTTTGTTACAGTAATGGCTCAGCTGATATAGTAAATAAATAGTGGTGGTATCGATGCAACCAAACAACTCAGGCTTCCTCAAAGGAACATGATGATTGATGAACATTTTATGAGGCAACACCCTTTTTCTTTTCTTGGATATTCTAAACATGTAGCATGTGAAGAATGCATTAAATCCCTTAAAAAGATATTCGATGTTATGAGGTGTTCATATAATCAAAATGTTAGTCTATACATTTTATTTTTTGATGGTGAAACTGATCAGTTTTGGCCAATGGTCAACAATATTAGGGATATAGGAGATTGAATCCTTAGAGTTGGATGAATTTAAAATTATTTTCCTTGAAAAATATTTTCCAAAGGTAGTTTGACATAATATGAAGATTCAATGGCTATGTATGAAGAAAAAATCACCCAACTGGAAAGGTATGATTCTAATTTTATTCGGGATCTTGATTGAAAGATCAACCATTTTTACTCGGGATTAAATACATGAAATCGAAGGGAATTGTTTAATGACCCAAAAATTCATTAATGAAAATTACTCTTGAGGTAATTAAATGTCTTATTTTGGTTATATAAAATGTTAAAATCATTGGTTTTATGTTTCTGTATTTTAAAATAATATTATTAATTGTGACCGTTGCTAATATTTTTGTTGAACAATGATCACATGATTAGTATAAATATTGGGCTTTAAAAAATCCAATTTACTTAGACAAATGAAGTGATGGACACATTTGGTAGACCTTCCCCATACGAACCCCATTTTTCAGAGCACAGAAAGGAGGTGGAGTCATTGGGCTTCGCTGTTTACCAATCCCAAGCCTATCTTGAACATGTTAAGCTTGAGCGGAACCGTCAACAGGAGAAGTGGAAGTTAATATAGATTACCACCTGAGCGATGTTATCCGAGCCACCAAAAAAGTATGTCACCATCGCACACCTTACCCATTGGTCTTATGCGGGTGTTATAAGGTGTTATGTAACTAGACCCTAGCACTATGAGTATGTAAATTATTTTTTAATAAAAAATGTGTATTCATTTTCTTATTGTTAATTTGTAAATAGTTTTTAAAGAAGAAAGAGTATTTTTAGTAAATATTCAACTAACAAATCTATTTTTTTTTGAATTAATGGATTTTGAATTAAATAAAATTTTTAATAAAATATTATTATTAAATTACTTTTTGTCAAATATATATGATCATATAATTTTAGGAATGAAATTGTAATTTTTATTAAGGTTTGGAAACTGTTTTTGTCAAAACCCATGAATTTTTGGTAAATGTCGGTTTTTATTTTGAAAGTAAAAAACTCAAAATATTTATATAATTATTTAGATAAAATGAATTTTATTTTTGGAATTTGGGTGTCGAAATTATCCAATGCTGAATTTTTCATAATTTTTTGAGACAGTGTAATTTTTGGGTAAAAATTAAATACCGTTTAAATATATAATGCGTTTTATGGCATCATAATGACCCAATAGTGATGTAATAAAATACTATAAACATTATGTTCGGACAATATATTTTTTATAATTAAAATAATGTTATTTTATATTTGTTTGATTTATTTTAAAAATAATTTGTGGATCCTTCAAGACTTTTAAAGCATTTTGTCTTTTTAAATTGTTTTCCTTGAGAGTGTGACTCACCACCACATAAGCAACCCTATTATTTTAAAAATTTAGGCCATTGGCCTTATAAAACATTTTTTTACACTCCCCTTTGGAAAAAACCGTAAGCAAAAACCATGTTCTGGTATCTTTTATTGATTAGTTTAATTTGAGATGTCCCAAACCTAAATAATAAAGAATTCCCTCTCCTTTTCTATATAAACCCATACAAGCTCCCACTTCCTCTTCACTCAATGTAACATCCCAGGTAATTAAAGAATAAAGAATTTTCATATTTATTAATATTTATGAATTAAATATTAATTTTAATTAAAAGGGTTTTCTACGTTCGATAGCGTACTCTATACGCAAAGATGAGTTTCTTTGAAAACTTACGTTGCACACAAGTAATAAAATAATATTATTTTAAATGTTAGTTAACAAGTAGCCGTTGTACTAGTGGAAATGGATATAAATAAGTAAAATATGATTATATATGTTTTTAAATGTTTTTAAATTTACCCAATAAAATATAAAGGCTTAAAATACAGAAAGAGTTCAATTTTAGGCATTTATACCCTAATTTTCACTAAGGGTTCACTTATCACCTTTTGATGGCGAACCATCATTAAATATAGTTTTGATAAATCTTATAAACTCTATTGGACCAAAAATAACTCTTCTTTAGAATCGGGACATCAAAATTTACTTTGTGTAAATTTTTGGTATCTTTCCGATAAAGTTCTTTTTTTAATGAATAGTGTAAAATGTTGTATTTTAATTCAAAACCTCTTTTTAATCTAATTTATTTATATGATTAGATTATCTTTTGAATTGGTTTTAAAGTGAAATTAGAAAATATTTTTACCATTAAACCCAATAGTGGTCATTGGAATTAATTTCACTTTGAAATTGGACTTAAACTAGTGTCAATCTTTTGAAACTTATTGTTTCATAAAAACACGGTATTTTCACTGACAACAGGAATTAATTATTAAATTAATTAATGTGACTTATATGTTTTGAATTTTGTAAAATAGACTTCATTTTTGAATTCGTAATATCAAATATAGCTTAGGGTGAATTTTTGGTAATTTTCTGAAAAACTTCAATTTTTGATGAATAGTGAAACCACTAAGTGGTACTTATTAAAACTGATTTTCTGTTTAAATGAAATTTTGCAATCATTATGTTTTGATTTTCAAAAATTCGACATACATGGTTGTCATTAAGAAGTAAAATGTGGTTCAATGAGATTAAAATAATTTTTTGGGGAATAGTAACTTATTAAGTTTTTAATCGCGATTAGAGGTAATTTGTGTAGTTTAATGTAAAAATAATGCTTTAATAAAATGAGATGAGCTTGACACATGTCCTAACCCTATTGGTTGTGTCATGTCCGACCAAGACAACCCATGGGTCGATTTAGGGGACCCCATGGAGCCACTTTTGTGAGATATTGACTTTAATTTGGGACCTTTTAAAACCAAAACACATTTTCAAATAAAGTAATATTTCTTTACTTTCCAAAAGTGCCCATCCTCTCCTCTTATAAAAGGCCCCCACCTCTACCTCATTTCACACACTCCTCAAGACTTTTCCTCGGCCATCCCCTGCCCATTTACTCTCTCCACATCCCTCTCCTCATCCTAGAGGATTCACTTTGGGTAGAACCCTTTCAAAGTAAGCCTTTAGGCTCAAATCAAAAGGAGTTACATTTTTAAAGGTAATTCATTCTCTCTTGTTCATTTGTTTTATTTTGCTTCTCCAACCCCCTAAACTCTTTTTATTTACTTCTTTTGTAACGACACCAGTATCTTCAATATACTTGGAATTTGTTATAAGATTTATTCGAGCTAAACTCTCACGCAAATACATCAAATGGTTAAAGAACATACGGTTTCCGTGGATGGCGAAATTCTGCCTCCCGAAACGATGATTGTTCATTACTCATTTAACACCTTCAAAGGTGGCCATTATGATTTCACTATTTTTATATATGATATATAATATGTTTATTCTTTGCTTAAGATTCTGTATTTTTCATTTATGGAATTCCATTATTGTTCCCATTATTTGTAAACACGATATCTTCATTTTAGGAAGTGCGGACTACCGCCCCCTGAAAGTGATTTGATTCGTTAATACCATATGTGGGATGTGTAAAGGATAAAGTTAATGATATTATATATGTTATTATACTGGAATTATAATATACTCTTATATCATTATGATTCCGTTCTATAAAATATGAAATAGAAATAAAAGTAGCGTTCATGCGTACGTACGGCTTACCGTCTCCATGAACGGTGCATTTCATTTCTTACCTCTAAATGATTATGTAGTATTATAAATACATGTATATGCTGGATATATATGATATATATGTTATCCAAATAAGGAATTTCATTCTGGATATAAAGAACCTTTGACCACACGAACAACATGTAATTGTAAAAAGTCCACTTTCGACTTAAAAACCAAATATTGACAAAACAAAAATTATTAACATAAATGGTTACATAATTTTTATAACATGGCAATAAGTGATATAAAAGGAATAATGAACTTTAAAAAGGTTCTTAATCAAGTATAAATTAACTCAAGTTTATTATTCAGGACGTTAAAGAACGATCGAGTCAAGTCGGACCCGAGGTAAGGGACTTCGTCTCAATCTCCTTTAATTGAGGAATATTTCATTTTATACACAACATTATTTTATATGGTGTATAAACCCTTTGAATTTTACTTTTATACAAAAGGAATCTTTTTCTACGAAGCGTTTTACTAAACGACAAAAAGGAATCTTTTTTTAACGTACGCGGTGACAATGACCTTTTCTGCCGCCGCGAGTATTATTTGGTCTTTGGCTTCCTCAACAAGACGTAATGTTTTTAAAATGAAATAAATACCATATAATCTTTTATGTATTTTGGTATTGAAAATGGTTTTGATAAAGGATTATATTATGATATATTGTGATTGAAATGTTTAAATGTAATCATTCCTTTATATTGGTTTTATGTTTTATGATTTTATATTGGTACTTGGACATTTGACGGGTGGTTACGTGATAAACCATATGAAGGGTGGTGCCGTGAATACCAGGATGGGTGGTTACGTTATAACCTCAAATGCATTGGGTATGGAAGCCGGCCGTATGGCTATTCCATTAAGTATGTATGGAAATTGGCCGTATGGCTATTCCATTAAGTGATATGTGTGGAAGTCGACCGTATGGTTATTCCACTTAAGTATGTTTATGTCCCAAGTTACCTTTATATATGTTATGTGTTATTTATATGGGTTTTATGGTAATCCTTTGGTTACAAAAAGGTAAGTAATGATACTTTATTCAGTGAAGAGTTTTTACTACTTCATGAAGGTGAAGGTATTACTTTGATAGAGTATACATGTTTTACTTGATGTTTGAAAAACTAACAGTTTTCATTATTTGTGAATCCCTTACTGAGCTTTTTATGCTCACCCCATGTTTTTTTGAAATGTTTTTCACAGGACTTAATGTGGAATAAGGTCAAGGATGGGATCAAGGGAATGTCATGCTATATAAAACATGGAACTAGACATGTTTCTTTTAAGAGTTTTATTTATTTATGGAAACTTAGTAGAAGTGACTACTTTGTAATCTTTTGAGATGTAATTGTTATGTTCTAATTCTCTAAAACTCTAAACCTGAAAAGATCCTCAACGTGAATTATTCTTTTAATTCAATATTAAGTAAGGTTTAAGGCCGGGGCCTTATAGTTGGTATCAAAGGTCGGTTTAGACAACTTTAGGAGTTAGAAAAGTGTTAAATTATATTATGATTGAAATGATATAGCATTTACGGATTACCATGTTTCTTCGCCTAAGATATTTCTGTGTTCAGAATAGTTTTCCGTAGAGGAAACAAAGCAACTATGTTGGGACGACATCAGGAGGAATACAACCTTCCAAATCGGTAACCTGAGATGGTCGGAATCGGAACTGAACAGTTTGTTGCAGGGATGGCACAGTTGACTCAGGCTATAAATGGTGGTGGTATCCATGCATGAGATCATCCAGATCAACCACAGAGGAACATGTCAGGGGTGGAACATTTCATGAGGCAACATCCCCCATCATTCAGAGGATCATCTGACCCTGTTCAAGCTAAAGGGTGGATTAAAGAACTGGAGAAGATTTTTGATGTCATGGGGTGTTCAGAACATCAAAAGGTTAGTCTTGGTGTTTACCATATTGAAGGTGTAGCTGATCAGTGGTGGTCGGTGGTGAAAAATATCAGGGATAGTGATGAGATTGACGATCTTCACTGGGACGAATTCAAAGGTATGTTTCTTGAGAAATATTTTCCTAAGGTGGTTCGTATTAGGATGGAAAAACAGTTCCTAGAATTGAGGCAGGAGGATGATTCAGTGGCTGCTTATGAAGCAAAGTTCACTCGATTGGAAAGGTATGCTTCAAACTTCATACGAGATCTTGATAGTAAAATAAACCATTTTTACTTAGGGATAAAGCCAAATTATCAAAGGGCTTTAGCTTCTCGTGAGTTCAAAAGTTATGAAAAACTTGTTCGATGTGTGGAGAAGGTGGAAATGGAGTTTGCTAATGATCATGTGTTCTATGACAAACAACAGAATAAGAGGTCTATTTGGCAGGAAAAGTGGAAGAATTCATCAAAGAAGCAAGGAGGTAAGAAAACCAAATATCCATCCTGTGAGAAGTGTGGTAAAATGCATCCTGGAGAATGTTTATCCAAGTCTGGTAAGTGATTTCGGTGAGGCAAGTCCGGTCATATTGCTCGTAACTGTAAGGAAGATGATCAAGCAGGCAATGAAAAGCCAACGGTAAGATGTTTTAAGTGTAACTAAATGGGTCATTATGTAAACAAGTGTCCAACAAAGAACTCAACTGAGGGAATGCAGCCAGACTACAAGCAGAAAAGGGGTGATGAAATCCTTTGCAACAACTTCAGCAGATGTTGGGCCATTGAATGAAGTGGTATCAGGTACACTATTTGTTTGTTCAGATTATTCCAATGTGCTGTTTGATTCAGGGTCTACACAGTCTTTCATTTCAGAGAAGTTTTCTAGTAAATTGGAAATTCCATATCAAGATATAAATCCTGAACTTATGGTAAAAACACCAGGAGGGAACATTGAGACAAAAAGGAATTATAAGAACCGTCCTATCCTTGTGTGTGGAAAGAATCTACCAGAAAACCTTATTGTTTTGCCTCTAGTAGAGTTTGATTTTATTTTGGGCATGGATTGGCTTTCTGTTTATCATGCTAAGATTGACTGCAGAGCTAAAATGGTTTCTCTTCAGAATGATTTTCAGTTTGTGTACAAGAATGAACCCTTGATTTTGATAACATATCAGGAAGTTGATAAACTAGTAATAGATGGAAATGAATGTTACCTTGCACATATTGTTGAAAATAAAGGAACTGTTCAGATTAATGATGTGCCAGTGGTAAATGAGTATCTTGATGTTTTTCCTGATGAGTTACCTTGTATTATTCATGATCGGGAAGTTGAATTTACTGTTGACTTAGTTCCTGATTCTAAGACAATTTCAAAACCCCCTTATCGAATGGCTCAAGTTGAACTTTTAGAGTTAAAGAAACAATTGCAGTAGTTATTAGATAAAGGTTTCATTCGACCTAGCACATCACCTTGGGGTGCTCCTGTCTTGTTTGTTAAAAACAAAGATGTATCAATGAGACTTTGCATTGATTATAGAACCTTGAATAATATTACTGTTAAGAACAAGTATCTTTTTCCTCATATCGATGATTTGTTTGATTAGCACCAGGGAGATCACTATTTTTCAAAGATTGACTTGAGGTCGGGGTACCATCAATTGAAAGTAAAAGAAGGAGGCATTCCGAAGACTGCGTTCCATACTAGATATGGCCATTATGAATTTGTAGTTATGCCTTTTGGGTTAACCAATGCACCTGCTATATTCATGGACCTTATGAATAGAATTTCCCATGAGTTCTTGGATAAGTTTGTGGTTGTTTTCATCGATGATATTTTTGTGTTTTCTAAAAGTAAAGAGGAGCATGAAAGTCATTTAAGGGTTATATTGCAAACCTTAAAAGAAAAGAAACTATACGGAAAATTTAGCAAGTGTGAGTTTTGGTTACAACAAATTTCTTTCCTAGGTCACATTATTTCAAAAGATGGCATAACTGTTGATCCTACAAAACAAAAGTTGTTGAAGAATGGCCAAGACCCACAAATGTAACCAAGATCCGTAGTTTTCTTGTTTTGGTAGGTTACTACCGAAGGTTTGTTGAAAATTTTTCAAGGTTATCTAGTCCAATGACTAAGCTAACTCGTAAGGGTGTTAAGTTCATCTGGACAAAATAATTTGATGATTGTTTTCAGGAGTTGAAGAGAAGATTGGTAAATGCTCCAGTTTTGGCACTTCCTTCCAAGAATGGTGTGTTTGTTATATACAGTGATGCTTCGTTGAAGGGACTTGGCTGTGTCTTTATGCAGAAGGATCAGGTAATTGCTTATGCTTCACGACAGTTGAAAACTCATGAGGTAAATTACCCTACACATGATTTGGAATTAGCTACTGTTGTCTTTGCTTTAAAAATTTGGAGGCATCATTTGTATGGATTAAAGTGTGAAATATATACTAATCAGAAAAGTTTAAAGTATATATTCACTCAGAAAGAATTGAACATGAGACAGAGGAGATGGCTGGAATTGATCAAGGATTATGATTGTACAATTCATTACCATCCGGGAAAAGCAAATAAAGTGGCTGATGCTTTGAGTCGAAAAAGTAATGATTCATTAGCAATGTTGCGTTTTGAACGTGATCCTTTGGTTAAATATTTCATGAACTTTGGCATAGAAGTTGTTGGAACAGGATGTTCTTCTATTTTGTTTCAGGTATCAGTGAAATCTTCTCTATTAGACAGAATCAAGCAAGCACAGAAGCGACACAATGAGTTGAAGAAAATGGTAGAGCTGGTTCAGAAAGGTAAGTTTCCTGAATTCAACATTGATAATGATTGTGTTTTGAGGTTTGGGAAGATATTATGTGTGACTTGTGATTCAGAGTTGAAGAATGAGTTGTTATGTGAGGCTCATAGTTCCCCGTTTTCAGTTCATCCTGGAAGTACTAAGATATACAGAGATCTGCGGGAGTTTTACTAGTGGGATGGAATGAAAAGAGATATTGCTGATTTTACTATGAAGTGTCTGACTTGTCAGCAGGTTAAAGCAGAGCGGCAGTTACCGAAAGGGATGGTTCAGCCTTTACCAGTGCCAGAGTGGAAATGGGAAAACATATCCATGGACTTTGTTGTGGGATTACCGAGGACATCTCAAGGTAATAATGCAATCTGGGTTATTGTTGATCGTTTGACTAAATATCCTCATTTCCTTGCTTTACGAGATACTTTTTCCCTAGATCAACTTTTCCGTTTGTATCTTAAAGAGATAGTCAGGTTACATGGAGTTCCCCTCTCTATTGTATCTGATCGTGATCCCAGGTTCACATCTAACTTTTGGAATGGCCTTCAGAAGTCATTGGGTACTGAATTAAATTTTAGTATAGCTTTTCATCCTCAATCAGTTGGGCAGTTAGAATGAACAATTCAGACCTTGGAGGATATGCTACGAGCTTGTTCAATGGATTATCAGGGAAGTTGGGACCAACATATTTTTTGGATGAGTTTTCTTATAACAACAGTTTTCATTCCAGTATACAGATGGCACCATTTGAGGCATTATATGGGAAGCGGTGTCGAACTCCAGCTTTCTGGGATGAAGTGGGTGAATGGAATATGATGGGACCAGAATTGGTAGAAGAGATGGTAGAAAAAGTTCAGTTGATTTAGAAGCACATGAGAACAGCTTAGAGTAGGCAGAAGAGTTATGCGGATAACTGGAGGGAGGATCTATCTTTCGAGGTAGGTGATCATGTTTTTCTCAAGTTTTCTCCTTGGAAAAGTGTGATGAGATTTGGTAAGAAAGGAAAGCTGAGTCCAAGGATTATTGGACCATATGAAATTCTGGAGAAAGTTGGATCAGTTGCTTACCGAGTGGCTTTACCTCCGAGTTTATCTCAGGTACACAATGTTTTTCTTGTTTCAATGTTGAGGAAGTATATGCCAGATCCATCTCATGTTTTGAGTCCAGAGGTTGTTCAGCTGGAGGAGAACCTATCTTATGAAGAACAACCAGTCCAGATTCTTGACCATAGGGAGCAGGTTTTATGGAATAATGTGATTCATCATGTAAAGGTTTTTTGGAAAAACCATGTGATTGAAGAGGCAACGTGGGAATCTGAAAATGCTATGAGGTATAAATACCCCCACTTATTTTGATAAGTGAACAAAATTGCGAGGACACAATTCCCAAAAGGGGGGAAGGATGTAACATCCCAGGTAATTAAAGAATAATGAATTTTCATATTTATTAATATTTACTAATTAAATATTAATTTTAATTAAAAGGGTTTTCTACATTCGATAGCGTACTCTATACGCAACGATGAGTTTCTTTGAAAACTTACGTTGCACACAAGTAATAAAATAATATTATTTTAAATGTTAGTTAACAAGTAGCCATTGTACTAGCGGGAATGGATATAAATAAGTAAAATATGATTATATATGTTTTTAAATGTTTTTACATTTACCCAATAAAATATAAAGGCTTAAAATACGGAAAGAGTTCAATTTTAAGCATTTATACCCTAATTTTCACTAAGGGTTCACTTATCACCTTTTGACGGAGAACCGTCATTAAATATAGTTTTGATCAATCTTATAAATTCTATTGGACCAAAAATAACTCTTCTTTAGAATCGGGACATCAAAATTTACTTTGTGTAAATTTTTGGTATCTTTCCGATAAAGTTCTTTTTTTAATGAATATTGTAAAATGTTGTATTTTAATTCAAAATCTCTTTTTAATCTAATTTATTTATATGATTAGATTATCTTTTGAATTGGTTTTAAAGTGAAATTAGAAAATATTTTTACCATTAAATCCAATAGTGGTCGTTGGAATTAATTTCACTTTGAAATCGGACTTAAACTAGTGTCAATCTTTTGATACTTACTGTTTCATAAAAACACGCTATTTGCTCTGACAGCGGGAATTAATTATTAAACTAATTAATGTGACTTATATGTTTTTAATTTTGTAAAATAGACTTCATTTTTGAATTTGTAATACCAAATATAGCTTAGGGTGAATTTTTGGTAATTTTCTGAAAAACTTCAATTTTTGATGAATAGTGAAACCACTATGTGGTACTTATAAAAACTGATTTTCCGTTTAAATGAAATTTTGCAATCATTGTGTTTTTATTTTCAAAAACCCGACATACATGGTTTTCATTATGAATTAAAATTTGGTTCGATGAGATTAAAATAATTTTTTGGTGAATAGTAACTTATTAAGTTTTTAATCGCGATTAGAGGTAATTAGTGTAGTTTAAGATAAAAATAATGCGTTAATAAAATGAGATGTGCTTGACACATGTCCTAACCCTATTTTCTGTGTCATGGCCGACCAAGACAACCCATGGGTCGATTTAGGGGACCCCATGGAGCCACTTGGGTGAGATAATGACTTTCATGCCTTTTTTTAAAATAAAAGTAAAAATGACACAAACATAATATGTTTTACGACAAAAAATTTTACATGGGGTTATAAAGATCAGATTTTTGTCTATAAATATTCATTAGAATGATAAAAAGAGTTCCTACATCATAGGTTTTTTTTATAATTTTTAGACTTTATATAAAATAAATTATTTATGACATCATTATGATGCAGCGATGACTTCATTATTTAACGATTTAAATAAAATGGAAAGATAATGTAATATATAAAACCTACACATGTAAAAAACATATTGGATGGGAATATTTCGAATCCTTATCACCTTAGCCACGAATTATATCAATTTGGGACCTTTTAAAACCGAAACACATTTTCAAATAAAGTAATATTTCTTTACTATCCAAAAGTGCCCCTCCTCTCCTCTTATAAAAGGCCCCCACCTCTACCTCATTTCACACACTCCTCAAGCCTTTTCCTCGGCCATCCTCTGCCCATTTAATCTCTCCACATCCCTCTCCTCATCTTAGAGGATTCCTTTTGGGTATAATCCTTTCAAAGGAAGCCTTTAGGCTCAGATCAAAAGGAGTTACATTTTTAAAGGTAATTCATTCTCTCTTGTTCATTTGTTTTATTTTGCTTCTCCAACCCCCTAAACTCTTTTTATTTACTTCTTCTGTAACAAAACAAGTATCTTAAATATACTAGGATGTTTTTATAAGATTTATTCTAGCTACACTCTCAAACAAATACATCAAATGGTTAAAGAACATACGGTTTCCGTGGATGGCGAAATTCTGCCTCCCGAAATGATGATTGTTCAATACTCATTTAACACCATCAAAGGTGGCCATTATGATGTCACTATTTTTATATATGATATATAATATGTTTATTATTTTCTTAAGCTTCTGTATTTTTCATTTATGGCATACCATTATTGTTCCCATTATGGGTAAACACGATATGTTCATTTTAGGAAGTGCGGACTACCGCCCCCTGAAAGTGATTTGATTCGTTAATACCATAAGTGGAATGTGTAAAGGATTAAGTTAGTGATATTATATATGTTATTATACTGGAATTATAATATACACTTATATCATTATGATTCCATTCTATAAAATACGAAATAGAAATGAAAGTAGCGTTCATGCTTACGTAGGGCTTACCGTCTCCATAAACGGTGCATTTCATTTCTTACCTCTAAATGATTATGTAATATTATAAATACATTTATATGCTGGATATATATGATATATATGATATCCAAATCAGAAATGTCATTCTGGATATAAATAACCTATGACCACACAAACAACATGTAATTGTAAGAAGTCCACTTTCGACTTAAGAACCAAATATTGACAAAACAAACATTATTAACCTAAATGGTTACATAATGTTTATAACATGGCAATAAGTGATATAAAAGGAATAATGAACATTAAAAATATTTTTAATCAAGTATAAATTAACTCAAGATTATTATTCAGGACGTTAAAGAACGGTCGAGTCAAGTCGGACCCGAGGTAAGGGACTTCGTCTCAATCTCCTTTCATTGAGTCATATTTCGTTTTATACACAACATTATTTTATACGGTGTATAAACCCCTTTTACTTTTACTTTTATATAAAAGGAATATTTTTCTACGAAGCGTTTTACTAAATGACAAAAAGGAATGTTTTTTTAACGTACGCGGTGACAACGACCTTTTCCGCCGCCGCGAGTATTATTTGGTCTTTGGATTCCTCAAAAAGCCGTAATGTTTTTAAAATGAAATAAATACCATATACTCTTTTATGTATTTTGGTATTGAAAATGGTTTTGATAAAGGATTCTATTATGATATATTGTGATTGAAATGTGGAGATGTAATCATTCCTTTATATTGGTTTTATGTTTTATGATTTTATATTGGTACTTGGACATTTGACGGGTGGTTACATGATAAACCATATGACGGGTGGTTCCGTGAATACCAGGACGGGTGGTTACGTTATAACCTCCAATTCATTGTGTATGGAAGTCGGCCATATGGATATTCCATTAAGTATGTATGGAAATTGGCCGTATGGCTATTCCATTAAGTGATATGTGTGTAAGTCGACCATATGGTTATTCCACTTAAGTATGTTTATGTCCCAAGTTACCTTTATATTTGTTATGTGTTCTTTATATGGGTTTTATGGTAATCCTTTGGTTACAAAAAGGTAAGTAATGATACTTTATTCAGTGAAGAGTTTTTACTAATTCATGAAGGTGAAGGTATTACTTTGATAGAGTATACATGGTTTACTTGATGTTTGAAAAACTAACAGTTTTCATTCTTTGTGTATCCCACACTGAGATTTTTATGCTCACCCCATGTTTTTTTGAAATGTTCTTCATAGGACTTAATGTGGAATACGGTCAAGGATGGGATCACGGGAATGTCATGCAATATAAAACATGGAACTAGACATGTTTCTTTTAAGAGTTTTTTTATATATGGAAACTTAGTAGAAGTGACTACTTTGTAATATTTTGAGATGTAATAGTTATGTTCTAATTCTCTAAAACTCTAAACCTGAAAAGATCCTCAACGTGAATTCTTCTTTTAATTCAATATTAAGTAACGTTTAAGGTCGAGGCCTTATAGTTGGTATCAAAGGTCGGTTTAGACATCTTTAAGAGTTAGAAAAGTGTTAAATTATAATATGATTTAAATTATATAGCATTTACGGATTACCATGTTGCTTCGCCTAAGATATTTCTGTGTTCAGAATAGTTTTCCGCAGAGGAAGCAATGAAACTATGTTGGGACGACATCAGGAGAAAGAAAACCATCCAAATCAGCAACCTGAGATGGTCGGAATCAGAATTGAACAGTTTGTTTCAGTGATGGCACAGTTGACTCAGGCTATAAATGGTGGTGGTATCCATGCATGAGATCATCCAGATCAACCGCAGAGGAACATGTCAGTGGTGGAACATTTCATGAGGCAACATCCCCCATCATTCAGAGGATCATCTGACGTTGTGTAAGATAAAGGGTGGATTAAAGAACTGGAGAAGATTTTTGATGTCATGGGGTGTTCAGAACATCAAAAGGTTAGTCTTGCTATTTAGCGTTTTGTATGTGAAGCTGATCAGTGGTGGTCGATGGTGAAAATTATCAGGGATAGTGATGAGATTGAGGATCTTCACTGGGATGAATTCAAAGGTATGTTTCTTGAGAAATATTTTCCTAAGGTGGTTTGTATTAGGATGGAAACAGTTCCTAGAATTGAGGCAGGAGGATGATTCAGTGGCTGCTTATGAAGCAAAGGTCACTCGATTGGAATGGTATGCTCCAAACTTCATACGATATCTTGATAGTAAAATAAACCGTTTTTACTCAGGGTTAAAGCCAAATTATCGAAGGGCTTTAGCTTCTCGTGAGTTCAAAAGATATGAAAAACTTGTTCGATGTGCGGAGAAGGTGGAAATGGAGTTTGCCGATGATCAGGTGTTCTATGACAAACAACAGAATAAGAGGTCTAGTTGGCAGGCAAAGGGGAAGAATTCATCAAAGAAGCAAGGAGGTAAGAAAACCAAATATCCATCCTGTGAGAAGTGTGGTAAAATGCATCCTGGAGAATGTTTATCCAAGTCTGGTAAGTGCTTTCAGTGAGGTAAGTCTGGTCATATTGCTCATAACTGTAAGGAAGATGATCAAGCAGGCAATGAAAAGCCAACGGTAAGATGTTTTAAGTGTAACGAAATGGGTCATTATGCAAACGAGTGTCCAACGAAGAGCTCAACTGGGGGAATGAATCCTGACTACAAGCAGAAAGGGGTGGTGAAATCCTATGCAACAACTTCAGCAGATGTTGGGCAATTGAATGAAGTGGTATCAGGTACAATGTTTGTTTGTTCAGATTATTCCAATGTGTTGTTTGATTCAGGGTCTACACACTCTTTCATTTCTGAGAAGTTTTCTAGTAAATTGGAAATTCCATATCAAGATATGAATCCTGAACTTATGGTTAAAACACCCGGAGGGAACGTTGAGACAAAAAGGAATTATAAGAACCTTTCTATCCTTGTGTGTTGAAAGAATCTACCAGCAAACCTTATTGTTTTGCCTCTAGTAGAGTTTGATGTTATTTTGGGCATGGATTGGCTTTCTGTTTATCATGCTAAGATTTACTGCAAAGCTAAAATGGTTTCTTTTCAGAAAGATTTTCAGTTTGTGTACAAGAATGAACCCTTGATTTTGATAACATATCAGGAAGTTGAGAAACTAGTAAAAGATAGAAATGAATGTTACCTTGCACATATTGTTGAAAATAAACGAACTGTTCAGATTAATGATGTGCCAGTGGTAAATGACTATCTTGATGATTTTCCTGATGAGTTGCCTTGTATTTTTCATGATCGGGAAGTTGAATCTATTGTTGACTTAGTTCCTGATTCTAAGCCAATTTTAAAACCCCCTTATCGAATGGCTCATGTTGAACTTTTAGAGTTAAAGAAACAATTGCAGGAGTTATTAGATAAAGGTTTCATTTGACCTAGCACATCACCTTGGGGTGCTCTTGTCTTGTTTGTTAAAAAGAAAGATGGATCAATGAGACTTTGCATTGATTATAGGGCCTTGAATAATATTATTGTTAAGAACAAGTATCCTTTCCCTCATATCGATGATTTGTTTGATCAGCTCCAGGGAGCTCAGTATTTTTCGAAGATTGACTTGAGGTCGGGGTACCATCAATTGAAAGTAAAAGAATGAGACGTTCTGAAGACTGCGTTCCGTACCAGATATGGCCATTATGAATTTGTAGTTATGCCTTTTGGGTTAACCAATGCACCTACTGTATTCATGGACCTTATGAATAGAATTTTCCATGAGTTTTGGATAAGTTGGTGGTTGTTTTCATCGATGATATTTTGGTGTTTTCTAAAAGTAAAGTGGAGCATGAAAGTCATTTAATGGTTATCTTCCAAACCTTAAAAGAAAAGAAACTATATGGAAAATTCAGCAAGTGTGAGTTTTGGTTACAACAAATTTCTTTCCTAGGTCACATTATTTCAAAATATGGCATAACTGTTGATCCTAATAAAACAAAAGTTGTTGAAGAATGTTCAAGACCCACAAATGTAAACGAGATCCGTAGTTTTCTTGGTTTGGCAGGTTACTACTGAAGGTTTGTTGAAAATTTTTCACGGTTATCTAGTCCAATGACTAAGCTAACTCGTAAGGGTGTTAAGTTCATCTGGACAAAAAATGTGATGATTTTTTTCAGGAGTTGAAGAGAAGATTGGTGAATGCTCCAGTTTTGGCACTTCCTTCCAGGAATGGTGTGTTTGTTATATACAGTGATGCTTCATTGAAGGGACTTGGTTGTGTCCTTATGCAGAATGATCAGGTAATTGCTTATGCTTCACGACAGTTGAAAACTCATGAGGTAAATTACCCTACACATGATTTGGAATTAGCTGCTGTTGTCTTTGCTTTAAAAATTTGGAGGCATCATTTGTATGGAGTAAAGTGTGAAATATATACTGATCACAAAAGTTTAAAGAATATATTCACTCAGAAAGAATTGAACATGAGACAGAGGAGATGGCTGAAATTGATCAAGGATTATGATTGTACAATTCATTACCATCCGGGAAAAGCAAATAAAGTGGCTGATGCTTTGAGTCAAAATATTAATGCTTCATTAGCAATGTTGCATTTGGAAGGCGATCCTTTGGTTAAAGATTTGATGAAATTTGGCATAGAAGTTGTTGGTAAATGATGTTCTTCTGTTTTGTTTCAGGTATTAGTGAAATCATCTCTATTAGACAGAATCAAGCAAGCACAGAAGCGAGACAGTGAGTTGAAGAAAAAGGTAGAGCTGGTTCAGAAAGGTAAGTTGCCTGAATTCAACATTGATAATGATTGTGTTTTGAGGTTTGGGAAGAGATTATGTGTGCCTTGTGATTCACAGTTGAAGAATGAGTTGTTATGTGAGGCTCATAGTTCCCCGTTTTCATTTCATCCGGGCAGTACTAAGATGTACAGAGATCTGTGGGAGTTTTTCTAGTGGGATAGAATGAAAAGAGATATTGCTGATTTTACTATGAAGTGTCTGACTTGTTAGCAGGTTAAAGCAGAGCGGCAGTTACCGAAAGGGATGCTTTAGCCTTTACCAGTGCCAGAGTGGAAATGGGAAAACATATCCATGGAATTTTTTGTGGGATTACTGAGGACATCTCGAGGTAATAATGCAATCTGGGTTATTATTGATCGCTTGACTAAATATGCTCATTTCCTTGCTATAAGAGATACTTTTTCCCAAGATCAACTTTCCCGTTTGTATCTTAAAGAGATAGTCAGGTTGCATGGAGTTCCCCTCTCTATTGTATCTGATCGCGATCCTAGGATCACATCTAACTTTTGGAAAGGCCTTCAGAAGTCGTTGGGTACTGAATTAAATTTTAATACAGCTTTTCATCCTCAATCAGATGGGCCTTCAAAATGAACAATTCATACCTTGGAGGATATGCTACGATCTTGTTCGATGGATTATCAAGGAAGTTGGGACCAACATATTTCTTTGGTTGATTTTTCTTATAACAACAGTTTTCATTCCAGTATACAGATGGCACCATTTGTGGCATTATATGGGAAGCGGTGTCGAACTCCAGCTTTCTGGGATGAAGTGGGTGAAAGGAATCTGATGGGACCAGAATTGGTAGAAGAGATGGTAGAAAAAGTTCAGTTGATTCAGAAGCACATGAGAACAGCTCAGAGCAGGAAGAAGAGTTATGCGGATAACCAGAGGGAGGATCTATCTTTCGAGGTAGGTGATCATGTTTTTCTCAAGGTTTCTCCTTGGAAATGTGTGATGAGATTTGGTAAGAAAGGAAAGCTGAGTCCCAGGTTTATTGGACCATATGAAATTCTGGAGAAAGTTGGATCAGTTGCTTACCGAGTGGCTTTACCTCCGAGTTTATCTCAGGTACACAATGTTTTTCATGTTTCAATGTTGAGGAAGTATATGCCAGATCCATCTCATGTTTTGAGTCTAGAGGTAGTTCAGCTGGAGGAGAACCTATCTAATGAAGAACAACGAGTCCAGATTCTTGACCACAGGGAGCAGGTGTTACGGAATAATGTGATTCATCATGTAATGGTTTTGTGGAAAAACCATGTGATTGAAGAGGCAACGTGGGAATCTGAAAATGCTATGAGGGATAAATACCCCCAATTATATTGGTAAGTGAATAAAATTGCGAGGATGCAATTTCCAAAAGGGGGGAAGGATGTAACATCCCAGGTAATTAAATAATAAAGAATTTTCATATTTATTAATATTTACGAATTAAATATTAATTTTAATTAAAAGGGTTTTCTATGTTCGATAGCGTACTCTATACGCAACGATGAGTTTCTTTGAAAACTTACGTTGCACACAAGTAATAAAATAATATTATTTTAAATGTTAGTTAACAAGTAGTCGTTGTACTAGCGGGAATGGATAGAAATAACTAAAATATGATTATATATGTTTTTAAATGTTTTTTCATTTACCCAATAAAAGATAAAGGCTTAAAATAAGGAAAGAGTTCAATTTTAGGCATTTATACCCTAATTTTCACTAAGGGTTCACTTATCACCTTTTGATGGCGAACCGTCATTAAATATAGTTTTGATCAATCTTATAAATTCTATTGGACCAAAAATAACTCTTCTTTAGAATCGGGACATCAAAATTTACATTGTGTAAATTTTTGGTATCTTTCCGATAATGTTCTTTTTTTAATGAATATTGTAAAATGTTGTATTTTAATTCAAAACCTCTTTTTAATCTAATTTATTTATATGATTATATTATCTTTTGAATTGGTTTTAAAGTGAAATTAGAAAATATTTTTACCATTAAATCCAATAGTGGTCGTTGGAATTAATTTCACTTTGAAATCGGACTTAAACTAGTGTCAATCTTTTGATACTTATTGTTTCATAAAAACACGCTATTTGCTCTGACAGCGGGAATTAATTATTAAACTAATTAATGTTACTTATATGTTTTTAATTTTGTAAAATAGACTTCATTTTTGAATTCGTAATATCAAATATATCTTAGGGTGAATTTTTGGTAATTTTCTGAAAAACTTCAATTTTTGATGAATAGTGAAACCACTAAGTGGTACTTATAAAAACTGATTTTCCGTTTAAATGAAATTTTGCAATCATTGTGTTTTGATTTTTAAAAATCAGACATACATGGTTGTCATTAAGAAGTAAAATGTGGTTCAGTGAGATTAAAATAATTTTTTGGTGAATAGTAACTTATTATGTTTTTAATCGCGATTAGAGGCAATTAGTGTAGTTTAAGGTAAAAATAATGCTTTAATAAACTAATATGAGCTTGAAACATGTCCTACCCCTATTGGTTGTGTCATGGCCGACCAATACAACCCATGGGTCGATTTAGGGGACCCCATGGAGCCACTTGGGTGAGATAATGACTTTAATGCCTTTTTTTAAATAAAAGTAAAAATGACACAAACATAATATGTTTTACAAAAACAATTTTTAAATGGGGTTATAAAGATCATATTTTTGACTATAAATATTAATTATAAAGATAAAAGTATTTCCAACATCATAGTATTTTTTTTATAATTTTTAGACTTTAAATAAAATAAATTATTTATTACATTATTATGATGCAGCGATGACTTCCTTATTTAACGATTTAAATAAAATGGAAAGATAATGTAATATCTAAAACCTACACATGTCCAAAACCTATTGGATGGGAATATTTCGAATCCTTCTCACCTTATCCATGAATTATATCAATGTGGGACCTTTTAAAACCGAAACACATTTTCAAATAAAGTAATATTTCTTTACTTTCCAAAAGTGCCCCTCCTCTCCTCTTATAAAAGGCCCCCACCTCTACCTCATTTCACACACTCCTCAAGCCTTTGGCTCGGCCATCCCCTACCCATTTACTCTCTCCACATCCCTCTCCTCATCCTAGAGGATTCCCATTGGGCATAATCCTTTCAAAATAATCCTTTAGGCTCAAATCAAAAGGAGTTACACTTTTAAAGGTAATTCATTCTCTCTTGTTCATTTGTTTTATTTTGCTTCTCCAACCCCCTAAACTCTTTTTATTTACTTATTTTATAACAACAACAGTATCTTAAATATACTAGGATGTTTTTATAAGATTTATTCGAGCTACACTCTCACACAAATACATCAAATGGTTAAAGAACATACGGTTTCCATGGATGGCGAAATTCTGCCTCCCGAAACGATGATTGTTCAATACTCATTTAACACCTTCAAAGGTGGCCATTATGATGTCACTATTTTTATATATGATATATAATATGTTTATTCTTTCCTTAAGCTTCTGTATTTTTCATTTATGGCATACCATTATTGTTCCCATTATGGGTAAACACGATATCTTCATTTTAGGAAGTGCGGACTACCGCCCCCTGAAAGTGATTTGATTCGTTAATACCATATGTGGGATGTGTAAAGGATAAATTTAATGATATTATATATGTTATTATACTGGAATTATAATATACTCTTATATCACTATGATTCCATTCTATAAAATACGAAATATAAATGAAAGTAGCGTTCATGCGTACGTACGGCTTACCGTCTCCATGAACGGTGCATTTCATTTATTACCTCTAAATGATTATGTAATATTATAAATACATGTATATGCTGGATATATATATGATATATATGATATCCAAATCAGGAATGTCATTCTGGATATAAAGAACCTTTTAACACACGAACAACATGTAATTGTAAGAAGTCCACTTTCGACTTAAGAACCAAATATTGACAAAACAAACATTATTAACTTAAATGGTTACATAATGTTTATAACATGGAAATAAGTGATAAAAAAGGAATAATGAACTTTAAAAAGGTTCTTAATCAAGTATAAATTAACTCAAGTTTATTATTCAGGATGTTAAAGAACGATCGAGTCAAGTCGGACCCGAGGTAAGGGACTTCGTCTCAATCTCCTTTCATTGAGGAATATTTTGTTTTATACACAACTTTATTTTATACGGTTTATAAACACCTTTGACTTTTAATTTTATACATAAAGAATCTTTTTATACGAATCGTCTTACTAAACAAAAAAAGGAATGTTTTTTTAACGTACGCGGTGACAACGACCTTTTCCGCCGCCGCGAGTATTATTTGGTCTTTGGCTTCCTCAACAAGCCGTAATGTTTTTAAAATGAAATAAATACCATATACTCTTTTATGTATTTTGGTATTGAAAATGGTTTTGATAATGGATTCTATTATGATATATTGTGATTGAAATGTGGAAATGTAATCATTCCTTTATATTGGTTTTATGTTTTATGATTTTATATTGGTACTTAGACGTTTGACGGGTGGTTACGTTATAACATCCAATGCATTGGGTATGGAAGTCGGCCGTATAGCTATTCCATTAAGTATGTATCGAAATTGGCCGTATGGCTATTCCATTACGTGATATGTTTGGAAGTCGACCGTATGGTTATTCCACTTAAGTATGTTTATGTCCCAAGTTACCTTTATATATGTTATGTGTTCTTTATATGGGCTTTATGGTAATCCTTTGGTTACAAAAAGGTAAGTAATGATTCTTTATTCATTGAAGAGTTTTTACTACTTCATGAAGGTTAAGGTATTACTTTTATAGAGTATACATGGTTTACTTGATGTTTGAAAAACTAACAGTTTTAATTCATTGTGTATCCCTTGCTAAGCTTTTTATGCTCACCCCATGTTTTTTTGAAATGTTTTTCACAGGACTTAATGTAGAATAAGGTCAAGGATGGGATCAAGGGAATGCCATGCTATATAAAACATGGAACTAGACATGTTTCTTTTAAGAGTTTTTTTATTTATGGATACTTAGTAGAAGTGACTACTTTTTAATCTTTTGAGATGTAATAGTTATGTTCTAATTCTCTATAACTCTAAACCTGAAAATATACTCAATGTGAATTATTCTTTTAATTCAATATTAAGTAAGGTTTAAGGCCAGGGCCTTATACTCAATGCCTTTGGAGTTCAACCATACCCTGACCTCCTCTCTCTATAATCCTCCCAATGTGCCCCAATATCCCAAGAAGCCTCTCTCAAGCCTCTCCCAATCCTTTGGGATCACACTTTAAGTAAGGGATTTCTTCATTTCTCATTTTTGTCCAATTTTCATTAAGTTGTTATGCCCTTTTTTTATTAAAAATGTTGGGGTATGATTTAGAAGCTCCCCCATACTATCCTATTTATGTTTGGATGATGGGAGACCCCTTTCTCTCTCATTAATTCCTCCCATGTACACCCGTTACAATGATGAAATTCCAAGAGGGGTTTCTCTCTCCTCTTTTACATACAAGTAATTCTTTTGTATTTTTCATCTAAATTCCATTACCTTTGTTGGGAAATGTATATATTTGACCCCCTTACTATCCAATTCATGTAAATATGATAAGAAACCATTTTCTATCTCATCATCCATTTTTATAAATTCTTATGTCACGCTGTTATGTTGCGGAAATTACACCGTGTTTTTCCAAGGCAAGGTCATTGTGTAGTGAATACCATACCCATGTCTCTATGAAGGGTATTCACCTTTATTTATATATACATATTGAATGGTACTTTCATGTATTTATTCCAAGTTACATAATCTTGTAATAACTTATAATGTTGATTGATTCCATGTTTTATGATCCATGTGGCACACTTATGCATGAAATGAAATGTTTAAGAAGGGTGTGCCCTGATAGTGCTCCAATGCATTGGGTAAAGTATAGTATCATGATATATCATCTCCAATGGGTGTTGACTCATTCTAATTCAATTAAAATGAGGTTTTACTCATGGTTCGTGTTTAATGAGGGTTTACTCAGGCTTCATGTGCAATGAGCTTTGGATCATGCTAATTCCATGTAAAGTGTTGTTTCCTCATTTCCATGTTATGATTATCTTGCATTATAATGCCTTTATGTTCATGTTTCTCTTGTGATCCATTGATATGCCTATTTTCTCACATGTATTGTATTCCTCATGTTATTTCATGTTTATTCCCTTATTGGGCTTTATAGATCACCCGTTTCTTATGAATGTCCTCAGGTTATCCAATGCAATGCTAAGTACTTGGTAATGTAGCGGTCATGTAATGGAAGTTTTCAATAAAGATGTAGTGTGTTTTTTTCTATTATGTAATGTTCCTAAGCCCTAAATATACAAGACCTCTCTAACTTCTATGTTTTATGAAGTGAATATTTTATGTAATAAATCAGGTTTAAGTGTGTAATAAAAAGTAGGGTTGTTATAGTTTGTATCAGAGGATAGGTTTAGTTACATTTGGGATTAGGATTAGAAAACCCTAGTGAATACTTAGATATAAGAATAAGTATAATAAAAATATCCTTAATTATTTGTGAGTATTTAGTAAGTTATTTTTCAAGAAAATACATCCATGTCGGGATACGAGCAGGTAGAAGCGGCTCTGGCACAGATGTATCCTTGGGGTAAACCCCGAAAACACTACTTTGAGCTAGACTCGAATGAGAACGGGTGCATGACAATGGGACTTTCTGCACTCTTTGTTATGACACTTCTGGGGGATATGATTTGGTAAATTCACAAGATTTTTATGAACCCTTATTAATGGAATTAAGAAAATTGCCCTAAGAATATATGTTAGAAAGTAGATCATGGATAGCATAGATTGAAGCCTATGAATTTATAAGTTAAGGAAATATATTTTATTTATAATTCATTAGTTTATTCCTTGGATTACCCTTTATATGTTACCCCTTACTTTCCTTTTATTCTATCCAATAGCCAGTAATAGGATAACTCGTGCTAACAACTGATGTGAAGATCAATGTGATTATTGTGCTAATGAGATTCCCAATCTGATGGGAGTGGGAATCGTGAACTTTGTTATGCTTCTCTCTCAATTAAACGATGATTTGAATAGCAAAATGGGTCAAGGGGAACGTTTAACCCCCCTTAAGAAATAACAAGTCTCTACCTAGATCTTAATGAGACAAAGGACTCCTACATTTAATGGATCGCATGATCCCTTAATCTATGAACAATGGATAAAGTCCATTGAAAATATCTTCTCAATCCGTCAATTTTCCGAAACAAATAAGGTTCTTATAGATGATTAATATATGGATGTTGAAGATGATAAATGGTGGAAGTTGATCAAAAATATGAAGCCTAATTAAGAGATCTAGGCGTTGGAATGGAAGGATTTCTAGAAGATGTTTTTTGCTAAATATTTTCTGTGTACTCTCCAACATAAGATGGAAACGGACTTCCATGCCTTCACCCAAAAGTATGATGAATCTGTCAAATCGTACGAGGAAAAATTTACAAGGATTTCATGATATTCTTTCAGATTTGTTGTTACCCCTGAATGCAAGGTTGACCGCTTCTTTTGTGGGATGAAACATAGCCTATAGAAAGCGTTGTTGATCCATGACTTTGAAAGCTATGAGGAAATTGTCTGATGTGCCATCATGGTCGAAATGGAGATTGGAGAATCTCAGAAGTATCATGGGGATAAGAAGCATAAGGTAGAACTCAATTCCGGTGTTCCGATGGATAAATCCAATGGTTCTAAGAATATCCATCACCCCACTTTCCAAAGGTGCAGAAAGAAGAACCCCAATAATTTTCTAAAGGGGACGAGAAAATGCTTTAGGTGTGGAAGAGAAGGGAACCTAGCTGTTAACTACTGAAATGAAAAACCCATGGTTGTAACTGATGAGAGGAACACTCCATTCGAACCTCAATGTTTTGTTCATTGCAACAACTGCAAAGAACCAGTGCATCTTGCAAATCATTGCACTAAGCCAAGGGTTTTCGGTGGCAACCAACAAACTCCAAGGCAGAAAGGGAGAGATTTTGCCGTCAATACTGCCGAAGTGAACCTCGACAATGAAGTGGTGAAAGTTATGCTAGTTATACATTCAATAATAGAGAATTTACTTTTTTTTCAGATTCAACACATTCTTTTATATCCAAAAGGATTAGTAGAACAATCCCACAACCAACACAAATCATGGAAGTAAAGAAGTCGGTGAGTAAAGAAAATGGGGCAATCATTTCATCCCATGAATATAACTCCTCCCCTATCATAATCTATGGATTAAATTTCCCAGCGAACCGCTTCATACTCCCTCTGGTGTAATTTGATGCAACTACTAGCATGGATTGGCTTTCCTTATATAGATCCAACATAAATTGTTGTGAGAGGAAAATCACTCTCAATGTGGAGAATCGACCCCCGATTCTATACATGTGAAAGGTGTAAGATGAATCTTCTTTAGCTTTATCATCTCAAACATGGATATTATTGCCCTATGATCATTCGTATTTGTCTCAGATGATAGATTCTAAGGAGGAAATCATCCTTGAAGACATGCCTATTGTGAAGGAATTTACTGATGTGTTTCTCGAGGAATTTCATGGTCTTTCTCCTAGAAGAGATGCTCAATTATCAATTGATCTTATACCTAGGGCACTTCTAATATCCAAGACTCCATATAGAATCATGGTTATGGAGATTAAAGATCTGAAGAAACAACTATATTAGAATCTGGATAAAGATTTTATACGCCCAACTGCATCACTATGGGGTGCACCAGTCCTCTTCATCAAGAAGAAGGATGGGTCAAAGCGCCTTTACATTAATTATCGTGAGCTTAACAAAATGATGATAAAGAACATGTATCCTATCCCCCGAATTGATGACTTGTTTGATCAGCTACATGGAGCACCATATTTCTCCAAGGTGGATTTATGGTCAAGATATTATCAAGTAAGGGTGAAGAAGAAAGATATCCCCAAGATTTCATTTCATACATGATACGAGCACTATGAATTCACAGTAAATCCTTTAAAACTCACTAATGCTCCAGAAATCTTCATGGAATTGATTAATAGAGTATTTAGGTATTACCTAGACAAATTTTTGGTAGTCTTTATAGATGATATTCTGATATACACTAAAACCCCGGAGGATCATGAGGAGCATATAAGAACTATACTAGAGACCTTACGGAAGGAGAATCTCTATGAAAAGTACGGAATGTGTGAGTTCTGGTTAAAGGAGGTCTTATTCTTTGGCCATATCATCACAAGAAATGGGATATCTATGGATCCCTACAAAACATATGCAATTGAGGGATGGTCGAGGCCAACATTGGAAACAGATATCCATAGCTTCTTGTGGTTAGCTGGATATTATCGACGATTTTTTGAGAAATTTCTCATGATTTTCATACCCTCTTAACAACCTAACATGGAAGCGAGTAAATTTTTTATAGTGTGATGAATGTGAAGAAATATTTAAATAGTTAAAAAGGAGGCTTATCACTCTACCCATTCTCACTTTACCCACAAGTGGAGAAATTTTTGTGGTATTCAGTGATGCTTTAAAGAAGGGCCTAGGCTGTGTGTTGATGCAAAATGAAAAAATCATTGCTTATTCTTCAATTCAATTGAATGTTCATGAGCAGAATTATCCAAAAAATGATTTGGAGTTGGATGTTGTGATCTTCACTTTAAAAATTTGGCCGCATTATCTATTTGGGTAGAAGTGTGAAATATATACAGACCACAAAAGACACAAGTATATATTCACACAGAAAGAGTTGAACATGCACCTACAAAGACGGTTAGAGCTGATTAAATACTATGACTGCTCAATCCATTTCTACCCTGGGAAAACGAACAAGGTGGAAGATTCTCTAAGTAGAAAGGACCCAGAAATTCTCTCATTGATGAGAATTGAGAAAGACCCAATATTATTAGATTTGATGAAGATGGACATGGGAATCATAAAGAAGGTAACATCATAAATAATTTTGCAAATTATTGCTCAAACGCCTCTTTTGGAAGGTTATAGAATGCTAAAAAAGATGATGTGGGAATTTAGAAGAGAGTGGAATCTATCAGAAAATGGAAATCCTCAGAGTTCAATGTTAATGAAGAAGAAATTTTGAGATTTGGGAAAAGACTTTGTGTTCCATCATGTCTGGAGCTGAAGAAGGATCTTTTGGATGATGCACATAGTTCAAATTTCACTATTCACCTAGGAAACACAAAAAATGTATTGAGATCTCCGAGAGCATTATTGGTGGGATAATATGATGAAAGAAATCACTGAGTATACATCAAAGTTATTGGCGTGTCAGCAAGTGATGGCAGAGAGGCAGAAGACTAAGGGGATGATGCAACCATTGTCTATACCAGCATGTAAATGGGAGAAAATCACTATGGACTTTGTCACCAGACATTCGAATACAAACAAAGGAAAAAAATGCAATCTGGGGTTTTTTGTATCTTCTTACAAAGTCTGCACACTTCATTGCAATTCGAGAGAATTTATTATTGGATCTTTCACGAACCAACCTGGGTCGACCCTGAACTGATCACCCGAGCCGGTCTACGACATGACCCGAGAGGCGTTCCCGATCCTCCCGGGCTGGCAACAAGCACCAAGGAATCAATAGAGGACAAGTGGGAATTATTTCTCCCAATAAAAATAAATAAAGCAGCAGAAACAAGTATAACACAATGTAAATAAATGACATTGAAAAGAATGAGCGGCCAACAAAAACACACTAACCTGGTCTCTACCAAAAACTCATCACGACTCCGAGAGTCGCTCACCAGACCACAACCAACTCTCACCCACGGCGAGCAAGATAAGACAAACCTACAACAAAACTAAAAACAGGAAGACACTATAGGCCTGAGTATTAAAACTCGGTAAGCATGCCCAGCAAACTATTCCCAATGCACTACCTTTAAATAAATAAATTTATTAATTCGAAGTTTGAAATAAATATACAAAATTTGGGTTTCTGCACAAACACTTTCATATCTAAAACAAGTATCAGTTCATTGCCCTTTTAAATTTAAAAACACATTTATTAATTGAAAGGAACAATTGCATTGAAATTGAATGCATTTTTTTGTAAACAATTTAGAAATCCAAATTTTAGTTGTAGAAGAAGGGAAACCACACACATCACACAACACACACTAAGGGCAATGGAAAAAGTGGCACACAGGGTCCAGCTACCGAACTAGACCACTCAATCATCTGTCACGTACAAATAAACACTAAAGGAAACATGGGTCGAACCTAAGAGATCATGAACAAAACAAAACATACCATACATGTGAATCGTCCAGAAATAATGCTCTAACTCAATAACTTCATAACACCTTAACACCCAGTATAGCCCTTCATGCCCTAACCAAGGGGCCCAATCCCGATAGCAGCAATAAATCTGTATTCCCTTGTTTTGGGGAAACTAGCCAGTGCGTAATCTAAACTAGTGCAGCAATTGTTCTTAGAATATTCACTCGTTATTCTAGGTTCCCATGTAAACACATGAAATAAAAAGGGGTGCGTCCACAATTTAAATCAATCAGTCACAAGGCACAAATATCATACACCACTCACACAATCATCGCACACCAACAATCTCCCCTGAGTAACCCCAATGTGAGTTTTTCCAAAATAATTTATGCTTTTTTTAAGTGTCATATGGCCTTCAATAAACTATAATGAAAAACCACATTTCTCAAGAAAACCCAAAACACTTGTTTAGAATAAATCATTTATATTTAAAACCAGAACTACATTTTAAATTTCATGAATTATGTTTAAAGGCCAAACTGCAATTGTTTCACTACTGGGTGTCCGCTCATCATGAAAATATTTCAAGTGTCATGTATAAAAAATGGCTCTTTTTACACCAAATAATCATTTAAAAATTAATTATCTTATATTACTTACCATTTATTAAAATTAATAAAACATCTTGAAATTATTAAATTATAAATTTAAAGGTGAGTGCAGTGGGGGACCTACCTCGACTTGCAGCTCAGTTACGACGACGACGTGGCACATCTCACACTCGTACGCAATTATGCGCAACCTGCTGACGGCAAAAAAAAACTGAAAACCTTTCCAATGCGCTAAAACAAATCAAAGGATCTAAAAACATAGAAACACTAACTTAAAATAATTAAACTGACTAAATAGAGTAAAACCCACCTCGACCCCGGGGCAGGTGAAACAAAATGAACTCAAAATCAATCACCTTTAGCAGAGGGCATTCTTTATGTGCCCGATTGAGGATAAGGTGCGTGGCTACCAAAAGGAGATCCACGACCAGTGTAGAGAAGGGTAATGTAATCGGGCAGATGCGCTGTTGCTGGCCGAAGAGAAGGGCCGCACAGTAAGAGATTGGACCAAGAGGCTACGCCCTTGGGAGTGGTTGGCCTCTCCTGGCGTGCGAGGCCAACAAGAGGGCATCAGCATGATGGGGTTCACCAGGTGGAGAAGGGCAGCGGCGAGTGAGCAGGGCAAGGGGCGCCACACTGTACAGATGGTTGCGAGGGAGGTAGGATGCAATGGGAGAGGGAGAGGAGCTGCGAGAACTGCTTAAAGGGGTTGGCGAAGATCTGTTATGACGAAGGTGGATAGCCATGGAGCTTCACATGAGGGTGGTATCGTTGGATTGTGGCCCGACCTCGACAAGAGACAGGGGTTGCGTGAAAGCCTGGATCTGGCATCTGGGCCACATTTGGCCTAGCTATGGGCGGCGACGGTGGTTAGACCTCACGATGGAGGGCTATGTCAGTGCGGGATGTCAACAAAGGTAGTGAGGTCCTATTGTAGTGACGTGGTCATCCGATACAAGAAAATCAGAGGAGGATAGGATGGTCCCGAGTAGGAGGGCAGCGACGGGACACATGATCATGAGGGAGGGAGGCCGGAGCGACTGGGATGGGGAAGAAGAAGCCCGCGGCTGGCGTTGTGCAGGTTGAGAAGGGAAAGATTGTGTTGGCCGATGCATGTGCATGCGGTGCTGAAGGTAGGAAGAGGGGTTGGATGCTGGACAAGGGGGGGTCTGGGTGGAGCGGGCTACTGGGTGTGCGCAGCAAGGGGCGATAGACAGATTATGTGAGGCGGATTGCTTTGGTGGTGCAGGGCACGCAGACTGCCGGAGCGGGTGTTGGGGATCGGGTACTGACGAGGGGAAGCACAGGCGGCACTAGTAAGGTTTGTGCGGTGCTGGGTGGTGAAACGAGAGAAGGATGAACGGGGAAGGCCGTGCGAGAGAGACCACCGGAGGGTAATGCGTGTGAGGGAGTGTCACGGGAGCCGCTAAAATGGGGAGCCGAGGTATGCTGCAGAGTAGGGGCAGCGCACCAAAACGAGGCGCCGCAGCAGGTCTAAGGTGCAGGTAGGCAGCTGAGGTGTGACTTAGCAGGGAGGGAGCACTGGAGTGGGGCACTTCCATAGGTCGAAGGCGTAGGAGGAGTTGATGGTAGGGTGCATCGGCTACTATGGGAAGAAGAGAAAAAACAGAAAGGGGGTAGCCACGTGGAAGAACAGCAAAAAAGAGTGAAAATAATAAAAGGAAAAGAAAAAAGGAAAAAAAGAAGAGAATATAAAATAAAAAATGAAACCTTAATAAAATAATATAGATAATAATAATAATAATATCATTAATAAAAATAAC
Source organism: Viscum album (assembly GCA_963277665.1). Lineage (NCBI taxonomy): Eukaryota > Viridiplantae > Streptophyta > Magnoliopsida > Santalales > Viscaceae > Viscum > Viscum album. The sequence goes on from OY728146.1 coordinate 1,183,697,880, forward strand.
TAAAATAATAATAAAAATACGGATTGGTCGGGACGTGAAAATTCTCCCCACTATAACGCTTCCCGTCCCCAAGAAGCTGTAACAAGACCTAGACCCAAGATGAAACTCTTTAAGTGTCACTTATCCCCAAAAGTTTAAGCACCTGGAGTTGATCGATCCAAATGAACACCAAACTCCCATGACATGCAACTTACCCTCAAAACCTGGACAGTTTAAACACCACTGAAATAAAACCCGAAATGAATCTCTGATACTGACATGGGGGGTGGGGGCGAACAGACTCCCCACCATAGGAAACAATCCAACTGAATTCAATGAGATGCGTGATGGGTCTCCCCACCATTAGGACTCACGAAACTAACTAAACTTGAAAACTTTCAGCACGAACCAAAAACCCCACCACCACGAGGGGCAGAATGGAAGGGCCCACTATCTTCATACCAACAACATCGTGCACTCGGAATAACATGAATCATGTCACTCTAAAAACCAAGATTAAACCAAGGCTCTTTTTCACCGTTGGGGTTCACCAGACTACGTGCCAGCTTGACTGATTACCACAGATCGACACAGAAAACATGGGGGGCTTCTCGTACAGCCAATCCCCCATTACAAGGGACCCGATTAGCGAAACTCCATACCAAAAAAAAAGAAATACGTTTAAATAATATCCATTACAACCTTCAGGGCGTTCATGACTACGCGCCAGCTTCACTCCGAGACCTATGCATGGATCTCTAGTGTTTGAAGCATCTCCTTCCTCCCAATCATACTTTTGAAACCCCTGAATGACACTTCTCCTTCTAGTTTCACATGTAACCACACCACATTCCGTCCAAAACCAACAGACCTCAACAAATCCCAAGACTCCCTTTGCCTCAACATGTAACTTTACCACAAAAAGGACTTAAAAGATGCTCATACATCACCATTTTCACTTTGAACAGCGTGAAATGACAAAAGAGACATAGGGGAAAACCATTTTGTTCAGAACCAAGAAGCTCGAAACTCTTGAAGGAAATATATAATTCTTCAAAACAGAAGTCCCAAAAAGGATCCATGTTATCCAATACTATATTTAAAAGAGTCTGCAACACTGTTAGTCACCACCGAAAATGACCTCTACAACATAGGGGAAACATTACTGGGAGAGGGATCTCTACGCAGGCCCCAACCAACACATGATTCTTAAAAATAGCCATATCAACCTCTTACGACCAACTCACCATGATGCTTCCGCTACAAGAGAATCCACTCAACCGAAAAAGGAATGAGATGGATTCTAGTTCCCGATTCCATGATGGAACTCCTTTAATTGATCAACTGGAGTGTTTAACACTGGGGAGGTCACTCATAACCACATTACAAACCTACATTGGTTCATCCTGGGGGCACAATCTTGCCAAGGACCAAACCGAATTATTCCATTGGCCCAAATAGTGTTTTTCAAAAGAAATTTTGGAAAGAAGGAGAACTCAAACAATCCAAAAGGGGAAACTAGTACCGATGGGTGACTCAAACATATGGTTGGCGGCCAAACGCCAGTCACACCACCATCACTAAGAGTATTCTAGGGTAAAGTCCCCCACTATGCATGGCTTTCTAGACCATGAAAGTACACAAAGGTAACTTTCCAAACTCTCATTTCATTCCTCAATACCAAACAATCCATAATAATCAAAAGTCATCGACAAACCCAAACATCCCATGGTATCCTGAGGTTTGGAACGAGCAAGGGTTCCTGATGCCCTTCTCATCTGTATGCCTCAAGTTCCGAAAATTATACTCCTTATACCATGGCAACCCCAAATAATAATGGGCGCTCTAAAAAACAAGGTCCGCTCTGAAGCCGACCTTCTCTCATACCATTTTGTCACGAACCATTCTGGGTCGACCCTGAACTGATCACCCAATCTAGTCCGCGACAAGACCCGAGAGGCGTTCCCGATCATCCCAGGATGGAAACAAGTGCCAGGGCATCAATAGAGGACAAGTTGGAATGATTTCTCCCAATAAAAATAAATAATGTAGTAGAAATAAATATAACACAAGTAAATAAATTACACTGAAAGGAAAGAGCTTCCACCAAAAACACACTAACCTTGTCTCTACCAAAAACTCCTCGCGAGTCCAAGATTCGCTCACTAGACCACAACTAACTCTCTCCCAAGGCGAGCAAGCTCGATCCAAACCTGCATGAAAACTGAAAACAGGAAGACACTATAGGTGTGAGTATTAAAACTCAATAGGCATTCCCAACAAACTATTCCCAATGCACTACCTTTAAATAAATAAATTTACTATTTCCAGGATTGAACTAAATATAAAAAATATGGGTTTTTTCACACACACTTTCATATCTAAGACAAGTATCAGTCCATTACCCTTTTTAATTTAAAAAAACGTTTATTAATTGAATGGAACAAGTGCATTGCAATTGAAATCATTTTTTTGTAAACAATTTAAAAATCAAAATTTTAGTTGTTAGAAGAAGGGAAACTAGACACAACACACAACACACACTAAGGGAAAAGGAGAAAGTGGCACACAGGGGTTAACAACCGAACTAGACATCTCAATCCTCTGCCACATACAAATAAACACTAAAAGAAACATGGGTCGAACCTAAGAGATCATAAACAATCCAGAACGTACCATATATGCGACTCATTCTAAAAGCTTGATCTAACTCGATGAAGTCATAACACCCTAATGCCTAGTATAGCCCTTCATGGCCTAACCAAGGGGCCCAATCCCCGAATAAGCAATAACACAATATTCCCCTACTATGGGGCCACTAGCCAGTGCGTAATCTAAACTAGTGCAGCAATCGTTCTCAGAAGATTCAATCATTAAGTCAGGTTCCAATGTCAACACATGCAATAAAAGGGGTGTATCCACAGTGTAAATCAATCACTCATGAGGCAAAATTATCATACACAACTCGTGAAATAAACGCACACCAACAATCACCCCTCAGTAACCCCAATGTGAGTTTTTACAGAATAATTTTTAAATAAAGTGTCAGACAGACTTCACCAACATTAAATAAAAACCTCATTTCACATGAAAACCCAAAAAACTTGTTCAGAAGAAATCATTTATCTTTAAAACCAGAAAAACATTTGAAATTCCTTGAATTGTGTTTAAAGGCCAAACTGTCATTCTTTCACTACCGAGTGTCCGCTCATCATGAAATTATTTCAACTTCTGTGAATAAAATAAACGGCTATTTTTACACAAAATAATAATTTAAAAATTAATTATCTTATATTATTTCCCATTTATTAAAATTAATAAAACATCAAAAAATTAATAAATTCTAAATTTAAAGGTGAGTGAAGTGGGGGACCTACCTCGACATGCAGCTTGGTTTCGACGACGACGTGGCACCTCTCACACTCGCGCACAAGTACGTGCAACCTGCTGACTATAGAAAAAATGCAGAAAACCGTACCAATGCGCTACAACAATGCAATGCATCTAAAAACATAGAAACACTGACTAAAAATAATTCAAATGATTAAAAAGAGTAAAACTCACCTCGACACCAGTGCAGGCAAAAAAAAATGAACCCAAAATCATTCGCCGTTAGCGGCAGGCATTCTTCACACGCCTGACTGAGGATAGGGTGTGTGACTACCGAAAGGAGATCCGCGGACAGTGTAGCAAAGGGTAAAGTCATCAGGCCGTTGCGCTGCTACTGGCCGAAGAAAAGGGCCGCGTAGTAAGAGATCGCACCAAGGGGCTACATGTCACGACCCGTCCTCAGAGCCCGTGTCGTGACTACCCCAAGCCCGCCTTCCATAGGCCAGGGGCTGGTGACTAGCACCAAGGCGTAATTCCCGGTAAAAGGGAAGGCATTGCCTTTGTAAAGTAAACAAACACCACAGAGAAAGCAAGAAGTAGAGGTAAACACTAAGAAAAAACTGGGTACAACAGTAAGTGCGGAAAAGTAAGTGGGCCAGTATACAAACCCAAACTGAATGTAAAGTACAACTGGAAGGAAAAACAGCAACTGAAAAGTAAATACGCAGCGTCGAGCCGTCCACTGTAAGTCCCACATGAAGGGTGAGTACAGATAGCCTCCACAGCTCCTCGGGTCCAGCCGTCCGCTCCGAGTACGTCCACCCAGTGGTCCACCTCCATGTACCGTTCTGCTCCGCAAACCTCAACCATGATCAGCGCTATCCGTCATCTGCAACCAACACAACGTAGTGCGGGAATATCCCGCTCAGGGGTGAGTATAAATTACTCAATAGGGACCCCGAGACCCCCAAAAGTCTCCCAGAATACACAAAGGATAAACCAAAAAGGAAAGATATAATCACGAAGTAACATCCGACAATGCTTAGGTATATGACCATATATATACCTAAGTCATGACTTCCAGTACGCTCTACCTTCCGAGCCTAAGTACAACCCAGTCCACATAGGAAAGCAAAACGTAAATCCACACAGGATGGCACAACACAATCCACATAGGAATGAAAAACAGGATTCAGCTCCCACAGGTATACTTCTTCGTATGACAATAGAGATGATCAGATATAGCCACTAATTCATCTAAGCCGTCGGACCCACAATGGATCGATAGGTACTAACCCCCACAATGACCCACAAGAATCTGACCCACAAAGGATTGATAGGTTACTAACCCCCGTAATGACCCACAAAGGATCTGACCCACAAAGGATCGATAGGTAATTAACTCCCGAAATGACCCACAAAGGATCTGACCCACAAACGATCAATAGTTAACTAACCCCCTCAATGACCCACAACGGATCTGACCCACAAAGGATCGATAGGTAACTATCCCCCGCAATTACCCAAAAAGGATCTGACCCACAAAGAATCGATAGGTAACTAACCCCCACAATGACCCACACAGGATCGGAACCACATAGGATCTGTAGGCGTTTCCCCACAGAGGACCGCTGAGCGCTGACCCACACAGGATCGGACCCACACAGGATCTGTAGCACTGCTCCACGCAGGTTCGCTGAGTGTTGTGGTCGTCGCCGTCGAATCCACTGAGGATCTCTGTACAGTCGTCATCGTAGTCGCAGCCAGCTCTAGGGTTCCCGCACACAGGAAGCTCGTTCGAGAGGGTCTGCTCCACGAGCCGAAAGGCTGATACATCAACTGACCAATATTCCAGATTTTATGTATCCAAAAGTTCTGTATCGCCAGCAGAAACTCAATGTCATAGACGGCGCGTCAATCAAACGCCCGGTCTGAGAGTTATTGACTTTTTCGTCCCAGGGGCCCGGTTGGTTTTGTAAGTCAAAACCAAGCCAACCGTACTCCACCTACGTCCAAACCTCGAGCGGAGTAAGACAAAAGAACCATCTCACTATGAAGAATCCATCAAAGTCGACGACACATCAATCGGACATCCGGAGATTATGTTATGAGCGTTTCCGCTCTGAGGGTCCGGTTGGTTTCGTGTACGAACCAACCCTGCCGAACTCAAAGATCTCTGAAACCTTGAGTTCGATATACCGAAATGAAAGTCTCGATCAAAGGATCGCATCGCAACTAATGGTGCATCGATCGGAGGCTCGTAGATCATGTTATAGGAAACAGACCAAAGAGGTACGGTAACAGGGGGTTCGGGCTCAGTCCGACCCGGCCCGATACCCCCAGGGTTAGCCCGAACCGGTCCGACCCGAACCGGGTCCAGGTCTGGCCTACTTGGGTGCGGCCCGGCTCGGCCTGGGTGGGGCCCAGCCTGGCAGTCCGGTTCGACGGACCGGCCAGGGCAGACGCCCCGCGCGCGGCGCGCTGGCGCAGCGCCGGTGGTTCGGCCGAACCGTTTCGGGGCGGGGGGCGCTGCCCCCACGTGAAGTAAACTGCGGCCCCTTTAATGGGGCCGCTCAATTGGCTGGCCGGGGGTTACGACCCCTAGCGCTCTCCTCGAGCCGGCCGGCCGGCTGCTCCGCCATGGGACCGGCATGGACTGGTCCCCTCGCTCTGATGTCGGCGGCTCGGTGTCGACCACCGGTTCCCCTGCATCGCCGCGGCGTTCATCCGTCTGGCACGGCGCGACGGCGCCCCACCCCTCTGGTGCGGCCCCTCTCTGGCCGTGGTGCTTCTGAGGTCCTCCAGCGCGGCGCGATGGTGTCGCGTCCCTTGTTCGTCTTCTACGGCGCGGCGCGACGGCACCACGAATTTGTTGTTTCCCACGGCATGGTGCGGCGGCGCCACGTTTCTCCGCTCTCCCTTTTACAATTTCTGCATTGTGCTTCAGCACCGCGTTGCCTTGTTTTCCGAATCAAAAATCCACAACCAAAAGGGGAGGCGTGTCGGCCTAGTTCATGCGGTTCGACCTCCTCCCGTTAATGCAATAACAAGAGGTTCAATTGAAAGGGGGAAAACGACGGAAGAAAATCACAAAATAGAAACGCACAAAACCCCTACCTCAACGCTGTCGTAAAACGAGCGTTCGTCATGGAATTAACCATCGCGGAAGAAGAGAATCGTCGTCGGCATTAGGTGATCTCTGAGGAAGGCATCACTCGCCGTCTTCTATCATTGGAGATTGGTGTTCTTCATCGGCGGTGGTGCGTTATTCGCGTTCTTCGTCGGTGATGGCGCATTTTTCGCATTCTTCGTCGAAGAACAAATAATCATCTCTTTTCCTCACAAAGGATTATCACAACACAACCCCAACCATAATAAAATAAATACAACACTTATTTTATTTCCAAACTATGCTTTTGAAATTCAAAAGATAAGAAACAAACAATTAATTCGAAGAATTAAATGTATAAATTTAACTGCCCAATTTAATGGGCTGTTTCTTAACCCAAAAAAACGAACGGTCGGCTTTCATTAAAGAGGGGGTTTGCGGGTGCATTACTTAAGAAGGAAGAAACGGTGGGGATCGTGTAGGCCCCACCTCACTAATATCCTACCAAGTGGGTAGGATATTTTGGGTTCCACCTTATCCGCTTAACTTGGCTTAAGTGGCTTTATGTGGCTTTAAGTGAAATAAAATAAATTGTCGCACCACTTTTATTTTATTTCATAACTTAACCCCAAAAATAAAAAATCACAATCGAGCAAATGCAACTCTAGAAAAGGAGTTTCTAAGAAAATATCAGTGCTGCGATTCCATCGGTGCCCTTAGAATTCGATTCCGAGAACCGGATCAAAAGTTAGAAAACTACGCTTGTTTGTTCACTGAACGTACCCGAGCTAAACTTCAGAAAATGATTCTGGGCACACCGGGGCTTGGAATCCGGTGCCGTCAGAAACTTCGTTCTTGTAAAATTCCCAAGAAAATTAAAAAAAAAAATTCCTTGAATTTTATGGGTCTTTACATCACTCCCACTTCAGGGCATTACGTCCCCATAAAGAAACATCATAAACTAGGGAAACAAAAGTGGGTACTGAGCATGCATCTGAGCCTCCCGCTCCCAAGGGCTCTCCATGAGGTTCCCATGCTTCCATCTGATGCGCACAAGAGGAATCGACCATCCACGCAGGACCCGCTCCTGTCGATCCTCAATCTTCACCGGGACCTCCGCAAAAGTTGCCCCATCATCAACGTCCAGCTCCCCATGGTCAATGATATGTGTCGAGTCGTGCACGTATCTCCTCAGTTGAGATATGTGGAAGAAGTCGTGCACTCGGTGCAACTGAGGTGGTAGAGCCAGGCGATAAGCCACCACGCCAATCCTACTAAGGACCTGGAATGGTCCGATGAAGCGTGGAGACAACTTGCCGCCTCGGCCAAATCTCCATAATCCACGTTGAGGTGAGACCCGCAAGAAGACGTGGTCTCCATCCTCCAACTCTACTGGCCTCCGTCTCCTATCATCATAAGTCTTCTGCCGGCATTGAGCTATCCTCATCCACTCCTAGATGACCTGGACCTTCTCTGTCATGGCCTAGACCATCTCCGGTCCCACAAGTGCTGAATCCCCAGGGTCTGTCCAGCACAAAGGAGATCTACATGGTCGGCCGTACAACGGCTCGTATAGTTCCATCCCGATGGTGGAGTGGTAAATTTTGTTGTACGCAAACTCCACCAATCGTAGGTGGTCCTCCCAACTACAACCAAAGTTGAGGACACATGCACGGAGCATGTCCTCGAGTGTCTGAATGGTCCGCTCCGTGTGACCATCTGTCTGAGGGTGAAAGGCGGTGCTCAGACGTAGCTGCTTCCTGAATGCCTCCTGAAACCCCTTCCAAAGTCGGGAAGTAAAGTGATCATCTCGATCAGAGACGATAGATGATGGCACACTGTGAAGCCATATAATCTCTTGAACGTAGAGACTCCCCAAGATCTCTACTGAGCCCTTCTCTCTAATGGGTATCAAGTGAGCCGACATGGTGAGTCCGTCGACAATCACACAAATAGAGTTGTGACCTCTGGAAGTGTGTGGAAGTCCAGTCACAAAGTCCATATATATTCTGCCCCACTTCCACTCCGGGACCTCCAAGGGTTGTACCAATCCTGCTGGTACCTGATGCTCTGCCTTCACCTGTTGGCAGGTGATGCATCGAGAAACGAACTCTGCCACAACCTTCTTCATGCCCGGACACCAGTGCTGTAGCCTGAGATCCTGGTGTAACTTCTCCAGTCCAGGATGTACCGCCAAAGGGGAAGTGTGAAAATCAATCAGAACCTCCTCTCATAAAGAAACTGGTACCAAGGTACGTCTTCTGAAAAGGACGTCGTGTTCTGCTCCAAAGGAGAAACCATATGGTGTTTGTCCTGAGGATATTTTTACCCTCCGCATCTCACAGTCAGCGTCCCCACACTGTGCCTCTCTGACCTGCTGCAGTAGTGGAGGGGTGACTATGAGAGAATGAAGGAAGGCTGCTCCAACTCTATCAACGAACAATATCTGCAAAGCGGCTAGCTGCTCTGTCGCCTCCTCAAGTAGCTGAATGCATGTCCTCCTGCTGAGAGCATCAGCTACCATGTTACCCTTCCTAGGAGTATAGACTATCTCAAAGTCATAGTCCTGGAGGAACTCGAGTCATTGCCGCTGTCTCGGGTTCTGGTCCTTCTAAGAGAAGATGTACCTGAGACTCTGATGGTCATAAAAGACTGTAAAGCGCTCACTCATCAGGTAGTGTCGCCATGTCTTTAGAGCAAAGACCACTGCTGCTAACTCCAGTTCATGGGTAGCGTAGTTCTTCTCATGAGTCCTCAACTGACATGATCCATAAGCGATCACTGCCTGCTCCTGCATCAGGACACATCTGAGTCTGGTCCCTGATGCATCGCAGTAGACTACGTACCCTACTCCCTCCTCCGGCAACCTCAAGATAGGTGCGCTGGTCAATCTCTGTCTCAGCTCTTGGAAGCTCATCTGACATCTGTCTAACCACACAAAGGGTTTACCCTTCTTCGTAAGAGCTGAGAGTGGTGATGTGACTCTGGAGAAGTCTGGCACAAATCTCCGATAGTATCCAGCTAGTCCCAAGAAACTCCGCACCTCCGTCACGCTCCTAGGTGGCTCCCAAGCTAGCACTGTCTCGATCATCGTAGGGTCCACCGCAACTCCTGCCTCAGAGATGACATGTCCCAAGAAGTGGACCTCACATATCCAAAACTGACACTTTGAGAGCTTTCCATAAAGCTGGTGCTCTCAGAGTGTGTCTAGTACAACCCACAAATGGTAGGCATGCTTCTCCTCAGTGGTCGAGTAATTAAAAATGTCGTCGATGAAGACCACGACAAATCGATGGAGGTATGGCTGAAAGATCTGTTCATGAGGCCCATGAACACCGCTAGATCATTGGTTACGCCGAATCTAATAACCAAGAACTCATTGTGGCCATACCGACATCTGAAGGTCGTCTTCTGCATGTCCTCGTCCCGAACTCTGAGCTGATGATAGCCTGACATAAGGTCTATCTTTGAGAACCATCATGCTCCCTTGAGCTGATCGAAGAGGTCATCAATCCTCGGTAGCGGATAATTGTTCCTCACTGTCACCTGGTTCAGGTGACGATAGTCAACACAAAGTCGCAAGCTCCCGTCCGCCTTCTTGGAAAGCAATATCGGGGAAGCTCAGGGTGAAACACTGGGTCGGATGAATCCCTTGCCCTGCAAGTCCTCCAACTATACTCGTAGCTCTCGAAGCTCTGAACGAGCCATCCAATATGCTGGGGTGGATATCGGGGCTGTACCGAGGTACATATCAATATAAAAGTCTACCTCTATGCGAGGAGGTAGTCCTAAAACGTCTTCGGGAAAAACGTCCGCATACTGATCCACCATTACAGGAAAACTAGGACTCTGCACGTCAACTGTACCTAGGATGAGGCTAGCCAACTGAAGAGTGATGGATTTTCCTCTCCTCTACGGAAGTCCATCCTATGCTACGAAGGCTCCCTTCTTGCAGGTGAAGGTGAACCTGCTCCCGTCGGTGCGTACACATCGCACCATGAACCTAATACAATCAATCTGTGCGTGGACTGTAGATAACCAATCCATTCCCATGATAATGTCGTAAGGCCTCAACGTTGCTACAAGAAGATCCCAACCGAAGATCTTTCCTCCTACAGTAATCTCACACTGCCGGCACCAGTGCGTAATCATCGAGTTTGCTCCAGTAGGAGTCTCTAGCCGTAAGGATCGAGCCAACAGCTCTGTCGGAATATCCGAGCTCCGAACAAGGGCGGCAGCTAAGAAAGAATTACTCGCTCCTCTATCTATAAGAATTACAGCAGGGGTGTAATAGACACAGATAGTACCTCGAATCATCTCGGGTGCGCTGTGGTCGTAGGCCTCCACTTCTGGAGTTGTGCCTATCTCTGCCCGCCAGCTCCCTGTGGTCGGGGTGGACCTCTTAGTGGTGGTGGCGGTAAATCCTCAAAGCATCACCCACCACCTGCTGCTCGGCCAACTCCTCCGCCTTGTCCGCCTGCTTTATGCGGGCCGCCACGGTCGACCCTCTGCCTCTACATGGGTGGCCCCTCAACCGTCTGCTGCTCCTCGGCATGGAGGGTCGGGCAGTCACGAGCCATGTGGCCCTGTCCGCCGCATGTGTAGCACTACCTACCTCTTGATAGACTGGCTCTGCGCTATGTGCCCCGCATTGTTGAGCCAGTATCCTGAGGTTGTCTGCCTCAGGGTCTAGTCTGCCTGGATCCATGAGTCATCCATCGACTGCCTACTGTAGAAGACTCCGCTACGTGCCGCCCCACGGTAGGTCACGCTGCTGAAGAAGGCTCAGCAAGAAATCTCTTGATCAAAAGGGCTTGCTCCAGTACTCCTGCATGAGTCGGAATGATGAGGGAGATGAGCGATGCCCTGATCTCATACCTCAATCCCTGCTGAAAGTTCTGTGCCCGGAAGAATGGGTATCGTACCATGTCTGTCGAGTAGCGCGATAGATCGGTAAATCTCTCCATGTACTGGGCGACCGTCAAGCTGTCATGCAGCAACTGAAGAAGCTCTTGTATGCACAGCGCACGGAGGGTGGCTGGGACGAACTCTGAGAGGAAGAGGCTCTAAAAGTCCATCCAGAGGATAGATGCCTCATCATGAACCTGGAGCGTCAAGCTCCACTATCTTCCTGCTGCCGCGTGCAGGAGGCTCGCTGCGAGGATCACTATGAGGTATGCTGGTGTCCTCACTAACCTGAAAACCCATAAAACTGCCTTCAGCCAGTCCTCGGTGGCCTGAGGATCCGTCTCCCCATAGAACCTGGGCGGTCGCTGGCCTTGGAAATCGTGCAGTGCACTAAGGCGACGTGCATCGTCAATGGCTAGGTCTGGAAGCAGCGGTGGCTCGGCGGGTAAAGGTACCGCCAGTGCCTCAGCTGTCAAAGGGCCCTGTACCGAGGCCTCATCGCTCAGTGGGCTGTCATCATGCAAAACTCTCAGAACCCTAGCTGGATTTCATCGTGGGGCCATCCTGAAAAGGAAACAGGTGTGGCACGGTTAGAACAGTATACCTGGTGATCTGACACAAAGTAATCACAACGAAAGCTTAAAACACACATGCAATCAAATTTTTCACGCATTAAGTCGGAAATCGGAAGTCAGGGTCCTGGTGTACGGATACGTTGGCCGCCGCACCAACACTGGTCTCCCTAGTCAGATAACCACACCCAATACGCTTACCACTATTACTTCACTTAGAAAAAGATCAGAGTCTAATGTTCTGCGGTAGAACCGAACTCATCTGATACCAATTTGCCACGACCCATCCTCAGAGCCCGTGTCATGACTACCCCAAGCTCGTCTTCCATAGGCCAGGGGTTGGTGACTAGCACAAAGGAATAATTCCCAGTAAAAGGGAAGGAATTTCCTTTGTAATGTAAACAAACACCACATAGCAAGAAAGTAGTAAAAGTAAACACTAATTAAAAACTGGGTACAACAATAAGTGCAGAAAAGTAAGTGGGCCAGTATACAAACCCAAACTGAAAGTAAAGTACAACTGGAAGGGAAAACAGAAACTGAAAAGTAAAGCCGCAGTGTTGAGCCGTCCACTAGAAGTCCCACCCGAATGGTGAGTACAAATAGCCTCCACAGCTCCTCGGGTCCAGCCGTCCGCTCCGAGTATGTCCGCCCAGTGGTCCACCTCTATGTACCGTCCTGCTCCGCAAGCCTCAGCCACGATAAGTGTTGTCCGTCGTCTGCAACAAACACAAGGTTGTGAGGGCATAGCCCATGTGGGGTTTAGTATAAGCTACTCAATAGAGACCTCGATACCCCTAAAGGTATCCCAGAATCGACAAAGGATAAACCCCAAAGGAAAGATACAATCACGAAGTATCATTCGACACTGCTTAGGTATATGCCCATACATATACCTGAGTCATCAATTCCAGTACGTTCCAACTTCCAAGCCCAAGTAAAACCCAGTCCACATAGGAAAGCAAAAATTAAATCCACACAGGATAGCACAAAACAATCCACATAGGAAAGAAAAACGGGATTCAGCTCACACAGTTATACTTCTTCGTATGACGATAGAGATGATCAGATATAGCCACAGATTCATCTAAGCCATCGGACCCACAAAGGATCGATATGTACTAACCCCCGCAATGACCCACAATGGATCTGACCAACAAAGGATCGATAGGTAACTAACCCCCGGAATGACCCACAAAGGCTCTGAACCACAAAGGAGCGATAGGTAACAAACCCCCGCAATGACCCACAAAGGATCTGACCCACAAATGATCGATAGGTTACTAACCCCTGCAATGACCCACGAAGGATCTGACCCACAATGGATCGATAGGTAACTAACCCCCGCAATGACCCACAAAAGATCTGACCCACAAAGGATGGATCGGTAACTAACCCACGCAATGACCCACAAAGGATCTGACCCATAAAGGATCGATAAGTAACTAACCCCCGCAAAGAACCACACATGGTCATACCCACATAGGATCTGTAGGCGGTGGCCCACACAGGACCGCTAAGCACTGACCCACACAGGATCAGACCCACATAGTATCTATAGCAGTGATCCACGGAGGATTGCTGAGTGCTGTAGTCATCACCGTCGAATCCACTGAGGATCTCTGTACAGTCGTCGTCGTAGTCGCAGCCAGCTCTAGGGTTCCTGCACACGGCAAGCTCGTTCGGGAGGGTCTGCTCCACGAGCCGAGGGGCTGATACATCAATTGACACATAGTCCAGAGTTGATGTATCCAAAAGTTCTGTATCTCCAACATGAACTCAATGACCCAGACGGCGCGTCAATCGGACGCCCGGTCTGAGAGTTATTGGCTTTTTTGTCCCAAGGGCCCAGTTGCTTTTTTAAGTCAAAAACCAACCTGACCGTACTCCACCTACATCCAAACCTCGAGTGGAGTAATCCAAAAGATACATCTCACTAAGAGGAATCCATCAAAGTCGACGGCACATCAATCAGACGTCCGAAGCTTAAGTTATGAGTGTTTCCTCTCCGAGGGCCCGGTTGGTTTCGTGTACGAACCAACCCAGCCGAACTCAAAGTTCTCTGAAACCTTGAGTGTGATATATCAAAACAACCATATCAATCCATGGATTGCATCGCAACTGACGGTGCATCGATCGGAGGCTCGTAGCTCATGTTTTGGGCAACAGACCGAAGAAGTTCGGTAACAGGGGGTTCGGGCCCGGTCCGACCCGGCCCGATACCACCAGGGTTGGCCCGAACCGGTTCCTGGTCCGGCCTGCTTGGGTTCGGCCCGGCCCGGCCTGGGCGCGGCCCAGCCTGGCGGTCCGGTTCGGCGGACCGGCCAGGGCAGCCGCCTGGCGCACGGCGCGCTGGCGCGCCACCAGGGGTTCGGCCGAACCGTTTCGGGGCGGGGGTGTTGCCCCCACGTGAAGTAAACCACACCCCCTTTAATGGGGCTGCTCAGCTGGCCGGCCGAGGGTTACGACCCCCGGCGCTCTCCTTGAGCCGGTCGGCCCGTACCGGCCAGCCCGCTGCTCTGCCACGGGACCGGCAAGGTCTGGTCCCCTTGCTCCGACACCGGTGGCCCGGTGTCAGCCGCTGGTTCCCCTGCATCGCCGCAGCCCAGAACCGGCCGCGGCCTTCGTCTTTCTGGCGTGGCAAGACGATGCCACACCCCTCCACCACGTCCTTGCTCCATCCACGGTGCTTCTGAGGTCCTCCGGCGCGGCGCGATGGTGCCACGTCCCTTGTTCATCTTCTACGGTGCGGCACGACGGCGCTGCGGATTTGTTGCGTCCCACGGCGCGGTGCAGCGGCACCGCGTTTCTCTGCTCTCCCTTTTACAATTTCCGCGCGGTGCTTTGGCACCGCGTTGCCTTGTTCGCCGCATCAAAAATTCACAACCAAAAAGGGAGGAGTGTTGGTCGTGTTCGTGCGGTCCGACCTCCTCCCGTTAATGCGATAACAGGAGGTTCAAATGAAAGGGGAAAACGACGGAAGAAAATCAAAAAATAGAAACGCATAAAACCACTACCTCAACGCTGTCGTCGAACGAGCATTTTTCATGGAATTAACCATCGCGGAAGAAGAGAATCGACGTTGGCGTTAGGTGATCTCTGAGGAAGGCGTCACTCGCCGTCGTCCGCCGTCAGAGATTGGCGTTCTTCGTTGGCGGTGGTGCCTTATTCGCATTCTTCATCGGCGGTGGCGCGTTCTTCGCGTTCTTCGTCGAAGAATGAAGAATCTTCTCTTTTCCTCCCAAAGGTTTATCACAACACAACCCCAACCATAATAAAATAAGTCCAACACTTATTTTATATTCAACCTAATATTTTGAAATTCAAAAGATAAGAAACGAAAAATTAATTAGAAAAATTAATTGTATCAATTTAACTGCCCAATTTAATGGGGTATTTCTTAAACAGAAAAACACACAGTTGACTTTCATTAAATATTGGGTTTGCGGGTGCATTACTTAGGAGGGAAGAAACGGTGGGGCACGTACATGCCCCACCTAAAAAATATCCTCCCAAGTGGGTACGATATTTCGGGTTCCACATTATCTGCTTAACATGGATTAAGTAGATTTAAGTGGTTTTAAGTGAAATAAAATAAAGTTTCGCACCACTTTTATTTTATTTCATAACTTAACCCCAAAAATAAAAAATCACACCTGAGAAAACGCAACTCTGGAAAAGGCATTTTTAAGAAAATACCAGCGATGTGATTCCATCGGTGCCCTCAGAATTCCATTCCGAGCACCGGTTCAAAAGTTACAAAACCCCGCTCGTTCGTTCACTGAACGTACCCGAGGTAAACTTCAGAAAATGATTCCGGGCACACCGGGCCTCGGAATCAGGCGCCGTCAGAAACTGCGTTCTTTTAAAATTCCCCAGAAAATTAAGAAAAAAATTTCCTTGAATTTTACGGGTCTTTACTGTAACACCACGAGCTTCCACGATACGCTTCTCATTCAATAATGCAATAGCTTGCATTGTACGCAACTTCGAGTTCTAAAACACCGAGACTAATCAAAGTAGCCATTATGAATAGTAATAACCACTTTTTAAAATTATAGAAATTTTATATTTCAAAATGGACTTCATTTTTGTATTCGTAATATCGAAATTATCCTAAGTTGAATTTTTTGTAACTTTCTGAGAACTTCCAATTTTTTATGAATAGTGAAAAATACATAAAACAACTTTTTTAATCAAAATAATTTATTGTGATAAATTATACTATTTAGTGGTTTAAAGTATAATTAGAATATATTTTTACCATTTTATCCAATGGTGGTAATTAGAATTAATTTAACATTGAAATTGGACATAAACAATTGCCAATCTTTTGATATAAATTGTTTCTTAAAAACACGCTATTTGTTGTGACGGCGGGAATTGATTATAAAATTAATTAATTCAACTTATATGTTTTTAATTTTTTAAAATAGACATAATTTTTGAATTTGGAATATCAATTATAGCTTAGGGTGAAATTTTGGCCTTGTTCTGAAAAACTTCAATTTTTGATGAATAGTGAAACCACTAAGTGGTCGTTAAATAACTGATTTTTCGTTTAAATGAAATATTACCACTTCTGTGATTTGATTTTCAAAAATCCGACATATATGGTTGTCATTAAGAAGTAAAATGTGGTTCAATGAGATTAAAATAATTTTTGGTAAATAGTAACTTTTAAGTTCTTAATCGCGATTAGAGGTAATTAGTGTAGTTTAAGGTAAAAACAATGTTTTAATAATATGATATGAGCTTGACACTTGTAATAATCCTATTAGATGAGTCATGGCCGACCCAGACAACCCATGGGTCAACTTGGGGACCCCATGGAGCCACTTTAGTTGGAAAATGACATTAATATATATTTATGTAATGTTAAAATTAAATTGACACAAACATGAGTTGTTTTACTAAAACTGTTTTTAAGTCGGGGTTACACAAGTCCAAATTTTGACTATAAATATTCATTAGAAATATAAAAAGATTTCCTACATCATAGTAGTTTTTTTATAATTTTTAGACATTAAATAAATTAAATTATTTATGACATCATTATGATGCAGCGATGACCTCATTATTTAACGATTTTAATAAAATGAAATGATAATGTAAAATCGAAGTCCTACACTTGTCCAAAGACTATTTTATGGGTAGATTTAGAACCCTTATCACCTTAGCCACGAATTATATAAGTGTGGGACCTTTAGAATCCGAATATCATTGTAAAATAATGTAACATTTCAATCTTTCCAAAAGAGCCCCTCCTCTCCACTTATAAAAGGCCCCCACCTCTCCCACCTCATTCACACCTTCAAGCCATTTGAATCGGCTAAACTCTGCCCAAATACTCTCCCAACTTCCCCCTCTTCCTCCTAGAAGCCCCACTTTGGGCAGAACTCTTCCCAAGGAATCCTTTGGCTCAAATCAAAAAGAGTTACCCGATTTTGAGGTAATGTCTTCTCTAATGTTGTTTTGTTTTATTTTTCTTCTCCAACCCCCTAAACTCTTTTTATTCATTTCTTTTGTAACAACACCAGTATCCTAAATATACTAGGATGTTGTTATAAGAAGGATTCAAGCTACACTTACACACACCTACATCTAATATTTAAAGAACATACGGTTTCTGTGGATGGCGAATTTCTGCCTCACGAAACGATGATTGTTCAACACTCATATAACACCTTCAAAGGTGGCCATTAAGATGTCACTATATTTATATATGATATAAAATATGTTTATGTTTTACTTATGCTTCTGTATTTCTCATTTATGGCATACTTTATGATTTCCATTATGGGTAAAACACGATAATTTCATTTTCGGAAGTGCGGACTACCGCCCCCTCAAAGTGATTTGAATCGTTAATGCCATATGTGGGATGTATAAAGGATGGATTAAATGTTATTATACACTATATTATACTGTAATTATATTATAAATTTATATCATCATGATTCCGTTCCATTAAATACGAAATAGAAATGAAAGTAGCGTTCATGCGTACGTACGGCTTACCGTCTCCATGAACGGTGCATTTCATTTCTTACCTCTAAATGTTACGTAATGTTATAAATGAATGTATATACTGGATATATATGATATATATGACATCTAAATGATGAATATAATTCTGGAGATAATGGATATTCTACCACAGAAAAAACTTGTAATTATAAGAAGTTTATTGTTGACTCAAGTACCAAAGATCGACAAAACGACCGTTATTGACTTAAATAATTACATAACGTTGATATCATCGTAATAAGTGATATAAAAAGGATAATTAAATTGAAAATGGTTCTTAATAAGGTATGTATTAACTCTATTTTATTATTCCGGAGGTTAAAGAACGGTTGAGTCAAGTCAGACACGAGGTAAGGGAACTTCTTAACCCAACTTCAATTCTTTGGGTTAATCTCCTACTTTCAAATTAAGTCATGATATTATTATGTCCTATCTTGTATTTGAACTTTCTTTATGTGTATCTATAGTGAATACACATAATAGATATATTTTATTTGTAAGGTAATTTCTTAACCGAATTTACAATCTTTCGGTTAATCTCCTACTTTCAAATTATGTCATGATATTATTATTTCATATCTTGTATTTGTACTTCCTTTATGTGTACTTATAGTAAATACACATAATAGATCTATTTTATTTTAAAAATGATCTTTTTAAGGACTTCGTCTCAATCTCCTTTCATTGAGGCATACTTGGTTTTATACACAAATTTATTTTATACGGTGTATAAACCCCTTTGACTTTTACGTTTATTCAAATGGTTTTCTTTTATAATTATGTGATTTTTAAATGATTTCAAAAAATAGATATTTCTCTCAAATATATGAAAATCCAGTGTAAATGTATACGTGTTTAACGCAAGCTTAAAAATGATTTTCGAAAACCTGACTCTCGAGTGTAGTAGACAGGAAGGGATTTGGCGTGGACCCATCATGGCCTGTAATTAGTCGAGCAGTCTTAGAATTAGTTATTTTGTTTTCAGAAGCTTGCATAATGTTTTTAGAAAAACACTGGAGTATATTTGATCAATTTTAAATGTAAGTATCTTCAAAAAAAATTCATCGGTAGGTCTCATGAGACAACTAGACATGGAATTGGCCGAGGCCCTTTCCCAATTTGATTTATGATTTTGGCCGAGGCCTTAATCATTTTAGACGTCTTGGACGAGGCCTTGACAAAATGTTTCAGAATGTCTGGCATTATACGTTCCCTCATTATGAAAGTGGTTATTGATATTGCATGTGATTATTCGACTAGTAGAATATCCATGTGAGGAAGTGAATGGCATTATCTCATTTTACTTTTGCATTATTATGTTAATGTTCAAGTTTAAAAGGCTTTTGTTTTAGTTATACATTGCCTTAAATATTTATGTTTATTTATGAAAGCTTTCGCATTATTGTTATCCATACTGAGCATCTGAGATCACCCCTTTCAATGTTTTAATATTTTCCAGGATGTGAAGAAGTATTTTATGAATGACCTGCAGGGATAGTCAGAAAAGGATTTGAGTGTGGACTATGAAGACTTTGTTATTAGTTTTTCACTTTATGATGTAATGTATGACTTATGAATGTATCTAGTGTTTCCAAGGTTACTAAACTAATCGGTCTTTCGAGACTTGATATTTTGTGATCATGCCAATGTTACAAAGTAACGCACCGACTCTGGGTAGCTAGGGTCGGGGCGTTACAGTTGGTATCAGAGGCAGTTTAGTACTAACCTTGGAAGCTAGATTTAGATAAACTCTGATTTGAGAACATAGCCCGAAGATAGACTTTGAGGTTTAGTATAGAAGAACTTCCTAGAATTTTGTTATATTAGAGATTTTTTGAGTTTTCCGAGCAATAAATCCCTGTCTGGATACGAGAAAGTAGAGGCGGCTCTGGCACAGATGTACCTAGGGGTAAAACCCGAAAACACCGCTTTGAGCTAGACTCTAACGGGAACTGGTGCACGACAACGGGCCTTGCTGCACTCTTGGTTACGACACTCCCAGTGGATATGCTTTGGATAATTCTCATTTTCTTTATAAACCACTATGAAGGGTTATGGGTATATACATCCTCAAAGAAAACATTTTTATGGATTATATCCATAAATTGTTAAATTTATGTTAAGTATTTTAAAAGTATGGAATTATGTATTTTGATTCATAAACTAATCTAGTTTATGCCATTGTTTAGAAATGGCGCCTAGTGGAAGGAATGGAAACCGTATCAATGCACGCACTCAGTGTTGGGATTGCCCTCCTGCTCAAGATAATTATGGTGGAGCTAGTGATACAACTGGTGCTGATCAGCTTCTCACCGTACTGGGACAACTCACGCAGGTTATGAATAATAACCTTACTCGTATGGGGCACCCTGATCCGCAACGTGGAGGATCAATGTTAGACCGCTTCATGAGGCAACAGCCACCAACCTTAAATGGGTGTACAAATCCTATAGTAGCTGAGCAATGGATAAATTCCTTAGAGATAATATTCCATGCCTTGGGGAGTTGTGAAAGGGAGAAGGTTGTCATGGCAGTTTACCGCCTCACTAGAGATGTCGATCAGTGGTGGTCGCTAATTCAAAACACAAAGGAAGATGATGACGTATCGAATATGGAATGGAGGGAGTTCAAAGAGCTTTTCTTAGAAAAATACTTTCCACGTGACCATCGAGTAGATATGGAAAGGAAATTTCCGAGTCTGAGGCAGAAGGAGGATGAGAATGTCGCAAAGTATGAGGCTATCTTTACAAGGTTAGCGAGGCATGCTGCCGATTATATACGTAACCCAAGGAGTAAGACTGATCATTTCTTTGATGGGTTAAAACCATTTCTCTGTCGAGCTTTAGTATCACAATCCTTGTCATCATACGAAGATATTGTCTCGTGTGCTGTCAAGACAAAAAAGGAATTCTCTAAGTCTTATGACAACAAAGTAAAGCAAGCGAAGAAGAGAACGGTGGAACAAGAGACAGATAAAGGGAAAAAGGGAAAGAAGTATTTTCCATTATGTGATAATTGTGGGAAGAATCACCCTGGTACTTGCCTAAAAGGAATGGGAGTTTGTTATAAATGTGGAGAGAAGGGTCACCAGGCTCGTGATTTCAAGTGAAAGAAAGAGGCTATCAATGTTGAATGCTACAATTGTAGAGAAATGGGTCATTATGAAAATGAATGTCCTAAGCGTCAGGAAAACTTACCTTAGAAAAGGCCAAGGGATCAAGGACAATCTTATGTTGTTACTACATTTGAAGTAGAATAACTAATGTATTTGTGCTTTTGGACTCATGGATTATATTCTGGTTATTAGAATAATGTGATATATATATAAGGATTGTACTGCAGTACTTGTTGATTTCAGTAAGGTTTTAATTTGACGAAGGTAATTATATTTTTAGTATGTGACAATAAGAGAAACTTTACTTTGTTTGGGGAATCTGATAAATTGATTTTGGAATTAAGAGACCTTTTAGAGAAGTCTGTACAGAGGTATTTTGGATAACTATTAAGGTTGGAATGGATTAAGTTGAACCATGGATAATATTGTTTAAGGTTAAAGCATTTCTGAAGATTATTTTTGGAATATTATAATACTATAGTTTTAGGAAAAGGACAACCTGCAGGGTGGGGAAAAACCCGTCGCGTCAGACAAAGCTGCAGGAATCGAACCCACAACCATAGTGAGGCAAGCCTTTATTTCCTACCACTAGCCTATAGGAAGTCCCTGGTTATTATGAAATAATTTTACTAATCTAAATGGTATGTGTTAACATTTGGAACCTTATACAATTAGGATAAGTATAATATTTTTGAGTTCTATTATCTTTTTTAGTGAAAGATGAGTTAAAGGTTGAAACTCTAATTGTCAAGCATAAATATATATATACCTATCTCTTATTCAATGAATAAATTAATTCTTAAACTTTAGTAAAGGTATATTAAAAAAAAATTTGTTATCCTAATACCTTATGTCTTGTTGAACTGATGATATTTTAAATCAACATAGATTGAAGGCTTTGAGGCCCTCAATTTGACAGTTGATTTTGATTGATGACCTCAATCACTCCCTACAAATATTTACGTTTTTCCTCCAATTATATGTCTCTAATTGCCACCAATGTTCTCCTAATCGAGATCATAATTGGGTGGTGACTTTTTCATTTCCCTTTCCCACTTATTAAGGCTAAATTTTATTAATCTTATTTCCGATGTGGGTTTTCCTCAAAGGTATTTTCTCTTTTCAACCTTTTACATTCAATTAAAAATTTCAAATTGCGAGGATGCAATTTATTGAAGGAGGGGAGAATGTAACACCCCGAGCTTCCACGATACGCTTCTCATTCAATAATGCAATAGCTTGCATTGTACGCAACTTCGAGTTCTAAAACACCGCGACTAATCAATGTAGCTATTATGAATAGTAATAACCACTTTTTAAAATTATAGAAATTTTATATTTCAAAATGGACTTCATTTTTGTATTCGTAATATCGAAATTATCCTAAGTTGAATTTTTTGTAACTTTCTGAGAACTTCTAATTTTTTATGAATAGTGAAAAATACTTAAAACAAATTTTTTAATCAAAATAATTTATTGTGATAAATTATACTATTTAGTGTTTTTAAAGTATAATTAGAATATATTTTTACCATTTTATCCAATGGAGGTCATTATAATTAATTTAACATTAAAATTGGACATAAACAATTGTCAATCTTTTGATATAAATTGTTTTTTTAAAAACACGCTATTTGTTGTGACAGCGGGAATTGATTATAAAATTAATTAATCCAACTTATATGTTTGGAATTTTGTAAAATAGACATAATTTTTGAATTTGTAATATCAATTATAGCTTAGGGTGAAATTTTGGCCTTGTTCTGAAAAACATCAATTTTTTAAGAATAGTGAAACCACTAAGTGGTAGTTAAATAACTGATTTTTCGTTTAAATGAAATATTACCAATTCTGTGATTTGATTTTCAAAAATCCGACATACATGGTTGTCATTAAGAAGTAAAATTTGGTTCAATGAGATTAAAATAATTTTTGGTGAATAGTAACTTTTAAGTTCTTAATCGCGATTAGAGGTAATTAGTGTAGTTTAAGGTAAAAACAATGTTTTAATAATATTACATGAGCTTGACACTTGTCCTACTCCTATTGGATGAGTCATGGCCGACCAAGACAACCCATGGGTCAACTTGGGGACCCCATGGAGCCACTTTAGTTGGAAAATGACATTAATATATATTTATTTATTGTTAAAATTAAATTGACACAAACATGAGTTGTTTTACTATAACAGTTTTTAAGTGGGGTTAAACATGTCCACATTTTGACTATAAATATTCATTAGAAAGGTAAAAATATTTCCTACATCATAGTATTTTTTTATAATATTTAGACATTAAATAAAATAAATTATTTATGACATCATTATGATGCAGCGATGACCTCATTATTTAACGATTTTAATAAAATGAAAAGATAATGTAAACTCCAAGGCTTACACTTTTCCAAAGACTATTGGATGGGTAGCTTTCGAACCCTTATCACCTTATACAAGAATTATATAAGTGTTGGACCTTTAGAATCCGAAAAGCATTGTAAAATAATGTAACTTTTCAATCTTTCCAAAGAGCCCCTCCTCTCCACTTATAAAAGGCCCCCACCTCTCCCACCTCATTCACACCTTCAAGCCATTTGGCTCGGCCAACCTCTGCCCAAATACTCTCCCAACTTCCCCCTATTACTCCTAGAAGCCTCACTTTGGGAAGAACTCTTCCCAAGGAAGCCTTTGGCTCAAATCAAAAAGAGTTACCCGATTTTGAGCTAATGTCTTCTCTAATGTTGTTTTGTTTTATTTTTCTTCTCCAACCCCCTAAATTCTTTTTATTAATTTCTTTTGTAACAAAAACAGTATCCTCAATACACTAGGATGTTGTTATAAGAAGTATTCGAGCTAAAATTACACACACCTACATCTAATGGTTAAATAACATACGGTTTCTGTGGATGGAGAATTTCTGCCTCACGAAACGATGATTGTTCAACACTCATATAACACTTTAAAAGGTGGCCATTAAGATTTCACTATATTTATATATGATATAAAATATGTTTATGTTTTACTTATGCTTCTTTATTTTTCATTTATGGAATACTTTATGATTTCCATTATGGGTAAAACGCGATAATTTCATTTTAGGAAGTGCGGACTACAGCCCCCTCAAAGTGATTTGAATCGTTAATGCCATATGTGGGATGTATAAAGGATGGATTAAATGGTATTATACACTATATTATATTGTAATTATATTATAAATTTATATCATCATGATTCCGTTCCATTAAATACGAAATAGAAATGAAAGTAGCGTTCATGCGTACGTACGGCTTACCGTCTCCATGAACGGTGCATTTCATTTCTTACCTCTAAATGTTACGTAATGTTATAAATGAATGTATATACTGGATATATATGATATATATGACATCTAAATCATGAATATAATTCTGGAGATAATGGATATTCTACCACATAAACAACTTGTAATTATAAGAAGTTTATTGTTGACTCAAGTACCAAAGATCGATAAAACGACCGTTATTAACATAAATAATTACATAATGTTCATATCATTGTAATAAGTGATATAAAATGGATAATGAAATTGAAAATGGTTCTTAATAAGGTATTTATTAACTCTAGTTTATTATTCAGGAGTTTAAAGAACGGTTGAGTCAAGTTAGACACGAGGTAAGGGAACTTCTTAACCCAACTTCAATTCTTTGGGTTAATCTCCTACTTTCAAATTACGTCATGATATTATTATGTCCTATCTTGTATTTGTACTTTCTTTATGTGTATCTATAGTGAATACACATAATAGATCTATTTTATTTGTAAGTTAATTTCTTAACCCAATTTCCAATCTTTGGGTTAATCTCTTACTTTCAAATTATGTCATGATATTATTATTTCATATCTTGTATTTGTACTTTCTTTATGTGTACTTATAGTAAATACACATAATAGATCTATTTTATTTTAAAAATGATCTTTTTAAGGACTTCGTCTCAATCTCCTTTAATTGAGGCATATTTGGTTTTATACATAAGTTTATTTTATACGGTGTATAAACCCCTTTGACTTTTACGTTTATTCAAATGGTTTTATTTTATAATTATGTGATTTTAAAATGATTTTAAAAAATAGATATTTCTCTCAAATATATGAAAATCCAGTTTAAATGTATACGTTTTTAACGCAAGCTTAAAAATGTTTTACGAAAACCTGACCCTCGAGTGTAGTAGACAGGAAGGGATTGGGCGTGGACCCATCATGGCCTGTAATTAGTCGAGCAGTCTTAGAATTAGTTATTTTGTTTTCAGAAGCTTGCATAATGTTTTCAGAAAAACACTGGAGTATATTTGATCAATTTTAAAAATAAGTATCTTCTAAAAAAAATTCATCGGTAGGTCTCATGAGACAACTAGACATGGAATTGGCCGAGGCCCTTTCCCAATTTGATTTATGTTTTTGGCCAAGGCCTTAATCATTTTAGACGTCTTGGCCGAGGCCTTGACAAAATGTTTCAGAATGTCTGGCATTATACATTCCCTCATTATGAAAGTGGTTATTGATATTGAATGTGATTATACGACCAGTAGAATATCTATGTAAGGAAGTGAATGGCATTATCTCATTTTACTTTTGCCATATTATGTAGATGTTCAAGTTTAAAAGGCTTTTGTTTTAGTTATACATTGCCTGAAATTTTTATGTTTATTTATGAAAGCTTACGCATTATTGTTATCCTTACTGAGCATCTGAGCTCACCCCTTTCAATGTTTTAATAGTTTCCAGGATGTGAAGATGTATTTTATGAATGACCTGCAGGGATAGTCAGAAGAAGATATGAGTGTGGACTATGAAGACTTTGTTATTAGTTTTTCACTTTATGATGTAATGTAAGACTTATGAATGTATCTAGTGTTTCCAAGGCTACTAAACTAATAGGTCTTTCGAGACTTAATCTTTTGTGATCATGCCAATGTTATGAAGTAATGCACCTACTCTGGGTAGCTGGGGTCGGGGCGTTACATTTACACTACGTGCTAGTGAGCAGCTGGTCGCGCCTAGTGTGCGAGGCCAAGAGGAGGGATTCAGTAGGAGGGGGTTCTCCAGGAGGAGAAGGGAAGCAGCGAAAGAGAAGGGCAGGGGGCACTGTACTGTGCAGATGGCTTTGAGAGAAGTAGGGTGTAGTGGGAGAGGGAGAGCAGATGCAGGAAATGCTGCTAGGGGTTGGCCGAGATCTACTATGATAAAGGTGGTTGTCAGGAAGCCTCACATGAGGGTGGAAACGCTGGCTGGTGGCCTAACCTCGACAGGTGATAGGGGTTGCGCGACAGCCTGGATCTGGCATCTCAGCTATGATTGTCCTGGATATCGGCGGCGACGGTGGTTAGACCTCACGATGGAGGGCTATGTCATTGCGGGATGTCAACAAAGGTAGTGAGGTCCTGCTGTAGTGAAGTGGTCTCCCGATCCCAGAAAAGCCGAGGAGGCCGCGATGGTCCAAAGTAGGTG
Source organism: Viscum album (assembly GCA_963277665.1). Taxonomy (NCBI): domain Eukaryota; kingdom Viridiplantae; phylum Streptophyta; class Magnoliopsida; order Santalales; family Viscaceae; genus Viscum; species Viscum album. Next base: position 1,183,724,402 of record OY728146.1, read on the forward strand.
GGAAGCAATGGGATACATGCTCATGAGGGAGGGAGGCCAGAGCGATCGGGATGGGGAAGGAGAAGCAAGCGGCTGGCATTATGCGGGGTGAGCAGGGAAGGAGCGGGTGACCGATTCATGTGTGTGTAGCGCTGATGTCTGGATGAGGGATCGACTGCTGGACGAGGGGGGATCTGGGAGAAGCGGGCTACTGGGCCTGCACAGCAAGGGGCGATGGACAGAGTATGGGAGGCAGCTTGCTTGGGTGGTGCAGGGTGCGCAGACTGCCAGAGCGGGTGTGGGGGATCGGGTACTGCCGAGGGGAAGGAGTGGGGAGCACGAAAGGGTGGTGCGGAACTGGGTTCTACAACGGGAGAACGTTGGATGGGGTAGGTCATGAGAGAGAGACCACCAGAGGGTGTTTCATGTGAGGGAGTGTCACGTGAGCCGCTTCAAGGTGGAGACGAGGTGCGCTGCAGAGCAGGGGTGGTGCGCCGTAATGGGGCAATGTAGTAGGTCGAAGGCATAGGCAGGCGGCTAAGGTGCGGCTCATCATGGAGGGATCACCGTAGCGGGGCACTACCACATGTCGAAGTCATAGGTGGAGCAGGTGGTAGGGTGCAGCGGCTACTACCGGAAGAACAAGAAAAAAGAAAATAAGGTGGCAGTCGTGGGGAAGAACAACAAATAAGATAGAAAAAAATAAAAGGAAAAGAAAAAATAAAAGAAAAAGAAGAGGAAATAAAATAAAATAATAAAATCTAATAATATAATATAGATAATAATAATAATAATAATAATAATAATAATAATAATAACAACAACATTAATAATAACTAAAAAAATACGGATAGGTCGGGGCGTGACAGGATCAGCTGGCACAGATATATATCAGGGAATTTGTAAGGATGCATGGAGTGCCACTATCTATTGTATCCAATAGAGATCCAAGATTCACCTCTATGTTTTGGAAGAGTCTTCAACATGTTATGGATACTGAACTAAACTTCAGTATGGCCTATCATCCTCAAACTGATGTCCAATCTGAGTGAACAATTCGGACACTAGAAGATATGTTAAGATCATGTTCAATGAAATTTAATCGAGTTTGGGATCAACATCATCCTCTAGTTGAATTCTCTTGCAATACCAGTTTCCACTAGAGCATCTGAAAGGCACCTTATGAAGCCCTGTATGGGAAGAGGTGTAGAACACTAGCATGTTGGGATTAAGTTGGTGGGTGTATGCTGGAAGGACCTGAAATGGTCGAAGAAATGGTTGAGAAGGTGAAAACCATTCAGTAGCATATCAAGGCATCTCAGAGTCGACAGAAGAGTTATGCAGATAACTGTCAATGATAACTTAAGTTTAAAGTTGGAGACATGGTATTTCTATGCATATCTCTATGGAATAAGGTCATGAGGATTGGAAAAAAAGGAAAGTTAAGTCATAGGTACATTGGCCCCTTCGAGATTCTTGATTGTGTTGGGGTTGTAGCCTATCAACTACCTCCTCAATATACCATGGTCGAAGTAGATGATGTCTTTCATGTATCCCTCTTAAAAAAGTACATACCAGACCCTTCACATGTACTCTCTTCGGAGGTAGTACAGCTAGAGGATGATCTTTTTTACGAGGAGCAACCAGTAAAGATATTAGATCGTAGAGAAAATGTTCTACGAAATAATACAATGACCCTTGTCAAGGTGTTGTAGAGAAACCACAGGTTTGAAGATGTGACATGGGAATCTAAAGAAGGTATGAAGAAAATTTACCCACATCTGTTTTAGTATTGGAAAAGGAAATTTAAAGGGAGAAATTTTTTAAGGGGGGAATATTGTAACGACCCAAACATTCATTAATTAAAATTATTCTTGATCTAATTAAATGTCTTATCATGGTTTTATAAAATGCGAACTTCATTGGTTTTATGATTATGGAATTTAAAATACCATTATGTTTTGGGACCATTTCTAATATAGTAATTGAACGGTGATCGCATGATTAGTATAAATATTTGTCTTTAACAAATCCAATTTACTCAGACAAAGGAAGTGATGGCCTCATCCAGTAGACTTGCCTTGTACAAAGCCCATTTTTCAGAGATCAGAAAAGAGGTGGTGTCATTGTGATTTTTTTTGACCAAGCTCATGTTTAGCTTGAACATGTCAAGATTGAGCGGAACTGACTACGGAAGAAGTCAATGTTAATAGAGATTACCACCCGAGCGATGTTATTCGAGCCACCCCAAAAGTATATCACCATCGCACACCTTACCCTTTGGTCATATGCGGGTGTTATAATGGGTTATGTAACAAGACCCTAGCACTATGAGTATGTACATTATTTTTTTATAAATAATTTACATTAATTTTGTTTTTGTTACATTGTAAATATTTTTAAAGCACAAATAGGTTTTCTAGTTTATATTTAGCTAAGAAATAAATTTTGATGAATTAATGGATTTTTTAACTAAAAAATACTTTAATAAGATATTATTATTAAATTAATTTTTATTAAATATAAATTATAATATAATTTTCCTAATTCAATTGTAATTTATATTAAGGCTTGAAAACTGTTTTTGTCAAAACCCATCAATTTTCGGTAAATGTCAATTTTTAGATTAAAAGTAAAACTTCACATACTTATAAAATTATTTTGATAAAATGAATAATATATTTGGAATAAGGATGTTGAAATTATCTAATGGTGAATTTTTCATAATTTTCTGAGATAGACGATTTTTTGGGTAAAAATTAAATACTGTTTAAATATATAATGTGTTTTATGACATCATAATGACCCAATAGTGGTGTAATAAAATACTATAAACATTACTTTCGGACAATATAAGTTTTATCATTAAAATAATGTGATTTTTGATTTGTTTGATTTAATTTACAAAGCATTTGTGGACCATCCAAGACTTATAAAACATTTTGTCTTTTTAAATTGTATTCCTTGAGAGTGTGACTCACCTCCACATAAGCAACCCTATTATTTTAATAAGTTAGACCATTGGCCTTATAAAATATTTTTTTACACTCCCATTTGTCAAAAAACATATTCAAGGACCATATTCTGGTTTGTGGTATTGATTAGTTTAATGTGAGGTGTCCCAAACCTAAATAATAAGGAATTCCATCTCCTTTCCTATATAAACTCACCCAAGCTCTCACATCCTCATCACTCAATGCCTTTGGAGTTACACCAACCCCTTCCCTTTTCTATCTAGAATCCACCCAAGGTTTCCAAATATCCCAAGAAGCCTCTCTCAAGCCTCTCCCAAGCCTTTATGATCTCACATCCAAGTAAAGGATTTCTTCCTTTCTCATTTTTGTCCAATTTTATTTAAGTTGTTCTGCCCTTTTGTTTTCAATTAAAAAAGTTAGGGTATGATTTCGCACCTCCAACATACATCCCTATTTATGTTTGGATTATGGGATACCCCTTTATATCTCATTAATTCCTCCCTTGTACACTCGTTACAATGACGTAATTCCGAGAGGGATTTCTCTCTTCTCTTTTACATCCAAGTAATTATTTTGTATTATGCATATAATTTCCATTACATTTGTTGGGAAATATATCTATATGACTCCCTTACTTTCCATTTCATGTAAATATTATGAGTCACCCTTTTATATCTCATCAACCATTTTTATGAATCCTTATGTCATGCCGTTATGCTGCTGAAATTGCACCACGTTTTTTCATGCCAAAATCTTTATGTAGTGAATACCATACCCATGTCTTTATCAATGGTATTCACCATTATGCACATATAAATATTGAATGGTACTTTCATATATTTATTCCACATTACTTAATCATGAAATAACTTATTTTTTTGATTGATTCCATGTTATATGATCCACGTGGAACACTTATGCATGAAATGAAATGTTTAAGAAGGGTGGGCCCTGATTGCGCTCTAATGAATTGGGTAAAGTATTGAATCATGATATGTCAAGTGAAATGGGTGTTGAATAATGATAATTCTGTAGGAGTAGGTGGCCTTGAACCAACTACATTGTACATTACTCATTAATAAAAGCCTTATCACATCTTGATTGTTCTTCTGCGTGACAATGTATGTGATAATGTCCTAAAGACAACAGTTTCATGAAAGGGTCATAGCGAATCCCTGTTATGATGAAAACCCGGAAGTTCCATAACACTGTTATTGAATAAATGTTCTTTTTCCAGATGATATTATTTTAGAGACACAAATAATACAGGTCATTAGGGTTGAGGACTCATAAAACATTGAGGTACCTTCTCATGGTGTGCACCCTAGGTAATATCAATGATGATATTATGAGAACGAGACCCACCAGTAGGAAATCCACATTTCATATTTTCATTGGATGTTCCTATCTGCGGTTGTGTGTATTGGTCCTTAGACTTTAAGATTATTATTAAAGGGCGTTACAACTCGCACACTTAGATATAGTGACAAAAACTATGACGACACATTGTTCGCAGCGAGGTAGGATACATTGGGTGAGTCACGAGTAATACTGCATTAGTAGATAATGCGAGAAAGGATTTTTCCTTTCTGTTCCATAATGGAAGTAGATATCTCAGGACCTTTGATGTCATTGATATAGACTAAATAAATCCATGGCCATGGTAAGGAATGGGCCATTTCAGTTTCGGGTAGTCAAAGAAAGAATAATCAAGCACATGGGTTGAGGCACTAGCATGAAACCCGCTTGGTTAGAGATATTGAGATAAAGGGATTATATTACACGATAAGCATTCGTAGGAGGTGACATGCCATTTCGGTGTTAACTTCTTTTACCATGGGTTCCTTGGCGTGTTTCTAGATGCTAACCTTGGACTTTAGGCAGGCTTCGCCTAATTCCACTAAGAAAGAGGACTAGAGGGTCACACACTACGTGTGTCCATGTCTCTCAGTTCAATATTAATTTAACAAGTTAAATAAATATTATTCCAGACTGTGGTTTAATAATTATTTAAGGATTCCTGATCGCATTTATTTCGACAATATTTATTCGAGAGAATATATTGTGGGTGAAATAATACATTTATTATTGAGTAATGTAGTAACATTTATTTATGAAATAAATAGCCATTACTCAAGGTCTAATAAATGAGGAGGAGAAAAATGGAAAATCGAAGTACACGCCGTGTATATTAAATATACACACTGTGTAGTTTTCCAGTCATTATTTTGAGGATATAATATTGTTTTATTAAATGATATTAATTATAATCAGCGTGGGTACATGTCAAGGAATTAATAATTAGACATGGGGGTTTAAATAAGAGTTAATGAAATAAATAAAACGTGTAACACGTTTATTTATTGTCATAAATATATTAACCACAAAATGGATTATAAATATCCTCACAACCCCAACATTGTTTTACACAAGAGAAATTTTTTGTGCACAATGGATTTGGAAATACTCTCAAGACAAATATCAATTCCCTTTCCACCAATAATACCCTCAAGTTACGAGAGTGAGATCCTCCACCGGATCAAGGCGATCAGAGGCGGACATCGCAAGCGAAGGTTCTTCTGTGCTAGCACCCGGAGATCCCTTCGGTGACATTCAGAGATACATGGATCACATGTGGATCACCGCTAGAGTAATCCTATACTTGGATTCTACGATGCAAGGAAGAATCACAAGATCGTGATCGGAGACATCGATGAAGAAAGAATTCCACATAGGTAATTCTTGTGAATTAATTAAATTAATTATAACCAACATATGATGATCCTACCTCAACGGTTATGGGAATCTAATTTTCTTTTTCGTTCTTCGTTCCATTCTGATGATCCGACATTTTATATTGTGATGGATCTCGGATTGAACGTTGTTTAAAGATAAAATTAATGTTGGGAAAACCCACCAACATGGTTCTGCTATGCGTGGAACCAACAAGTGGTATCAGAGGGTTCATATATGTGATTATAATTATATAGTTTTTCGTTGGTGATTTATAAATTTAATAATTTACTTATTTCAATTCATGTTTAATCGTTCTAGAAATCTGAATGTCGAGATCTGTTCCTCCTCCATCGTTTCTAATTCACCTCACAGAAACAATATTTTTATTTAATTTTGATTAAAATAAAATAGTGGAACTCATCCGGAGGAGCCAAACAATTCTGGCCGTACAACAGCAGAATACACGACATATATTCGGAAGTACACGCCCTGTAGTCTAGGTTCAATGCATTGACTAATTTTTTAAATCAGGCCATGTATTGAAGTCATTTATGACACCATGTGTTGACCAGAAACAAGTGACACACGGTTTCTAGATTACACGACGTGTGGTCCAACTGAACATGGTGTGTTTTCCCTTCAGGGTAGGGATGGGCCGTGTACCCTGTACATGGCTTGCCTGAATGGAAACCATGTAACACAGACACTACACTGTGTGTGTCCCACTAAACAAGTCGTGTACTCCGAAAATTTCTGAAGTACATAAACATGCCATGTCCTCGGGCGTGTACTTCGGATGGACGGTGAACAAAAGTACACGTCATTTAGTCGGAACTACATGCCATGTACTCACCCAAATTACGAAAAATTATTAAAATTTATTATTATATTTTAAAAACCCTTGAGACGTGTACTATGGTGCAGGTGTAAAGCTGAGGCACAACACATGATAGATTTTTTATATATATGTGTTTAATTTAACATCTGCGTAATGAATGGTAATTCACCGGGTTGCCTCCAAGGTACAAGTTACATACAAGGATAATTTTAAGTGAATTAATTTGTTTAAAATTATGATGGATGAGAATCTCAAGGAAGATCATAAAAGGGTTTAATATAAAAGGATTGATTAATTAAAGAAAATTAATTGATTCGAGCGTGATTTATCTTAAGTAAGAACGATTAATGAATTGAATGCTAGTTTAGTTATGCGTAAATATTGTTGCATTTATGGATAATCATGATCTAGACCGAGACCATTGTATGTGAATGGTTTCTTTTAATTTATTTATTTTAATTAAATTTTTTGGCCTACGAGCCATATCTTCATTAATATGTTGGGCATGCGCACCCAAGGATTCTATTATGTAAAAACCCATTTTTACCCCTCACCTGTGTGTGAGATAAATTCATATGTAATGGATGGAGATCCCAAGCTAGTGGAGGGGACTCAAGTCAGGATCCATGGTGAAACTAATCCAAGGAGATACAAAGGTGGATAAGAGGAAATCTATAAACGTGAACCTAAAAGGTTCAAGGTGTTTCTCCCCTAGGTCTTCGGTTAGTTTATCAACCGTTAGATAAACTAACCCATAGAAAAATATCATGATCATACAATTTATTTTATTTCTGTCAGTTGCATGGTTTATTTATTGAGGGTGTGTTGTCACGATCAAAAAATTAATGAATTAAAGGAGCATGCAAGATGTAACTTTAATAAAACCGTATTATATGTAAATATTATCTTAGACATGGTAAATCACTTAATTTTATCCCACATAATATTAACAAGCACATAATAAAAGACAATAAAATGGAAACTTACATATAAGGTTAAAATCCCTCAAAAGAAATATTAAGTCTGTATAGCCTTCCATAATCACGGTTAGAATCGAACCATAATTCAAAGTGCTTGACCAACCCTAGTTGGGGTGATTTCAATTATCGAGGAATTCTAATTCAAGGTTTTGGGTTGACTTGACTTGGTTTTCATCAAGGGTTGACAGCCACAGCATGACTTGGTGTGACCAAGCGGAAAAGGTTGAGGAAATCCAAAATAAAAGGATTTCAGGATTGTGGAGTCTACTAAGCGGATCAAGTAGTTTAGAGTTAATGCATTTGGCATTTGGAATGCCTACCTAAAACCCTTCATGTTTCCTAACCAACCCTAGTTGGGGTAATGCAAAGGGAAATATGGATCCTTACCACTAGAATATTCAGGCAACTGAATATTCCAAATTCAATGGTGAGGGCTATTGGATTTAGATAAAATTGTGGGAGACTAATTAGTATTAGTTTATGTATTTGACTCATTTTTGTAATAATGTACTAAACCTTTGCTCATATTAATTTTTAGAAACAACAAGGAAATGACTTCAAACATATCATTGCAAACCATACTCGAAAAGGAAAAACTTCTCACCGGCACCAATTTCCAAGAGTGGCAGAGGAGTTTACGCGCCATCCTTTTCCATGAAAGGATATTGTATGTGCTTGAAGAGCCTATTCCAGTGGCGCCTGTGAAAGAGGCCAGTGATGAGGAATTATATCTCTATATCAAACACATGGATGATTCCACAGATGTCCAGTGTTTCATGCTATCAGCCATGTTCAATGAGCTCTTGAAGCAACATGAAAACATGGACGCGTATAGAATGATGTCTCACCTTATGGATCTCTACCAATAGAAGGAGAGACAGGAGAGGTATGAGATATCCAATGCTTTGTTTACAACTAAGGTTGGAGATTCTTTGCCATATGGGCCTCATGTAGTCAATCTTATTGGCTACATTGAATGCCTGGACATCTTAGGGATTAAATTCCTAGATGAGTTGCGTACAGATTCCATCCTATCGTCATTGCCCAAGAACTTCTCTAGCTTCATTTTCAACTATAATATGTGCGGCAATGAGAAGAGTCTATCGGAGCATCTGACCTTGATTCTCAAGGTAGATAAGGACATGGGGTGTGAAAAGCCCTCGGTCCTTCTTGTTAACAAGAAAATGAAGGACAAGTCAAAGGGGACAAAGACTTATAAATGGTTTGAAGCCCCCGAGCACCATCCCTCCAAGAGGGGGAAGATCCAGAGGCAGGGCCAGGAATGGGAGGCAGTGTGTATTTCGTGTGGGAAGTAGGGCCACTGGAAGAGGAACTATACCCGAAACCATGGGGATGCTAAAGGTTCATTTTTTATCAAGTTAAAGCTTCCTATTTCTACACATTGGGTATTATATACAGCTTGTGGGGATCACATCTGTATTCAAAGGCAGGAACCAAGTAGGTTTAGAAAGATCGCCAAAAGAGAGGTAGATCTTTGAGCTTCCAATGGCGCAAGGGTGGCTGCATTGGCTATTGGAAACTATCACCTCTAATTGCCAACTGGCATGATTTTGGTTTTACAAAACTGTTATTTTGTTCCTAGTGTTACCAAGAACATAATTTTTTTATCTTTTTTGGATATGAATGGATTTGTTTTCAAGTTTGGAAATAAGGGTTGTCTCTTTTATAAGAACAACATGTGTAATGGTTTGGAACATTTGAATAATGGTTTGTATGTATTAAATTAAGAAAACCAAGTGTTGGAAATCGATAGTGAAACAAACTCACATGACTCATACATCACCCAGTTATCGCATCACCGCCTTGGTCATGTAAACGAGAAGCGCTTGACAAAGCTCTGTCAAGATGGCTATTTAGACTCTACTGAGCTAAAACCACTTGATAGATGTCACGCTTGTTTACAAGGTAAAATGACCAAGCCTCCTTTTCGTGGATAGGGTGAGAGGGCCACAGAGCTTCTAGGATTCGTACACACGGATGTATGTGGACCATTTCCAGTAGAATCTAGAGGTGGATATTCATACATCACTACATTTATAGATTATTTTAGTAGATATGGATTTGTCTACTTAATGAGGTATAAGTAATAATCCTTAGAGAAATTTAAGGAATTCAAGAATGAATTAGAGAATCGGGTTGGTAAGAAGATAAAAAAGCTTCGATCGGATCGAGGTGGAGAATATATAAACCAAGAGTTCATCGATCTTCTACGGGAGTCTGGGATTCTATCTTAGCTCAGTGCTCCTTATACACCATAGTGGAATGGTGTTAGTGAAAGGAGAAACCGCACCTTGTTGTACATGGTGAGGTCGATGGTGAGTCATGCGGATATTCCATTATCGTTTTGGGGATATGAAATACGAACATCAACATACACATTAAACCGAGTACCAACTAAGGCAGCAAATGGAATTACCTCCAAGTTATGGAGTGGAAAGAAACCCATTTTGTTGCATAGACGTGTATGGGGATGCGAGGAATTTGTTAAGGCCTTCTCAGGAAACAAACTAGCACCCCGGGGAACAAAGTGTATCTTTTAAGGATATCCCAAGGAAAGGAAAGGATATTACCTATATAACCCTCAAGAAAAGAAAGTGATTGTCACTAGACAAGTGGTCTTTCTTGAGAGGGAGCACATCCTCAAGAAGGATAGTGGGAGAAAGATTTACATAGATAAAGTTGATGCTAAAGATACACATGATTTGGTACAGGAACAAGTTCCATAGGTCTCCATGGAAGAGGTTCCAGAAACACAGGTACTGCATAGGAGCTCAATAGAGGTAAGGGAACTAGAGAGATTTTGTTTCCTACTCAATGAGGATGGTGAATCATTATTGTTGGACAATGATGAGCCTCTCTCCTACTAGGAAGCAGTAGAAATCTCATAAGATACAAGATGGCTAGAAGCTATGAATTCTAAGATGGATTCCAAGTATCAGAGCTAGGTTTGGGTTCTGGTCGATGAGCTAGTTGATGTAAAGCCTGTTGAATGCAAATGGGTATTCAAGAGAAAGCTGGACATGGAAGGTCAAGTTATCACCTATAAAGCAAGGCTAGTGGATTAAGTATTCAGACATCGTCAAGGAATTGACTATGATGAAACCTTCTCGCCAGTTTCAATGTTTAAATCCATAATAATCATACTTTCCATAAAAGCGTACCCTGACTACGAGATTTGGAAGATGGATGTCAAAACATCATTCCTTAATGGTAACCTTCATGAAGATGTCTATATGACACAACCAGAAGTGTTTGTGACACCATGTGAAGCCAAACGAGTTTTCAAGTTGTAGAAATCCATTTATGGATTGAATCAAGCATCTAGGTCATGGATCATTCGATTTGATGAAGACATAATGAAATTTGGGTTCATTAAGAATGAATGTGAGCCATGAATTTACAAGCGGTTTAGTGGGATTGTGGTCGTTATCCTAGTGGTATATGTTTATGACATATTGCTTATTGGAAATGACGTACCAGCCTTACAGTCAGTTACGAACTGGCTGAACAAGTGTTTATCCATCAAGGACTTAGGAGAAGTAGCCTACATTCTAGGGATCAATATCATTCGTGATAGATCCAAGAGGTTTCTTGGACTATGTCAGGGTACATACATTGACCAGATACTAATGTTATTTATTATGGAAAAAACCAAGTGGGGATTGGTTCTAGTGTCACACGGCCTACATCTTTCTAAGAAAATTTGTCCTCAGACACAACAAGAGAATTATGGAATGAGTAAGATCCCATATGCTTCGGCTATAGGATCCATCATGCATGCCATGTTATGTACCGGGCTTGATGTTTCCTATGCAATGAGCATGGTAGGAATATATCAAGAAGATCCATGTGAATAACATTGAAATTTTGTTAAGACTATCCTTAATTATCTGAGAAGAACTAATGATATGTTCTTAGTGTATGGAGGAGATGAGGATCTTGTCATCATAGGTTATGTTGATGATGGTTTTCAGGCAGATCTGAATGATATAAAGTCGCAATCTAGATATGTTTTCTTTCTCAATGGAGGAGTTGTGAGCGGGAAGAGTTCTAAGCATCCAGTTGTCGCTGATTCTACAGTGGAGTTCGAATATATAGAGGCTTCTAATGCAGCCAAGGAAGCCGTCTGGATTTGGAACATTGTCCAAGAGCATGATGTGGGGCCTTGCAGTAAAGATCCCATTACATTTTATTGTGATAATACTGCAGTAGTGGCTCTTGTAAAAGAACCAAGGTCACATCAACGGAGAAAGAACATACTCCGAAAGTGTCACCTCTTGAAGGATTTCTATCAGAGGGGTGAAGTTTATGTGAGTAGAGTGTCCAAGGAGGAGAACATGGCAGACCCCATGACTAAAGGGCTATCTCAGTAGAATCATGAATATCATGTGAGAGCCAATGGGTTAGAGGTTGTGAGTAGTTGGTTCTAGTTCAAGTGGGAGTCTATTGGAGTTGGTGCCCTTGAACCAACTAATTTGTACTTTATTCATTAATAAAAGCCTTATCACATCTTGATTGTTCTTCTGCGTGACAATGTATGTGATAATGTCCTAAGGAAAGCTATTGCATTAAAGGGTCATAGTGGATCCCTACTATGATGAGAACCCAGAAGTGCCATAACACTGTTCTTGAATAAATGCTCTATGGCCGGATGATATTATTTGAGGGACCAAAATAATATAGGTCATTATGGGTGAAGACTCATAAAACTTTGAGGCACTTTCTCATGGTGTGCGCCCTTGGAAATATCCAAGAGGATATTATGAGAATGAGGCCTTCCAGTAGGAAATCCACATTTAATAGTGTCATTGGATGTTCCTATCTACAGACGTGTGTATTGGTCCATAGAGTTTAATATTATTATTAATGGGTATTTCAAATCGTGAACTTAGATGTATTGACAAAAACTCTGACGACACACTGTTCGTAGTGAGGTAGGATATTTTGGGTGTGTCACGAGTAATACTGCATTAATAGATAATGCGAGAAAGGATTTTTCCCTTCTATTCTATAATGGAAGTAGATATCTCAGGCCCTTTGATAGAATTGATATAGACTAAATAAATCCATGGCCATGGTATGGTATGGGCGAGTTCAGTTCTGGGAATTCAATGAAAGAATAATCGATCACATGGGTTGATGGAACTTGCATGCAACCCGCTTGAATTGAGATATTGAGGCAAAGGGATTAAATTACACGATAAGTTTTCATAGGAGGTGACACATCATTGCGGTGTTAACTTCTTTCTCTATGGTTGCCTTGGTGTGTAGCTAGATTCTATCCTTGGAATTTAGGCAGACTCCGCCAATGACACTGAGAAAGAGCCCTAGACAGTCACACACTATGTGTGTCCATGTATCTTAGTTAAATATTAATTTAACTGGTTAAATAAATATTATTCCCGACTGTGGTTTAATAATTATTTAAGGATTCCTGATCTTATTTATTTCGACACTAGTTATTCGAGAAAATATATTGTGGGTGAAATAATATATTTATTACTGAGCAATGTAGTTACATTTATCTAAGATATAAATATCTATTACAAATGGTCTAATAAATGTGGTGGAGAAAATGGAAAACAAAAGTACACGCCCTGTATATTAAATGTACACACCGTGTAGTTTTATGGAAAAAAAGTACACCCTGTGTATTAATTATGACGCGTTATGTAGTTTTCTAGTCGGGATTTTGAGGATATAATATTGTTTTATTAAATGATATTATTTATAATCAGCGTCGGTGCATGTCAAGTAAATAAAAATTCTACACAGGGGTTTCAATAAGAGTTAATGAAATAAATAAAACATGTAACGCGTTTATTTATTATCATAACACTTTTAACCTCAAACCTGATTATAAATATCCTCACAACCCCAACATTGCTTTACACAAGAGCCCTTTGTTGTTCACAATGTATTTTGAAATAATCTCAAGCCAAGAGAGCATTCCCTTTCCACCAATAAGGTCCTTATGTTATGAGAGTGAGATCCTCCACCGGTTCAAGGTGGTTGAAGGCGGACATCGCAAGCGAAGGTTCTTCCACGCTAGCACCCGGAGATCCCTTCGGCGATGTTCAAAGATATGTGGAGCACGTGTGGATCACTGCTAGAAGAATCCTATAATTGGATTCTACGATGCAATGATGGATCAAAAGATCATGACCAGAGACATCAACGAAGAAAGAATTCCACTGAGGTAATTCTTGTGAATTAATTAAATTAATTATAAACAACATATGATGATCCTATATCAATGGTTCGACGACTCTTCTTTTCTTTTTAATTCTTCATTCCATTCCGAAGATCCGGCATTTTATACCGTGACAGATCTTGGATTGAACGTTGGTTAACGCTAAAATTAATGTTGGGAAAACCCACCAACGCCCATCCGCTGCGCCCAGAACCTACAAATTCAAGTGCTGCGAGGTGTTACTCATACTTCATGTGAAATTAGGTTTTACTCATGCTCCATGTGCCATGATCCTTAGCTCATGCTAATTCCATGTAAAGTGTTTTTGCCACATTTCCATGATAAGATTGTCATGCTTTATCATTACTTTATGTTCATGTTTCTCTTGTGCTCCATTGATATGCCTATTGTATGAAATGTATTTTATTCCTCATGTTATTCAAGGTCTATTCCCTTACATGGCTTTATAGATCTACCTTTTCTTATGCATGTCCTTAGGTTATCCCTTGCAATGCTAAGTATGTGGGAATGTTGTGGTCTTGTAAAGGAAGTTTTCAATAAATATGTTTTGTGTTTTATGCTGTTATGTAATGTTAATAATCCCCAAAGACATTGTACCTCTCAATCTTCTATGTGGTATCAAGTTAAGATTTTATTTAATAAATCATGTTTAATTATGTAATAAAAAGCAAGGTTGTTATAAATTGGATTCTGATGAGTTAAAAAGATATAAGAAACATTTTTGATGTGTTGATAGGGTAGAAATGGTGTTTTCTTATGACCATGTGTACATTAAAAACATGTAGAAGAAGTGTCCCAGATGGCAGGAAATAGATAAAAACCAATCAAAGAAATCTGATGGTAAGAAATTTCAGTCTCCATTTTGTGAAAACTTTGGTAAAAATAACCTTGGAGAAATCCTTAACAAAACCAATAAGTGTTTTTGATGAGGTAAGTTTAGACATATGGAATGAGATTGTAATTAATGTGATCTTAGGATAAAATAAAATAATAAAACTATAAAGTCATTCAAATGTTGTGAGATGGGTCATTATGAAAATGTATTCCCAAAGACTGATTTGATTGATGGAAAGATACCATACTATAAATAGAAAGGTATAGTGAGATCCTTTGCGACTACATCGGCAGATGTCAGTCCACCCAATGAAGTGGTATTTGGTGAATTTTTTATTTACATATATTTTGATAAAGTCTTCTTTGATATGGGGTCTACACATTCATTTATTTCTGAGAAATGTTTTTTGGAATTAGAAATATCAACTCAACAAATTAGACTAGAACTTATTTTTAAAATAGCTGGGGGAATATGTTACAACAAAATGGAATTTTAGGAATCTTTCCACCATTATATATGGATGGAAATTACCATGAAACCTAGTTTTTTTCCTTAGTATAGTTTTAGGTAATTCTATGAATGGGTTGGCTCTCTGTTTATCAAGCTAAGATCAATTGTAGAGATAACGAATATTTTTTTAGAATTATTTTTAGTTTGTATATAAGAACAAACCCATAAAATAGATAACATATAATGAATTTGAGAATTTTTTTAAGATGTAAATGAAATTTATTTTTCTTATATAGTTGAAAATAAGGGAACTGTTCAAATTAATGATATAACAGTGCTAAATGAATACGTTAATGTTCTTACTAATGAGTTACCTGGTGTAATACATTGTCAAAAAGTTTAATTAACAATTGACATTGTTCTGGATGCTAATACAATTTCAAATCCCCCTTATCGAATGGGTCAAATGGAACTTATTGGATTGAAAAAACAATTAAAGGAGTTTCGTGATAAGTGATTAATTCTCCCTAAAACATTACTATAGAGAGATCATATTTTTTTAAAAAAGAAATATGTTCCAATGAGTCATTAAATTGTTTTTAGAGCTTCAAATAACATTACTGTTATTTGTAGGTATCATTTTCCTGAAATCAATTAATTGTTTGATCATCTCTAGGGAGCTCAGTATTTATCCACAATTGACTTGAGATCTGGGTACCATCAGTTGAATGTGAAAGAGGATGACATTGCAAAAACATATTTTCAAACTAGATATGGTAATTATGAATTTGTTGTTATACTTTTTGGGTCAACTAATGCACCTATTGTATTCATGGATCATATGGTTAGATTATTTAATGAATTCATGGATTAGTTTGTGTTTCTGTTTATTGATGACAATTATAGTATATTCTAGAAGTAAAGAGGATCACGATAAAATCTAAGGGTTTTTTTTCAAACTTTAAATGAAAAATATTGTATGGAAAATTTAGAAATTGTGAATTTCAGTTAAAACAAATTTCATTACATGGTCACATTGTTTATAAATATGGAATAACTATTGATCCTTATAAAATTAATGTTATTGAAGAATGGACAAGACAAAAAAATATAATCGAGATTTTTTGTTTTCATCATTTTGAAGGATATTAAAGGTGGTTTGTTAAAAAAAAATCATGGTTATCTAGTCCACTGATTATGTTATCATGAAAAAGATTTAAATTTATCTAAATATAAGAATGTGATGATTTCATTCATGAATTGAAAAAAATTTGGTGATTGCTCTAGTTCTGAACATATCTTCTAGAAATGGTGAGTTTTTCATCTATAATGATGCTTCATTAAAGGGACTTGGATGTGTTATAATGCATAATTATTAGGTAATTGCTTATATTTGAAGACAACTAAAAGCCCATGTGTTGAATTATCCAACATTTGATTTGGAATTACCATATGTGGTTTTCACATTAAAAATTTCAAGTCATCATTTATACATTGTCAAATGTGAAATATATAATAATAAAAAAAGTTTGAAATATTTATATTCACTCAAAATGAATTAATCATGACGAAGATAAGATTCCTTGAATTTATAAATGATTATGGATGCACAATCAATTACCATCCTAGAAAAACACAAAATGGAAGATGCCTTGAGTCCAAAACATCATACAACATTAACTATGTTAGGATTGGAAAAGGCCCTTTGATATATTGTTAGAATAATTTTGACTTGGTAGTTGTTCGTACAAGAGATTCCTCTATTTTTTCAAGTTATAGTGTAGTCAAAATTTTCAAATCTAATTAAGAAAGTGTTAAAGGATGACAGTGAGTTATAGAAAATGGTAGAATTGGTTAAAATGGGTAAGCTTCCAGAATTTTACGTTGATAAAGATTGTGTTCCATTATTTGGAAAGATATAAGGTGTGCCTTATATGTCTCATCTGATGAATGAATTATTGTGTGAAGCTCAAATTTCTCTGTTTTGAGTTCATCCGGGAAGCACAACAATGTACAGAGACCCTCAGGAGTATTAATGGTGGGATATAATGTAATATGATATTACAAATTATACCGTGAAATGTTTGAAATGAAAATAGGTTAAATCAGAGTAGTAGTTACCAAAGTGGATGCTTCAACTATTAATAGTGCTATAGTGGAAATGGGAAAATATATCCATGGGCATCATTGTGGGACTACCAACGACTACTCGAGGTAATAATGAAATTTGGGTTATTACTGATCAACTGAATAACTCATCTCATTTACTTATAAATTCATTATACTTTGTATTTAGATCAGGTTTCTTGACTATACGACAAAGACATTGTGAGGTTTCATGGAGTTCCTCTTTCTATTGTATCTAACCGTGATCACGGGTTAACATTATACTTTTGGAAATCCATTAAGAAGTTTTTGGGAACAAAATATAATTTTAGTATTTCTTTTCATCCTAACATGGATGGTACATTAGAATAGTATATTCAAATATTATAGGATATCCTTGATGTTGTTTCAATGGATTACCAAGATATTTGGTATCATCATTTTTCTTTATTTTTATTTTCATATAATAATAGTTTTCATTCAGGAATATAGATGTCAAATTTTGAGGCATTATATGGGAATCAGTGTAAAACTATGGATTTTTGGGATGAAGTTAGGGAAAGGAAGATGACGGGACCAGAACTGGTAGAGGAAGTGGCTGAGAAAGTGAGTATAATCTATAAATACATGAGGAATACTCAGATCAGTTAGAAATTTTATGCAGATAATAGGAGTAAATACTTTTCTTTTGGGGAAGTTGATCATGTTTTTCATAGAATCTCACAGTGTAAAAGGGTTATTTGTTTTGGTAAGAATGTAATGTTATGTCCACAGTTCATTGGACCTTATAAAATACTAGACAATGTTGGACCAGTTTCTTATCAAGTAGCTTTGCCTCCATTTTTATCTCAGGTACATAATTTTTTTCATGTTTTTATGTTGAGAATGTATGTTCGAGATTCATCCCATGATTTTAGCCTAGAAGTAGTTTAGCTGGAAAAGAAGCTATCTTATAAAGAGAGACCAGTTCATATTCTGGATCAAAGAAAATAGTTATTTCCGAATAAGGTAATCTACTAGGTAAATATTTTTTCAAGAAATCACGTGGTTGAAGAAGAAAATTGGGAATCTAAAATAGTATTGAGGGAAATGTACCCTCACTTGTTTGATAAGTAAATAAAAAATTAAAATGAAATAATTTTCAAAAGGTGGGGAGTATGTAACACCCCAGTGTTTAATAAATAAATTTAATGATATTAATGAAACACTAAGTTTCTATATAATGGAACATTGATATTATGATATATTTTTAAACTAGCCATTAAACATAATTATACCACATCTATGATTTGAATTTTGAAAAATGGACATTTGTGGTTGTGATCAGTATGATGTTTGAATTCTTATAGAACCAAGTATATTTTTAGTGACTAGTAACACACACTTATAAATAGTAATAGGAATTGTAATATGAACCTAATGAATATAAAATTGTATTATTATTAATTTTCTTATTATTATATGATAATATGATCTTGATATATTTTTCAAGGTTATATAAAATAAGTTATAGTTTTAAAATTGTTATTTTTTTAGTTAAATTATGATATTATTTAAAAATTAAATTAATCATATTTTGGAAATGATTTTAAAAAAGATAGACATAATTTTTTAATTCTATAAATCAATAAATAGTTAGGGTGAATTTTTTATATTTTTCTGTAATTTCTGAAATTTTGATTAATAGTAAAATACGGTAATACACCATATATATACATTATCAGTTAAATACACTATTCCTAGAATCATGGCTGATTTAACAACCTGTGGTTGAAACTCACATCCTCTAATTACTCTTTGGGGTCTCAAAAATTATGACTATTCATAGACCTGTTCCAAAATATTAAACTAATGATTAAATAATGGAAAAAACTTCTTCTCCTCCACTATAAATACCATGATCACCCCTAATTCTTCTCACACCTCTTAAGCATTGAAGATTGTCTAAATTATACTAAATAATATTCTTGATAATATTCCCCACGTCCAAGACCTATTGGTCTAACCAAATAGTCAATACCAAAATCCTTAAGAAGGATCTCAAGGAGAAGAGATCTAGAGGTAAATATCCTCTTTCATTTTCTCATATTCTATTGAATTACTTTTCATTTATTATACTCTCTTACCCACCACATTATCAAAGAGGCATGGAAGCTCAATAATCTTATATATGTTTCATGTTATCATGTTTATGGAAAAATTTACCAATATACTTCTTCTCCTCCCCCTCTAATAAATACATCGTCCTCATTGTGTCGATTTACCAACATCATGGAAGATGTGTTTTCAATTTCATTTACTTCCATCAAAACTGGTTATAACACTATTTTAATGGCTGAAAAATATTTTAAGGTGTATTATATAACTTCTTTTATGTTTTGGAGTTTATATATATTAATAATATTATGTTATATAACGAAACAAGTTTTTGAATATTGAAGAACCACAAAAATGATCTAAACAGATATCACAAATGATTTATCTAATTATTCTTCCTCATACTGTACAAAAAAAATTATGGAAATATCTAATATTATAGAAACTTATTAATACCATTTAATTCTACTTCAGGAGGTTCAATTCCATTCAAAAGGAAAATCCTTTACGAACCGACCAAGAAAATCATTTAAAGCCCACACTCAAACCAAAGGAAATAACAAAATACTATTAATAAATGGGTTGAATGATGTTATTAAATGATCATATAAGGTGTTATAAACATGGTTATGCTTCTTTAAAATATAAATAACACCCTTTTAATCATTATACATGAGGATTAAACATGTTTGAAGTAAGACGAACCTGAGGTAAATGAATTCTTCGCCCAATTTTTATTTATTTGTTTAACCTTATACTTAATTAATTATATGATAATAATATTATTTGTGTAATTAATTTCCTTTATAATATGATGTATTTTGAGGATTTACGGTTTTTATAAATAATTATTTCATTATATTAATTCTCACTCCAATTATATGATATTTTTAAGGGACATTCATTTAAAAATCCTATTAAAATTCTATTTTATGAAATTCTACAATAATGTTTTTAAAAAAGTATTCATATTTTATGATTATTTTCTGGTTCTTGGGAATTTAATGATAATGGGTTGGAACTATATCTCCCTTAAATCCAATGATTATGTGTATTTTGGAGTTTTGCTCGTATGGTTACTCCAAGTGTACCAATGATGGTTACAACATAAGGTTGTCGTGAGGGTTACATTGTAAGGTTATCAAGAGGCATACAAGTAATGTGGTAGTTGTGAGGGTTACAAAATTAATTAAGTAATTCCCCAAGATAAAAATATGTTCTATTTTTTCCCAATGGCCTAAAATCTTTCTTTTTATTTATTTTTCATATCCCCCTTTCAGTGTAACACCCGAGACTTTTATGTTATCATCAAAGGAATCTTTTTCTACACAACACTTGCTCGGCTTGCTTTACACGCAATCGCGACCTTCCTCGATAGCTTGCGTCGTACGCAATACCGAGTTTCACTAAACAACAATATGCTATTAAAACTAGCCGTTATGAATAGTAATAACCACTTTTTGAAATTTTATAAATTTTATTTTTCAAAATGGACTTCATTTTTGGACTCAGAATATCGAAATTAGCCTAGGGTGAAATTTTGGTATTTTTCTGAAAACTTTCAATTTTTGATGAATAGTGAAACCACTAAGTGGTAGGTTAAAAACTGAATTTTGCATAAAACTTAATTTTACCGCTTCTGTGAATGGAATTTCAAAAATCCGAGAGACACAGTTAATATCAAGGACTAAAATGTGGTTCAATGAGATGAAAATAATTTTTTGGTGAATAGTAACTTTTTACAATTTTTACCGCGGTTAATAGTAAATAGGGTAACTAAGGGTAAATATGATATTAATATTACCCTAACACATGTCCTAATTCTATTGGACAAGTGTAATTCGACCAAAAACAAACTTAGGAATAAAATATGACCATTTAGGCCCACTTGGATTAGATTAGGATATTTATTATTAATTTATTTAAAGAAGGGTTAAAATAGTTAAAATCAAAGTTTAATAAGTAAATCATTTTTAATATAGGGTTATAAATAAGATAAATTCGATTGTAAATATTCATTAGAAAGCTAAAAAGATTTCCTACATGATGGTATTTTATTTGTAATTTTTAGACATCAAATAATTTAATTTAATTATGACACAAAGATGATGCAGTAATTATCTTATTAATGAAATATTGAAAAAATTGATAATATAAATACCAAAATAAATGTAATTTGAGACTTTTTATGAATTCCACTAATTTTCTAGGTTACTATGATATATTAGTAATGATTTAATTAACTTGGTTCGAACATATAATTCTGTTATGACTTTCACAAAAATCATATATCAAATAGTGTCAAAATTGACACAAAATAGTTTTTAAATCAAATATTATATTATTAATTGTTATTTTATTCCTAAAAATCTATGGTTCGGCCAAATGACTTAGATAAGGATATATATATTAATAATAAACAATTTGGGGTTCGTTTGGCATGTTATAGTAAGTGTATTAACCATATAGTGAAAGAAAACAAAAAGACACGGTAAAAGTTAAATTAATTAACTTAGAGTTAAATCTAATTGATAAGGTTAAAATAATACCCTAAACTTGTCTAAATCCTATTGGTTGATAGGATTTCGACCCATCCCCACTTTAGCTTCGAAATAAGACCCTTTGGAACCATTATAAACCGATTTTGACTTTAATATAAAATAATATTTTGAGATATTCCTAAGGTGCCCCTCTCCTCCCTTATAAAAGGGCACCTCCTCCCCCTCCTCCTCACACCAATTTAAGCACTCAAGCTCGGCCAACCCCTGCCATTTTCTCCTCTGCAATTCCCTAGAATAATCCTAGAGGTCCTGGTCTTCTCCAAAGACCAATCTTAGTTCCTTAAGTGGAGGATTCAAAGAGGCGTTCCAAAGAAGAGGTAATATCCATTACCGATCTTTTCAATTTCATTCTTCTTCAACTTCTTCTTATTTAGTTGTTTCATGATAAAGTAATAACATAAGTATTACTTACATACTGATATGTTATTATAAATATGAAACAACCCTAATTCACCTTCTATCCATCCTACGGAAAAAATGAAATCACCGCGCGTGCGTACGTACGGAATACCGTCTCCACGCCGTGGTGTAATCTATTTTCCACCATCACCTTACAAGGATGGGTATAATGGTTTAATGAGTAACTATATATGATTATTATTAAGTAATATTGATACTGAAATAATATATATATATACTCCAATACAATTCCACGATCATAGGAACGATATCATCACTCGTGCGTACGTACGGAATACCGTCTCCACGATGTGATGCGACTCGTTCTACATGATCTTCATTTCATAATGATTATATAAATGAATTGAATGAATGAATATGGTATATACTACACTAATACCATTCTGGAAATGAATTATCTATAACCTAAAGATAAGAATAAGAATTTATTCGACAAAACACGCATAAGAACAAAAAGTTATAAAGACCCGAGTAACAAGTAACAATGAAATATTACTAACAAGAAGCTAATAATATGACCATATATGATATCATATAAATATGTATGATTCTGGAATAAGTCAATAACATTATTTAAACCATTATACAGGAGCTTCGGACACGTACAAAGCAAATTGGACCTAAGGTAAGGGAAATATCACAATCTCATTTTTATCCGAGATTGTTTATTCGTAAGTATTTACTGGGGTGTATTTTATCATCCACATCCATGTTCCCTCAATATGAAATATTGTTTCCATCCACTTGCAATAGTTTAAATCCAATTTTACCCTTAGGTGAGTTTTTAGTAAAGAATATGAAAGGAATCTTTTGTCGTTTTTCCGTACGAGGTACTTTTTGACTTTTCCGACAAAAGTACGAAGAATGTTTTTTTTAACTTATACGGCATTAATGGATTTTTAAAACATTATTTCCAAGAAGCTTCCTTTACAAGTTTTCAAGTTTATTTTTAATCAACTTCTTTTATTTTAAAGTTGTATGACATGTTATGAAAGGAAAATTGTTTTTGAAGAAGAAAGGATATTTTCCTCAAGAATTCAATACAAGTGTTTTATCAAAATTATTTTCCATATAAGATAATAAAGGGTTCTGTTTCTATCAATATTTTTACATTGGTTTGACTATGTTGTGATGGAATTATGTTTATGAATTCCTTTATCATATATGAATTGATTTATGATGTCATGATGTTTCAAGAATCCCATTTTTGTTATATGTGTTATGCGATGATGTATGTTTTATGATTATGTGGCACACATAAGAAAGGATTCATTATAAGATGGGTGGGACCTATATCTCCCTCCAATGCATTGGGTAAAGATTTTATATCTCATGAGATAGGCATGGCTGGAACGGAAGGTTATTTCGGTTCAGTGATACAGGACTGAAACGAGGAGTGAACTCGGTTCAGAAAGGGACTTTGTCCACTAAGATAGTCTTGGCAATGAGTCATGACTAACAAGAAATGATTTTCCATGATTATGTGTGCATGCCACAAAGTTTCAAGTTTTATGTTATGATTATGGGGATCTCATTTTCACTTCTATGATTTATTCCATGTTAAGATATTATGATCTCTTTTGCAGGTTTTGATCTTCATAAAGATATGATATGATTTTTATTTCCTTTATTTGCCCTTGCTGAGCATTTGAGCTCACCCTTTTATGTTTTCTTTTCCCCAGGTCAGGAAGATGGATATTAAATTGAATATGCTAAAAGGGACCCTAGATATGATGAAATAAACGGGAGATACTGTAGAAGATTTATGAACCAGTTGTTTATGTTTCCCAGTTTCTAAAGACACTATACCTATACGGTCCTTCGTGGTTTTGTCATATGTTGTAATAAGTGTGCTTCAATTTTGAAGTATTAACAATGTATGTAAAGTATGGGTCGTTATAGTTGGTATCAGAGGAAAGGTATAGTCAACCTTTGGAAACTAGGATGTGAAAGCCTTAGTAAGAACCCAAAGGATAAGTCTAAGCATAGAACACAATCTTAGTGTTTTAGAAATGGCCTTGAATAACCTAGGATAAGACCTTAAGCATGAAAATTTTATTCTTGAATTATGTGGTTTCCTATTATAATTAGTGTTGCTCACACTATTCTTCTTGGTTTTAGTCAATGGCTGGAACCCGAAGGAACCGTGTTAATGCGGAATGCGATGGGCAATGCAATGATTGTCCCCCTGAGCAACCAAACGATATGGGAGCTGGAATGCAAAATCTTGTAGCCATGCTCACACAACTTTCTCAAGCTATGAATCATGCAGGATTTCCAAACGAGCAAAGGAGGGAGCAACATTCTGTTGAATCCTTCATGAGGCAGCGTCCACCTTCTTTCAGCGGGTCTACTGATCCATTAGTTACTGAACAATGGATTAGTACTACTGAAAAGATATTTTCAGTTCTTCAATGTTCTGAGCATGATAAAGTCATCCTAGCAGTGTATCGTTTGGAAGGAGATGCTGATCAATGGTGGAATCTTGTTAAGAATACGAGGCAAAGGGATGAAATTGAGTCTATGGAATGGGACGAGTTCAAGAACTTATTTTTCAATAAGTACTTCCCTCGTATTCTCCGAACAAAGATGGAGAAAGAGTTCCTTGAACTGAAGCAAAGGGATGATGAATCTGTTAGTACTTATGAAGCAAATTTTACAAGACTTGCAAGGTACGCTTCTGGTATTATTATCCAACCTGAGAGTAAGATCGATCGATTCTTTAGTGGCTTAAAACCAAGTCTTCGAAGGGCGTTAGCCATAAGGGACTTCAATAGCTACGAGGAAATCGTTCGATGTGCTCTCAAAGTCGAGATGGAGATTGGAGTAACCCATCAGTCACATGGGTTTGATAAGAAGAGGAAGATGGAATTCAAAGAAAAATCTAAAGAGCACACGGAAAAGAAGATGAACTTTCCCTTATGCTCAAAGTGTGGAAAGAAACATGGAGGGAGTTGTCTTAAAGGGACAAGTAAATGTTTTAAATGTGGAAAGGAAGGTCATCGGGAATTTGAATGCCGTGATAATGGGAAGAAGATGTCTAATGACGCAAACAAAGGAAGGGATACACAGAATGAACCTACAACACTTCAATGTTTCAAGTGCAAGGAGATGGGGAATTATGCCAATCAATGCCCAAATCCAAGGGTTGATGATGATGGTCGACGTCAACAAACTCTTAAGGCTAAAGACAAAGGAAAGTCACATGTAATTTCTATCAGCGAGGTGGAGTACGATAACGATGTGGTGAAAGGTACACTTACCACCCACTCTAAAGTAGCAAATGTTTTATTTGATTCTGGATCCACCCACTCTTTTATTTCTGAAAAATTTTCTAAGGGTATCACCGTATTGCCTCAACAATTAGATGTTGAGTTAGCTGTGACAACACCTAATGGCACATCAATCGCATCAGAAGTTTATAATTCTTCTCTGATCGAAGTTTGTGGGAAAGTGCTTCCTGCAAATCTTGTGATCCTTCCTTTAGTGGAATTTGATGTGATTCTTGGCATGGATTGGCTTTCTCTACATAGAGCTCATATCGATTGCCAAAGAAGGGAAGTCACATTTCATATTCCAGATCAATCTACGATCGTCTATCAATGCAAGGATGAACATAACCTTCCAGTGGAAATTTCTTCCATCTTATGGGTATTGATTCCACTAAATGAAGGTTATTTATCTCAAATGGTTGGTGAGAAACTCACGATTAAGAATATGCCCATTGTACGGGAGTTTGATGATGTCTTTCCGGAGGAATTACCGGGTCTTCCACCAAATCGTGAAGTTGAGTTTTCAATAGAACTCGTACCGGGTGCTTTGCCTATTTCAAAGACACCTTATAGAATGGCCCCAATTGAGTTGCAGGAATTGAAGAAGCAACTCCAAGAGAATCTTGATAAGGGATTCATACGCCCTAGTGCGTCACCTTGGGGAGCACCTGTTCTATTTGTTAAGAAGAAAGATGGATCAATGAGACTCTGCATTGATTATCGAGAACTTAACAAGATCACTATCAAGAACAAATATCCTCTGCCACACATTGATGACTTATTTGACCAACTACGCGGAGCTCAATACTTTTCCAAGATTGATCTCCGTTCAGGGTATCATCAATTAAGGGTCAAAAGGGAGGATATACCAAAGACGGCTTTCCGTACAAGGTATGGACACTATGAATTTATAGTGATGCCATTTGGTCTTACTAATGCCCCTGCTATCTTCATGGATCTAATGAATAGAGTCTTTAGAGACTATCTTGATCAATTTGTGGTAGTCTTTATAGACGATATTCTTGTCTATTCAAAGAGCAAGGAAGAGCATGAAGATCACTTGAGAAATATATTGAAGACCCTGAGAAAGGAGAAGCTTTATGCCAAATTTACCAAGTGTGAATTTTGGCTTCAAAAAGTTGCATTTTTGGGTCATATAATCTCAAAAGAGGGGATATCTGTGGATCCAGCAAAAACAGAGGTTATCGAAAGATGGTCAAGACCAACAACAGTAACTGAGATCCGAAGTTTTCTTGGTTTGGCTGGATATTATCGACGTTTTGTAAAAGATTTTTCACGATTATCTAATCCACTCACCAAGTTGACTCGGAAAGGAGTTAAGTTTGTCTGGACAGAGGAATGTGAAGAGAATTTCAAGGAGTTGAAAAGAAGGTTATCCAGTGCACCTGTGCTCTCACTGCCTTGTAGTGGAGAAAGGTTTGTGATCTACAGTGATGCATCCAAGAAGGGATTGGGGTGTGTTCTTATGCAAAATGATATGGTGATAGCTTATGCCTCACGACAGTTGAAAATCCATGAGCAAAATTACCCAACACATGATTTGGAGTTGGCTGCGGTAATCTTTGCATTAAAGATTTGGAGGCATTACCTTTATGGTGAAAGGTGTGATATTTATACTGATCATAAAAGTTTAAAGTATATTTTCACACAAAAGGAGTTGAATATGCGTCAAAGAAGATGGTTGGAGCTGATTAAGGATTATGACTGCTCAATCCATTACCACCCTGGGAAAGCAAACAAGGTGGCAGATGCATTAAGTCGACAAGACCATGCTAGTTTATCCATGATGAGGATCACAAAAGATCCAATATTTATGGATTTACAATGGATGGATCTTGGAATTATAATGGAAAGGGAAAAATCTTATCTTTCCCAAATGAATGTTCAACCATCTATACATGTGAAGATTAAAGAGGCACAGAAAGAAGATGTCGAGTTACAAAAGAAGGTGAGAAATGTTCCTGAATTCAACCTTGATTGTGATGGGATAATAAAGTTCAGGAATCGGGTTTGCGTTCCTCCCATCCCCGAATTAAAGAATGAGCTGCTGGATGAGGCTCATAGTTCATCATTCTCTATTCATCCTGGAAGCACGAAGATGTATAGGGACCTGAAAGATTACTTCTGGTGGGATGGCATGAAAAGAGATGTTGCTGAGTATGTCTCTCGATGCTTGATTTGTCAACAAGTTAAAGCTGAGAGACAGAAGTCTAAGGGGATGTTACAACCATTACCCATACCCGAATGGAAATGGGAAAACATCACTATGGACTTTGTCACAGGACTTCCTAAAACATCCAAAGGCAATAATGCTATCTGGGTCATAGTTGATCGTCTTACAAAGTCTGCACACTTCATTGCTATTAGAGAGGATTTCTCTCTAGATCAGCTTGCCAGGATATATGTAAAGGAAGTGGTAAGATTGCATGGAGTACCACTTTCTATTATATCTGATCGAGATCCGAGATTTACCTCGAAGTTCTGGCGAAGTCTTCAGCATACTCTGGATACAGAGTTGAGTTTCAGCACTGCTAATCATCCCCAGACAGACGGTCAGTCTGAGAGAACAATTCAAACCCTAGAAGATATGTTGAGAGCTTGCTCTATGGATTTCAAAGGAGGTTGGGATCAACACCTACCTTTGGTGGAATTTTCTAATAATAATAGCTTTCACTCCAGTATTCAGATGGCTCCTTATGAAGCTCTCTATGGAAAGAAATGCAGGACTCCAACTTGCTGGGATGAAGTTGGGGAAAGAAAGCTATTAGGACCTGATCTCGTTGATGAAATGGCAGAAAAGGTTAGATCTATTGAACAACACATAAGAGCAGCTCAGAGTCGACAGAAAAGTTATGCCGACAACCGAAGAAAAGACCTAGAGTTTGAAGTGGGCGATAAAGTGTTCTTACGAATATCTCCCTGGAAGAGGGTTATGAGATTTGGAAAGAAGGGGAAGTTGAGCCCTAGATATATCGGTCCTTTTGAAATACTGGATCGTGTTGGGAAGGTAGCTTACCGATTGGCGCTTCCACCGAATCTCTCTCAAGTTCACGATGTGTTCCACGTATCTCTCCTGAGAAAGTACATACCAGATCCTTCACATGTACTCAGCTCAGAAGTTGTACCGCTGGAGCAAGATCTTTCTTATGAAGAACAGCCGATAGAGATTCTAGATCGTAGCGAAAAAGTCCTACGAAACAAGACCACTCGCTTGGTGAAAGTTTTATGGAGAAACCACCAACTTGAAGAAGCTACATGGGAGCTTGAGGATATGATGAGGGAGAAGTATCCTCATTTGTTTGTTGCAAAGTGACGAATTTCGAGGGCGAAATTCTTTTTAAGGGGGGTAGAATGTAACACCCGAGACTTTTATGTTATCATCAAAGGAATCTTTTTCTACACAACACTTGCTTGGCTTGCTTTACACGCAATCGCGACCTTCCTCGATAGCTTGCGTCGTACGCAATACCGAGTTTCACTAAACAACAATATGCTATTAAAACTAGCCGTTATGAATAGTAATAACCACTTTTTGAAATTTTATAAATTTTATTTTTCAAAATGGACTTCATTTTTGGACTCAGAATATCGAAATTAGCCTAGGGGGAAATTTTGGTATTTTTCTGAAAACTTTCAATTTTTGATGAATAGTGAAGCCACTAAGTGGTAGGTTAAAAACTGAATTTTGCATAAAACTTAATTTTACCGCTTCTGTGAATGGAATTTCAAAAATCCGAGAGACACGGTTAATATCAAGGACTAAAATGTGGTTCAATGAGATGAAAATAATTTTTTGGTGAATAGTAACGTTTTACTATTTTTACCGCGGTTAATAGTAAATAGGGTAACTAAGGGTAAATATGATATTAATATTACCCTAACACATGTCCTAATTCTATTGGACAAGTGTAATTCGACCAAAAACATACTTAGGAATAAAATATGACCATTTAGGCCCACTTGGATTAGATTAGGATATTTATTATTAATTTATTTAAAGAAGGGTTAAAATAGTTAAAATCAAAGTTTAATAAGTAAATCATTTTTAATATAGGGTTGTACATAAGATAAATAAGATTTTAAATATTCATTAGAAAGCTAAAAAGATTTCCTACATGATGGTATTTTATTTGTAATTTTTAGACATCAAATAATTTAATTTAATTATGACACAAAGATGATGCAGTAATTATCTTATTAATGAAATATTGAAAAAATTGATAATATAAATACCAAAATAAATGTAATTTGAGACTTTTTATGAATTCCACTAATTTTCTAGGTTACTATGATATATTAGTAATGATTTAATTAACTTGGTTCGAACATATAATTCTTTTATGACTTTCACAAAAATCATATATCAAATAGTGTCAAAATTGACACAAAATAGTTTTTAAATCAAATATTATATTATTAATTGTTATTTTATTCCTCAAAATCTATGGTTCGGCCAAATGACTTAGATAAGGATATATATATTAATAATAAACAATTTGGGGTTCGTTTGGCATGTTATAGTAAGTGTATTAACCATATAGTGAAAGAAAACAAAAAGACACGGTAAAAGTTAAATTAATTAACTTAGAGTTAAATCTAATTGATAAGGTTAAAATAATACCCTAAACTTGTCTAAATCCTATTGGTTGATAGGATTTCGACCCATCCCCACTTTAGCTTCGAAATAAGACCCTTTGGAACCATTATAAACCGATTTTGACTTTAATATAAAATAATATTTTGAGATATTCCTAAGGTGCCCCTCTCCTCCCTTATAAAAGGGCACCTCCTCCCCCTCCTCCTCACACCAATTTGAGCACTCAAGCTCGGCCAACCCCTGCCATTTTCTCCTCTACACTTCCCTAGAATAATCCTAGAGGTCCTGGTCTTCTCCAAAGACCAATCGTAGTTCCTTAAGTGGAGGATTCAAAGAGGCGTTCCAAAGAAGAGGTAATATCCATTACCGATCTTTTCAATTTCATTCTTCTTCAACTTCTTCTTCTTTAGTTGTTTCATGATAAAGTAATAACATCAGTATTACTTACATACTGATATGTTATTATAAATATGAAACAACCCTAATTCACCTTCTATCCATCCTACGGAAAAAATGAAATCACCGCGCGTGCGTACGTACGGAATACCGTCTCCACGCCGTGGTGTAATCTATTTTCCACCATCACCTTACAAGGATGGGTATAATGGTGTAATGAGTAACTATATATGATTATTATTAAGTAATATTGATACTGAAATAATATATATATATATACTCCAATACAATTCCACGATCATATGAACGATATCATCACTCGTGCGTACGTACGGAATACCGTCTCCACGATGTGATGCGACTCGTTCTACATGATCTTCATTTCATAATGATTATATAAATGAATTGAATGAATGAATATGGTATATACTACACTAATACCATTCTGGAAATGAATTATCTATAACCTAAAGATAAGAATAAGAATTTCTTCGACAAAACACGCATAAGAACAAAAAGTTATAAAGACCCGAGTAACAAGTAACAATGAAATATTACTAACAAGAAGCTAATAATATGACCATATATGATATCATATAAATATGTATGATTCTGGAATAAGTCAATAACATTATTTAAACCATTATACAGGAGCTTCGGACACGTACAAAGCAAATTGGACCTAAGGTAAGGGAAATATCACAATCTCATTTTTATCCGAGATTGTTTATTCGTAAGTATTTACTGGGGTGTATTTTATCATCCACATCCATGTTCCCTCAATATGAAATATTGTTTCCATCCACTTGCAATAGTTTAAATCCAATTTTACCCTTAGGTGAGTTTTTAGTAAAGAATATGAAAGGAATCTTTTGTCGTTTTTCCGTACGAGGTACTTTTTGACTTTTCCGACAAAAGTACGAAGAATGTTTTTTTTTAACTTATACGGCATGAATGGATTTTTAAAACATTATTTCCAAGAAGCTTCCTTTACAAGTTTTCAAGTTTATTTTTAATCAACTTCTTTTATTTTAAAGTTGTATGACATGTTATGAAAGGAAAATTGTTTTTGAAGAAGAAAGGATATTTTCCTCAAGAATTCAATACAAGTGTTTTATCAAAATTATTTTCCATCTAAGATAATAAAGGGTTCTGTTTCTATCAATATTTTTACATTGGTTTGACTATGTTGTGATGGAATTATGTTTATAAATTCCTTTATCATATATGAATTGATTTATGATGTCATGATGTTTCAAGAATCCCATTTTTGTTATATGTGTTATGCCATGATGTATGTTTTATGATTATGTGGCACACATAAGAAAGGATTAATTATAAGATGGGTGGGACCTATATCTCCCTCCAATGCATTGGGTAAAGATTTTATATCTCATGAGATAGGCATGGCTGGAACGGAAGGTTATTTCGGTTCAGTGATACAGGACTGAAACGAGGAGTGAACTCGGTTCAGAAAGGGACTTTGTCCACTAAGATAGTCTTGGCAATGAGTCATGACTAACAAGAAATGATTTTCCATGATTATGTGTGCATGCCACAAAGTTTCAAGTTTTATGTTATGATTATGGGGATCTCATTTTCACTTCTATGATTTATTCCATGTTAAGATATTATGATCTCTTTTGCAGGTTTTGATCTTCATAAAGATATGATATGATTTTTATTTCCTTTATTTGCCCTTGCTGAGCATTTGAGATCACCCTTTTATGTTTTCTTTTCCCCAGGTCAGGAAGATGGATATTAAATTGAATATGCTAAAAGGGACCCTAGATATGATGAAATAAACGGGAGATACTGTAGAAGATTTATGAACCAGTTGTTTATGTTTCCCAGTTTCTAAAGACACTATACCTATACGGTCCTTTGTGGTTTTGTCATATGTTGTAATAAGTGTGCTTCAATTTTGAAGTATTAACAATGTATGTAAAGTATGGGTCGTTATATTCAGGGTATGCAAGGTAACCCTTATAAGGAACATAGGTATAGATATTACATGACTTGTAGTTCTTAGAAGAAATAACCAAACTATAACTACTTGGAATGGCTCTTCTTTAGTATATTTATCATGATATCATCTCTCCACCATCACATGGATGTTTGTATACGCTTCCCTTTCATGCACAGGCTGGTCTCTATGGCAATTCCAAACCCTCTCATTCTTCCACATTTGTTATCTTCAGCTTTGGTGAATACACCTACTCTAAATCCTCATCTGGAGTCTGCTCCTTATAGTGTCTTCCTGGTTCATTAAGCACAATTTCAGGTGGCACTAAAGCCTTGAGTTGGCCCGAAGGACTTAAGGTGGCCCGAAAGTCTTTAAGGTGGTCCAAAAGAATTATTGCCCGAAGGCCTTGGGTGGGCCGAAGGCCTTGAAGGACCTTAGGAACAAACCGGTGGCCCAAAAGCCCGAATGGATCAATTATTATTTATGTTATAGTAGCAAACATTACATATTATAGTACTTCTCATGTAACCGAGAAATATTTCTCCACCCGATTTTGATCTCGGGTGTCTTGGATGCACTGGTTGAGTCCTCACTAATTGGGTTGAGGCTATTGTGCACATTATGTTCTATTTATGATTTCTATTTTTAAGGAAATATAATGTTTTAAAATGTAAGTATAGGTTACTTTATTGGTAAAAAGTATGTCTTTGTAAAAATTATTTCCTATTTTTATAAGTATTCATAGACCAATGGTATATGTGGTTCCTTTTATATCCCTTACAGATATTTTATGATCTTCCCATGTTTAACTGTTTTTCACAAGTTATAAGGATGTGTAAGAGATATAAGGAAGTAAGGTTAAATAATATTAATATTTTTCAAAAAAATCATGTTCTTTTTCTATGATAAAAACATTATGTTTTGGAAGAAATGGAACTATTTTAATTGTACACACATTTCATTATTGCAGGTATATATGAGTGAGTTATGTTAAAACTTTCTAAAACTCTAAGCTGACAAGATAATTGGAAATGTAATAAGCATATTCCAATTAAATTAACTATAATATTTAATGTATAAGGAAGATTCATTATAACAACCACCTTTTATATCCAATGAAATATTACTCGACATGTGCTATAGGGTTTTAATTGGTTGTTCAGACTATCCATCCATCAGAGGATGGTAAGAAGTACAGAAACTCAATTCTATATCAAGGCATTTTTGAAAGTTTCCACAAAACAATGATATATACCTCATATCTATATCAGATACAATGGAATTTTTTACTCTAAGAATCCTTACTCCTTATTTAATGTATATTCTGGAAAGCTAATCTTGAGTGAATCTTACTCTGATAGAAATGACGTGTTTTGAATTATTAATGAAGTTGAATACAACCCAAATAAAATTATGTACATTATAAGTTTTTGGTATTTCAATGACAATATCCATAGTGATTTTCTCCCATTTCCATTCGGGTGTGGGAAAGGGATGAAAAATCCACTTATACTTTTTTCTAAGATCCTTAACTATATGTCATACCAAGAATTGTGATACAAACTCTGTGATATCCCTATTCAAGTCATCCCAATAGAATTATTCCTTCAAATCTATATTCATCTTCATACATCAATCATTAATAGGGGATGATGAACTATGAGATTTATTTAACAACTCTTTATCAAAATCTAGTATGTAATAAACACATACAAGGTTTTGGAACCTTATCATTCTATCCTAACTGAGGATAAACTTTGGATTATTTCTAACATTCTTTTTTAGCTTTACATCTTCCTTATATGCCTCTTTAATATTCACTTGGATAAATGGTTAAACATTCAATTGATGAAGATAATATTTTACCATTTCCTTTATGATTTCTAGATAGATCCTTTAAAAATACATAAATAATAGTTATTTTGTGATCATCCTCACGGATATGCTAGCATGATCCTTTTGACTCCAAGAATCATC
Organism: Viscum album; assembly: GCA_963277665.1. Taxonomy (NCBI): domain Eukaryota; kingdom Viridiplantae; phylum Streptophyta; class Magnoliopsida; order Santalales; family Viscaceae; genus Viscum; species Viscum album. The sequence continues at coordinate 1,183,758,843 of OY728146.1, forward strand.
CAACCAGTTCTCTGTCCTAGGGTGGTAATGCATTAAGCTATCATAACACTTTATTAGTTATAACCACCTTCTCTGGTGTAGATGCAAAACCTTATATGTGAATATATATTTCAAAGTTATGATCGTTATATATATAACACTTTTTTCTATAATGATAATGCCTCCATATCATTAATGAAAATATTAACACTACTAACTCCAAATCATTATTTGGGAAATTTTTCCCTTTGATCTTAAATGGTTACAAGGAATAGGATATAAATTTTTTATTATATATAAGAACACATCCCAATATATCCTTATATACATCACTATATATTTCAAACAATTATTCACTATAGGGTAATGTAATCACATGTGTGTTGACCAACCTTCAATTTAGTTCCTTGAAATTTTCCTCACATTCCTCAATCTAGAGGAACTTGGAACTCGTCATAGTTAACTTGGGTAGTAATTTTGAAAATATTAAAAAATTCCCAATAAACCATTGATAAAAAGCATCTAAACCAAAAATTAATGGATCATAGTTATCCTAGTTAGTTGAGCTAACATTCAATACATTCTATCTATGGTGGATCTATGATTATACCCTTTCTTAAGATTATATGACCCAAAAATGAAACATTTTTCATCCAAGATTCACACAGTATAAATTTTTCATACCTTTCATCCTTACATAGGTTATTTGGTTCAATTATAAATTTGTATTCATGTTATTCCTTTCTCTTTTAACATATAATAATATCATCAATAAACACTAACACAATCTGATTGAGGTAATCTATAAAGACTATATTCATCAAATCCATGAGGATAATAGGGGAATTAGTTAGACTAAAAGGCATCAATATATATTAATTGTGTCCATACCTTAAATATAATTCAATATTAGTTATATACGATTTCTTTACCCCCAATTAATGACATCCATAATGAATTTCAATATTAGAAATATATTTATCTCCTTGATGTTGCTCAAACAAGCCATCAATTCAAGGAATAAGATACTTGTTCTAGATTTTGAGCATGTTCAACTCCAAATAATCAATGCAGATTCACATTGATACATGTTTCTTTTTCACACAAAATAATGGTTCATCCCAATGTGACACAGTTGGCCAAATGAATCTCCTTTAAATGTTTTCTAATAGTTTCTTATTCAATTCAAGCTACTCAATTGGGGACATTCTATTGGGAGTTTTTGAAATTGGTGTGGCACTAAGTATGGGTTCTACTATGAACACAAATTCAAATTTTAGTAGATGTATATGAAGATCTTTCAGAAATAAATCCCTGAATTACCAAACAATAGGCATATTATCAATGTCTATTTTCTCCCCCACCATTAGAGCGAAACACACATTCTAAATGGGAATTGGGAATCATAAACTAGATGTAATCTTCATAGGATGTTAATAATTATCATCACATTGATATAATGTCATATGTTTATTTAAAATATCAATAAATACTTTCCTTCCTCAACACATTATGTGGGATTTATGCAATGAAAACAAATCAATTCCTGATATGACATCAAATTCAATTAAATTAAAAACAATAAGATTTTTTAGAAGCACATTCCTACAAATTTCAACCCAATAGGAGTCATAGAATTGAGATGAAATCATTATATCATTAAGGGTTCTAACTAATAATTTCAAATATAATAATTTGGGTGAAATATTAATACCCATTTAAAATTAATTAGATATGAAATAGTTGGAAGATTCAAAAACAATTTGGATAGTATCAGTTCTAGAGTAGATAGTATGTGTAACTTTCACCACATAATTACCCCACCCCTCATCAAAAATATTTATCACATGATATTTACCCTTATACCTTATCTTAAGTTGCTGATAACACTGATTATTATCAGTAAACCATATTTTTGGAAGTGGTTATCATAATACCCATTCTCCTTGCACTTGAAGCATTGAAGTTTGTGAGGTGAATTTTGTGCCACATTCCCTTTATTCATCTCATTATCAAAATTATTCCCATCAGTTCAGCAATCAATTACCCAATTTCCATTATTTACATACATAAAACATTAATTATACACCATAATAAAATTTACTCTATACTTCTTTCCACACTTATATCATAATGTAATGCTCTAATTCTTCTATCCATGGTTTTTATATTTTCTTTTGAATATTGTCTACATTTTCCTGTCAAAACCATGAGATTTATACATAACTAATACCTCTATTTCAACCTGGATTTCACAATTCAAAATATCTTCATATATATTAAAGTCTTTTATGCATATGTTTTTATAATATATGGATTTAAGACGGTGAATAATTGGTCAACCTTAATATTAGGTTGGATGATAATTCCATATGCATACCTTATAAGTCTTGTGAAATGAAACATATAGGTACTAATAAATTCATCATCATTTTACATCAACTCATGAAAATACTTTTCCATCATCATATGAATAACATTAGGGAAGTACATATTGAAGAATAACTCCATGAACTTATACTGACCAATGTATTCAATTTCATCTTACTTCACTATAATATTTATTTCATTCCACAACAAGACTGCATTCCCATCTAAATGATACATATCTGGAATGAATTTTTCATGTTCAAAACACTGGTGGATAGAAAATGACTTTTTAGTGGTACTAATCGGTTTTTCATCCTCAAGTGGATCATAAGACTTACTGAGATAAAGTTTATGTTTCCTCATGAAGGTCTCAACATAATTTCATTCCATCATTTTATAATTTGTAATTATAGGATGATTCATATCTTGATAATGTTCAGTGAGAATATAAATGATATTTTTCATTCCAACTCCCATAGAATTTAGTTTCTCATGTGGAAAATAATTTCAGCATTCTCCAAAATCACCATTAACATGGTTACTTCACGTTCCAGCCATTGTGAAAAACCAAATATCATAGAGTAAGAAATATTTATCATAGTTAGGAACCACATAATCATGAAAATTACTTATATAATGTCTTAATTATGATACATTATTTAATCTATGAAACCATTGGTTTATCCTATTCTATTGATAATTATAGTTTATTAAAATAATTAAATATGGTTTGTAATGATTTTGTTAATTGCTAAAGTATATCCCCTGAGAGTTTCAAACTTGGTGTGTAGGATGTCCTATTTTCCTGCATCATTTCCTGATTGAGTACATATCAATATAGTGTTTTCTGGGTTATTAATTCTATATACATATATTCTAGATCCACATCCACATGTAGTATAAAAATAAGGATTCATTTCTTGGAAATAACTTTCTCTATCATTTACCAAAATTCCATGAAATTTTCCTATACAATTTATTATCCATATACTTATCCTTAGACATGTCCTTATGGTTCTCACAAGGGTTTTCTCATCCTAGTATCCAAATGTAACCTAAATATTTTCTCTGGTACCAACTACAATGACCCTCCCTTAACATACCTGATCATTACATAATTTTTTGGAATACATAATACATTACACAAATAGATTTCTAACGAATGTATTAGTCTAATTACTCTGGAAACATGGAAATATAAACATGGGTATGTAAGTGAGAAACAATTTATTCCACTATGTTCTCTAAAACTAGCACCCTTCTAAGAAATATAATTCTTATCATCATAAACAACGTAAATTAAACCTAAGAAAGTGTGAGATCAGATGATAAGTAATGGTAAATGGGGGAGCTATATATGAATAATCATGAATATTGTGGTACTAGAACATGATAATAAATTAGAAGATCTTACCTTGCATATCAAATATAATATTCATGGGTATTTGAATAAATATTAGCAGTTCTTAATACATGAATCATTATAGAAACCAGAGAATAATATATTAAATCATTTCCTATTAATAATACAATGATTTTTTTGTATTCATATAAACATGTAATATCATTCCATATAAGTTAAGGATCATTTCCAAAACATATCAAGGCACTTCAAGGGGGAAACACCTATTGGGTGGGACACGCCAAGATCCATAGTCACAATCCTTTAGTTAAATTGGATTGTGTTTACATTGATTCCAACTGTGTATCAATCTCATCGACTTTTTTCACATCATTATCTTATGAGGTATCAAACATTTCCGAATTCATTGGATGGAGATATAGGTCCCACCGATCAAATAAAAAAAATACATATATGTTCCATAAGAATATATATCATTAATTGTAAACATAAATTTACCATATAAATAATAAGGATATAATACTTTAATCCTAACCCCAATAAATCATAAGTGACACCAAATAATGTTATCATATATAGAAAATGGTGTTAAAATAATATTTGAAATAATTCATTAGAAAATTATCCTTTCTATTTGAAAAAATAATTTTCAAAATATTAAAAAATTTAGAAGAACTATTTCATTTAAAATAACCTTGAAATATATAAATTTATCTTTGAAAACATGTTTAATATTTCTTTAAATCATTTTCCTTTAAAATAAATCAATGATCATTTAAAACACCTTTAAAATATTTTTAGAAAATATTAATTTGATGAGACACATATTTGGGACCGAAAATATAATAACATTAAATTAAACATAAAATATCATTATAAGAATGATATTCATGATTAAACATTTATAAGGGTAGTATATACACATCGTAAAATAATGTAGGTGCATAACATAACATATGACTCAAAGAAATAAAATTGAGATAATATTACCTTACTACTTTGATAACTTCTAAATAGTAAACCATATGAAAGATAGACAAACAAATGAGTTTTTAAAAACCCTTAAATTTGGGTATAAATATCATAAATTACATTCATGGGTATTATATATTCCACATAAAAGAAACAAGTGATGAATATGGCATAAGTCTCATGAAAATAAAAGTTAGACCAGAAATCCTCTTTCCTTATGCCTTGAATTCCTTCACACACATTAAAACCTCATGTATAATAAATATATTTTTATTTTAAATCTAAAAAATATTCATATTGATATACATAATACCATATATTATTTAACTATGACTTTATATTACTCATTTATGAACAAATTCTTCTTTAAGTTACCGATTTGTTTTTCATACATGTTTTGACATAGTATTCTTGGTGCACTTGGATAGATCTTGATTTAATCGTATAAATAATGATAAAAAATATATTAATATAATATATATATTCATTACATATTTATTTATGGTTATTCATAAAAATTTTATGTATAAAATAAAATACACTATTCCTAGAGATGGTAGGTTGTAGGTTTGCGTGAACATTGTTTTCATTTTCCTGTCGTATTAAAAAATGTATATGATTTATAATCCTTACTGAATCCTTTTTATGTCATATATATTACATATTTTTATTAAATAAATCCTTAATACATTCCATTTAATAATTTTAATAATCACATGGCTTCTTAAGATAGTGGATTTTTGTACACAGAAATGATGTTATCGTATTCCCATAAAAATTATAAGAATGAATGTATGTGTGATATAACAACTAAAAAGTAAAAATAATATCATAAAAATAATATGTATCATATATAAATAGTAAATGAAGCATTATTTCCAACCATTTAATGTTGTAATGGAGGAACAAACAACATTGGTTTTGGGGGCGGTAGTCCGCTGTACACACGAACGATGATTGTGTATCCTGTTTGACAGAAGTGTGTGTGAGTATTGGTCAGACCCTTAGGATAAAAACATATCATTATATCTATGATAATGGTATTGTTATATATTTATTGAATAATAATATTTGAATGGGTGGAGAATGAAATAAAACAAAATGTCTTGTCGAAGGGTGGGACCTCTTCATTCCGTACTTCATTTTGGTGGTCACCAAAGGGATTCCTTAGTTGTATTGCATCCTAAAGAAAGGTATTTATGATTAAAATAGGGAATTTTGGAAGATATTTGGATATTTTTTTTCTAGACTACTCAATTTCATATTGTGGAGAATAAATAAGAAGTGGTTCCCTTTTATAAGAGATGGGAGGGGCACTCTTGGAATTATTCAATATATTTTTTAAAATTAATTTTGTCTCTATAAAAATACATACAATTGGAAATATATTCAAACATATGACATGATAATGTTTTATTACCATCATTCAATATATTTTATACACGTTTTAGTATTATTTTAGACCGTATCATTTTTATTAACACTTAGTTGACCTATTTTAATTTTAAATATGGTAGCAATTTTTTGAATATTAAAAGGTTGTAATTTTTAAATATAAGAAACCAATTGGCCCATAAAAGTTCATTTTATGATATTATATACCATAAATAAAATTATTCAAACTAATTTAACATGTTATTACTTCTAAATAATTTATTTAAATATTAATTTTCTATTGTATCGTTAGTGTCAATTTTTAACCATATTCATTACATTTATTTTAAGAAAATCAATATGGTAAGATAACTTAGAAATAAATAATTTATCGCACAAATTATATGATATTTTCAGATTTTAATTTATTAGACAACATTAATTAATTAAATTATTTTTATTTTATTGTTTCTAATATCAATTAATAGATTTTCTCCTTAAATGACTAATTCTTTTATCATCATTGTGCAATGATTTACGAGAAATATTTCTTCACTCAAAATTAAAATTAAATTTCCATGATGTATATAAAAAATTTATATTTCATAATAATATTTATAGTCATTTAAAACTTTTATTTATCCCCATATTAATTATATTATACTTATTAAAAGTTTGAGTGTGACATTTTATCGCTCTATTTGATTTTAATAATATCTATGTCATTTTTAGGGAAAAGTATCCACTAAATAATTCTATTTTTAATATTAGGATTTTAGGTTCTAATTATTTTCATCTAATAACATTTTGGAATATTTTGGAATAATTATATAATATTTATAATATCATTTTTACCCTTAATTACATAATTTACCCTTAAATTGTGTTATTAAAATTACTATATTTACAATTCATATTGTACTAAAATAAAATGTGAATAACTTATAAAATTTGGACTTATTATTATAGATATGGAATCAATTTCCAAAAATATAATTCATAGAATTATTATAAATTTATTTAAGATTAATCTTGTAGATGGGACGAAACAATTTGTTTTTAAAGTAAAAAATGTTCAAAATTTTGTAACGTTTTTATATCCAATATCAATTTAAAATTTCATACAATGAAATGAATTTTATTAAATGATGCGTAATTTATTTAAATATACATTAAAAGTGCATTAAAATATATTTTACCTGTATATATAAATTAGATGAATAATAAGTATTGAATTAAAATATAGTATTTTCATTATTCATCCAAAAATGATGTTTTTAAAAGGAATCCAAAAAAATTAATCCTAAGAAAATTTTTATATCATAAATTTAAAAACAATTTTTTTATCAAATTAAATATATAAAGATGTAAAAAATTAATTTTATTATCATTCAAATAAGGACATAAAAAGTAGTCTTTTATGAAAATATTATTTAAAGACTTATATAAGACTATAACAAAAATTATATGTTTTATTATAAATAACATTTATTTATATAAAAAAATATATGTAACATTCAAAAATAAGTAGTTAATATTCATATGACTATGTTTAACTGTTACGTTGTAATGGTCTCATTAAAATAATTGTATTAATAAAATATTGTTTCACAGAATTTCAGCATTGTTTGTAATGAAACCTATGTCGGTGATGCATGTAGAGTAAGAATAACATGGCATAACAGAAATCTTAATCCATAAAAGAAGTTTAATTTATAAAACAAAAATTTCTAAAACACACTAGGTGTTACAATGATCCAGAAATTTTCAAGGAACCGAAAATTAAATATTAATATTTGTGATCTAGTTATCCATGAAATAAAATCAAGAACATGTTATCCTAATGGTGTTCAAATTACAACATGTAAAAATTATAACATGATTATTTCTCATTTTATTCTTTCAAAACATTATGTTCAAAATCATGATGAAATTGTTGCATCCGCAATTCTTCAATGATATTGATACCTGTATGTATCATTTATAGAAATATACATATTAGACAATATTATTTTCAAAATTTCCAAATTCATATTGTCTCAAAAAATTAATTGCATCATTCATTAATCATTGTGATATGAATATGTTTTCTCCCTATAACTTCATTTTAATTCCCACTATCGTTAATCAGCATATCCTTTCTACTAAAAATCATTTACAAAAAAATCCTCAATTTTATTTTCAATTATCTATGAAAAACAGGGAAATAATTTATAAATAAATTTTGGTAATAATTTTTTAAGTCATATATAGGTGAAAACCAATAAATATGATGATACATTAATCATGCATAAATTTAAATTAATGTTAACATGTGTTTCAAGTTAATATTTATTGATGTGAATCATTTAGTTATAAAATATTATGTGGATAATAAAGTGGGAAGATGTTTTTTTCCTCTTAAGTGTATATGTTTCTAGTTAATTATGTGTTTATATGAATAATATATTATTTTTATTTCATGATATTAAAGGTGTGGTGATAGATATGGTAATAGAGAAGTTTAATCAATGGGTTGACCATGGTATATATATATATATCATTATATTGTTTTTAATTCTAAAGAACTATGATCTGATTTATGTATTCTTATAAATATATATGATAGAATTTTTATTCCATGTGTAGACTTTAAAACATATATAGGATTTATATAGATGAATAACTACTCCGCTGTCATACTCATCCATTACATCATAGTTTGGTTACATCGTTATGTGATCATGATGTGTTATATGGTAATGATGTGGTATGGGGTTATAGTATGTAATATGACAGAATGGTATATAGTATGTGGATATGGTATATAGATGTGAACATTGGCAGTGATGTGTGGTTGATGTTTGAGGATATATAAAGTAATAAAGCTCTTTGATTCATTTTTTATGTTGTGAATTAAAATATATCATTATAGAATCATGTGGAGGGTACAATATCATGATATATAATCAGGATTAATATTTATTCCTAATTATAGTAAATTTTTTTGAATGGTATTTTCAATTTTAGGTTATATATGACATGAGAAATGTAATGAGTTTGTTTCACTGTTAATTTACTGGGGAATTTATATGATTTTTCAATAATATCATGAGAAGTTTTAAAGAGGGAACTATTATGTATTATTTTTACTATATTCTATTAAATAATTATTTATTTATTTTATGTAGTTTAAATAAAAAATTGCTACCATTAAACATATTAATTGATCATAGTTTGGGGAATAATTTGAGTCTAAATAAATTTCGTAGGATTAATATTGTATTTTCATTGAAATTCAATTTATTTTTTGTTTTGAATTTTCTATAATTATGTTGAGATTTTATGTAGTATAATATTTGAATCAAATTTTTATTGTGTGTTTTCCTTATTTTCATGGTATTATAGTGGGTTGTGTCTCTCATATATCATAATTAATACTCTAACGTATTTTCACAAATGAATGGGTTGGTAATGGATGGTTTAAGGGTAACTCATATCACAATTAAGAGTAACTCATATCACAATTAATGGGTTGTTAGGTTTTTGTTTGGAGTGACACATCGATGATTTTTAAAAATGGTTTTAATGGGAAATAATTCATTAAAATTTACAATATTATGTAGACCATAGAGATCGACTAGGATATATGAGGCCCCATGTGTTATGATTTAAGAACCATGATATCCCAATGAAAAATATTAATTAAGAGCTTACTAATTTTAGGGTATGGACTATGGTGAGATACATGCATCATACTTGTTAGCACATTTATTAAATATAGAGATTATATTTAGATAAATAAAATTAATATTACATAATGAACATTAAATGAAATTTTATATACTACTATTAATAGTCTTCTTTATATATGATGTGTTTAATTTCTAAATAGTAACTATATATATCATATATTAAATTATTTTTATGAATATAATATTTTTATTAAATTTTGTAACATTAAGAAATTTAAAACCTTTATGTCAATATAAATGTAACCAATGGATTATATAGAATATATAAATAGTTTTTCATTAGTTCCTTTATTGAAAACATTATATTAAACAGTCATATGGATTATATATAAGTGTGATTTTATTCTTGGATTTTTTATCCAAAAATTTCATACATTTAAAATAAGATTTTAAACGGTGTTTTTTTAAATATTATTAAAAATTATTTGGTTTTTTAAAAAGATTTTGAAATGTTTTTAGATAATGGAATATTGACTATATGGTTAAAATAAGAATCCTTTATAAGGATTTATTATTTTTTAATATATTTATGTTTTAAACAAATATATATAAAACCTCTTCTAATAATTTTTTTTCTGGTTGAGAAGAATAAAGTTCAATGTATCTTCATTCTCCCAAACTTATCCCTATATATCCCGACCCTTTCTTCCAAACATGTTTCATCATAATACACTTTTTGAAATTCATGAAATTTATTACATGTGATAATCCTAATATGTTCTAAATTTATTACCTTTTATTCCCATCTCCTCACTTTTTCAGATCTATTTTGTCTTTGTGATCTTTTCATTCATGGTATCATTTCCTTTGATTCCTCCAATTCATTATTATTTTTGGTTTTCCAATGGTCATCTTACACTTATTTATCTATGATATTACCCATATTTCCATTATAATATTCTACTAAAATGGTTCATGTAATATTGGTTTATGAATCAATAATTCATTGTTTTGAAATTTATCCACAATGTTTAGTAGTACAAATATAGTGATAAATTTTATTCAATGCAGTTTAATAAGTTATTTCAAAATGTACTTTTTGGAATTAGTGGTGTTCAACCAAGCACAAATTAGTGTCTCTATATCTACTATAATTATGAATTTACTAAATTTAATGACGTGAATTCTATTTCATTGGTATTGGAGTTGGGGGTTAAATATATTAAAGGTTTGATTTCATTCTCATCCTTGAGGAATTTTTTTGGTATGAATGGTATCAAATTTCGTCTATTAATCTTCAGTTACAAATTTAAAATTTATTTCCCAATTGTTCATCATTTATTGATTCATTTCACATATTATACCATATTCATACTATGGAATCATTGATTTTTCCACTCAGATCTAGATTAGGGGTACGCAATTTGAAATTAGTTTTTCATCTTTATATGATTCGAATGTAAAATGATAGTTAGTAGCCTATGGTGGTTCTAAAATTTTATATTTGGGTAGATATGTTTTATATATTATGGTGATCATCTATAAAATTATTTTAGTAAGGATAAGGGGTTTAAGTCTCGCCTTTAGAATTATTATTTTTCTTTGGTGATGGTATCTCTTTTTGGATGTTGTTTTGGTAGTATGGAAGATTAAATATATTCTCTTGTGGTGGTATCAAGGATATTTATGGGCATTAATACTAGTTTTCTAGGAATTTTGGTGATGAAAATTTAGTGATCCTTGATCAGTTCTTACTGATGGTTTGCGTGGATCCATTGATCTGAGATTCTCATTGTTCGATAGTGGAACAAGGTCTTTATGTATCTTTTAATATTAAATAACACATTGTCTAATATCCTCAATATATGTATCTAATCACTTATAGATGGGATATTTGGATAAAATTATTTAATGGGATCATTTTTAGTTATTTTATCTGGTCTGGGTATTTTTTTCATGGGTTTTTTATATGATATTTTTTACTAGGTTCCCACTTATCACTAAAGTGGATTTTTATAAAATTTACAAAATGTGATTTAGGAGGATGACCTTGTGTGGGTGGTTTATTATTCTAAAATCATGTTTGATTGAATATATTGTATTAATTAATTATTCACATGTATGGATTATCCTAATGCATGTTCATTTATGTATTATGTGTGAAGTCTTTCAATGTAATATGGGTTAGTTAGGAAAAGATGAGTAATCTATAGTGTCTTTAGATAGATGTGTGATCCTAGGAAATTAGAGCTACCTATTTTGATTGGGAATGATAAAAAGACTCTTATATTCTGAAATTTGTTGAATAAAAGGTATGGTATCGTATTGGTAATACATGGGAAATCACACATGGTTTGTGATTATGTTATGTAAGAAACTTTTGGAATGAAGGATACACCATATGATACTTTGAGATATTCTTTATATATTCACTATTTATGTTGATAGTAGAATTTCCATATCATGGGTTAAAACCAATAGTGTTTTAATGACCATTAAAGACATGTTAGGATATAGTATTAAAATTTTTTAGGAGACATCTGACTTGATTATTGCAATTAATGTTTTAAATTTTCATATATTTTTTGAATTTAATATTCAAACATGTTTTTGTTTAAATTTATATATTTTTATCCAGTGGGTTGGAATTATTAGTATCATTACATAGTTTAAATATAGTGTTAGAGGTTTTTTATATGGTAAATTAAAACAAAATTAAGAGTTCATATATTATCAAAAAGGAATATTTTTCAAAGTTGATAGTAGTGAGCAATGAGATACCCGAAAGAGGGACATTAGTTATACAGTGTGCCAACCAGTGTGGGTATACCCACTAAAATCCCATCATAAGACCAATGGGAATCAATAAATGTTATATTAATCTATTTTGTGGAATATGGAGGGAAAATATAAGTGTTGTTCCCACGATTAGGTTTTTAAGAGGGTTAATATGGTCATTCCCACATCTCTTTTATCTTTTATGGGGGGGGGGGTTCTAACAGTATTATCTTCCAACATGATATCATTTTAAAAGGGAGATCTTAATTTTAATAAAATTATAGAACCCAATTTTTTATATTAATAGTCTCCAAATATGGAATTTATGACAAACTATATTGAGTTAGTTCCACTTCATCATCTTCTTTTCTCTTACCCTCTTTTTCATTGATTTCAATTTATTAAGCTAGGTATTTCAATAAGAGATTAAACTATATAATGGTGGAATTTAATTGAAATGATAGGTATTGACATTCCTTTACTAGATTTGTTTAATGTAGATAATTTTTAACTCCTTCAGATTTTATAATTCAAAACTATATTTGATATTGTATTCGACACACAATACTCAGAAAAAATGACTTGCGTGATATATTACAATTATACCCATTCAAGTAAATTGGAATCAAATTATAATAAATAATACTCTGAGATATATATATATATATTTCCTAGTAAACCAAAATTATTGTAAAATTTTTATTAAATAATCAGTCAATTGTTAGTAGTGAAATTTTATTCTACAAAAATATGTCTTCTTAAAAAATTATATTTATTTATTATCCTTAAAAAATTTTATAATTATTATTTGAAAACATTAGAAAAGGTTTTTAGAAATTAATTAAAATTTTAAATCATGGTATCAAAATTTACATTGGGTGATTTTTTTTTATTTTCACTAAATAAACATTTTTCAATAAATATTGGAAAATAACAATTTTTGTTAGAATGTCATTTTTATTTAATAAATTAATAAATTTAGAAGTACCATAATGTTTTAAGTATGATTTAAATGAACATTATTATTATTTAGTTATAATTAACCAACATAATTTTTTTAAATTATCTTTTTATTGTATTTATAGAATATTTTTTTCTTTGGGTTTTAATACATTATATTTTTAAAAACACTTTTAATGTGAATAATGTGTCTCTATTATTTTTTTAAAACATTAATGTGTACATAATTTAGTTATATTTTTAGATAATAAAATTTTAGATAATATTTTAGTTTCATATAATTATTATTACTATCAATAGAGTTAATATGATATCATATTTTTCCGGAAATATACACTTCTTCAAAGTCCACTTTTTCATCGCATGTGTGTGTTTAATTTCAATTTTTTTTTTCATATTAAGTGATTTGAATTTTCAAAAAATGATTAGATATTTTAAATGACTATAATTTATATAAGATAATAATGTAAACTTATTTTTTGATCAAAATAAATTGTGAAAATAGAAAAAAAATAAATTAGTCCCTTAAATTTAAAAATGGATTTACCGAGGGGTTAAACTTAAATAATTGGGGTTAAGATAACCTAAAAAAATTATAAAACATGTTTTATTATCATATTTAGAATCAATAATGTATAATACTTTTTAATACACCATTATGGACACTTTTAAAATTATAATTATGTTGGTATACCTTTTTCTTCTAAAACATTACATGTGTGAAAGACACATTAGTTATAAAATACCACCCACTCTACTCTCTTCTTAACACTTTAACACCCTTTTAGTTTGGAAAATACCATTCCAAATTAATTACCAAATTACCTATTATCATCTTATAAGAATTATTTATTTATGAAAGACATCCATAATAGATTTTTTGAAAACATAAGGAGGTCACCCGAAGAAGACATAATGTTCCTCAATGAGTGTTTTTATTTTATTTATTACCCCACCCAATAGGATATTTTATTAAAACATGGTTTTATAATAACCAATGTTTTTTAAATATAAATATATTATGTTATGTTAATGTAATGAACTAAAATATTTTCCACTATAATTAGATGGGTTATGAAATCATCATTCCTGTGTATGGTGGACTACCTCCTCGTGAACCGATGTCATTCGTTTTTATAATACCACCTCTCACGGTTGGGTTTCATGATGTATCTAAATTTTATGTATTATAATTATAATATAAGTTTACATATTGATTAATTATATCATATGTTCCTTTTTAGATTCCATTCTGTAGTGGATATTATAACGTCGCTCCGGTGTATGGAGGACTACCGCCTCATGAAGCAATATGATTCGTTATTCACTAACACATTACATGGAAGATCATGTGGAACATTTTGATGAATAAATGTTATATAAAAGACATAATTTTTATATAATTTAAATATTTATCATTATAAAATTATCTCATATCATTTTCTTCTTTATATTTCCACTCACTAAAAGATGTTGGCCTCATTCATGTTTGTGTGGACTACCGCCTTCATGAAGCGATATGACTCACTCATTTCATCCCCACACCACATGTACGATATGTATATGTATATATATATATAAAGAAATAATATTTTATTTATGATATTATTATCATTATTTTTATATATAAGATAAGTTACCTACATTCCATAATTATCATTGAATGATATAAATGTTACTCATGTGTATGTACAGCATACCATCTCTGTGATCGTAGCACACAGAATTTCTCAAAAAACATATTTCATGATTGATATTAAAATTCTGATTGATGTATAAATTTTATAATAAATTATTTTTATTCTGGATATTATATATCCATGTAAAATTTAATATAACAAAAAATAAAAAAACATATTTTAAAAACAAAACATTTATTAGAAGAAACATGATTTTAAAAAGGTATTTGTAATAACGGGTCATAAATTGTCTAAAGTAAATTAAATAAGGTACAAAATATTTATATATATATATATGTATATTTATTTATGGTTCTATAATATATGTATAATAAAATTATATTTATTATATTATAGGATCAAATGTGTACGAATTAAGTCAATAATTAAGGTAAGGGATTCTTGTCTCACTATTTACTTCTACAAGACACATGACATATTCACCACTATTATCTCTTATATGGTTTTTGTTCTTCCACTAAATGTATTTTGTGATTATTATCCTAAAAATTATTCTTATTACATATTAATTTTAAGAAATATATCTCTTGGAAATTATTCTTCAAATTTTACCAATGTTGAAATTTATTTATGATAAAATATAATCATTTATCTAGATTTTTATTATTATGTTTCTAATTATGAAATATTCTAATCTATCTCTTAGAAATTGTCATTATTGTTCATATACCTTGTTAATTAATGAAATTTTCACGTAATAGTACCATTTTCCACAATTCTATTCTTTTATTATGAAAATATTTTTATGAAAATTTCGCTACTAGAAATTTAGGCTAGAGCAACGGCTTCAAACCGTGGCTATATTCCCCCAAAAACATGAAAATTACTTTGACATTACTGTTTGAATCAATTAAGAATTCTGCAACTAGGGAGTGCAATTTTTTCTCTGAAACCTCCACCACGTCAGAGCTCAAATTCAACTTGTTTATTATTAGTAGAAAATTTCCTATCAAAAATCACAAGAATATAATTAAAATGTAGAAACAATTAAATTTTCACCGTAAGGAAGACTAGGACAACTCAACTCCCCCTGGACCCCCCCCCCCCTTACTTAGAAACCCTGTGAACACCCCCTAGACACCCCCTGCACCCTTGAACCCCCACCCCCTTCACCCCTGCAAACCCACCCCTACTCCCCACCCTGAACACCACCCCCCCTACAGTAGCCCCCTGGACATTTACAGCGACAAACCTAAATATCCTAGGTGGAAATTATTGGAGGAATAAGCCTAGGAAATTTATGGGTTCATAATTTCTTTTATTGCATATAAAAACATTAAATGAACAATATTTTTTAGATTATAATGGAATTGAGTATTTAGAAACCAAAAAAAAATTATCATAGGATTTCCATGAAGCACCAATAAAATGATATTCATACATTTCAACTGATTTAAAGAAATCATGGAATAGAAAATCAATGTAACTGGGTTTATTTTATGATACACTACAGATTCTATGAAATCCAAGAATTAGGATGAAGTTATGATATATGAAATCATTATCATCATCACATGTCCTTTAATGATTCTATGGTGACGCAAAATACCATACCCACTTAATTAGTAACACACCCACTCAGGTTTGGTAATTCGTTAGGGAACCTAATGGGATCCCCTACTTCATTACATAAGAGAGGCACCCTACTAGGTGTCCTTATGTAATAATAGGTAACTTGGAAAAAACATATATCAGATAGGATTTCTTTCTCTTCAGCATAGTTATATGTATAACATAACCTATAGTATTATCTCAATTTCATGATACATTGATTTCTTATCCTCATACAATTATTTTACATGATTAGATTATATCCATTTTCAATTAATATTCAACATATTCCATTCTAAAATATTAAACTTTTTTTAAAAAATATGATTATGGTATGAATATAATGTATCATTTGTTATAAAGGAAATATAAAGGTACAATATTCAAAAATGAATACTTGGGGATCAACTATCCAACCATGATATAGACCAATGACCAGAAGATCTAATATTCCATACATAGAAGTAAAATAGAAATCATTAATTCCGTAACCATGGAGTATGCCAAGTCAATTTGATTAGAAACACAATAAACTGTTACTAATGTCTAGAAAAAATTATATAAGATAACCATTACCTCCTGAATTTTATATTCAGGTCAATCCCAATTGCAAGTCGTAGAAGAAAATCAATTGCATTGGGTATGTTTTCTTGTTGGTTATCTGTATATAATGTATCCCAATTTTGCATACTAATACAAGTTATGACATAATGTATCAAAATATGTCATATTGCA
This sequence comes from Viscum album, assembly GCA_963277665.1. Classification (NCBI taxonomy): domain Eukaryota; kingdom Viridiplantae; phylum Streptophyta; class Magnoliopsida; order Santalales; family Viscaceae; genus Viscum; species Viscum album. The sequence continues at coordinate 1,183,776,299 of OY728146.1, forward strand.
CATATGGTTTGACCACAGTATGGTCTAAACCACCAAAATGTTTTTGACCTTTTAGTTCACATATTCAAAATTTTCTTATAAAATTTATGTTTAAAATGTGGTGATCTACCAAAAATATAATTCCAAAAAATGGTATTAGATACCCTAATAGAGGGTGAATCAGTGTTTGGATAACATTAAATGATCTTCCTACCCTAACAGACCATGACTTATTCATTATTATGGTCACTTATTTCCAATTTATTATTTGGATTGAATTTGTTAGATGAGTAAACATTCCTATCAATTTTTCTTTTTATTATCATTATCATAATGTTTTATTATTAACCACATTTTTTAAACAAAAATAATTCACTATAAAACATTAGTTTTTAATTGGATTACCTCTACCGGCTAGTGTAAGTTGCAAGCAATACACACTGTATTGGTGTGCCAAAATCATTAATATCCATTTTTATTATTTTAGTACATTATATTACATCCTAGTATCACTACCTTATAATGTTTTGGGCTTGGAGAACCATCTCCCAAGGATCACCTCCACCATTATTCCATCTTATGAACAAAACATCAAAAAAAATTAACCTACAGGACAACAAAATGTCACCTACTATTTTTTGGGTTGTAAAAAATATGTATTAGTTCTCTTTAAAATATATTTTATCCTTAAAAGGATCACTATGAACATTTAAATGTGTATATTCTTTCCCGTATAGTTCATTCAAGCCCCATTATCTTTCGCATGATCTTAATGAGATTCCCAGTCTTCCACTTTGAAGAATAATTATGAAAATCCCCTATAATTCCAAAATAACACATGAATGTATTCAATTTTTTAGTATGTTGAAACATTAATAATTTAAAAAAAACATGGATGTGGCTGTGAATTTCTTTATATTACTACTTTACTATTAAAGATCCTCTTTCGATATTGTGAATTATGATTATGTTATAGAACATTATGGAAAAAAAACTCCCTCTATATTCTTCATTCAATATGTATATCAATTAAGTATTTTCTATTATTCTTTATGTATTTTAATTAGTTTTATAAAAACTCAATTTATCTCTACAAAAAAAATTTTATTGTCTTAAATCTACTCAATTATATTTTGGCTCATTCTATTCTAATAGTCACATCAAAATATCATAGAATAAATGTCCATATTTAATATATATAACCACTCTTTCATGGTTAAATATTTTTCCATATTTGAAAATTGGGAACCCCTGAGATACTCTCCTTGAAAATACATAATCATTATTGAATTAAAATATTTTTGTACTTGAAAATATATAATCTTACTAGTATCATTTTTATTCTCTTTGATTCTTTTTCATTTCGATAATATGATTTATAGAAATTGTTTTGTCAATAACACTAAAATGGAATCCATGATTTTTTTACTCATTTTTATAAAATAAGTGACATGAATTGGTCTCCAAATTCTTGACCTAGAGGAATTTATTAAAAAATAGGATTACTGTACAATCACAAGGTGAAAATAGATTACACCAACATGGGGTTGAGGGAAATACAAACTGATATTGCCAATAAAAACAAAAAAAAAGCACAGAATATGACCGAAATTACATTATAGATATTTCAAAAACATTCTCCGTGATGGGAAATGGATGCACAATCCAAAACATGCCACAAAGAAACTACATCAACTCACCCTAATTCCAGAATTCTTGTGACAAAACAAGAAATGCACTTATCATAACAAAATCAGCAAGCCATCCAAGATCTTCTAGATAGAACATAAAACCAAATGATGTCAGATGAATCTCATCTATAGTTGAATTCTAGTAGTTTCATATGATATCCACTTCAAGAGGAGGAGTCCCTAAAAACACATGGGCTATAAAATAATAACACATCATTCTGATATGCAGCATCACCAATAAGGAATTCAAAAAACATAAACTCCTTATCAAATCTTCCTATATACAGTTTATTTGTAAATGAATCCACCAATTCTCCACATGGATAAATTTTCCAAAAACCTTCTCCAAAAAGACAAGTCTCTGCTTTAGAAATAACAGCTCCTAAAGCACATCACAAATAGCCTAAAGACATCCAAAAAAAACACAATCTTCAACAAAGGAAGAAGCACAAACAAGTATATGGAAACACATGGTCAAAAATAAATCACAACAATGTTTTAAAAAATCCAATAGAACACAACATTTAGATACTGTGAAGAAACCATAGAGAGTGAAACTGTCATCTACAACCCTTGGAATAGTGCACACAACATCCAGGAAATCACAAAAAAACTGAAAATCCAAACATCCTTCGCATTTGAATAACCAAGAGAATAACTATAATAATTAGAACAAGGAAAAACAAAGACAATAAGTACTCACATGAAGATAAATAGAGCTACACCTTATTCATCAATCCAAGGAATTCATAAGACATCTTAAGGATAAAAGAAGTAATTTCCATAGAATTAACTTGAAATTAAAATCTTAATGTTTCTTGAATTATTCCACAATCTTCATAATTTTGAATGTGTACCAACGTAAAAGATAATTAAGGTATGGGATTTCTATCTCACTCTTAATTTCTATTAGAAACATTCCATATTCACAAAATATTTATTTTATGTGTTGTACATACTTCACACTAATGAAATTTATGATTATTATCCTGAAAATAATTGGTATTTCATAATTATTTTGTATCTCTATTTTAGGGTCACTGGGTTTGAATTGTTAGAAATATATTAATGGATTTATGTTATAATCTCATCATTTATCAGGATTGATTATGATGATATATTCAATGATGAAAACATATGATCTATATCTTAATAATTCTCATGAAATTTATTTTCCTATGGTAATTAAATATATTTTCAACTAAAAATAACTTCTCGCCATCTTTGTTACTTAAAATCATTGAGAATATGATTTTATTAAAAATAATCTTAATCAATTTCATCATTCGAAAACCCCTTTTCACCCAAAAACATGTTTTCTAAAAATGATTTTTGAAATGTTTTTCACATTATTCAAATGATTTTTCAAGGAAATATTTCTATATGATTAAAATATTACAAGGAAATCTAAAAAGAATCATCATGTTTTTTTTCAAATAATTCCCTTTTATATTTTATCAATAAATTGAAAGAAATCATAGTTTTAATTTTCATGACATGAATGGAATTTGTCGCTATAATTAAAACTATTTTGTTTGAATATTATTTTATTTAATTTCGATTATATCAATAAATAAAATTATTTTTAAAATTATTTATGATTTAATTTTCTTAAAATTGTTGAAAAATAATTTCCTAAAGAAATGGTATAAAATATTTTTAGAGGTTCCCTTATATTTTTTATGGTTATTTTAAAATAAAACTATTTTCCAAATGTTTTTTTGTTTAGAAAATTTATTTTCAATATGAAAAGGGTATTTTTATAAAAAATAATTCAATGATATCTAACTGTTATTTGAATTTATCAACTCAACCACCCATATTGTTACTTGTTCTCCAATGAGGATATATTGTAATGATACATCATAATTTATTCACTATATGAATTAATAATATTTCATTGATATTTTTATGGATGGTTTTCTTTTTAAGGGGTTAATCATGTTTTGAAGAGATATTCATTGAATTTTCTTATATTTCACAGGTGAATATGTTTCATTAAATAATGATTTTTTTATGAGTATTAATATAAAATAAAAACTCTATATACATCATTTATGATGTGTATGATGGACATTATATATGATGGGTGCACCCAGATAGCATCAGGTGAGCCTAATATAGATTACACGATGAGTAAACCCAGTGATTACACCACTTCATTGGGTAATTCTTATGTTATCTGCAAAATTATATTTGAATCTGAACTTATGGTTATTCTTATTATAAAGATTTTATAAGTGTTCTGTGATGATAATTCTCAATGGTTCCAACATAGTTTTTCGATTCATTCCATGTGTTAATAATGTTTCAATTTTTTTTGATTGATATAACATAGAGTATTATTTTTGATTCTTATAATTATTTTCTTTTTATATCCAAATTATATGGTTTCATGTATGATGATGGATTCGTTGACATTTATATGTTGTTTTATTATTCTCTAATTCACTTTGATTATGTCATATACCCTTATAAACTTATTATGATCATTAGTGACATTAAATTTTTAATGACTATATTTACCCTTGCTGATCATTTGATCTCAACATTAATATTTTAACATTTACCTTGGTTTGAAAGATTTTGGTTAAATAAATTATTTATAGAAGGGGTTTTTAGGGACAATAATGATGACATAATTTGAAATAAGAAAATATAGGTTTAGTGGCATAAATTTACATTTAAAGACATTGGTATTGTTTATATAAGGGTTTATCATAATTACTCAAATATTTAAATCAAAAATATCCTTTAGAATGTATGTGATCCTATATTTACTTTTGATGTTGTAAGGATTGGATAGAAAAAGTTGGTTCATATTTATTAGTATCAATGTCGTAATTCTATTGTTTATGATTTTAACACAAGGTCTAGAAGTGAATGTTTGGGACCCTTATATAATTAGTTCGCTATTTTTATTTTTTTGATTGATATAAATTATTTGGTTTATTTCGATTGTAATTTTAATTATTTTATGTTGAATTTTATTTTTCTTTGTTTTGGTAAATATGGTATTTTAATTTGTTGGAGTCAGGGTAACATTAAAGAGCTATCTATTAAAGGTTAACATAGTTATTGAGTTATTTAAATATTAACCTAATATACTTATTTAAAATTGTTTAATAAAGCTTTTTTAATATTGTTAGATATTTTCATTAGGATCATTCGAAGTGGAGTATCTTACTTATGAATTCTTTGTTAGATGTTATCAACCATCCATGACATTATTCATGATATCCCCATGATTCTTCTTCTTTTCGATTTTGATACATCAAATAAATTTTAAACTACTACTCTAAAAATAATAATAGTTTATGTTTTGCATATTGTGATATATAAAATTAAACTAAATCCCTTGAAAATATAGCATGAGTATTTATATTTTTTATTACCTATTGCTTTTTTAATTATGAATATGTTTTTATATGGGTAGTATTAATTTGGAATGATTTTTTTTATTATTTATTAAATTATAATTAATTGATTAAATTAAATATATATCCATTTTTTCAATGTTATATTAATTTATTTAAGGATATGTAGTTTTTATAAGTGGTTCTTTCAACAAACCTATTATGAATCAATATGATTGACCAATTTATTAACATCTTATAACTGACATAGAATTAATATTGGAATTAATAGATGAAGGAATATATAATGGTTTAATGTAAATGTGAGTTGAGTAGTCTTGTAAATGGAAGCTTATCATGTATATCATTAGGTTTTATTGTGTTTCTCATATGATCATGTATTCTTTATTAAGAAAAATATTAATTGTATTAACCATTAAATATTTAACATGTTTCCATAATTTTCATTTGAATATTATAAATAGTTAATTATTTTTCCCCAAAGGGTAATGTCAGGAATTAAAAGTAAATGAAAAACACTTTAAGATTAATTAAGAGGTTTCAATAGTGGTGTGTTAATGTTTAGGTCTGTGGTATTGGAATGGATTATTTATTATCTTTATATTAAATAGTTTTACCATAAAATGTTAATAATTTTTGGAGAATACTTGACATTAATATAGTCTTTTTGATTAACATGGGTTATTGGGTCATTTATATATATGTTGTTGTTTTCTGTAAGAGATTATAACTTTATATTCTAAAATACTTAGGTAGTCTATAAAATTTTTGGATTTTTCATGTTTAATCTCTTTGAATATTTTTGAGAGTTCTATTTTAGTTCTCTGTGGTATAATATTCTATTATCAACCCTATTTTTTCAATTATTATTTATATATTATGGAATAAATTTATGGACATCTCAATTGTTACCTTCTCCTTATGTTTAATGTTTTGTGAAATAGGACATCCATTGGTTTTTTAAGTTATTCAATGAGAATCAGGGATGTCGATATTAACTTCCATATGATCCTTTATGAGAAGAATCTCCAAATGAATGTTATTGGTATTATGTTTAGTTTAGTGGGCTAGGAAATCCTATAGAGTTTCTAATGTGTGATATAAATAATATTAGGATCATGAAATTGGTAATAGATTTTGTTTCTCAATATGTGTATGTTTTTAGGATACTCTGATAACATTATTAGTTTTTATAGTATTATCATATTGGATATATTCAAATAGTTTTTTGGATAAATTTTAAGTAGCCAACATAAATGTTCATCAATCTAAATAGTGTTTCCACTAAAATTTTATTTTCCAAAGACAACATTTCTAAAATAACCTATAAAACCCATTTCTCGATATGGAAAGTTTTTATGTACAGTATTTCAAAATGAATGTTGATCTTTGGTTTTTTTGTTGATTATGTTATGAGATTCGTATCTCTTCCCGTGGAGATGTGTTTGACAAACTTTTACTACTTAAATTGTGTGTACACATTTTATATCTAAAAAGGTTTAATAAAATGAAATATATCTCATTATTATCATTCATTCCCTATGGGTGATGGTATTATGTATAATATAGAAATTACAGTTATGATAGTAGTGATTTCACACTATATGAATACTCTATTACATGTACTGTTATGAAATGGTTTTTGAATTTATCATGGACATTGATTATTATTCCTATGATTTATATTTTTATTAAGGTTTGATATGTGTTAATTTTTCTCATGAATATACTATAATAATTTGTTAATATAGTCCTATGTAAATATGTTTCAAATAATTGAGAAAAAGGTTCTCATAGTTACACCATCTATAAGGCCTCGGACTTAAACCTTACTTAATATTGAATTAAATGAATAATTCACATTGAGGATCTTTTCAGGTTTGGAGTCTTAGAGAATTAGGACATAACTGTTACATCTCAAAAGATTACAAAGTAGTAACTTCTACTAAATTTCCATAAAATAAAAACTCTTAAAAAGAAACATGTCTAGATCCATGTATTAGATAGCATGACTTTCCCTTGATCCCATCCTTGACCCTATTCCACATTAAGTCATGTGAAAAAGATTTCAAAAAAAACATGGGGTGAGCCTAAAAAGCTCAGCAAGGGATACACAATGAATGAAAACTATTAGTTTTTAAAAGCAACAAGTAGACCATATATACTTTATAAAAGTAATACCTTTCACCTTTAGGAAGTAATAAAAACTCTTCACTGAATAAAATATCATTACTTACCATTTGGTAACCAAAATATTACCATAAAACCCATATAAAGAACACATAACATATAAAGGTAACTTGTAAAATAAACATACTTAAATGGAATAACCATACGGTCGACTTCCACACATACTTAATGGAATAGCCATACGGCTGACTTCCATACACACTTAATGGAATAGCCATATGGCCAACTTCCATACCCAATGCATTGGAGGTTATAATGTAACCAACCGTCCTGGTATTCACGGCACCACCCGTCATATGGTTTATCACGTAACCACCCGTAAAATTTCCAAGTACCATCATTACACATAAAATATTGAAAATATAAATATTTCAATAACAACATTTCATTTTCAATCACAATAAGTAATTCCAAGATATCAATCCATTTTCAAAAACCATTTAAAAGCGATTTTTGAATCAAAGTGTCCCATACCACTTTGAAGATTTTATTGGAATTATAATTTTAAAACATTAATGCCCATATAAATAAATACTGAAAACCATTTGTAAAACATGGACATTAAAGATAAATATTTCGAATAATAAATCTTTAAAACATTTAAAACGATATTTTTGTTAAAGAGTTTTTAACAAAACGAGAGACTCTTGAATACAAATAATTGCTGAATAAAATTTAATCTGAACTTTATAATATCATGAGAAAAAAGGGATTCATGATATAATATGTCCAAGGACAGTATACACACCATATAAGAGTGAATTGGTGCATAACAACAATGAAGTCTCAAACGAAATGTAAAATGAGATGAAATCCATTATAAAGAAGGTATCCTTAAATTAAGTATAAATCAATCTCATAATTATGTGTGAAAAATATAAATACACCCTATATAAGTGGATATTAAGTTTAAAACAATCAAATTTCGTTCACACATATTAAAAGGATGACATATTCAATAACTACATGTTCAACCCAATGAAATCGAAATTGGGTTAAGAAGTTCCCTTGGTAAAATTCGACAGCCTAATGGCATCACATAAAATTTTACAAAAAGGGTTTATGAGGGAGATAAACGGGATATCATCACTTGTACATAATATTTACATAAATAAGGATATAGAATATCATATCACAACATAATAGTATGTGAATTAAGAGACATAACAAAAGAAGTCTTTTAAAAAAAGGAGGGTGAAAGGTCCCCTTACCGAGTTGGGTAACTTTCGAAAAGTACACCCCATGGAAGAAGGGTCATACAATGAAGATGTAAATACCCATAAATGAAATTCAACTACACAAAGTGTAAAATAATGGGAAGTACATACACCACTCAAAGGAAATAGTGTAAAATTTAGCATAAATGTTACGGGAATAAAAGTGAGATGAAAATTCCCTTACAAAAACTCGGCAGCCTAACGGCGCCACATAAAACATCCAAAATTGGATTTATGCGATCAAATAGGGTCTCTCATAATATGAACATAAAATTTAAAGTATGAGGAATATAAAAGAACATCCCCAAACATAATAAAGATGGGCTTAAAAGAAATGACATAAAATAGAGTATTTAAAAAGAAAGAGAGAGGTTGGATCCCTTACCTCGGGTCCGACTTGACTCGATCGTTCATTAACATCCTGAATAATAAACTTGAGTTAATTTCCAATTTCTTAAGAAAATTTTTCAAGTTCATTATTCCTTTTATATCACTTATTTCCATGTTATAAGCATTATGTAATCATTTACGTTAATAATGTTTGTTTTGTTGATATTTGGTTCTTAAGTCGAAAGTGGACTTCTTACAATTACAAGTTGTTCGTGTGGTCAAAAGTTCATTATATCCAGAATTATATTCATGATTTGGATATCATATATATCATATATATCCAGAATATACAATTATTTATAATATTAAATAATCATTTAGAGATAAGAAATGAAATGCGCCGTTCATGGAGACGGTAAGCCGTACGTACGCATGAACACTAATTTCATTTCTATGTCATATTAATGGAATTAAAACCAAATTAGAGGTATTTATATTTTAATTATAGAATTATATTCATCATTTATATGTAACATAAATCATATTTAATAACTTTAAATCTGTCCTTTATACATCCCACATATGTCATTAATGAATCAAATCACTTTGAGGGGGCGGTAGTCCGCACTTCCTAAAATGAAATTATCATGTTTACCCACAATGGAAACCATAAAGGTATGCCAAAAAAGAAAAATAAAGAAGCTTAAGTAAAACAAAAACATATTATAAATAATATATAAATATAGTTAAATCTTAATCGCCACCTTTGAAGGTGTTATATGAGTTTTGAACAATCATCATTTCGTGAGGCAGAAATTCGCCATCCACAGAAATAGTATGTTCTTTAACAATTAGATGTAGGTGTGTGTAAGTGTAGCTCGAATGATACTTATAACAACATCCTAGTATATTTAAGATATTGTAGTTGTTACAAAAGAAAAGAATAAAAATATTTTAGGGGGTTGGAGAATCCAAATAATAAAAAAGAACACAAGAGAAGACACTACCTTTAAATCGGGTAACTCTTTTTGATTTGAGCTCAAAGGCTTCCTTGGGAAGACTTCTGCCAAAATTGAGGCTTCTAGGAGTAAAATAGGGATGTTTAGAGACAAAATGGGCAGGTTTTTGGCCGAGCCAATTGGCTTGAATGGTGTGGGTAAGGAGGTAGATGTGGGGGCCTTTTATAAGAGTAACGGAGGGGAACTGTTGGAAAGTAAGGAAATGTTACTTTATTTTTGAATGAATTTCGGATTTTAAAGGTCCCAAAATGATTTTTGACGTGAATAAGGTGATAAGGGTTCGAAATAAAATCATACAATAGGTTTTGGACATGTTTAGGTCTTATATTATACGTTATCTTTCCATTGTATTTAAGTCGTCAAATAATGGGGTAATCGTTGTATCATCATGGTGTCATAAATAATTTAATTTAGTTAATGTCTACAAATTATAAAAAAACTACTCTGATATAGGAAATCTTTTTAGCCTTAAAATGAATATTTATAGTCAAAAATATGACTTGTATAACCCCATATAAACTTTTTTTAGTAAAACAACACATGTTTGTGACATTTTAATTTTAACATTAAATAAAATGGTCTTAATGTCATTTTCCTACCAAAGTGGCTCCAAGGGGTCACCAAGTTGACCCATGGATTGTCTTGGTCGGCCATGACATATCCAATGAGGTTAGGACATGTTTCTAGTTCATTTCATATTATTAAAACATTATTTTTACCTTAAATTACACTAATTACCTCTAATCGCGATTAATAAACTTAAAAGTTACTATTCACCAAAAAATTATTTTAATCCCATTGAACCACATTTTACTTCTTAATGACAACCATGTATGTCGGATTTTTTAAATTAAAATCACAGAAGTGGTAAAGTTTCATTTAAACAAAAAATCAATTTCTTTAACTACCACTTAGTGGTTTCACTATTCATAAAAAATTGATGTTTTTAAGAAAATTACCAAATATTTACCCTGGGCTATATTTTATATTCCGAATTCAAAAATGAAGCTTATTTTAAAAAATTAAAAACATATAAGTTACATTAATTAATTTAATAATTATGTCCTGTTGTCCGAGCAAATAGCGTGTTTTTATGAAACAATAAATATCAAAAGATTGACACTAGTTTAAGTCCAATTTCAAGATGAAATTAATTCCAACGACCACTATTGGATTAAATGGTAAAAATATATTCTAATTTAACTTTTAAACAAATTCCAAAGACAATATAATCATATAAATAAATTATATTAACAAGATGTTTTGAATTAAAATACAACATTTTTCACTATTCATTAAAAAATGATCTTTATCGGAAAAATACCAAAAATTTACACAAAGTGAATTTTGATGCCCTGATTATAAAGAAGAGTTTTATTTGGTCCAATAGAATGTATAATAGTGTCCAAAACTATATTTAATGACGGTTTTCCATCAAAAGTTGATAAGTGGACCTTTAGTGAATATTAGAGTATGTATGCCTAAAATTGAATTCTTTTCACATTTTAAGCCTTTATCCTTTATTGGATAAATTTAAAAACATTTAAAAAACATATATAATCTTATTTTAGTTATTACTATTCATTTCCGCCAATACAACGGCTACGTGTTTACTAACATTTAAAATAATTTTATTTTATTATTAGTGTGCAACGTAAGATTTCAAAGGAACTAGTTGTTGCGTATTGGGTAAGCCATAAAGCATAGCGTTCAATTTAAATTAATATTAACATTTTATTCAAAAAAGGGATAAATATAAAAATTTCATATTCTTTATTTACCTGGGGTGTTACACCATCAATGCATGAGAATGTTTACAACTATTCCAAATTATATATATATAGTAATAAATATATTTCGATTTGATGTTGGGCATACCATGGGGTGAACCAAAATAAATTATGAAACAAAACTCTCTCTGATTTGAGATGGTAAGTTCCTATAATATTTTTATGGGTTATAACTAAATATGGGATAATCTATGTAATAACATTAATCTTGTGTTTGGAACATGAATCTCCTGAGTGGAAGAGTATTAAATTGTAGGTACCATTAATTTTTATGTAAAAGTTTTTGTACAATATCCTCTATGGTGGAATTCAAGAACGAATCATAGAAGGTTTAGGTCCAAATTGTGGTATGTAATTTATAAAATATTATAATTTCTTATTTCTTATTTATTATAGAGTATATTTTTTATACCATTTGTATTGTTATATTAAAAAAAATATTACTTATGGGAGTTGAGTTTTATAGTGGTTCTAACTGATTCATCATACATAAGCCTTGTATGTTAGCCAATTTGGGATATGGTGTTTATATCTTCATATTTAATATATTAGTATTTCTATTGATAGATGCTTAAATGAATTCATAACTATTTATTCAAATAATTTGTATTAGTTAGTCAAATCTCAAGAGGGTGATGGTGTAAGGGAGGACTACATTATATAGAGGAGTCATGTGTCTTATCAAATTGTTTAATTCTGGGTTTTTGTTTATATTTTCTATTTTTGGTTAATATAGAAAATGATATATAGATTTTCTTGATGTCTATTTGGGTTTCGTAAATATAGGTAGTTTTAAAAAATATTATATTGGTAAAATATGAATTTGTTATCGTATAAGATGTTATATTATTTATGGTAATATCTAATGTATAGAAAAAATATAATAATCATTTTCACTGAATAAACCATTGAACTATACTATCACCAATATGAGGAATATCCTTTATCAATGATTTTTTGAGTCTTTCGGTGCCACTCTCAATCCAAGGATGATTCTCATAAGTTCTTTGTGGTATATTGAGGAACATTTTATATTTATGGAATATTTTGTGTAGGGTGTAACAAGTTCGATCAAAATAATGTTTTTGATTTTCAATGATTTTATATAAGGAAGGTTGTATTTGGAGGACCTGATAATTCTCAAATAAATAGACTAGATCAACATATTAGGTAAAATTGATCAAGTTATTTTGGAATGTGTGGGTTTGTAGCCATCAGGATAAATTATTTTTTATCTAAATATCTTATGAATGATAATATTGAAATTGTTAAGTGTTATAGAGATTGATATAGATATAATTGTTTATTTTTTTTCATGTAACATACTCATTATTGAATTCACATGACATGTGAATTATTTTATATGATTGGTAACATTAAATTTTGAAATGATTGAATAAAAATTTAATAAATTATTTGGATGAAATATCTTCCAGATTCAGGTTTATGTTAATGTAAGTTATAATAATAATTTATTCATATATTTTGTATGTAATTTATTTATGGGATACTACATAATAGAAACTACATTTATGTACTATTATAATGGGTCAATATTTATAAATAATTAAAGTGGATAATGATAAAACATAATTATTTGATTAGTTTAATGTATACGTATTTAAATTCATTTGGTTAACTCACTTGTAATTAATTTTGTTTCTTGGTTTAGTGAAAATAGGTACTATAGAAATGAAATTATGTCATTATATCTTAATAAAATGGAACCATATGTAAAATTATTCTTAATATGAATATTCTTGTTAAACTATATTTTTTGTGGCGTGAAAATATAATAATTAGGAAATTATTACGGAGGGGAGAACCATGAGGATAGTATTTTATATAATGACTATATTTTGGAAAATTCAAGGGTGTTATAATTTCTGGATGGAACTATAATCATGATTAATTAAGTATATTCTTGTTTTTGGAGTAACATGTTTAAAGAAATTAGAGTACATTGGGATTTTTGTGTTAGATATGAATTGGTGATTTGGGATGGAATATTATTTTTTGTAATATGTTTTTATCTTTTTTATTATGAAAAGTAATATAGTGATTAGTTTTCAATGATGTGTGTCTTGGATATATTAATTATGGTGTTATTTTTTGGAATAATTGTTAAATTTAGAGAAAAAAATGTCTTGGTTTAATTTGTGAATTCGGATTGGGAGAGATATAATTAAATATAAATTGTTAAATTCTATTTCTTCGATGGTTATAAAATCATGAAATATACTAAGGTGTTTAGGGAGAAGTTAAAATTTTATATGGGTAATGAAATATTCGACCAACTGCCTCGAAGGGGGAAACAGGGTAACAAGTGGCCTAATAATTAGGGTGTATCTATGCCATAATTCAAGGTGTGTATCTTTTGGGTAGATGAAATTTAATTTTAATACTAAATCATTAACAATTATAATTAATTTATATAGTCAACCCTTGATAACTCTTGTATTCACTAAATTGATCTAGAAGATATTAATTTGAATCATTAATGGATTGTATTAATCATCGAAGATAGTTTTGATGTATCCAATTTAAAACCTCATGCCTATAATTTTAAAAAAATTAAAATGAATAAATGTATATTATTTCAAATATTAATATATAAATGATTAATGGTTTTATATTTTGATGTATTTTTTTAAAATTTTGTTTTAAAAAAATGATCATTCCAATTACAATTCATTTTCCTTATAAATAATTTATTCCATAACCTCTATAATTTTTTATGATAAGAATAACATAATGGAATAGTTAATTCCTTAGTTTTAAAATCAATTCAAGACAGAATTATTAAAAAACACTAACTAGTGACAATGAATACATTAAATGGTCAAAGTTGTGTTAACTATAATCTCATTATAATCCCTAGTTACACTATTCTTGATTCTATGAAACATATCAATTGAATGAGAAAGTGTCGATATTTATATAATATAAAACCCAAAATATAAAAAATTAAAAAAAATTATAAGGCCCCAGCCTTAAACCTTACTTAATCTTGAGTTATTACAAGATTACACATTGAGGATCTTTTTAGGTTTAGAGTTTTAGAGAATTAGATCATGAAACTTGCATTACATTCCACATTTAAACAAAGTGGTTACATAAAAGACAATATTCATTCTTCCCATCAGCGGAAACATATTTAAAATAAAACATGGATTATTTCTTGACACATCCTTGACATTATCATCACATAATGTATCTTTCCATTGACTTGTGAAAAAAATTTCAAAAACTTGGGATGAGCATAAAAAGCTCAGTAAGGGTTATAAAAATATGGAAAGGAAACATGAGTTCATATATACATAAGAATGAAATCATACTTTACCCATAAAACATAGGCACTTTAACATACCTCATCAAACCATGAATAAATCATAGAAATCATAAGATATAAAAGTAACTTGAGGCATTCATAACATTCTTACGTAGGGAGTAACCCTCTTGGTTACGTTTGGAATACCCATCACAGTATATTCCCTAAATATCTTCGGAGAAACCTTAACGTTTCACTCCTTCGCGTTACCCAATGTATTGGAGAGCTATATCGGGCTCACCCGCCCTTAGTCTATCACGGAACCACCTGTCTTCATAATAATGCCCAATAACCTTAACATAATCGTATCACATAAAACATGCATAAAGGAAACATAACATTTACACCTTTCAATCACAAGATATCAATACAACACATTGATATAAAAACATTATGAAAACCATTTTCAATACCAATATAAAAGAAAATTAAAACATGGTATTTATTTTTCTTTTAAAAAGAAGGTATGGCTTGTAGAGGAAGCCGAAACTCAAATAACGGTCACGGTGGCAGAGAAGACGTTGTGGCCACATATGTACGACAAAAACATTACCTTTTTTAATTTAGTAAAACGCTTCGTATAAAAAAAGATTCCTTTTGGATAAACGCAAAAGTCAAAGGGTTTTATACACCGTATAAAATAAGGTTGTGTATAAAACAAAATATGCCTCAATGAAAGGAGATTGAGACGAAGTCCCATACAAAGACGGTATCCTTGGTTTAAGGATAAATCAATTACATAATTATGTGTGACAAACGAATACACAAAATATAAGTGGATATTAAGTGTAAAATAATCAAAGGTCATTCACACATATTCAAAGTATGACATATTTAATAACTACATGTTGAACCCAAAGAAATCGAAATTGGGTTAAGAAGTTCCCTTGATAGCCTAATGGCGTCACATCTAAATGAGTTGATGAGAGATAAAAAAAGGGTATCTCATCACATGGACATAAAATTTACATCAATAAGGATATATGATAACATATCCCAACATAACAATATGTAAATTAAAATACCCAACAAAATAAGTCTTTTAAAAAGAGGAGGGTGAAAGGTTCCCTTACCGACATGGGTATCTTTCGAAACATACGCCCCGTGAAATAAGGACAATGAAAAATTGATGTAAATACTCATAAATGAAATAATATTACACAATGAGTAAAATAATGGTCAGTACATACACCACTCAAAGGAAATTGTGGCAAATGTACCATAAATCTCATGGGAATAAAAGTGAGATAAAAAATCCCTTACGAAAGCTCGGCAGCCTAATGGTGCCACTTAAAACATCCAAAAATGGATTGATGAGATCAAATAGGGTATCACATCACATTAAAATAAAATGTACAGCAATAAGAATATAAAATAACATCCCCCATCATAACAAAGAGGAGCTTAAAATAATTGACATAAAGGAGATTACTTAAAAAGAAAGAGAGAGGTTAGATCTCTTACGAAAATTCGGCAGCCTAACGGCGCCACTAAAAAACTTCCAAAATGGATTGATGAGAGAGAATAGGGTATCTCATAAAATGAACATAAAAATTACAGTAATAGTAATATAAAATATCATCCCAATAACAATAAATATGAGCTTTAAAAGGAATGACATAAAAGAGTGTACTTAAAAAGAAAGAGAGGAGTAGGATCCCTTACCTCGGGTCTGACTTGACTCGATCGTTCTTTAACGTCCTGAATAATAAACTTGAGTTAACTTCTACTTGATTAAGAACCTTTTTCAAGTTCATTATTCCTTTTATATCACTTATTACCATGTCATGAATAGTATGTAATTATTTAAGTTAATAACGGTTGTTTTAACGATCATTAGTACTTGAGTCAAAAATAAACACTTTATAATTGCATGATGTTCATGTATCCATTATATCCAGAATGGTATTCATGATGTAGATATAATATATGTCATATATATCCAGTTCATGCATGCATTTATAATATCACATAATCATTTAGAGGTAAGAACTAAAATGAACCGTTCATGGAGACGGTAAGCCGTATGTACGCATGAACGCTACTTTCATTTCTATTTCGTATTTTATAGAATGGAATCATAATTATATAAAGGTATATTATAATTTCAGTATAATATTATATATAATATCATAGTTCCATCCTTTATACTTCCCACATATGGTATTTAACGAATCAACTCACTTTGAGGGGGCGGTAGTCCGCACTTCCTTAAATGAAGATATCGCGTTTACCCATAATGAAAACCATAAAGGTATACCCAAAATGAAAAATACATAAGCTAAAGGAAAACATAAACATATTATATATCATATATAAATATAATTACATCTTAATGGACACCTTTTAAGATGTTAAAATAATGTTGAACAATCATCGTTTCGGGAGGCATAATTTCGCCATCCACAGAAATAGTATGTTCGTTAACCATTAGATGTAGCTGTGTGTAAGTTTAGCTCGAATAATTATTATAACAACATCCTAGTATATTGAGGATACTGTATTTGTTACAAAATAAATGAATAAAAAAAGTTTAGGGGGTTGGAGAAGCAAAATAAAACAAAAGGACTCAAAAGAAGACATTACCTTATAATCGGGTAACTCCCTTTGGTTTGAGCTCAAAGGATTCCTTGGGAAGACTTCTGCCCAAAGTGAGGCTTCACGGAGTAAGATAGGGAAGTGGAGAGACAAAATGGGCAGAGTTTGGCCGAGCCAAAGGCTTTGGGAGTGTGGGTAAGGAGGTAGAGGTGGGGGCCTTTTATAAGAGGAGAGGAGGGGCACTCTTGGAAAGTAAAGATAAGTTACTTTATTTTAAAATGATTTTCGGATTACAAAGGTCCCACATTGATATAATTCGAGGATAAGGTGATAAGGGTTCGAAATCCACTAATCCAATTGGTTTTGGCCATGTGTAGGTCTTAGATTTTACAGTATCTTTCCATTTTATTTATATCGTTAAATAATGAGGTCATCGCTACATCATATTGGGTCAAAAATAATTTAATTTATTTAATGTCTAAAAATTATAAAAAAAATACTATAATGTAGGAAATATTTTTAGCTTTCCAATGAATATTTATAGTCAAAAATATGATTTGTATAACCCCATTTAAAAATTGTTTTAGTAAAACATTTCATGTTTGTCTCATTTTTACTTTAACTTTAAATAAAAAGATATTAATGTCATTTTCCAACCAAAGTGGCTTCATGGGGTCCCCAAGTTGACTCTTGGGTTTTCTTGGTCGGCAATGACACATCCAATGATGTTAGGACATGTGTCATGTTCATTTCATATTATTAAAACATTATTTTTACCTTAAACAACACTAATTACCTCTAATCGCGATTAAAAATTTAATAAGTCACTATTCACCAAAAATTTATTTTTATCCCATTGAACCACATTTTACTTCTTAATGACAACCATGTATGTCGGATTTTTGAAATTCAAAACACAAAGATGGAAAAATTACATTTAAATGGAAAAATCAGTTTTTATAAGTACCACTTAGTGGTTTCACTATTCATCAAAAATTGAAGTTTTTCAGAAAAATCCCAAAAATTCACCCTAAGCTATATTTGATATTCTGAATTCAAAAATTAAGTCTATTTCACAAAATTAAAAACATATAAGTCACATTAATTAATTTAATAATTAATTCCCGCTGTCAGAGCAAATAGCGTGTTTTTATGAAACAATAAGTATCAAAAGATTGACACTAGTTTAAGTCTGATTTCAAAGTGAAATTAATTCCAACAACCACTATTGGATTTAATGGTAAAAATATATTCTAATTTCACTTTAAAAACAATTCAAAATATAATCTAATAATATAAATAAATTATATTAAAATGATGTTTTGAATTAAAATATAACATTTTACACTATTCATTAAAAAATGAGCTTTATCGGAAAGATAAAAAAAATTTACACAAAGTAAATTTTGATGTCCCAATTCTTAAGAAGAGTTTTATTTGGTACAATAGAGTGTATAAGAGTGAATAAAACTATATTTAATGACGGTTCTCCATCAAAAGGCGATAAGTGAACCTTTAGTGAAAACTAGGGCATATACGCCTAAAATTGAATTCTTTCCATATTTTAGGCCTTTATCTTTTATTGGATAAATGTAAAAAAAATTAAAAACATATATAATCAAATTTTAGTTATTTCTATCCATTTCCTCCAATACAAAGGCTACATGTTAACTACCATTTAAAATAATATTATTTTATTATTAGAGTGCAACGTAAGATTCCCAAGAAACTCGTTGTTATGTATTGGGTACGCCATCGAGCATAGAATCCCCTTTTAAAGTAATATTAATATTTGATTCACAAATATGGATAAATAAAAATATGTCATATTCTTTATTTACCTGGGGTGTTACATCTTTCCCCTCTTTTTGTAATTGCGTCCTCGTAATTTTAAAATTGAGCTTGGAAACATCCTTGGACGTCCCACATCAGAACAAGAGTCGGTAAAACAATCAATTTAAAATAAAGAAAGATAAGTACAATGGTCCCCGAGTTAACCCATACTAGGATTCCATGTAGAAAAATATGGACATGGAGGAGAAAACATAGTGTCATGTTCTGATGGAGAGTGATAGAAAACATGTTTAGGAGAAAGTTAACCACAAGAAAATCACAAACATGTGATGGGTTAAACAGTATTCGATTCCCCAGTAGGAAAAGTTAATAAACAACATTTTTGTTTTAAGTTACTTTTTATTGAGTAATTTATTCATAAGGAAACATAATATCTTATCATGTTGACTTTCAACTTTTACTAGATTCCTTAATCAGACTCATATTTTTTTTTCCAAAAGACGAGTATTTAGGGAGACGTGTTCGCATTAAGATTACTATAATCGACTTTTAGAGAATCACCTAATCCACCAAAGAGAACTATATAAATCCCATGTCTTTAGGCTTTAACCAAAACCAAAACCAGAAAGGTTAGTACAAGGTCAGATAATCCAGAAAAGGATAACCCATTAAAAAGAAAATCTATGCTTAATCTCCAAAATTTGTCCAACAAAACCCAAAGTTCAACGAGGACCATCTGATATACAATTTGTCCATAAAATTCTTCATAGTAAACCAATATAAGATTGAAACCCAAATATTTGAAGGATTTAGTCACATAGTCTTCCAAGTAAAATCGTAACATTTATCTCCAAACAACATCAGTTGCTCCTAAAGTCTCGTATTGAAAAGTAATTATCCTAATCACATATCCTCCATGATAGGTTAATCATTTTCATAAATAATCCAAAATCAACTTACTCTTAATTAATAAAATCATATAACTAAAAATAATCAGTCAAAATAACCAGGGACTTCACGTAGTCCAGTGGTAGGCGAGAAATACCAGTCGCACTTTGGTTGTGGGTTCGATTCCCGCAGCTTTGTCCGACGCGACGGGTTGTCACACGGTCTGCGTGTTGTCCTTTTTATAAAACTCCAAAAATAATCCTAACATGTTTTAACCTCAATAGTTTCATTATACCTTTAATTTTCATCCAAATTCGTTACGATATCAACATCTTAATTCTTGAAGTCATATTTCACCACCATAAGATAAAATAAAATGATTCCCAAAATGAATAACATCATACCTTGATCATGGAGTCCACTCGGTTTCATCGTCATCTTTTTCATGTAGGTAGAAGTCCCATGCATTACAACAATGATTTAGAGATCCTTCAAAATCATTTTCTTCCTCCATCCAAATACACCTCGTACAACATGGTTCATATGGGTGTTCGCAGAAAAACAGTTTTGAAAAATAATCATGTATGACATATAATTCCAAAACATCTGATAAAACCTGATTTCTATAAAATAGTCGGACCGAAATTGAGTTGAAACTCTCTATTATTGGTCCTTTTAAAATACCATAAGTATGTGATGTGAGAATATATTTTAAAATCAAATATAAATAGGTTGTGCAAGGGTCTCCTTTCTCAGCACCATTTCTAAAATCATAATATGCTTCAAATTCTTGTGATAAGGTAAAATATTTTAAAATACCTTGATAATATTTACCTTTCTTGAAAATATGAGAATATTGTGAAAATAGTATTTGTCTAAAAACAACCCATGATCCACGATGATAACGAGGTATTGTGGAGGTGTTTGATATCTCAAACAACTTCTTGGAAGTGAGTTGTATGCTAGAAAAAGTTTCACAATCATCCGAAGATGACTTTGCAATAATTATTGAAAGCATGTCATCAGGAAGAGATAGGAATATCATTTGAGATCCTTCTCCTTCCATTCGTAACCGACATTACTTGACCTGAAAAAAAATTATAAAACAAGGATTTAACTGAAATAATAGATATAGGGACTAATAATGTGTCTCACAAGAACTCCTAATCCCTAAAGTTGTCTAAACCGACCTTTGATACCAACTATAAGGGCCCAGCCTTAAACCTTACTTAATCTTGGGTTATTACAAGATTACACATTGAGGGTCTTTTTAGGTTTAGAGTTTTAGAGAATTATATCATGAAACTTGCATTACATTCCACATTTAAACAAAGTGGTTACATAAAAGACAATATTCATTCTTCCTATCAGCGGAAACATATTTAAAATAAAACACGGATTCTTTCTTGACACATACTTGACACTATCATCACATCATGTACCTTTCCCTTGACCTGAGAAAAACATTTCAAAAACTTGGGATGGGCATAAAAAGCTCAGTAAGGGTTATAAAAATATGGAAAAGAAACATGAGTTCATATATACATAAGAATGAAATCATACTTTACCCATAAAACATAGGCACATTAACATACCTCATCAAACCATGAATAAATCCTAGAAATCATAAGACATAAAGGTAACTTGAGGCATTTATAACATTCTTACGTAGGGAGTAACCCTCTTGGTTACGTTTGGAATATCCATCACAGTATATTCCCTAAATCTCTTCGGAGAAACCTTAACGTTTCACTCCTTCGCGTTACCCAATGCATTGGAGAGCTATATCGGGCTCACCCGCCCTTAGTCTATCACGGAACCACCTGTCTTCATAATAATTCCGAAGAACCTTAACATAATCGTATCACATAAAACATGCATAAAGGAAACATAACATTTCCACCTTTCAATCACAAGATATCGATACAACACATTGATATAAAAACAATACGAAAACCATTTTCAATACCAAAATAAAAGAAAATTAAAACATGGTATTTATTTTTCTTTTAAAAAGATGGTATGGCTTGTAGAGGAAGCCGAAACTCAAATAACGGTCACTGCGGCGGAGAAGTCGTTGTCGCCACATATGTACGACAAAAACATTACCTTTTTTCATTTAGTAAAACGCTTCGTATAAAAAAGATTCCTTTTGGATAAACGCAAAAGTAAAAGGGGTTTATACACCGTATAAAAGAAGGTTGTGTATAAAACAAAATATGCCTCAATGAAAGGAGATTGAGACGAAGTCCCATAAAAAGACGGTATCCTTGGTTTAAGGATAAATCAATTACATAATTATGTGTGACAAACAAATACACCAAATATAAGTGGATATTAAGTGTAAAATAATCAAAGGTCATTCACACATATTCAAAGTATGACATATTCAATAACTACATGTTGAACCCAAAGAAATCGAAATTGGGTTAAGAATTTCCCTTGACAGCCTAACGGCGTCACATCTAAATGAGTTGATGAGAGATAAAAAAAGGTATCTCATCACATGGACATAAAATTCACATCAATAAGGATATATGATAACATATCCCAACATAACAATATGTAAATTAAAAGACCCAACAAAATAAGTCTTTAAAAAGAGGAGGGTGAAAGGTTCCCTTACCGACATGGGTATATTTCGAAACATACGCCCCGTGAAAGAAAAACAATGCAACATTGATGTAAATACTCATAAATGAAATAATATTACACAATGAGTAAAATAATGGTCAGTACATACACCAATCAAAGGAAATTGTGGCAAATGTAGCATAAATCTCACGGGAATAAAAGTGAGATGAAAAATCTCTTACGAAAACTCGGCAGCCTAACGGCGCCACTTAAAACTTCCAAAAATGGATTGATGAGATCAAATAGGGTATCTCATCACATTACAATAAAATTTACAGCAAGAAGAATATTAAATAACATCCCCCATCATAACAAATAGGAGCTTAAAATAATTGACATAAAGGAGAGTACTTAAAAAGAAAGAGAGAGGTTAGATCTCTTACGAAAATTCAGCAGCCTAACAGCGCCACTAAAAAACTTACAAAATGGATTGATGAGAGAGAATAGGGTATCTCATCACATGAACATAAAAATTACAGTAATAGTAATATAAAATATCAACCCAATAACAATAAAGATTAGCTTTAAAAGAAATGACATAAAAGAGTGTACTTAAAAAGAAAGAGAGGAGTAGGATCCCTTACCTCGGGTCCGACTTGACTCGATCGTTCTTTAACGTCCTGAATAATAAACTTGAGTTAACTTCTACTTGATTAAGAACCTTTTTCAAGTTCATTATTCCTTTTATATCACTTATTACCATGTCATGAACACTATGTAATTATTTAAGTTAATAACGGCCGTTTTAACGATCATTGGTACTTGAGTCAAAAATAAACTATTTATAATTACATGTTTTTCATGTATACATTATATCCAGAATGGTATTAATGATTTAGATATCATATATTTCATATATATCCAGTACATGCATGCATTTATAATATTACATAATCATTTAGAGGTAAGAAATGAAATGCACCGTTCATGGAGACGGTAAGTCGTACGTATGCATGAACGCTACTTTCATTTATATTTCGTATTTTATAGAATGGAATCATAATGATATTAAGGTATATTATAATTCTAGTATAATATCATATATAATATCATAGTTACATCCTTTATACATCCCACATATGGTATTTAACGAATCAACTCACTTTGAGGGTGCGGTAGTCCGCACTTCCTTAAATGAAGATATTGCGTTTACCTATAATGGAAACCATAAAGGTATACCCAAAATGAAAAATATAGAAGCTTAAGGAAAACATAAACATATTATATATCACATATAAATATAGTTACATCTTAATGGACACCTTTTAAGGTGTTAAAATAATGTTGAACAATCATCGTTTCGGGAGGCATAAATTCGTCATCCACATAAACAGTATGTTCGTTTACCATTAGATGTAGGTGTGTGTAAGTTTAGCTCGAATAATTATTATAACAACATCCTAGTATATTTAGGATAATTTATATGTTACAAAAGAAAAGAATAAAAATAGTTTAGGGGGTTGGGG
Organism: Viscum album; assembly: GCA_963277665.1. Lineage (NCBI taxonomy): Eukaryota > Viridiplantae > Streptophyta > Magnoliopsida > Santalales > Viscaceae > Viscum > Viscum album. Next base: position 1,183,800,543 of record OY728146.1, read on the forward strand.
AAGCAAAATAAAACAAAAGGACTCAAATGAAGACATTACCTTAAAATCGGGTAACTCCCTTTGGTTTGAGCTCAATGGCTTCCTTGGGAAGACTTCTGCCCAAAGTGAGGCTTCAAGGATTAATAGAGGGAATTGGAGATACAAAATGGGTAGAGGTTGTCCGAGACAAAGGCTTTGGGAGTGTAGGTAAGGAGGTAGAGGTGGGGGCCTTCTATATGAGGAGAGGAGAGGCACTCTTGGAAAGTAAAGATAAGTTACTTTATTTTAAAATGCATTTCGGATTAAAAAGGTCCCACATTGATATAATTCGAGGATAAGGTGATAAGGGTTCGAAATCCACTCATCCAATTGGTTTTGGCCATGTTTAGGTCTTAAATTTTACATTAGCTTTCCATTTTATTTAAATCCTTAAATAATGAGGTCATGGTTGCATCATCTTGAGTCATAAATAATTTAATTTATTTAATGTCTAAAAATTATAAAAAAATACTATGATGTAGGAAATATTTTTATCTTTCCAATGAATATTTATAGTCAAAAATATGATTTGTATAACCCCATGTAAAAATTGTTTTAGTAAAACATTTCATGTTTGTCGCATTTTTACTTTAACATTAAATAAAAAGATATTAATGTCATTTTCCAACCAAAGTGGCTTCATGGGGTCCCCAAGTTGACTCATGGGTTTTCTTGGTCGGCCATGAAACATCCAATGAGGTTAGGACATGTTTAAAGTTCAGTTCATATTATTAAAACATTATTTTTACCTTAAACAACACTAATTACCTCTAATCGCGATAAAAACATAATAAGTTACTATTCACCAAAAATTTATTTTTATCCCATTGAACCACATTTTACTTCTTAATTACAATCATGTATGTCGGATTTTTGAAATTCAAAACACAAAGATGGCAAATTTTCATTTAAACGGAAAAATCAGTTTTTATAAGTACCACTTAGTGGTTTCACTATTCATCAAAAATTGAAGTTTTTCAGAAATATCCCAAAAATTCACCCTAAGCTATATTTGATATTCCGAATTCAAAAATTAAGTCTATTTCAAAAAATTAAAAACATATAAGCCACATTAATTAATTTAATAATTAATTCCCGCTGTCAGAGCAAATAGCGTGTTTTTATGAAACAATATGTATCAAAAGATTGACACTAGTTTAAGTCTGATTTCAAGGTGAAATTAATTCCAACAACCACTATTGGATTTAATGGTAAAAATATATTCTAATTTCACTTTAAAACAAATTAAAAAGATAATCTAATCATATAAATAAATTATATTAAAAAGAGGTTTTGAATTAAAATATAACATTTTACACTATTCATTAAAAAAATGAGCTTTATCGGAAAGATACCAAAAATTTACACAAAGTAAATTTTGATGTCCCAATTCTTAAGAAGAGTTTTATTTGGTCCAATAGAGTGTATAAGAGTGAATAAAACTATATTTAATGACGGTTCACCATCAAAAGGCGATAAGTGAACCTTTAGTGAAAACTAGGGCACATACGCCTAAAATTGAATTCTTTCCATATTTTAAGCCTTTATATTTTATTGGATAAATGTAAAAACATTTAAAAACATATATAATCATATTTTAGTTATTTCTATCCATTCCTGCCAATACAATGGCTACATGTTAACTACCATTTAAAATAATATTATTTTATTATTAGAGTGCAACGTAAGATTCCCAAGAAACTCGTTGTTATGTATTGGGTACGCCATCGAGCATAACATCCCCTTTTAATGTAATATTAATATTTGATTCACAAAAATGGATAAATAAAAAGATGTCATATTCTTTATTTACCTGGGGTGTTACATCCTTCCCCTCTTTTTGGAATTGCGTCCTCGCAATTTTAAAATTGAGCTTGGAAACATCCTTGGACGTCCCACATCCGAACAAGAGTCGGTAAAAAAATCAATTTAAAATAAAGAAAGAGAAGTACAAAGGTCACCCGAGTTAACCCATACTAGGATTACATGTAGAAAAATATGTACATGGAGGATAAAACATAGGGTCATGTTTTGATGGAGAGTGATAGAAAACATGTTTAGGAGAAAGTTAACCACAAGAAAATCACAAACTTGTGATGGGTTAAACAGTATTCGATTCCCCAGTAGGAAAATCTAATAGAAAACATTTTTTTTAAGTTACTTTTTATTGAGTAATTTATTCATAAGGAATCATAATCACTTATCATGTTGACTTTCAACTTTTACTAGATTCCTTAATCAGACTCATATTTTTTTCCAAAAGACGAGTATTTAGGGAGACTTGTTCGCATTAAGATTACTATAATCGACTTTTAGAGAATCACCTAATCCACCAAAGAGAACTATATAAATCCCATGTCTTTATGCTTTAACCAAAACCAAAACCAGAAAGGTTAGTACAAGGTCAGATAATCCAGAAAAGGATAACCCATTAAAAAGAAAATCTATGCTTAATCTCCAAAATTTGTCCAACAAAACCCAAAGTTCAACGAGGACCATCCGTTAAAAAATTTGTCCATAAAATTCTTCAAAGTAAACCAATATAAGATTGAAACCCAAATATTTGAAGGATTTAGTCACATAGTCTTCAAAGTTAAATCGTAACATTTATCTCCAAACAACATCAGTTGCTCCTAAAGTCTCGTATTGAAAAGTAATTAACATAATCACATATCCTCCATGATAGGTTAATCATTTTCATAAATAACCCAAAATCAACTTACTATTAATTAATAAAATCATATAACTAAAAATAATCGGTAAAACTAACCAGGGACTTCACGTAGTCCAGTGGTAGGCGAGAAATACCAGTCACACTTTGGTTGTGGGTTCGATTCCCGCAGCTTTGTCCGACGCGACGGGTTGTCACACGGTCTGCGTGTTGTCCTTTTTATAAAACCCCAAAAATCATCCTAACATGTTTTAACCTCAATCGTTTCCTTATACCTTTAATTTTCATCCGAATTCATTACGATCTCAACATCTTAATTTTTGAAGTTTTAATTCACCACCATAAGATGAAATAAAACGATTCCCAAAATGAATAACATCATACCTTGATCATGGCATCCACTCGGTTTCATCGTCATCTTTCTCACGTAGGTAGAAGTCCCATGCATTACAACAATTATTTAGAGATCCTTCAAAATCATTTTCTTCCTCCATCCAAATACACCTCGTACAACATGGGTCATATGGGTTTTCGTAGAAAACAGTTTTGGAAAATAATCACATATGACATATAATTCCAAAACATCTGATAAAACCTAATTTCTATAAAATAGTCGGACCTAAATTGAGTTGAAACTCTCTATTATTGGTCCTTTTAAAATACCATAAGTATGTGATGTGAGAATATATTTTAAAATCAAATATAAATAGGTTGTGCAAGGGTCTCCTTTCTCAGAACCATTTCTAAAATCATAATATGCTTCAAATTCTTGTGATAAGGTAAAATATTTGAAAATACCTTGATAATATTTACCTTTCCTGAAAATATGAGAGTATTGTGAAAATAGTATTTGTCTAAAAACAACCCATGATCCACGATGATTACGAGGTATAGTGGAGGTGTTTGATATCTCAAACAACTGCTTTCAAGTGAGTTGTATGCTAGAAAAGGTTTCACAATCATCCGAAGATGACTTTGCAATAATTATTGCAAGCATGTCATCAAGAAGAGATAGGAATGTCATTTGAGATCCTTCTCCTTCCATTCGTAACTGACTTTAATTGACCTGAAAAAAAGTTATAAAACAAGGATTTAACTGAAATAATAGATATATGGACTAATCATGTGTCTCACAAGAACTCCTAATCCCAAAAGTTGACTAAACTGACCTTTGATACCAACTATATGGCCCCAGCCTTAAACCTTACTTAATATTGAGTTATTACAAGATTAAACATTGAGGATATTTTTAGGTTTAGAGTTTTAGAGAATTATATCATGAAACTTGCATTACATTCCACATTTAAACAAAGTGGTTACATAAAAGACAATATTCATTTTTCCCGTCAGTGGAAACATATTTAAAATAAAACACGGATTCATTCTTGACACATCCTTGACAATATCATCACATCATGTACCTCTCCCTTGACCTGTGAAAAACATTTCAAAAACTTGGGATGAGCATATAAAGCTCAGTAAGGGTTATAAAAATATGGAAAGGAAACATGAGTTCATATATACATAAGAATGAAATCATACTTTACCCATAAAACATAGGTACTTTAACATACCTCATCAAACCATGAATTAATCATAGAAATCATAAGACATAAAGGTAACTTGAGGCATTCATAACATTCTTACGTAGGGAGTAACCCTCTTGGTTACGTTTGGAATACCCATCACAGTATATTCCCTAAATCTCTTCGGAGAAACCTTAACGTTTCACTCCTTCGCGTTACCCAATGCATTGGAGAGCTATATCGGGCTCACCCGCCCTTAGTTTATCACGGAACTACCTGTCTTCATAATAATTCCCAAGAACCTTAACATAATAGTATCACATAAAACATGCATAAAGGAAACATAACATTTCCACTATTCAATCATAAGATATCAATACAACACATTGATATAAAAACATTATGACAACCATTTTCAATACCAAAATAAAAGAAAATTAAAACATGGTATTTATTTTTCTTTTAAAAAGAAGGTATGGCTTGTAGAGGAAGCCGAAACTCAAATAACGGTCATGGCGGCGGAGAAGTCGTTGTCGCCTCATATGTACGACAAAAACATTACCTTTTTTTATTTAGTAAAACACTTCGTATAAAAAAGATTCCTTTTGGATAAACGCAAAATTCAAAGGGGTTTATACACCGTATAAAAGAAGGTTGTGTATAAAACAAAATATGCCTCAATGAAAGGAGATTGAGACGAAGTCCCATAAAAAGACGGTATCCTTGGTTTAAGGATAAATAAATTACATAATTATGTGTGACAAACGAATACACCAAATATAAGTGGATATTAAGTGTAAAATAATCAAAGGTCATTCACACATATTCAAAGTATGACATATTCAATAACTACATGTTGAACCCAAAGAAATCGAAATTGGGTTAAGAATTTCCATTGACAGCCCAACGGCGTCACATCTAAATGAGTTGATGAGAGATAAAAAAAGGTATATCATCACATGGACATAAAATTTACATAAATAAGGATATATTATAACATATCCCAACATAACAATATGTAAATTAAAAGACCCAACAAAATAAGTCTTTTAAAAAGAAGAGGGTGAAAGGTTCCCTTACCGACATGAGTATCTTTCGAAACATACACCCCGTGAAAGAAGGACAATGAAACATTGATGTAAATACTCATAAATGAAAGAATATTACACAATGAGTAAAATAATGGTCAGTACATACACCACTCAAAGGAAATTGTGGCAAATTTAGCATAAATCTCACGGGAATAAAAGTGAGATGAAAAATCCCTTACGAAAACTCGGCAGCCTAACTGCGCCACTTAAAACTTCCAAAAATGGATTTATGATATCGAATAGGGTATCTCATAACATTAAAATAAAATGTATAGCAATAAGAATATAAAATAACATCCCCCATCATAACAAATAGGAGCTTAAAATAATTGACATAAAGGAGAGTACTTAAAAAAAGAGAGAGGTTAGATCTCTTACGAAAATTCGGCAGCCTAACATCGCCACTAAAAAACTTCCAAAATGGATTGATGAGAGAGAATATGGTATCTCATCACATGAAAATAAAAATTACAGTAATAGTAATATAAAATATCATCCCAATAACAATAAAGATGAGCTTTAAAATGAATGACATAAAAGAGTGTACTTAAAAAGAAAGAGAGGAGTAGGATCCCTTACCTCGGGTCCGACTTGACTCGATCGTTCTTTAACGTCCTGAATAATAAACTTGAGTTAACTTCTACTTGATTAAGAACCTTTTTCAAGTTCATTATTCCTTTTATATCACTTATTACCATGTCATGAACACTATGTAATTATTTAAGTTAATAACGGTTGTTTTAACGATCATTGGTACTTGAGTCAAAAATAAACTATTTATAATTACATGTTGTTCATGTATCCATTATATCCAGAATGGTATTCATGATGTAGATATCATATATGTCATATATATCCAGTACATGCATGCATTTATAGTATTACATAATCATTTAGAGGTAAGAAATGAAATGGACCGTTCATGGAGACGGTAAGCCGTACGTACGCATGAACACTACTTTCATTTCTATTTCGTATTTTATAGAATGGAATCATAATGATATAAAGGTATATTATAATTCCAGTATAATATCATATATGATATCATAGTTACATCCTTTATACATCCCACATATGGTATTTAACGAATCAACTCACTTTGAGGGGGCGGTAGTCCGCACTTCCCTAAATGAAGATATCGCGTTTACCCATAATGGAAACCATAAAGGTATACCCAAAATGAAAAATACAGAAGCTTAAGGAAAACATAAACATATTATATATCACATATAAATATAGTTACATCTTAATGTACACCTTTTAAGGTGTTAAAATAATGTTGAAAAATCATCGTTTCGGGAGGCATAAATTCACCATCCACAGAAACAGTATGTTCGTTAACCATTCGATGTAGGTGTGTGTATGTTTAGCTCGAATAATTATTATAACAACATCCTAGTATATTGAGGATACTGTAGTTATTACAAAAGAAAAGAATAAAAAGAGTTTAGGGGGTTGGAGAAGCAAAATAAAACAAAAGGACTCAAAAGAATACATTACCTTAAAATCGGGTAACTCCCTTTGGTTTGAGCACAATGGCTTCCTTGGGAAGACTTCTTCCCAAATTGAGGCTTCAAGGAGTAATAGAGGGAAGTGGAGAGACAAAATGGGAAGATATTGGCCGAGACAAAGGCTTTGGGAGTGTGGGTAAAGAGGTAGAGGTGGGGGCCTTTTATAAGAGGAGAGGAGGGGCACTCTTGGAAAGTAAAGATAAGTTACTTTATCTTAAAATGAGTTTCGGATTACAAAGGTCCCACATTGATATAATTTGAGGATAAGGTGATAAGGGCTCTAAATCCACTCATCCAATTTGTTTTGGCCATGTTTAGTTCTTAAATTTTACATTATCTTTCCATTTTATTTAAATCGTTAAATAATGAGGTCATCGCTGCATCATCTTGAGTCATAAATAATTTAATTTATTTAATGTCTAAAAATTATAAAAAATATACTATGATGTAGGAAATATTTTTAGATTTCCAATTAATATTTATAGTCAAAAATATGATTTGTATAACCCCATGTAAAAATTGTTTTAGTAAAACATTTCATGTTTGTCTCATTTTTACTTTAACTTTAAATAAAAAGATATTAATGTCATTTTCCAACCAAAGTGGCTTAATGGGGTCCCCAAGTTGAATCATGGGTTTTCTTGGTCGGCCATGACACATATAATGAGGTTAGGACATGTTTCAAGTTCATTTCATATTATTAAAACATTATTTTTACCTAAAACAACACTAATTACCTCTAATCGCGATTAAAAACTTAATAAGTTACTATTCACCAAAAATTTATTTTTATCCCATTGAACTACATTTTACTTCTTAATGACAACCATTTACGTCGGATTTTTGAAATTAAAAACACAAAGATGGCAAAATTTCATTTAAACGGAAAAATCAGTTTTTATAAGTACCACTTAGTGGTTTCACTATTCATCAAAAATTGAAGTTTTTCAGAAAAATCCCAAAAATTTGACCTAAGCTATATTTGATATTCCGAATTCAAAAATGAAGTCTATTTTACAAAATTAAAAACATATAAGTCACATTAATTAATTTAATAATTAATTCCCGCTGTCAGAGCAAATAGCGTGTTTTTATGAAACAATAAGTATCAAAAGATTGACACTAGTTTAAGTCTGATTTCAAAGTGAAATTAATTCCAACAACCACTATTGGATTTAATGGTAAAAATACAATCTAATTTCAATTTAAAACCAATTCAAAAGATAATATAATCATATAAAAAAATTATATTAAAAAGAGGTTTTGAATTAAAATATAACATTTTAAACTATTCATTAAAAAAATGAGCTTTATCGGAAAGATACCAAAAATTTACACAAAGTAAATTATGATGTCCCAATTCTTAAGAAGATTTTTATTTGGTCCAATAGAGTGTATAAGAGTGAATAAAACTATATTTAATGATGGTTCTCCATCAAAAGGCGATAAGTGAACCTTTAGTGAAAACTAGGGCATATACGCCTAAAATTGAATTCTTTCCATATTTTAAGCCTTTATCTTTTATTGGATAAATGTAAACACATTTAAAAACATATATAATCCTATTTTAGTTATTTATATCCATTCCCGCCAATACAACGGCTACATGTTAACTACCATTTAAAATAATATTATTTTATTATTAGAGTGCAACGTAAGATTCCCAAGAAAGTCATTGTTATGTATTGGGTACGCCATCGAGCATAGCATCCCCTTTTAAAGTAATATTAATATTTGATTCACAAATATGGATAAATAAAAAGACGTCATATTCTTTATTTACCTGGGGTGTTACATCCTTCCCCTCTTTTTGGAATTGCGTCCTCGCAATTTTAAAATTGAGCTTGTAAACATCCTTGGACGTCCCACATCAGAACAAGAGTCGGTAAAACAATCAATTTAAAATAATGAAAGAGAAGTAAAAAGGTCACCCGAGTTAACCCATACTAGGATTCCATGTAGAAAAATATGGACATGGAGGAGAAAACATAGGGTCATGTTCTGATGGAGAGTGATAGAAAACATGTTTAGGAGAAAGTTAACCACAAGAAAATCACAAACTTGTGATGGGTTAAACAGTATTCAATTGCCCAGTAGGAAAAGTAAATAGACAAAATTTTTGTTTTAAGTTACTTTTTATTGAGTAATTTATTCATAATGAAACATAATCACTTATCATGTTGACTTTCAAATTTTACTAGATTCCTTAATCAGACTCATATTTTTTTCCAAAAGAAGAGTATTTAGGGAGACTTGTTCGCATTAAGATTACTATAATCGACTTTTAGAGAATCACCTAATCCACCAAAGAGAACTATATAAATCCCATGTCTTTAGGCATTAACCAAAACTAAAACCAGAAAGGTTAGTACAAGGTCAGATAATCCAGAAAATGATAACCCATTAAAAAGAAAATCTATGCTTAATCTCCAAAATTTGTCCAACAAAACCCAAAGTTCAACAAGGACCATCCGATAAACAATTTGTCCATAAAATTCTTCAAAGTAAACCAATATAAGATTGAAACCCAAATATTTGAAGGATTTAGTCACATAGTCTTCCAAGTTAAATCGTAACATTTATCTCCAAACAACATCAGTTGCTCCTAAAGTCTCGTATTGAAAAGTAATTAACCTAATCACACATCCTCCATGATAGGTTAATCATTTTCATAAATAACCCAAAATCAACTTACTCTTAATTCATAAAATCATATAACTAAAAACAATCAGTCAAACTAACCAGGGACTTCACGTAGTCCAGTGGTAGGCGAGAAATACCGGTCGCACTTTGTTTGTGGGTTCGATTCCCGTAGCTTTGTCCGACGCGACAGGTTGTCACACGGTCTGCATGTTGTCCTTTTTATAAAACTCCAAAAATAATCCTAACATGTTTTAACCTCAATCGTTTCCTTATACCTTTAATTTTCATCCGAATTTGTTACGATCTCAACATCTTAATTCTTGAAGTCTTATTTCACCACCATAAGATAAAATAAAACAATTCCCAAAATGAATAACATCATACCTTGATCATGGCGTCCACTCGGTTTCATCGTCATCTTTCTCACGTAGGTAGAAGTCACATGCATTACAACAATGATTTAGAGATCCTTCAAAATCATTTTCTTCCTCCATCCAAATACACCTCGTACAACATGGGACATATGGGTGTTTGCAGAAAAACAGTTTTGGAAAATAATCATGTATGACATATAATTCCAAAACATCTGATAAAACCTTATTTCTATAAAATAGTCGGACCGAAATTGAGTTGAAACTCTCTATTATTGGTCCTTTTAAAATACCATAAGTATGTGATGTGAGAATATATTTTAAAATCAAATATAAATAGGTTGCGCAAGGGTCTCCTTTCTCAACACCATTTCTAAAATCATAATATGCTTCAAATTCTTGTGATAAGGTAAAATATTTGAAAATACCTTGATAATATTTACCTTTCTTGAAAATATGAGAGTATTGTGAAAATAGTATTTTTCTAAAAACAACCCATGATCCACGATGATAAAGAGGTATAGTGGAGGTGTTTGATATCTCAAGCAACTGCTTGCAAGTGAGTTGTATGCTAGAAAAAGATTCACAATCATCCGAAGATGACTTTGAAATAATTATTGCAAGCATGTCATCATGAAGAGATAGGAATGTCATTTGAGATCCTTCTCCTTCCATTCGTAACCGACTTTACTTGACCTGAAAAAAAATCTATAAAACTAGGATTTAACTGAAATAATAGATATAGGGACTAATCATGTGTCTCACAAGAACTCCTAATCCCTAATGTTTTCTAAACTGACCATTGATACCAACTATAAGGCCCCAGCCTTAAACCTTACTTAATCTTGATTTATTACAAGATTACACATTGAGGATATTTTTAGGTTTAGAGTTTTAGAGAATTAGATCATGAAACTTGCATTACATTCCACATTTAAACAAAGTGGTTACATAAAAGACAATATTCATTCTTCCCATCAGCGGAAACATATTTAAAATAAAACACGGATTCTTTCTTGACACATCCTTGACACTATCATCACATTATGTACCTTTCCCTTGACCTGTGAAAAACATTTCAAAAACTTGGGATGAGCATATTAAGCTCAGTAAGGGTTATAAAAATAAGGAAAGGAAACATGAGTTCATATATACATAAGAATGAAATCATACTTTACCCATAAAAAATAGGCACTTTAACATACCTCATCAAACCATGATTAAATCATAGTAATCATAAGACATAAAGGTAACTTGAGGCATTCATAACAGTCTTACGTAGGGAGTAACCCTCTTGGTTACGTTTGGAATACCCATCACAGTATATTCCCTAAATCTCTTCGGAGAAACCTTAACGTTTCACTCCTTCGCGTTACCGAATGCATTGGAGAGCTATATCGGGCTCACCCGCCCTTAGTCTATCACGAAACCACATGTCATCATAATAATGCCCAAGAACCTTAACATAATCGTATCACATAAAACATGCATAAAGGAAACATAACATTTCCACCTTTCAATCACAAGATATCAATACAAAACATTGATATAAAAACATTATGAAAACCATTTTCAATACCAAAATAAAAGAAAATTAAAACATGGTATTTATTTTTCTTTTAAAAAGAAGGTATGGCTTGTAGAGGAAGCCGATACTCAAATAACGGTCACAGCGGTGGAGAAGTCGTTGTTGCCGCATATGTACGACAAAAACATTACCTTTTTTTCATTTAGTAAAACGCTTCGTATAAAAAAGATTCCTTTTGGATAAACACAAAAGTCAAAGGGGTTTATACACCAAATAAAATAAGGTTGTGTATAAAACAAAATATGCCTCAATGAAAGGAGATTGAGACGAAGTCCCATACAAAGATGGTATCCTTGGTTTAAGGATAAATCAATTACATAATTATGTGTGACAAAGGAATACACCAAATATAAGTGGGTATTAAGTGTAAAATAATCAAAGTTCATTCACACATATTCAAAGTATGACATATTAAATAACTACATGTTGAACCCAAAGAAATCGAAATTGGGTTAAGAATTTCCCTTGACAGCCTAACGGCGTCACATCTAAATGAGTTGATGAGAGATAAAAAAAAGGTATCTCATCACATGGACATAAAATTTACATCAATAAGGATATATGATAACATATCCCAACATAAAAATATGTAAATTAAAAGACCCAACAAAATAAGTCTTTTAAAAAGAGGAGGGTGAAAGGTTCCCTTACCGACATGGGTATCTTTCGAAACATACGCCCCGTGAAAGAAGGACAATGTAACATTGATGTAAATACTCATAAATGAAAGAATATTACACAATGAGTAAAATAATGGTCAGTACATACACCACTCAAAGTAAATTGTGGCAAATGTAGCATAAATCTCACGGGAATAAAAGTGAGATGAAAAATCCCTTATGAAAACTCGGCAGCCTAACGGCACCACTTAAAACTTCCAAAAATGGATTGATGGGATCAAATAGGGTATCTCATCACATTACAATAAACTTTACAGAAAGAAGAATATAAAATAACATCCCACATCATAATAAAGAGGAGCTTAAAATAAATGACATAAAGGAGAGTACTTAAAAAGAAATAGAGAGGTTAAATCTCTTACGAAAATTCGGCAGCCTAACGGCGCCACTAAAAAACTTCCAAAATGGATTGATGAGAGAGAATAGGGTATCTCATCACATGAACATAAATATTACAGTAATATTAATATAAAATATCATCCCAATAACAATAAAGATTAGCTTTAAAAGGAATGACATAAAAGAGTGTACTTAAAAAGAAAGAGAGGAGTAGGATCCCTTACCTCGGGTCCGACATGACTTGATCGTTCTTTAACATCCTGAATAATAAACTTGAGTTAACTTCTACTTGATTAATAACCTTTTTTCAAGTTCATTATTCCTTTTATATCACTTATTACCATGTCATGAACACTATGTAATTATTTAAGTTAATAACAGTCATTTTAACGATCATTGGTACTTGAGTCAAAAATAAACTATTTATAATTACATGTTGTTCAGGTATCCATTATATCCAGAATGGTATTCATGATTTAGATATCATATATTTCATATATATCCAGTACATTCATGAATTTATAAAATTACATAATCATTTATAAGTAAGAAATGAAATGCACCGTTCATGGAGACGGTAAGCCGTACGTACGCATGAACGCTACTTTCATTTCTATTTCATATTTTATAGAATGGAATCATAATGATATAAAGGTATATTATAATTCCAGTATAATATCATATATAATATCATATTTACATCCTTTATACATCCCGCATATGGTATTTAACGAATCAACTCACTTTGAGTGGGCGGTAGTCCGCACTTCCTTAAATGAAGATATCGCGTTTACCCATAATGGAAACCATAAAGGTATACCCAAAATAAAAAATACAGAAGCTTAAGGAAAACATAAACATATTATATATCACATATAAATATAGTTACATATTAATGGCCACCTTTTAAGGTGTTAAAATAATGTTGAACAATCATCGTTTCGGGAGGCATAAATTCGCCATCCACAGAAACAGTATGTTCATTAACCATTAGATGTAGGTGTGTGTAAGTTTAGCTCGAATCATTGTTATAAAAACATCCTAGTATATTGAGGATACTGTAGTTGTTACAAAATAAAAGAATAAAAAGAGTTTAGGGGGTTGGAGAAGCAAAATAAAACAAAAGGACTCAAAAGAAGACATTACCTTAAAATCGGGTAACTCCCTTTGGTTTGAGCTCAAAGGCTTCCTTGGGAAGACTTCTGCCCAAAGTGAGGCTTCAAGGAGTACGATAGGGAAGTGGAGAGACAAAATGGTAAGAGTTTGGCCGAGCCAATGTCTTTGGGAGTGTGGTTAAGGAGGTAGAGGTTGGGGCCTTTTATAAGAGAAGAGGAGGGGCACTCTTGGAAAGTAAAGATAAGATACTTTATTTTAAAATGAGTTTCGGATTACAAAGGTCCCACATTGATATAATTAGAGGATAAGGTGATTAGGGTTCTAAATCCACTCATCCAATTGGTTTTGGCCATGTGTAGGTCTTATATTTTACATTATCTTTACATTTTATTTATATCGTTAAATAATGAGGTCATCGCTGCATCATCATGAGTCATAAATACTTTAATTTATATAATGTCTAAAAATTATAAAAAAAATACAATGATGTAGGAAATAGTTTTATCTTTGCAATTAATATTTATGGTCAAAAATACGATTTGTATAACCCCATGTAAAAAGTGTTTTAGTAAAACATTTCATGTGGGTCTCATTTTTACTTTAACTTTAAATAAAAAGATATTAATGTCATTTTCCAACCAAAGTGGCTTCATGGGGTCCCCATGTTGACCCATTGGTTTTCTTGGTCGGCCATGACACATCCAATGAGGTTAGGACATGTTTCAAGTTCATTTCATATTATTAAAACATTATTTTTACCTTAAACAACACTAATTACCTCTAATCGCGATTAAAAACTTAATAAGTTACTATTCACAAAAAATTTATTTTTATCCCATTGAACCACATTTTACTTCTTAATGACAACCATGTATGTCGGATTTTTGAAATTCAAAACAAAAAGATGGCAAAATTTCATTTAAACGGAAAAATCAGTTTTTATAAGTACCACTTAGTGGTTTCACTATTCATCAAAAATCGATGTTTTTCAGAAAAATCCCAAAAATTTACCCCAAGCTATATTTGATATTCCGAATTCAAAAATGAAGTCTATTTTACAAAATTAAAAACATATAAGTCACATTAATTAATTTAATAATTAATTCCCGTTGTCAGAGAAAATAACGTGTTTTTATGAAACAATAAGTATCAAAATATTGACACTAGTTTAAGTCTGATTTCAAAGTGAAATTAATTCCAACGACCACTATTGGATTTAATGGTAAAAATATATTCTAATTTCACTTTAAAACCAATTCAAAAGATAATCTAATCATATAAATAAATTATATTAAAAAGAGGTTTTGAATTAAAATATAACATTTTACACTATTCATTAAAAAATGAACTTTATCGGAAAGATACCAAAAATTTACACAAAGTAAATGTTGATGTCCCAATTCTTAAGAAGAGTTTTATTTGGTCCAATAGAGTGTATAAGAGTGATCAAAACTATATTTAATGACGGTTTGCCATCAAAAGGCGATAAATGAACCTTTAGTGAAAACTAGGGCATATACGCCTAAAATTGAATTCTTTCCATATTTTAAGCCTTTATATTTTTCTGGATAAATGTAAAAACATTTAAAAACATATATAATCATATTTTAGTTATTTCTATCCATTCCCTCCAATACAACGGCTACATGTTAACTACCAATTAAAATAATATTATTTTATTATTAGAGTGCAACGTAAGATTCCCAAGAAAATCGTTGTTATGTATTAGGTACGCCATCGAGTATAGCATCTCATTTTAAAGTAATATTAATATTTGATTCACAAATATGGATAAATAAAAAGATGTCATATTCTTTATTTACCTAGGGTGTTACAAGAATAATGAAAATAAATTACAAAAATATCCTTCAATCACCATATAAAACCCCACTACAAATGACTAATATTAAGTACTCATTATTAAATCTCCACTGATGTTACATTAATTACTATATATCATGAAAAAAAAAACAGTTAAAAAGATGAAATATAGGTAAAAATAAAAAAATCCCCTTTAATGAATATCTGGTCTCCCCTTAGCTAAAATATAGAAAATTCGTCCACTTCTCTTTTAAATGGATGCTAACTGGGTAATCCACAAGTTATATTTAGAGATCAAGGATTCTAATCATGGGTCAATAGGTAATTTAGAATAATATGTAATATGATTTAATTTTTTTAATATGATTCATGATTTAAATAAACAATTTGAGAAATTATACCTCAACAACATATATGTTTATATCTTGGTTTTCTTGAGGTTCATTATTTGTGCATGTTTTAAATATCGATGATATTTCTTTTAATATTTGTATATCATCATTTTCTAAGAGGTGTGTTTTTTTACATAAAATAAATTTTTATCTTTCCCCCATAATTTTTTATGCATAGTTCTTTGGTGATATGTATTGTTCTTTGGTATAATGGTAAAAAACTAATATTAAAATTACATCAAAAATGTAACTATTCAATTCTCAAAACTCATTATTCATGAATATTTTAGTTTATTCATAATTTTACGGAGTTTATTCAACTATAAAATTATATTTATAACCTAAATACATGATATATGATTTAATTGAACATGTTTATGGAAAATTACCTTACGAAATTGCACATCAACATAGAAATTTAAAAACCCCTATTTGATAAAAATTTTTATTCCTCATGAAATTAAAAATAATAATTATACCAATTTATGTATTATATAGTAAGTAAGGCATACGTAATCTTAATTTTAGATAAAAAAATTAAGCCATACTTGAAATAATTTATAAATTTATTACTCAAAACTATCATATGATAATAATTCCTCAAAAGATTTAATATATGTTTGTTTAAGTGTATATTTTTTAATTCCCATTATTAAAATACAATCTATTTAACTCTAAAATTTACCTAATTAATGATAAACTATATTATCACTTTTATATACATCATCTAACACAATCAAATCAGATAAATTAAAACACTTTATAAACTAAGTGGAATGTTATAAATTTTATTGGCTAAAAATTGTGTTGGATTTATTATTGAAGGTTCTTAATTTTTCATTTCATTTTAGAAGGAATTTTTATATCAATTTTTTTTCTATGGGACAAAAATTATTTTTCATCATATTATGTATTTTTTTTAAAATGATCTTCCCCTATTTAAAAATATTAATCTATCATTACATGAAATTAAGGCCAAGTCGTAACCACTATTTTAGTATTTAAAATATAATGGAACCAATAATCTGAAATATAATATATCAATTAAAAATTCATGCTTTCAAATACTTGAAATTAGTCCCTAAAATTTTTGAAATTAATATACATATAATAAAATATGAATTACAATGAAATAAACATAACTCTACAACTCTAACGCACTATAGAAATACTTTATAAAACATATTCAATGTAAATCAAAAAAAATCATGCATTCCTAAAATAATTTTTTCAGGATTCATGTCTGAGAATTATTTAATGATCATAAATAGTACTACTAAAATATAATTTATCCTCGGTAAATTCTAGGTGTAGTTTCCAAATGCGGTTCAAAATTGTTCCCTTCTCCACAATAAGGAATGAATGTGGACCAGTTTCATTGATTTGAATGTGGAAAATGGTAATAATTCCAAAATCGTAAATGTATGTAATGAATATATATAGAAAAAATATATAATAATTTATAAAAGGAAGATATAACTAGGAATGATGTCGAACTAAATCCATGAATATGATATGTTAAAGACCATATTGAGTAAATTAATATGTTCTCCAAGTGTTCCAAGTTATCAAAAAAATATTCATATATATATAATATATTATATTATAATATAATTGAAAGTAATTTCATTATCTAATATATTATGATATATAACAAAAGTAATATAAACACACCAGTCATACATACTTTTCAAAACAATAATAAATAGAAATTTCCAAAAAGTATATTTCAAAGACATATAAAAATATCATAGAAATGCCAACACTTTTTTAACAATGAATACACGTTTCTATATGAGGAGGGAAAAACATATGTTATAATGATCTATTTCATGCAAAATGTATGATAATCAATAGCTATAATTCCCTAAATCTTTTATACATTGACTTCACATCAACACTACCACCACCATCATTATATTAATCATCATATTTCTAGAGTCACAACAAAAATAATATAAGAATATCATGTTTTTGTCACAGAATGAACATCTACTACTAGGAATGAAATATTATAGGGTGTGTTTGGAGATAACGTGTGGGTAAAGATCGTGGGACTAAAATCCAATAGTTAGTCAAATCCAATTTACATCATCTTTTTAAAAATTCTAGAATAAAGATGTGAATAAATACCTTTTGATATTAATGGTGTGGTCTAAGATATCATAAGTGTAACACCCCAAGATTTTATTCATGTTTCAAATAAATTTAATTTCACTATTATCTCTAGCTACACACAAAATCTATTTTTAGTGAACAACGTTATATTACTTCAATTATTTTTTCAACCTAGCCATTATAACCATGCCATTAAATTCGTGTCCATGAATATTATTAAATTACTTTTAATATATATATGAATTAAAAATTAATAAAATAAATTATATTATTATTAAATCAATAGAAATTAAAATAATCATTTCAATGTAAAACAATTGATTTTATAAAAAACTATTTCATGCTAATAATTGGTTTTTATCTTAAAAAAAATTCACATTTTTGAATTATTTTAATCCAAATTTTATATAATTTATTTAGTAAAATGATTTATCATTATAGTATTATCATTCTTAATAATGGGATAATAATTTAAGTTTAAAAGGCATTTTATAAATAAAAAAAATTGATGGCTTCTATGCACTTATCTTAAAATTATTTTTTCACATATAAAAAAATTACAAGGGAAATTAAATTTCATTGTCTAATTCATGATCCCAAATTTATTTTTATTTGAATTTTTGAACATTTTTTAAAATAAAAAGTTTTCAATGAATAGTGAATAATATTGTTTTTTATTTAAAATATAATTTTTTAAGTATTTAAGAAGATAAATTATATTTTATTATTGCTATAAATGTAATAATAAATCAATTATATTATAATTTATCCAATTTAGAATAATATGATAAATTATGTGTTCAAATTATCTATAAAACAATTTATACATATGAAAATTTATTTTTTGAAAGTTTCTTTTTATCGCAACTATGAGTTTCTTTGTATTAAATTATTACAATTATATAAATATAATTTGAAAAAATTTAATCCTTATTTTTTGTTTGAATAAATTAAAATATATAATAATGTAAAATTAATTATTGGTCTTATTTATTATTAAAAAAAAGTAAAAAATTAATTAAATTGATTAAAGATGAAACTATTTTACTGAGGGGTTAAACCTAATGATAATAGTATGTTTTCGAATAAAAATGTATAAATATAATTTTATGGAAATTTTTAAACATTATACTATACCATATTATAATAAATTTTCAATTTGTATTATTTTGGACAACATCCATGTAGTTTCTATGTTGGATCCTTTACAAACTTCTAAAATGATTCCTCTTCATCTCTTCTCTCGACACTCCAAGAAACTTTGGGTTCAAAACATTCTTAAATTAATAAGTAACATACCTCACATAAAATAACCTAGAGTTCTTATTTTTATTAGTAAACACTATTAATATGCTTTATAATTCTAAATTATGATGATTTTTCAATGAAGATGTGTCCTTCTAAGCCATGCACTTTAATTTCAATTATCCATACAGATAATTAAAATATTCATAAAAATGATGATATAATAAAATAATTGTATCATATATACATATATTTTATTATGTTAGTGTAAAAACCAAAATCAAACTCTTCTCTCATCAAATGGGAAACAAAATCGTTGATTTTTTGTACGACGGGATACTTCCTCATGAACCGATGTAACTCTTTTTTCCATCACAACCTATCATGACTAGATATAAGGATGAATTTAATGTTTATAAATTATATTTAGGAATATTTTATACTATCTAGATTGTAATATCACATTTGTACATGTTATCATACAATTCCTTTGAAAAGGTTAACAACACTCGTCTGTACAATTGGATTGTAGCCACCAAGAAGCATTGGGATTTTTTTCCATTTCAATTGGACATGGATTATAATAAAGATATATTTTATGAATATATATTATATATATGAAATAAAAATTATAATTTAAATTCTAATTGATATTTAACTTAATTTCGTTCCATCCATTGAAAAATGAAAATACTCTCCAGGAGCATGTACAGCCTACTATATCCATTAATGCTATAATAAATTTTTCTATATATGACACTAAGGATAAAATTATATATATATGTATGTATAATAAATTTATATGATATTTATACCATTATAAAAATTCATTAAAAAATTTAAAAAAAATTAATATAGAAGGAAAAAACTTCCAAACCAACCCGTATATAAAATAAGAGCAGTTATCACCCAAAACAGTGATTTAAATAAAGACTTGCTACTTAATAAGTGGTAAAAGGTCATAAGTGAATAATATATTTTATAATACATGTGAATATGTTTCAATAAAATTTTAATAATACACCTATATTTATTATAAATGTGTTTCGAACACATATGATAAAATTTTAGACTGATGTGAGGTATTTGTAGTCTATCTCTCATTTCTGGGATATATATGTAATATTCACCACCTGTTTCCTTAATGTCATATAAATAATTCCCATTCCTATAATTTAGGATTATTATTAAAAAAATGATTTTTATTTACATAAACATATATTGTACTTTATTTCATGAGGTTATTCAGTAAAAATTTACCAATGTTGTAAGGTTTTTACTAAACAATCTCATTTTTCATCAGTATTCACCATGACTATGTTTTTTATGATGATAGATTATGATATAAATCTCAAGAAATTCATGAATTTTCATATCAAATAGTTATTTATATAGAATAAATGTGTTTATTCCATTTACCACTCTATAAGAACTAACTAATCCAAAATAGGTTTTTCAAGGAAAATCAAATTTATTTCACTCTTTTGTCGAAAATCCTTTCTCATCCATGTCCGTGTTTTCTAAAAAAAATTTAAATTTTTTTTATTAATATATTATAATTTTTAAATGAATATTTAAACCATTTTTTACTTTTTAATATATTTTAAAATTTTAATCTTCATTTTCCTTTTTGAAAAGAAGTAGTTTTGACTTTTTATCAAAAAAATTATGGGAATCATTGTTTTGACATGTATAGAATGAAAAATATTTTCCATCATCCTGACTATTAAATAATTAAAAGCATCCATTACATGTTCCCGAGGATAAATTTTATGAAAATAATTTCCCTTTTCTTTGTTTATTTTTATATTTTAAATAAATGATTTCAAATCGATAAGGTTATTTTCCTCAAGAAATGTACCTTGTGAACTTTTCAATCTATTTTTCATAAAATATGAAATCATTTTATGTCACCTATATTTACTGGGGATATAATCCAATGATACCATCCTTATTATTTCATTGGATGGTTTTTGATTATGATGAAAATATTTTTATTAATCTCATTCCATTTCCATGAGTTATTTTATGATCATTTAATAAAATGATTATGAAACCCATTTCTTTTCCATGATTTATTCTACGATGAATGGTTTATGAAACCTCAATAATTTTAAATTATTTTGATATTATTAATGTTTTATTCTCCTGTGTAACACATCTCTATGTTTTTTGTTATGTGATTGTGAGGACAATAATCATTCAGCCATCCACTTCATTGGGTAAAGATGGATAACTCATGTGTTCATTATTTTAGGTCCTAACCTGATTTCATGTTCATAATAGTTTCACTACAAAATATGTCAATTTTTCCAATAGGAGTATATCTATTTGTAAAAGTAAATTTTCTATTGGTAAAATATTTTACAAACATATATTCCCATGTTACTAAATTGTCGATAAAAACACTGTTGCTAAATGTTTTTGTGACATATAAAATAGTTATGTTACAATTATAATAATATTAACAGATAATATATATGTTGGTTAAATATTTTTTCAACAGGTTCTATTGAATTTTTCTTCTATTGGTAATTATATTAACCACATATAATATATATTGATACATTTTATTTGAATAAAAAATTAAAATTTCAACTTTTAGTATTATTTCATATTATATTTATTAATTTATCTTATATAATACATATCCATTAATTATTAAATGAAATAAAATTTTAACACATGTTCAAACTTAGAAAAAATTAATTATATTATAAATGGAATTTAATACCGTAGGATCCATCACACCCCCAAAGAACATAATGCCTTCTTGACCTATCCATGCCCTTCCACATGCTAGTGAATCATGTCCAACACAAGGGACTAGAGATTAGAACCAGTTACTCATCCATGCCATGATAATGCAACAACATCCCATCCATGCCAGCGAGCCGGCTTCAGTACTAGCAGATCAATACCATCGAGTCAACTCAAGCACCAACCCATCCATGCCTGTGAGGCTGTAATAGCACCATCAACCATCGAGAACCAGTCACATGTCCATGCAACTGATTCATCCCCAATAGCATACCATCCATGCCAATGAGCTGGCACTAGTGACAAATGACCATAAACAACCCATCCATTTCCTAGAACCAGTGAGCCAGCTTCTACACAATCCAGAAACATCAAGTCATTGTTATACCATATCCCCCAACTCCAAGATCTCCACCACATACAACCAAAGAGCATACCCAAAAACAATCTAGCATGAGTATCAATTAGAAAAAAATTGGGTCACCCCAATACCAGTGAGAAACCCTAAGTCACTGGTGTTCCACAAACTTCAGCTCTAATATCTGTATCACAACCAAAAAACAAACCCACAAATTAGTGAAAAACATCTTCTTGAATTGAAACCAAATAAAAAATAAATGGAAGTATAAAAAATTGATTTTGATAGTGATAAATTTTCTTCATCCTTGTTGACATTACAAGAATCGATAGTCTGAATGACTCAAATATAGTAATCATTTATCCAATAAGATACCACAATATCCTAAACACTATTATATCATAAAAATTACTTTTAGGTATTTTTCAAAATAAATACACTTTATAGTGATGTAGGAACCATTACATGGGAATATTCCTGAATTATAAAACATGAATAATTTCACCACATCCAGAATAAAAATAGGAAAATAAAGAGAATCACATACCAAATGTAAAAAAACTAAATATACACACAAAATAACCATCAAATCTAATATATAGAACTACCTTTCCAATACCTCTAGTTGTCAACACTAGCCTACTTCAATCACCAAAATTAGATACCTTCATCTTCCAAATTCTCCAACCATTTTAATATCAAATTATGTTCCCAAGTATGAGAGTTGAAAAATAATCCATGAATCCACGTGAAACAAATCCTAGAAAAGAAATATACAAACATCAATCGCCATTTATAACCCTAGAACAAGTATCTGAAACCACTTATTTGGTGAAAGTAATTTTTTTATCTCTAGATAAACATGATATATAAAAAAATTGGTCTGAAAATAAACCATTAATTATAAAACATGTTGAAAATTATGAGAACATTGATAGAAAAAAGATTCGAGAGATAGGCCGAAACCTACTCCCAACCAACTTTTATAAAAAATAATAAACAGTACAACATGACTCAAATGTGAACATTGATAATATATTCATAATATATTGACCAGTTTTTTCAACACCAAATGAGGACCAACCGGTTTTGTAATGACCATGGTATTTAGAAAATAATTCATTTTCATTTTTATTAATATTTATAAATAATATATTAATTTTAAATTAACAGGGATACTTTTTCGATAGAGTACTCGATATGCAACAATGGGTTTCTCTGAAATCCTACATCGCACACAACAGTGAGTTATACTGAAAAATAATACAATAATATTATTATTATTTTAAATGGTTGTTAATTCTTAGTCGTTAGAATGGCAAGAAGAAATAGTATAAACTAAATTTTTAAATATTATTATACATGTTTAAATAAATATTCATTGGATACCAATTTTATTAGAAATGGAAATAAAAACCAATTGAATTTAAAGGATGCATTTTTATTAAAGTCTATTAAAAAGAGAATAATTGTAAATATAAAATCATATCACTATTTATGGATTTTTAATTAATGAAAAATATATATTATACATTCAATTTAGTGTTTTAAATTTATCTTATATTTCTTCTACTTATGATATAATAACAATTTCAATTTTTAGATAAAAGAAGTATTTTTCTAAAAATAATGTTTTACCACCTTTTGATGGGTAAACCTTTTTAAATATAGTTTTTGGAAACATTATATGTTCTATATAAAAAATAAACTTTTCCATTATAATCATGACTTAAAATTTTACTTTGGATGATTTTTTAATATTTTTCTATAACTATCAGGTTTCAATGAATAGTTAAAATACGCTAAATTTTAATTGAAAATAACTTTTTCTATTGGGATAGTTTTTCTGGGGGATGCATGGTTTTTCTGAAATCATGTGACCCCATGTGAATTTTCCAATGTGATTGGAGTCCCCCGAGACATAGCTTCTTTAAACCGGTTACACATGGTTAGGAAAACCATGCACCTATCCCATGTAGGGTTCCCCTTTGAGAAGAACCTTTCAAATAGTTATCTCATAGTTTGGCAAACAATGTGGCCAAATCATGTTCCCTTTCTAGTGTGGGTGATTTTATGGCATTTCATTTAATGAATTTTTTTATTTCAACCCTTCTTATTCTTCCATTTGTTTAAGTGGACCATCCCCCCTCTGCACACACGATCCCTTTCCTCCTCCCCTCTCAGTTTTTGAATGTTGTCCTTCATACAGACTCTGATCTAGTTGTCATCAGATCTATTGAGCAGGTATATGTATTATTTTCAATCATCACCCTTATATTTTAATATTTTATCATCCTTTGTTTAACTATCTCACTGTAAGCTCATTTTCAATATTTTTAAGGAATTTGATGGTTTTATCAATACAGTCCTTTCTACTTCTAATCGAAGGCCAATTAAACATGAGGGAATAACTACAAGTCTATGATTGGTGGTATATGTTCTTTCCAATTTATTTGTGGTGTTTTATAAAATTCACAATCATTATGTGAGCTAAAGAATTCTAGTGAAACCATTAATTTAATAATTTAAATTTAATGGGAGACTATACCTTCCAAATTTTGACTTGAGATAGTGGTGAGTTAACACCATGGGTTGGGCACCTTAAATTATGACACCTCCATAGGTGTCATCCACCTTTGATGCTATATTTAATTTGTTATAAATACAATAAAAACACACTAAGGCGTGTTTCCTAATAATTAATACACCAAGACAATGAATAATATTGAACTAAATAGTTTGATTATGATTTACGCCATGTGCCTTATGCCTGATGACATAACTACATTGACCAAGGGAAATTCCTTTACTAATGCCTCTTCATGTTGCAAATTATTATTTTGTTAAATAATATGAATTTTTTAGAAATTCCATATCATCATCTAGTGATGATGGTGATGAAATTGTTTATGAATTAATATTACATTGGATTTGATCTTTGTTCATTTGTTAGAATTTTAAACACGATGTGGTTGACACTAGATATCTCTAGGGTGGTATCATTGTGCATTATGTATATTTACCTCCAGATAAGTGACATTGGTTCCCTAGGGGAGACCCCTTGGATGGGCTCTATGGAATGATGGTTGTACCTTAACCTGAGAGAGACTCAAGACCCTAGGTGCAATACATGAGATGGAATTAGTGATTAGTTAGTGCTGTCTTCGTAGCATGCATGGAGTGACACTTGGGGATTTAATGTCAGGCCACCATGGATTGACTCCTTAGGAACTAGACTTATACCAAGCCCCAAGAGTGATACATGTTACTCTTTCATAATTGAAATGGATGGTCTCATGTTGACTCTTTATATTCTTATTAAAACAGATTACATAAATAAAAAATAAAATGGATGATTTTTATTAAGAAATGATATTTTGGTTTTGTAAATTTAAGGATGTGTCTACCAATTTAAATCAAAATCTTGGGGATAGTTCGATATCTTATATATTTTATCAATAACACTACCTTTTCTATATTTCATAGATATGACTCATCGTCTTAGGCAAAAGTATGTAAAATTGGATGGGTGTTCTATAGGGACCCAATTCAATTTATTTATTGATTTATTATTTCTTTCATTTATTATCAATGTCACACTTTTCATTTTATATTTCTTGGTATGGATTGATATAGACACCGTTTGTGGAAGCCTACATAGATTTTATCTCACAACATACTCGGGCTGCCTTTGGTACCTGAGTAGACTTCATGACTATTAGTATAGATAGAGGTAAGCATATATCTTCCAATCCATGATTTAATGTAATATTATGGATTTGGGGAAGAGGACAGAAGCTATGTGCAATATGCCAGTTGTAGAATTTTTTATCCATTTTATATTTTGTTAAAATGTGGGACATGCATGTATCCCCCGCCTCATTCATGTTAATTTTTTATAACATTATCACCATTGTCATCTTTTACTTATTTAGATTCTTCTTTTCTACTTATATTTCATGTTTAATTTTGATTATTTAGTGTTTGATCTATTGTTTATATATTCTTATGCTTTGAAGGGTTATTTTTATGGTTTTATATCATCATCTTCTATTGTTTCTTATTCCTTTTATATATTTTTTCTCCACTATAATCTCTCAAGGAATAGTCATTCCCGCAGACACACCATAGTCCATCACTACTAGTCAGCATCCTCTACATTTGGGGATTCTTTCATGAGGTCTTGTGGCCACCATCATTGGGTACCGCTAAGTGTAACCTAGGAAATAACACTAAAAAATGGTATTGGTTATCTTTTTATACCATTTCCATTACATTTTGGGTCTATATGGGAGACTATTATAGTTGAATTTGGTATTGAGCCTGTTACGGGGAGTAGATACCCCATTTATAGGGAAATCCCAAATTATATGGGATGGGTAAATACTGTTATTACATGCACTGGTTACTGTTTCATGGATTTCACCATTGGGTGACTCATTTTTTTGTTTTTATTAATGTTCATGTGATTAAAAATGGTTTAACGAATTAGTAAAATCATTTGAGGGAACACCAAGAACATGCATCATACTAGGCTCCTTGGGATTAAAATTTCATGCCATAATTATTTTACATAGTATATTTAATTTTTTTCATGTGATTGTTTTCTATGTGTTGATTGTTATTCTATGTGTTCCATTTATTTCTTAATTGTAAATATTCTTATATTATCATGAAATACTATGATAAATAAAATGGTAACATAATGTATCTTCCTTAAACTTAATATTGTTTTCCTATATAGTTTAAAGAAGATCCCTTAAGCAGCCATGTGTGGCATGTTGAACCATGGACCATTTTTTACATGGGATAGAACATGATATTATTAGGATTAACTAGATTCAAAATTTCAATTTATAAGTTTTATGATCCCATATAAATTAAAAATGGTGATCCATCTAATTCAGTCATATAATGATATTTTAATACACAAATGAATCAAAATAAATATGATCTTTACTATAAATTCACTTTTATTATTTTATTCTACTTCCAACCTCATTGATCCCCCCAATAGTTATTTCTAAACTACCATGGAAACGTTCATAATATGTTGAAATTTATTCTTGTGATGAACTTTCTTTAATGTTCCACTTTTTTCCAAGCTTTGATATATTATATTATAAACTTTTCTTGTCCTAGTAACATTGTCACATAATTTTTAGTTGTGTTTTAAACCAATATAAATCTTCTACATAGATTCTTATAATCTTGTAAGTTACTCTTTAGAGATAACTTATGATGATCTTGTACATATTTATTATCGATATCATTAACCATTCCAATACACCTATGGTTTTTAGGTATTTATTAATTTTTTCATTGATATTCCTTCTAATTTTTTGAACATTCCTGGTGAGATTATAACAATCAATGAATTTTCCATTTCTTCCATAAAATTAGAATATTTTTGTTGATATGAAATATTTTTGAACATTGTTATTGGGTTTAATATTATTATTTAATTTATTATGTTTTCATTATAATTAATATTTTCAATATTTCTTACACTAATTTTATTTCACATATTCTAGACTCTTTCCATTAGTAGGTATATTTTTGTTTTTTTAAAATTAAACCAACACATTTAACCCAAATGAACACTAAATATAAAAAATAATCAAAATTCTTAAAGATATCTAAATCTTTTGGAATTCTTCATATCATTATACATTTTTTATGGTTGGGTATATATAGCTGAGTTAGATTTTCCTTTCAATTTTCACTCCCTTAATTTTGGACTTATTTCTTCATTAATCCAGGGAATATTATCCCAAAAATGTAAATCCACGAGTCTTAACATTTCAAAGTGCCAATATTAACCACTAATCCAAGCAGTATTTCTCTAAATTATCTTCAAAATGATAAAACCAACTTTTGAAACATATTTTATTTGGATATTTAATTTTTTTCATCTTGGAACATAGAGGGAACTCTCCCCCTTTTCAATTCTTACATTCACTATCTTAGACAATGAGACAATCTCAGATTTCATCACCCAATGTTTTAGGGAATATAACCTACACTAATTGAAAAAGAGTTATTGAAAGTAGATTCCTAGAAAAAAAGGGTTTCCTTTTTTCATTATCATTACAGAATATGATTATTTAGATTCCTTCATATTCATCTTTATCTGGGTTAGTTTTTTTCCTAATGAAGGAGTTTTAATAGGATCTCAATCACTAATATTATGTAATAATTATCTAAAAGTTCAACATGAATAGTATTCAGGTTTTTCAATCTAACTACTTTCTCAAAATAATTTGACTTTGTTGTATTCATGTAATTTTATAGACATTTCACATCATATTCTCACACAACTTCAATCTTTTTCATCTTTTCATCATGAAACTGACTCTCTTATTTTACAGAATAATGATAGTCCTTAACACTATTTTACAGGATCAATACTTGAACATTATAATCCCTATCAATATATTTCATAGTATCTTTTTGTGTGTGGATATCTTCTATAAAAAACCCTTTTAAGATATCTTCTTATCACAAACACTTTAGTGATGCTTCTTCCATAAGGGAGATCTTTTATTAAAAACATGTTACTAATTCTTATTCAATATCACTATATTTTGATTGACTATCTCACTTCTATTTCTTGTCAGTTTTCTCTTAATGAAATTTACACTCCTTCAATATGTATTCCTCAATATCTCTTAAATTTATAGCTTTATCTTCCAATTGAGATATCATATCTTTAGTAGTAGTTTATAGTGAATGAAATGATGCCATATGAACTTCCTCAATAAAAAATTTATCTAATGAAATTAATTCATGTCTTAATTTTCATGGTAAATATTTTTTTGAGAACCTGAAAAAAAATTCCATTCCTTTGTTGAGATTATTAATGGGTGTATATTCTCATATCCTATTTCCAAAAGCGTTCCCTTTTTAATCATTTTATGATTTTATATATAACATTTCTTCATGTTATCAATCTATTTTCAAAATTATATACTAAATAACATTAATAGGATAATTTTTTATGTAATATATAATTTCCATGTAAAAATATTCAATAATGTCTAATTAATCATACTCTTTATAGCTTACGTAATATTATTTTACAAGATAAATGTTTTCATATATAAATGATTTCTTATAACATGCATTAAGATAATATAGTATTAATCCTCCCCTTATTTCATGTTATAGGACTACTTCCAATAATTCTAAGATTCATTATTCTTTCATTTTTCAATGATTTTGTCGAAACCACCATGTTTCATAAATAAAAAATAATATCTATATTGTTTGTCTAATTATTAAATTTATTTTCAGCAAGAGAAAATCTATCTTGGTCATATGGAAAGCTTTTCCTCATATAAAATAGTTAAATATGACATTGAATAATATATATATATATATATATATATATATTTATATATATATATCCAAATATAAGTAAAATTTCCTCTTATGAAAGTTCATATTTTTAGGATGAACAAGTAGTCACCCTAAGAGGGGGGATTGATATGGGGTGATGATATTTAACAAGTTTTGTTCAATGTAAACTCATTATCCCTATAATTTTATTGAACCAATTACATTAGAGATTATTTATGGATCATTATAATCTTATTCTCATAAAATTTACCTTATTCTATGAATATTTAATAAATTAATCGACCAAAATGTTTTTTATAAGGTTTTGACTTAGTGTGAGAGCTTACATACTTCATATGGTGGCTTCAATCAGTATGAATATTGATTCAGTTATATGAAATTTTTATAGAATAAGAAAAATGTTATTATGATCATTCTATATCCTATTTGTTAATTATAATGAATCCATTCAGTTAGAAAGTCTTCATATATCTCTAATCCAACATAAGATAAAACATGTGCACATTACCTAAAAACATCATCCAAAAATAATTATCTTTCGATGTATCCATCTGGTAAAACCCTATACCAGTATCTTTGCCTTCATATACTATGACTCAATGTGTACCATTTCAATCTCCATCCATTGTACAAAAAATATAGTGTACCTCAATCTACTTCTGGTATGCCACCATCTGGTGTTCCACTAAAAAATGTTCTTACAAACAAAGGACTTTAACATAAGGTTCTTCAGACCAATTCCGTTGATAAGTAAAATATGAATTTTAAACATGTGATTAGTAAGCCTATGTATCATGCCTCTGACTATAACATTTATCCATTAACTCTTCCCTCTATACCTCTTTCATGTGCACTTATTCTCTCTACATCTATGTTTATTGTACTTCTTCTTCAACCTAGAGATTCCTTAGTTTTAAATTTAGCCTAACTTTATATCTTCATCACTTTTCTACTTCAAACATATGAATATTGTTCGTTAAATTCATAAACAACATGTACCACTTTATTTTGGATCTCAATTTTAAGAAACAATAGGAAATGAAATGTGTTTTCCTATTGAACCAAAATGAAAAAATTAATATCCCACTCAAATCAATGTCACTAGATGCATATACAATATTATTGATCATTCATGTATCATTTAACAAACATGGAAATAGATTCACATCATTGAAATACATTAATCAACATGTCCAGGATCCTCAGTAATCATCCTTAAATATAGTAAGATAAACTAAAATTGAAATACCTAAATCAGAATCATTATTGTAATATAGGTTCTATTATGTCTTATATAATGATCTTAATAACTTCAACTGATACAGGTTTGTCAGATACCTCATCAAAGAAAATTTCAATCAAGTTTTTTCATACATCACTATTATACGGACTCAATATTATCATGAAAAAATCTATTATATCATATAAACTCAACACACCAAGGACATATACTCTATATATTCCTCCCCTATCCAATGAATTCAATCATGTTTTTCCTATAAACATGAATTACTTTTTCCATTTAATATGATCACATATTCTCAACTAATAATGTTCAAATTTCTCAGCATAAAAATTATATCATGTTTTATATGTATGAAATGACTCAATGTGATCATAGTATTTTTAAATGTTTAACCGATGAAATAATAACCATTAAATTATTTAATTGTCAAATATATTCTTGATTATATGGAAACATTCATCTGGATACTTCATAGGATTCTGGTATTATGTGGACTCACAAATGATTGTCAAAGGTTGTCTATCTGATAAGTTGGAATCTCTTTATTTAGTCATCCATCCTCAACTTGAACATCATTATTAGTTAATAAAAACCATTTATAGTTCATCGTAATAGAATCACCCTTCCATGAAAATCAATTTTCTCTATCCTACGATTATCTGTATAATGAATTATTTACCAATGATCACGACTTGAAAATAAATTTCATTATCTTTATTATTCAACCATGATCTTCAAATGATGTACTTCACCGTTCTCTAATTTTTAGGAAATTATAGAAGACAATATGATGGAACATTAAAAAATCATTCCATCTTCATAAAAAAATTATATTATCTCCCTAAGATCAAACATTGAACCTACCCACCGTATGATCATTATAATTAAACATTAGAACTCTTCTTCACATGTAGCATGAAATAATTTTAAAAACAAAACTTGTTCTCATGGATCATCATACAATGGACTTCCTTCGGAAACTCACTCCTTGAATTCATATAATATATCTTCATTGTGATTATAGCATGATATTTATCTTCTTAGAATTTTTATTAAAATTGAATTTCCTATTTCATCATTCTATTATACTTCAACCCATTTTTTCAGCTCACTATTATAATATTTAGGATTTTGATGTTTTATATTTTTACACTAGTAATGAAAAATATATATCAAATGTTGAATTCGTACACTTTTTACAAACTCATACGAAAGATAACACATAATTTATATATTTCTTGTTATATAGTATCATTTTCTATGTTTCATCCAACAATATTGTTCTCCATTTAGCATGAAATTTTTACACCATTTTTCAATAACATTATAATGTGGCCTTAGTACAATTTAATTGTGGACATCATGCAACTGCATCTCTATTTGATCAAATCAGACCAATGATTTACATTTTGTAGCTGCTATCAATTACCATCTATTTAGAAAACACGATCTCCCCATTTATAATGACGTTTGATCTATTAATATATTAATGATGTTAGGAACAAGAGGATTGATATAGTATTATAATACACAATAAGGAAACATTACAATACTTAATTATCAACTCATTAGGAATGTTTCTTAGACTCTTATAATGAAATTTCTCTAAAACATATTTATCCATTGATAGAATTTTCTTTGATATTATAAAATAAATCATATATCCTGATTATAATTATGATGGGTTGACCTTTGGGATTAAATCCTTCACGAGTTTTCTTAAATCTCTTATAAGATCCAGACCATTTCATGAGAGGTCTGGGGATTATTTTGAGGTACTATTTTTCATGGGTATTGATACATTTTGTATGGGATTAATCATGGGTGTGTTTGGGTGAAATGTTTTAGAAAAATTGATGAAAGAGGGGATGTGAATGGTTGGTACACAGTTTGGGAAAATAGAGCGCCTAGTCCAAGAAACCGTTCAACCCAAAACAGAAGGAATTCAGATGGCTAGCACACAATTTGAAAAACCATTCACCCCATATTACAGGTTTCATGTTTATGTACATGGTTTGGAAATCCATTTATGCCTACCCATGAAACCATGCATAGGTTTTTAGTTTATCAAAAAAATTGTTTTTAAAGTCCCAACCCCCCACCCAATATTTAACCATAATCAGCACTAGACCAACCCTGTTCATTCTATATCATTTTTGGAGGCTCCCAAATGTATTTATAGGGATCCTGATCTCCATTAATTTTGATACAAGTCCCAGATGTAAGCTTTTCACCTCTCCCTGTAATTGAATCTCATTCTGATTGGTTTTCCATCAATTTCTCATTCTTATCTCATTCTTTGCAGGAAGGGTTTAACCTCTGAAAATTAGATAATGATCTAAGATTGATGGATCATGATTATTTTGATCTTG
Source organism: Viscum album (assembly GCA_963277665.1). NCBI lineage: Eukaryota > Viridiplantae > Streptophyta > Magnoliopsida > Santalales > Viscaceae > Viscum > Viscum album. The sequence continues at coordinate 1,183,833,771 of OY728146.1, forward strand.
GATCTATGATTTTAATCAATATCTCATTCCCCATTGTGATTAGGTATACTCAACTCAAATTAAGGATTTTTTGGAAACATTCATCACCGATTTTGAGGTGGGAGATCTATTATTCAAATCCCAACTTATTGATTTCAATTATGTTTATTTAATTGTAGAAAGTATATTGGATGATTAGAAATTGATTATCTTAAATTGAATAAACAAATTCGGTACATTAATTAATTAAGGATTTGTGAAATTTTGGATATTGAATTGATTTAATTGGAATAATTAATTACTGAATTATTTATGGGGTTATTGGGATTGTGAAAATTGTTTAATTAATTTCTGAATTAATTAGTGGAGAATGTTTTGATTTTGTAATTGAAAAAATTGAATTAATTAATTTTTGAATTACATATTTTTTGATAAATAAATTGTTTGAATTGGATTAATTAATGGTTAGATTAATTAATAAATATTTTTGTGATTATAAAATTCTTGATGCCATTAATTAATTGTTGAATGAATTAATGGAATTAAAGTGATGAATTATTTATTGAATTATTTAATGGAATTGTATGAATAGTCAATTGTTTAGTTGGATTAATTAACTGGGGAATTAATTAATTGAGATATTGTGATACACGTGATATTTTGATACATGTGATATATGTGATTGATTGATATATGAGTGTAGGTCAATGACTGACACTCCAAATACCCATAGAGAGCCAAGTGCATGCATGAAAATATTAATGTAAGGGACATGGACTAATTATCCAATTACTCATGCAGTGTGGGACAAGGATTGATGTCCTAACTACCAACATGGTACTGGACACAACATTATATGACCATTATATTAGTAATGGACTATGATTCCAATTGTCCATGATAATGAATTGAAATGATATGGATAAAGAAATTCAATGCATTTTAATGAAATGTGAATTGAATATGTGATATGGTTAAGACTCTGTCATAGGACTAACTAGGTATTTAGAGTTTGCATGTCCTCAAGATCCCATGAAGTTATGTGGATAAATAAATATTTATTGAATAAAGATAAATAGTTTACTATATTGCTAGTATTTGTTTCCTGGTACAACTGAATACACTATTATAACTAGGTATTGTTTTACATGACATTGGGTTTAGAATACTAAGTTGTACTCAACCCCTACATGTGTTACATGGTTAGTTCCCTTATAGATTTCATGGTTACGTGATAGGTTAATTAAAAGGGCTATGTGTTGCATGGATTATTTGGGATGGATCAAGGATAATAGAACTAGACTTGATGTCAGGAACCTCTCATTAGTTTTTAGTGTATATTTATTTTGAGTTTTTATTATTTAGACCTGACACATATTGGCATTCCATATACACTGTTTAGTTTTGGATATCGTATTTATAATTTTGGTCCAAATGTTGTATTGGATCATTTTGTTATTGTTATGTCATTTGGCTATTTTTTATTTATTTCTGCTAGTGTATTACTCTGATAAAGAGGGTACAATCTCCCCATGATTGATATTATATACTCACTACTAGTCAGTAGCCTTTGGAATATAGGGTAGTGTGACTGAGGCCACATAGAAAACAAGATCTTGGCATCGATGTGTGTAACCCAGTTCAAGATGTTACAATGGGGTATTGGAGCTGAGTTTTCCTTTAAATTCTAATGTCTTAATATTTGGGAAAGGTAAAAAAACTAGGAAGATCCAGGCCTAGTTTTGAGCTCAATCATTGGAGTAGGTAACCCATTTACAAGGTATCACATAAGTACCTGGGGTGGGATTTTTTTTATTTGTATTTTTTGTTACAGTTCGATGTTATTTTACCTTGGGTGATACACTTGTTGTGTGATTTAGTTATTATTGTGATATTTTATGAAATTTTATATATGGCTTGATAAGGCATGATAGTGATTGTGAATGAATAATTCTAGAAAATTAGGATTATTTTATGATATTCAACTTCTTAGGAATGTATAGGAAATGAAGTTTTGGGTACATTGTTGAACATGAAATGTTTTTCCTTGCTTTGGAAATTGAACTGAAAATGGTTCCAAACATGAATTGAAAAAAAAATGATGAAAGATGTGAATAAATGGGTGTCTAATGAGAATTGTAAATTATAATGAGTTAACAATTTTTTTACCATGACCTATATGTATGATGGTTATGGGTAGTGACAGTGCATCAATTTTAACTATGTGGTGTTGTTGGTGAAATGAATAGTTATGGCATATTTTGAATCCTCGTAACAGTGTTAATGTTTCTTTATGTTTCATAAGTATTTTTCGTGGAATTGTAGATATATCCCTCAATGATGATGAATTTTTTGATGACTAAAGGAGGACATTACTAGAGCGGCTCCTCAAGTAGTGGAACCTGAGCATCAGAAGTTCCAGGAGATGAATTCAGAAAGCAGTTCTGAGTGAACTTTTCCCAGTTTATGCAATTAATTGAAGGAGATAAATAGTGGGTTGCTAAAAAAATTGATCATCTAAGGGTGTTCCAATTATAGCAGCCTCTGATTATTACCATAGAGGGTGAAACTGAGGTTTTTGAGTTATGGAATGTGTTTATCCATACTATACATGACCACATAGATACTCGTGCGGAGAAGATAGTAAAATTGGTTTTAGACATGCTATGTGGTGAAGTGAACTGATGGATGTAAATACAGAATCAGGATAGAATTCTAGATACTATGGATTGGAAGGACTTTAAAGATAAGTTATTGTATCTATTTTATCTAGAGATGTTGAAGAAAGAGATAGGAATTGAACTCATGAGGTTGAATCTAGGGAGTATGTATGTGATGTAATATTATGAACACTTTATATATTTATAGTGATTTTCTCTAGTGTTGGGAGGAGATGAGGATACTTTAGACAAGAGTTTTCAGAATGCAAGTAAATGTGAAATAAAGTCTCAATAAAATATTTTTAGGCTGAAGATGTTTTCATAAGGGGTGAATCCAGATTTCATAAAAGAGAGGAACCTAATGTAGGGTTATAGTGGTAAATAGATGTTTTATACTAGATGGTTAGGAGGTACGACATCCGAGAGTAGGAAATGTCATTATGAGAATATCATCCAGGGTAATGGGAATCATAGTAGCTAGATAGAAGAATTGGTTACTCAGGATCTTACCAAATAACTTTGACACTAGTGTGGTAGGTTGGGCCACTTTTGTAAACATTTTCCTAACCACTTGTAGAGATTCAAACCTTCGGCATAACGAATCATCTATAGAGGTTTTTTCAGGATCCTAAGACTAATGGGGTTTGATATAGGAGTGAGATAGAACTAGGTTCCATGAAGGGGATATTCTACACCATACCAGTCTGGAAGATGGACTTCTACTAGCTTTGAAGGTTGAGGTTGTGACAACCGGGCCCCGGAGACAGCACAGCCACCCCGCCTTAACATGGCCGTCAGGTCCTGGCCCACCAGGTACCACCAGTTGCCCCGCAGACACGTGGGGCCCACCCCAGGGTCCACCCACATGCCCGAACGGGTCATCTGACTAATGACAGTCCCCACAGGCCAACACATGTCCTTTCCAGTGTGCTTTGTCGTCACTCACACACACCCTGAGAAACTTCCCAGAGGGTCACCCATCCTGATCACTACTCCAAGCCAAGCACGCTTAACTGTGGAGTTCTAACCAGACAGGCTCCCGAAAAGGAAGGTTCACCTTGTTGACATGAGTCATATCATTTAGTCATTTAACCCTCTAACATTTGGGGATGTTACAATCACCCCCCCTTGAGGGCACAACGCCCTCGTTGTGGGCCCTACATCTCAACCCAGGCAGTGCACCGCGCACTTAAGGCTGGGTTCCTCCTCTGATACCAAATGTGACAACCGGGCCCCGGTGACAGCACAGCCACCCCGCCTTAACATGGCCGTCAGGTCCTGGCCCACCAGGTACCAGCAGTTGCCCCGCAGACACGTGGGGCCCACCCTAGGGTCCACCCACATGCCCGAACGGGTCATCTGACTAATGACAGTCCCCACAGGCCAACACATGTCCTTTCCAGTGTGCTTTGTCCTCACTCACACACACCCTGGGAAACTTCCCAGAGGGTCACCCATCCTGATCACTACTCCAAGCCAAGCACGCTTAACTGTGGAGTTCTAACCAGACAGGCTCCCAAAAAGGAAGGTGCACCTTGTTGACATGAGTCATATCATTTAGTCATTTAACACTCTAACATTTGGGGATGTTACAGAGGTAGTGGACAAGGATCTTATAGGAAAGAGTCCATGTATCACTAGAGTGGTAAAGCTTATGGGATACAACCTTCATCATAGGGTTGTAGGGTAGTATAGCTAAATTCATTTCAGCCTACAGTTGAGGATAACAAGGCTGAACCATCGATAGAGAGAGGTACTATTCATATATCTTTTATGCTAGCTTGTTCCTTAGTTAATACTAGTTCCTCTCATTCTTGTATATCACACAACTTTTGAATGGTTTGATCCTTGTGGTGGAGTTCATGAGTTGGGTTATAATGATAAATACACCTTTTGGAGTACGGTATAGAGACATATTTTTGTGAAAAGGATGTTCTCTATAGGTTGGGAAGTATAATTTTCTATTGGATATTTATATCATTAACATAATTAGATTTTATCTCATTATTTTTATTTACTAGTTAGTAACATACTGAACCGACATAGATTATTACTAGAGAAGTCTAACTTTTACATCACTTAAGGGTGAAAAATACATTGATTGTGGAGAGTTGGATATTAAGGTAGGCCTTGCGGGGCTAGTTCAGTAGCAATTGGGTGAGATTACTATCCATATTGCAATTATATTATGAGATGATGGGTTGTGAATCGCAATGTCTTTCCACCCATAGTGGATGGGTGTTAGGATTTTTTTAATAAATATTTCTAAGTGATACCACCTTTGAGAGATGTGGTATTTATTATTGAGATTATACTAGGGGATGAGCTAGTTTCCATTACACCATAAAAAATGACCCCAACAGAGCTTATGGATATCAAAACTCAGTTGGAGGAGTTGGAAGATAAGGGGTTTATCCATCGATTAATGTAACCTTGGGGTTATCCAAAATATTTTGAAAATAAGGATAATGTAATTCTATGATTGTTTTTTGATTATCATTAGTTGAAACTGATGAATCTGAAGAACCTAAATCATATACCATGTGTGAATTATATTTTTGACCAGTTAATATGAACTTGTATCATCTCGAATATGGGATTGATATCATGTTATTATCATTTGGGTTTTCAACCATTTTATATACCATGGACTTCATTCATAAGAAGGTATGGAATATATGAATTCATCTTGTTGTTGTTTAGTTTGAAAAACCCACCAATAGTGTTTATGGCCTTGATGAATAGAATCTTTCATATGTACATAGATCAGTTTGTGGTATTATTTTTTTATTACATCTTGGTATAGTCAATGTATCTTGATGATCCTAATCAACATATTTACATCGTCTTGAGTACACAAAGAGAGATATATACCAAGAAATATAAGTGTTAATTATGGATTAACAAGGTTCACTTATTTGGTCAGATCATCTCGGAGGAAGGTGTGTCAGGGGAACCATAAAATGTGAAGGAGGTGGTTTCATGGGATCATCCCAATAACATTTTTGATATTCATGCATTTTTGGGGCTATATGGTTATTATTTTAGGTTCATTCAAGGATTTTTCCATTTGGAAGAATCACTTTTTGTTCTTGACCAAAAAGGGGTTATTGTTTCAATGGTCCGAATCACATGAGAATTATTTATTAGAGTTAAAGAAGTGCTTTGCAACGACACAAATATTGATCCTACCAAATCCATGTGAGAAGTAAATGGTGTTTCGTGATGATTCATGAATAAGGATTAGGGTAGTGTTGAGTCAAGGATATCTATTTGTGGTACATGGTCTCAAAAGTTGATCCCACATGAATTGATCTAACCTCCACATGACCTCTAGTTGGATGTAGTAGAGTTTGATTAGATGTTTTGGTAGTATTATCTATTGGAAAATAGGATTACTGTGTGTGTGGATCATAATAGCCTAAAGTATGTCTTTTCACATCAAGATATTAATATATATCTTTGGTGGTAGGATGAGTATATTAATTCTCTTGATTTTGAGCTAGAATATACACATGAAAAGGGAAACAATGTTATTGATTCATTGAGTAGGAAAACTCGGACTCAGATAGTTCATGACTCTATTTCTAAGTGGTAGATGCTGACTTTATTAGTTAAGATGCATGTTGTAGTTCATTAGTGTCAGTATTAACTAACTTTGTTAATATTATCAGTGTAGTATAAACTTTTTAGATGGACCATAGACATAATGTATGAGGATCTGGAATTTCTGTCCTTGAGGGCACCCCTTGAAGGTGGGTAGTTACCTTTAGATTGGAATGTAGATGAGGACGAGATCTTCTATTTTATGAATTGGGTTTTTATTCATACAAAAATGCGAGAGGAGTTGAGGTGTGAGTTTCATCACTCAGAGTGGGAGGCGATACAAAGGTGACCAAAATTTATCAAGACATATGACGATAGTTCTGATATCCGGGCATAAAAAAAGTGATATCAGAGATTTTTATATGATGGCACACATATAGTAGTGAAGGTATAGCATCAATGGCCTAGAAGTTTTCTACAACCATTTCCCATTACGAAATAGGAGTTTCATGATGTTACTATGGATTTTATGGTTGGTATTTCGATGAATCCTTGAAATAATGATGCTATTTGGGTGATTATGCACCGGTTGACTAAGGTTTTGTATTTATTATATATAAATAATAATTTATCATTGTATTAGTTGGGATACCTATGCATTTGAAGAATAGTCCTTCAACATAGGGAGCCCTAGATTATAGCTTCAGAATGTGACTTGTGTTTTACTTAGTGCTTCAGGTCAGACTTGTAGAGATTTATTAGTAAATATGTGTTATTGAGTATGAAATTACTCTTATAGATATATGGGAGGTCCGAATTTACTACATAGTTGTTAATGATATTCTTTGAGAGTGTTTATAAGACTTCGGTGGTCCTTTGGAGATTCATCTGGAATTAGCATTGTTCACCTATAACAATAGTTATCAAGAAAATATTTAGGTTGAACTATATGAGGCACTTTATTGTTGGCCTTGAAGATCACCTCTATATTGGATAGAAGCAGGTGAGTCAAATCATCTGAGACCGAGTCTCATACTAGAATCTTCATATAATGTTCAACTAATTTTAACGTTTATGGATACGACTCAGAGTTGATAGTTGTTTTATGTTGATAGACGATGACCCCTAAAGTATATAGAGGTTGATCATGTATTCCTTCAGGTGTCAACGAGATTGATTCTACATAAGATAAGAAAATAGGGAAATTTGGTGCCCATGTATGTTAGATGGTTTGAAGTTGTGGATAGAATCGGGTCGGTGGCATATTAATGTTATCTTCCTCATAGATATAGTGATATGCATGAAATTTTTCATGTGTCACAACATCGGAGGAATCAACTCAACCCTTATCATGTGATTGATGTGGATGATGTTGAGCATTAGATATATTAGACCTTTGAGGAGAATCCAATATGTGTGTCATATCATAATGAGAATGTTTTGGGGGTAAATACCATGCTGATAGTTTATTTTTTATGGAATCATGGGTGTGTATAGGAAGAAACATGGGAAAGGTAAGTTGATATTTTGGAAAAATGGACCGATATCTTTACCTCAGAGTCAAAGTGATACATATGAGTACATCATGAGGATGAGCTATTATAATGTGGGCATATTATAAGATTGTATCTTTTTTTTGGAGAGGTCTCAGGATATTTTTTGGTAATTTGTTTTAATTTTTCTGGGTAATATTACTTTTGGGATTAATCTTGGGTGTGCATGGGTGAAATTTTTTGAAAAATGGGACAAAGAGGGGAAATTCATGGTTAACACAATGTTTTTCCAAACCATTACCAATCCCCAAAATCCATGTGAACATAAACAAAGGCCATTTTATTGGTTGTACCATAGTTTTTCAAACAGTGAAGCCTCATGGTAGAAAACATGCCCACCTAGAATAGGCACACGATTTAGGTTCACCGTTCTGAAAAAATTTCACCCCTACACTAGAAACAATGTACGGGTTTTTAATTAACCCAATTTTTTTATAATTATTGGACCCCTACACTAACGCATAATAATCTGTACATCAACCCAAAACATTATATATATATATTTGGTGTCATGAGGATGAATTAATATCGATTTTATCCACTATTATTCATTATTCGAAACACGAGTTAAAGATATGCACCTCTCTCAGTAACTAAATCTCATCCTGATTTTTTTACCATATGTTTTCGATTATTATACCTTTCCTTGAGGGGATGTTTTACCCTATTGGGATTAGATATAGATCTAGGTTTTATTGATATTGTATCATTCTGTCTTGGATATAGGCTTTTAATCAATATATCATTCTTCATTGTGATTAGTGTTTTTCCGCTGAAATTGGGGAATCCCATTCATGAGTGTTCGTAACTGACTTTAAGGTTGGAGGTCTATTATTAAAATCATATAGTCTTTATTTTAACTACATTTATGTAATTTAAAATCTATATTAGATGATTAGAATTTTTTTAAAAATTTAATTATTTAATTTAGATACAAAATTAGTTAAGGGATTGTGAAATTTTGTTTATTGAAATGATTTAATTAGAATAATTAATTGTTTAATTAATTTTAGGGATATAGGGATTGTGAAATTTGTTTTATTAACTGCTGAATTTATTAGTGAAGAAATATGTGATTATGGAATTAAACAAATCAGATTAATTAGTTATTGAAATAATTAATAGAGATTTTATTTCTTTTGTAATTGTATGAATTGGATTAATGAATTGTTGAATAAATTAATGGATTTTGTTGTGATTATTAAATTATTTATGTGATTATTTAATGGTTTAAATAATTAATGTATTAAATTTGATTAAATAATTATAGAATTAATGAATGTTATTATATGAATATGAGATTTTTGAGTTTGATAAATTAATTGGTTTATTAATTAATTGTGAAATTGTGATACAAGTGATATTTTGATACATGTGATATATGTGATGGATTGATATATGAGTGTGGGATGTGGACTGATGCTCCACATACCCATAGAGTTCAATTTTCATGCATGTAAATACTATTTTATGGGATAGAGACTGATGCACCAAATACCCATGGGGTGTGGGATAGGAATTGATTCTCTAAATAAACCTAAATTGTTGGACGTAATGTTTTACCCCAATGAATTTAATATTGGTCTATTTATTAAATTGGCTATAATAATGAATTGAAATAACTTGTATAATGGAATCCCATGTGTTATAATGAAATTTTAATTGAATGTGTGATATGGATCAGACTCCATTATGGAACGAAGAGGGTATTGAGATATTGGGTGACCTTAGTAACCTAGGTAGTTGTGTGGTTATATAAAGAGTAATTGAATAAATGTAAATTGTTTACTTTATTTATTATAATTTTTCTTTATACAAGATAATACATTGTTAGACTGGATATTTTTTGATGTTGTTGATTGTGGCCAAATTATTTTCACTCACACCATACTCAGGCTGCCTGATCGAATCCTAACTATATATCATGGATTCATGACAGGTAAAGGGTGAGGGCCATGTGTTAGATGGTTGAGTCGGGATAGAGCATGGATAAGGTAACAACACTTGGTGCTGGGACCGGATTGGGATTTTTCAATGCCTTTATTTTTTTGTATTTTTTCATATTAACACTTGAAGAGTATAGGCATGAAATATCTTCTATTTAGTTTTGGATATTATACTTCATGTTTTAGTCATCATGTAGCACTAGATTCTTTGGTTATGGTTATATCATTTTTTTATTATTTATTTCTTATGGTATATTACTCTTATAATGAGGGTACAGTCTCTCCATGGTTAATATTATACCCTTACTGCTAGTCAAAAGCCTCTGTCATATGGGGAGTCACATCTGAGGTCACATAATGAATTGGATCAGGGCACCAATGTGTGGCACCCAATTCTAAATGTCACATCTACTTATCTATGAGTACAAAGTTCATCAACTCTAAATATCATATATTCAGGTTATAAATCATAAAAACCATACATTATACCTACAAATACTATTATCTTATAAATATTCCTTATCAACCATTTCCTTTAACATCCTTATTTTTTATATGTTCCTTTACCTAATGAACATTTACCTTCGATATCCGAATTGACTTTACAATAATCTATTAAAAACTAATATAATACAATAGCATTATTATCTGATTGGAACATCATATTTCATGAAATATGTCTATTCCATGAAAGATAAGTAATCCCAAATAAGGTTACCACCTGAATTACATTCATCAATTTCAATTTAAAATTAACAGAGTCACATACTCCAATCAAATAACCATAGATCATTTTTATCTAATTGAAAAAATATCTCTCTAAATCATGGGTTGATTAGATGACTACCATTAATATCACCAATTATGGAAGAAATAAATTAATGGAAAATAAAATATAAGATATTTACATCTTTGATTTTTATTTTTCACTTAATCCTTAGTTAATGTTTAGATAAAATAATAGGATCACTGAATGATGTGATTAGTATGATATCACCCACTCTCGCACCATATTTTTATAATTATTACATTTGAGGTTTTCTAGATCATTCAAATTTTGTGAAAAATGGTAGACATCTTTAAAAAATCTAGATTTCAATTATCTATCAGACATTATATAATCATAATCATTTTTGATAATGTCATCATTAATTAAGATATTTTTTAGGTAATTTTTTAAATAAATTCATCTCTAAATTGAAGATAAAATATTTTGTACCTAAGAAAATATGTAATTAATCAAGGTTATATTAGGATAATTAGATTATAAATTACTTTAGTTTTTGGAAGATTAATGTAAACATACTTTATTGGAATATTATTGTCCAAGATGATACCACTTATCACTATGAAATTGTGTTTTCCCAAGTTTATCCTGATATTTTTGCATTCATAATTCTAAAAGATTAGCTCCATGTTCTTTAAGAATTAATTAAATTAATTTCCATAAAATTATATGTCATCCATAAATATTTCTACTATATAATTTACCATATCTGGTAATGTATCCATTTTACATCAGTGAAATATAGATATATCATTAATCTTTCCATGTGAAAACATTACATTGATGAATGTTTCATATGTGCATATTAATGTTCATTTACTATATCCTTCCAAACAAATATATATTTTATAAATTTCTAATGTACCATATATGAATTAATAATAATAAATCCCCACTAAATAATCATTTATTTAATATAAAAAGTGAACGAGAAAATCAACCTTCCTAGTAGAATAATATGGCTTCCAAAATTCCATATATAATCCCTAACCCTTGAATATTCTTATTTTCATTAATATATTTATATTATTTCTGATAGTTTTGATCCCTGGTTTTTTATATAGCATATCAAGGATTAATCTACAAACTATAAAATATTGGATATATTATTCTGGCATAGATAATTTTGATTACCTCTTTTATTGTTATTTTATTCTAGGGAGATTTTATCCTTGTTTTGGTTTGATGATACATCTTCTATCATTTTTCAAAGAGAAAATTGTTTTTGAAACTAATTTTCTTAATTCCATTGATATTGTAAATCCAGATTCCAATAGAGTAATTCATTTTATTCAATACATGTATCTTTACCACTTTTTTTATTTAAGGGATTTGATTTAATTATGACATATAATGTGTCTATAACACTTATGTACCCATACTTACATTAGTAGAAAAGTGGATTCAATTCATGTTTTGAAAATATAAGCATTATTACACTTCTCAATGCCACTAATTTAGCTTCTTTCCTATGTTTTTTTCAATATTAACAATTCTTGAATCCCTTTTATTCATTAAAAGATTAATTGTATGACTCAAAATCAATTATTACAAGCGATGAAAAATAAAATTTTTATTTTGGAAACATGATTTACTGAATTTAAATAACATCTAAACAAATTCACCCTATATTGAATTAATATTTAAATATGTTTTTTGTGATAAATGTTGTTATTGAAGGGTGGTCTAGGTGGAATGAGCCTTTTTATATATATATTTATTATAAATAATTGAATTAAATTCCGTTCCTTGAAATGTAAATGGGTAGGTGTTTTGGTATTTTGGATGATTATTACCCATAAGCCCTTGAGGTGTCAGTTTTTCATTTTATTTAATACTCTACATCCCATATGTAATTAGGGAATCAATTACATTAATGGTTTTGGAAAGTTAAAAATAGATTTTACACCCATTTTTTAGAAACATAGAAACCTCACTAGAATATGTTTCCACAATGGTACATAAGCTTTCCCCCATGGAATAATTATTTCCACACATTCACAAGTTTGGTGTTTGATTTCTCTAAAATTTGTTATGGGAATGAGACATAATATATTAGAAATTTTGGAAAAGGATTTTACCAAGGATAGAAAAATTATAGTAACATAATCATTATATAATAACTTTTTTCCTAGTTAAAATTCCAAAAAATACTAATGGAGTACATATCATAAAATAATTAAAAAATCATGGGGTGGATTCTTCATTTTGTTTCTGCTCATAGTTTCATCACTGATATATTTTTATCTTAAAACCAAACCTTTATAAATTATTTTACTTTTATACACATTGTTATTTTATATTATGGTAAATTCCTTAATAGAATAAATAATTTCACCCTTGATTTAGAAGAGAATCAGTATTAAATTATTGGAAATTTGGATATCTATCAGAAGTTAAACTTTTTCATATGGTGGATAATTCCCTAAATTCACGGGTAATGTCCTCTTGGATAAAAAAAGTCGATAAAAAAGTATTCCAATTCAATCTTTCAATATGTACATCAATGTGAAATAAAATTGATATAGCCTCATCGCATAATCTGACATTCTATTATAAAAAAATGGGTTATATATATCTAAAACCCCAATAGAGGTTCTATGTAGTTTCATTATGTAAATCCTTATGGTGAAATTATTTTTATGGGACACTTCACTATAATTTTTATTAAAAAATCTCAAAAAAAATTGGTGGAATAATAATCATTTCAACTTTAAGAATAAAAAATACACAATACATGATAATGTTTTGGGGTGTTATTTACAATTATGATTTTTTATGAATAAATTATATAAAATACCATAAATATTGAATTATAATAGAATTTATTCTCTTGATATAATTTTTTGAATGTTTGGTATAATGTATAATAAAAGTCACATACAAGACATAATAGAAAAAAATTATTTTATTTCATTAATATACTATATTACTAATGATGTATTTTAGTACAAAATAAAATTAAAATATTTAAAATAGGAAAATAAAAAATAATATAAGTTAAATTTAAAACTCCATTGGGTAATTTCCGACTAGAAAACTTACATACACAAACAAGACTAAAACAAAACAAAACATTAGTTATATGATTTTAATTTTGTAAATGACTTGTAACTATCATTGGTGGGAATTAAGTGAATGAATGAAGATTATGATATATAGTATTTGTAGGAAGTATGATAATTATTTGATAGATGAATTAATAACATACCATTTAAATAGTAACACCATCATTTAATGTTGTAAAATGTATAAAAAATAATATTAAAATGATAAAAATAATTTATATTAACTATTAAAACCCGAGCTGCAGATTTATGAAATAGAATAACATAAATCTAAAATAACTATACTTTTTAATATAGTGTGTTTTAAAAAAATGAGTATCAAAATTATTTTTTATATTAAAATTAAAATATTAAAATAAGATAATTTATAAATTTATTTTTATTAAAAATTATATTTTAGTTTATTAATAATCATATAATAACTAATATATGATTAGAAATAGAAATGTAATCTCTCAAATTAATAGAAATTAAATTTAATCTCGATAAAACTATTTTTCTATATATTATTTAATATTATTGAAAATATAAATTTAAAAATATTTAAGGCTTTATTTTTATGAAATGAAAATTATTTTTTAAATTTTCATATTTAAATTATCTTAATGATATTTTGATTGTATTTTTATGAAAATGTGATATTTTTAGTTAATACTAAAAAAATATGTTTTTATATACTGAATGTTTTATGGCATAAAAATGATATAAATATTCCTCAACAATTTAACAAATATTTATTATGACATAAAATATATTTAATAACTATAATAAAATTTTTAAATGTAATAATATTAATATACAAAACTATTCATGTATATTCAATAAAAAGTAATATTTTATTCGAATAAAAAAATATTTGATTTATATTAATGTATAATGTATTTATATGAAATACATTGGTTTATTAAGTATTTTTATTGAAAATATAATAATATGTTTTAGTAATAAATTGATCAAATTCATTAAATTCTATTGTCCTTATAGTCATGATGAAAAATATTAATATAATCCATATTTTATTCAATGATACTACTCCACTTTGTTTATAAAAATAGTCCACCCGAACCCCATTCTTATAAAATATAAAAATATATAATTTTACAAATATTTACCAAAATACTAATCTAGAACTTTATAAGCATGTTATTAAGACTTTGTTCTAGATGAAATTTCTTCCTATGATGATTTGAGAACAAATCCAAAGGAGGAAACTCAAAAATAATGGAAATATTTTCTATACACATGCCATTTATTTTCAATTATCCTTCCATATGTTATATAATATAAGTGATCAATAAATGTAAATATATAATAGTAGTATATTTTAAAATAATTTATTTATGAAACTCACTCATTTCATATTTTTCCACCCATTAAACACTTAAAAAAACATTGTTCATGCATAAATGACTTGTGAGACCTACGGGAACAACACTGTTTCATTATTCACTAATGACTCTCATAAATGTTATTATCAATATATTTAATTATAAAATAAAAAATTAACAGTTAAATAATATATCTACATTTATTTTTTTAAATGTTAAAAAATGTATGAAAATAATGATTATAAATTAAATCAATTGTAGCAATTTTTGACCATCTTATCTGATCTTATGATGAGACTCATGTTAATTAGTATATATTTAGTTAAATATATTGAACTACCTAAAATATATACCTTAATAATATCATGATAAATATTCAATGAAACACATAGAGATTATGGAACCATTGTATAATATCCCTCAATAATTACCATGAAATGAATACAGATTAGGATCCATGAAAAAAAAGTGTCTAGATATTTTATAGATATAATTTTAATTTTTTTAATGAATAAGATGTAATGTTAAATGGAATAAATAGAATTTATAAATTTGAAAAATTTTATATATTAAAATTATAACAAAAATATTTTACAATTTAGGGGAAAATTAGTAAAAATACAAGTATCATGGTATGTGGTTTTTTTCACCTCTTCTCTTTCGTGTGGTTATGTTCTCTAATACGCAGACAAACATATTATCTATCCCTATCACTCACTCTAAATTACTCGTTATCCCTTATTTATGTACATTCCATATTTTATATGAATAATATTATTATATAAGACATTCAACAATTCCCATCATTTCTAGGGATATGATGTTCTCTCTAGTTAGCTTTAAAAATATTTATTTAAATTAAACTTGACAAAGGAAACAATTTAATATCATCATCAATTTCATGTTCCATTGTTATAATTAATACTTTCATTATAATTTTTTTTTCAAAATATAATTTTTAAAAATATATTATTACTTTGGTTTGTTTTTGATTTTTTTAAATCCTATTATCATTTCACTTATATATATATATATTTAATTTTTTTAATTTATAAAATTGAATTTAATTTTAAAACATATTCATTATATTTTATTATTTTTCCCCTCATATTTGAGATATATTTTAATAGAATATATTCTATTGTGTAATAATTATTTTTTATTATTCCTTAATAACAATTTCATTATATCTGTCGTGGTTCCTCTAAGGTTACTAATTTAGAAATTTATTATGTTACTAGTTTATTTTTAATGGGTTTGTTATAAAATAAATATTTATATATGTTTACTTAATTTTTCGAAAAAATATTCATGAAAAAATATAATAATGGGAGGGGACATAATTTTAGATCCAAATTATTTATTTTTAAATGTTAATATATTTCATTAGATCAATAGCATGGCCTTGTGTAAATTTGATTAGTCCACATTGTTATACATGGGTATGATATAGTTTGCTTTATCTTTTATTTTATGATACCATAAAAGTGAAATTTTAATTTTTTTTATGATTAAATAAATTCTACCAATATAATATTTCATTTTTAATATTATTATATTTTTTCTCTCATATTTTTCACTTATACCATGTCTCTTTATAACAGTTTATTTTCCTTGTCTATTTTGATTCTGGGTTATAATTTCATACTCTTTTCACACAACATGATTATCACATTTAATCGAGTGACTATGTTTCTTTCACATCATAATTTTGTGTATAAACACCTAATATCCCATTTAGAGATAAAATAATTTCCTGATATTGGATAAATTATTAAATATTGGAATTAAATATTAAACAATTAATTTTAAAAAATTTACAACATATGTAATCGCCCATAGACAGTAGAACAAATGATTTCCAATGATGTTATATGAAGATTTATGCTAAAAATGATATAATATTATTTTTATTATATACATGTCTTTTTAATTGATATTAGAGTGAAGTCTATTTATTTTAGGGTTTGGGTTACAGAACTTTATTGAAAATACATCATAAAAACCTAGATTAAAACACAGGAAGTGATGATTTGTGATTTACATATGATTAATTATTTAGTATTTTTTATATTGAATTTATATTTATTTATGATTATTATGTTATCAAATAACATTCATAAATTTCATATTTCTCATAAATCATTATAAATTAAATGGAAGGGTTTCAATAATGGTGTCACTGTAAAGACAACAATTTCCGATACGAAATGCATTATATGATTATAGTATGAATTAAAAACTATATGGTTATAATTTTTTAAATCAATTAATTTATAACTAATAACATAAACATATAGATATCATTATTCCATCAAAGAAGTATAAAATTTTTGTTAAGTGATTTATGTGAGAATTGTCACTAACATTGGTGGATCTTCTAATCCATTAATCATATAATTGTGGAATTAATACTTTTCATTTACAATTTATTAATTTCAATAGTATAATAATGTGAAATTATTCCTTAGAAATATTTTTATTAAAATGAAATTTTTATTATGGGAGGAGAAAAATATATACATCAAGACATAGAGGTTGGGTTCTTGAGGAAAAGAAATACTATAGTAATCATTTCATAATTAGTATATAACACCTCCCTAATTAATATTTCATTGAATAATATATTAAAAACATTTTAATATCCCTTTTATATAATTAGATACTATTGTGGGTATAAAGTATTTTGCATAATATATATAGGAAGCTTCTATAACCAAGTTTGTTCAGTCACATTCCATATTCAAAAACACCCTCTGATTCATTAATAGTACAATGAGATTCATGAATCCCTTTTAAAAAATCCTCTCATGTGTGAATATAATTTTTTTATGAGCAATAATAGTCTCTAAAAATATTTAATCAAAGGAAACAATTACCCTCAAAGTCATGTACCTTGAGTGAGATTATACTGATGTATTTTATATTTATCTTTATGTAATTCCTCTAAATATGGAGGATTAGTTCTACATAGAACATGTACCTATAGTATTTAAAATATCAATGAGTCTCTATAGAATATTACCAATTAAAGAAGATTATATGAAGAAGATACTACATGAAAAAATGGAAAAGGTATTTAAATTTTCATGTTTTTCTCTATGGGGCTCCCTAGTACTCTCTGATTACAAAATAGTTAGGTGAATATTTCCATACAATGATTATTGTGAGATTAAAATGATAAAAATAATGAAAAGGAATATTATTCCGTGGATAAAAGACTTTATAACTCAAATAAATATATCTCAGTACTCATATAAAATTAATATTTGATTCATATATCATCAACATAGGGTGAAAATGTTGGATATTACAATGATTCTTATTTATACAAGGTGTCAATAGTATGAAATAAAAGTGATTCCCTTTATAAATTAAAATACAATATAAATACTTATGGAAATGATGAGTAGTTTCTTCATAAATATATCCAAAAAAACTTGGTGTTATTTTTAGACAATATTATCACATATTCTAAATGTATGGAAGATCATATAGTGAATTCGTACTTTTTGATAAATGAATTGTTTAACAAAAATTTGTATGAAATGTGTAATAAATGAAGCATTTTATAGAGATAAGTTACATATTAGGGTATTTGTTCATATGAACATGGATATATACGTCATAAAAAGACTACGGAAATTGATTAATGACTAAGAGAAACGTCATTGGAAGAAATCTATGGCTTCTTTATATTCATAAAGTATTAAAGTGTATTTCTAATAAATTTATCATGATTCAAAATTTTGATAACTATGTTAACATGAAACAATTGAAGTTTTTCTTGACATATATATGTTAATAATGCTCTATAGAGACAAAAAAAGATTCATATACAAATTTAAATAATCACATTATTGTAATGATTTAAATCATTTTTATTATAAAATTATACTTTAATGAAATAATTGGGTTTTTAAGACATGAAAAATGATCATGTGATAGAATATTCATCATGAAAGTTGAATATATATAATCAATTATTCAAAATACAAGATCTAATGTGGGTAGTGGTAATCATTTTAATGGAAATATGTTAGGATTATATATTTGAATAATAATGAGACATAAATATTTATCATAAATTTCTAAATTATATATTGACAGTGATGTATCTAAATAATCTCTAATAATTATAGTTTTTACCAATCAACGACAATTCATTTTTTATCCATTACCATCAATAAAAGGTAAATAAAGTGGATGATTATTTTTGAAGAAACTATCACAAAACCATATATATTTTGGGGATTGAATGTGATCCAGTATACTTAGGAATTCTCAATGTATACATTGTAATCATTGAGTAATGTATAATATCCCAATATTCTCAAATTATGGCTGACTTGTTATGAAAACTAAATTTAGTGTTTGGTAGGGATTATGTATATTTAAAATTGAACATATAATATATTTAGAAGTCTTCCAAATGAAATTGAGAATTTATTAATGGGGGTGAATAATGTTGGATTGTTGTAATGAGATATATGTACGTATGACTGAACCCATTGGGAAAAAATCTTCTTTTTCCATATAATCTAATTTATAGAGAAATATATCTTTGTTTATCAAAGGGTTACCACACTACAATGAATGATCATGTCACACAGACTAAGTATTCAGTGCTTAACTTGTTTCAAATTCTGGTACCAAAATATTGGAGGTGTATATAATTATATAGTTATGTTTGGTGTTAAAAAAGAAAAAATTTATTTTCAGTGAGATTCTAGGTCCATCAATGATGCAAGTGAACTTGGAAAAAAATAAATATAATCTTAAATACATCCATGGAAAATGTGGGACAGAGGTGTTGGTGAGAATTTTATGAAACTATTCGATATGGAAGAAGAGTGGAATAAAAAACTCTAGGTGGGGGTTAAATAGTGATTGATTTAGAAATATTGACATAATGGATTTGTAGGGTGTGTGTTATCATATGAAGGGTACTAAATGAAAAAACTACAAAAATACATTTTGAATGTGGGATAACAATAAAATGAATAATTTTCCACAAGGTAGGTGAACACATTAATGATTTATGAAGAAAAATCACATAGAAATAATTTTGACATACAATATGGCATACGAGACTACATTACATGGGTTACAAGCTAATGTTTTTTTTAACGGGAGTCTGATATATACTATCTCTATGATGTGTATACCATTTCAATGAATGGATAGACCTAGAAATATAAACATCATAGAAAGGGTTTACTCTATGAAGGGTGAGTTTATAAATTAATCATATGAAAATAAACATATTGAGTATATAATAAAATAAACTATGGATTAAAATCCCACCCAATAGACTATTTTAAGGATGATAATGTATGAGTAATTATACCTTGATTTGTGATAGAATTACATTGAATTTATTTGTGTGAAAATTATGGATATGAAGGGTGAATCAGACCAGATCATAGTAAATAGAACATTACCACATGAATTATTGAAATTGTATAAAATATGACACAATAAGAATGTTTGCTCAATTAGGAGTTAAATTCCAAAAGAAACATGATTTTTTTTTGTAATAATTAAGAATGAATAAAGAGTCAAAATTTATGTGAATAGTGTGGTTTAAATGGTACTTATTCACCACCTTAATTTTTCTGTTACACATTTTAATGTACATTAATCTGAGAGAAATTAAATTTCATCCCAACTATAGGATCAATGTGGTTTGGTATTGGAATTAAATAAAAATTATTATAGTATTTCCAGAAAATATAAATCCATTAGAGAGATCTCTATACCATAAGTGTATTTTCCACAAAATAACTATATATAGAATGTAGGTGGCCTAGTGGATGTATTATTTTGATGTTTCTTGAGTATTTTCAAGTTTAATAAGTAGAAAATTATTAACACACCCCTCTTAATTTCATCATGTTATAATTTTTGTGATTATAAAGGTAGTTAAATGTGGAAAAAATTTATTCCATTTTTATACATTGTATAACAATTTGATTAATGTAGCGGCTTCATGATTTTATCTAAAAAGTTTTCAGATTTAGTGTTTTATGTGAATAAGAACATTTCAATACATTCTCCATGGATTATTCCATTTAGGTGATATAATTAAAATAATTTATATTTAATTTATTTAATTCACTTATTTAATGTTATAGTGAAATAGGTTCAAGAGATGTACCCTTAGTGAGATTACTAGATTGTGATTGAGGCCAAGTTTTAAATAATAAAATGATTATTAACATAACTGTTAAGGATATATTCTTATACAAGGTATGAGAAATTGTATCAAGGGTATAGTTTTTCATGAAGGATTATATCTCATAGGAGTTATGAGAATGGTTTTAAACCATAATGGTATATATATTTTTAAAAAAATATTTTCTATATAATGAAAAATAGAAAGCAATATTTTTTTCATTATTTTGGAATGGATATTATCAAAACCACTATACAAGTAATGCCAATAAGTTATGGTAGTGAATATTTATCAAAAAATAAAAATAAATAGTTATATTTCAACTCTAAGGAAATTAGTTTAATATGGGTATAATTTTAAAATCCTATTAAAAAAAGGTGATTCCATGAATAAGATAACATTATATATGCTATATTCAACCAAATATTTATGGTGTTTTTTATAATATTCGAGTGGTGAAGAATAACATGTTCTAGAATAAGTATGAAGATATATGAATGAGACTAAATGATAGGGTCAAATAATTCATTGATCTACTAAATATTCAATAATATGACATGCATGGTGTTAGTATATTTTTAATGATTTAGATATTTTCATGAGGATTCCTAGAACACTTCCTCATTGTTATAATATTATTGTATTGGTTCTTTATGATAAAGACCCAAATGAAGTAATATTTGTAGTCTATATAGTTCATTTTCTTATATGAAATGAGAAAAATGATAATTAGTATATATTAAAGGAAAACTCCCATGATGATTAATTTAATGATTTTTTTTATTGTAATGATATTTTGATAAAGATTATTTTTACTATGTATTAAAATTCAATTCTTCACATCATTATAGGATAAATGGAATGATAAAATAAAAGCTTGTTATTTCTTTCTGAGGATGTGTTAAAGAAGGGAATATTTTTTGTTAGTGTGATTTTAAATTTGAATATGAGGATTTGGGCGATGAAACTATATAAAAATACATCAAGGTTTGAAAAATGGTGAAAACTATAGAGAAAATTTAACCTTAAGATTAATTATTTATCCCATAAAAGAAAAATTTTAGATGAGATCAAAGTATGGGAGGTTGATGATTACATTGACTTTGATGATGGAGTCATGTGCGATATTATAGCTCATCCACAAGTGGGATAAAACAACTAATACATTGATTAAATTGATTGGATAGTTTATGTCCAAGATAAACTAGATCATTTATTGAGGAAATTTATGTTTATTAGGACAACATGAAGAAAGATAAAATCTTCTTTCTTAAGCCCTTATTTTATATATAGTAACAAGAAAAAAAATTTAACAAATAAATGTTGTGATTAAAAAATAAAAAATAAAAAAATCATTAACTAATATATAATGATTTTGAGATAATTCCAATAATTGAATATCATATATGTATAATAGATTGAATATATTAAGTGATAATTAAATGATCAATAGAATAAAATAACTATAAGGTGAGGTCATGATGTGGATGTGAATTTATTTTGATAAAGAAGGACTCATCACTCCTAAAATAACATCATGAAATTTTAGTTCATTAAAAACAAAAGATATTTATGTTGTTTAGATGAAATATTTTTTTATAATCCCTAAAGTGTAGTGATTTATAGTCAATGAAACGTATATTTTTAGAAATGATCATAAGAATAAATTAGTGGGTATTGATGGAATACCCCAAGAACCCACTCACATAAATCATATTATTTTTTTATATTTTTAAAGATATAAAATATATAATTTAAAGCATATAGGACATAAAAAAATAAAGAAACATTGTTTATTATTTTTGTTTGGTTATGGGGAAAAATATGTGTTCTACATTACAAAAGAAAAATGTATTAGTAAGGAATACTAAATAAAAATAATTATAGATTTACTTCTTCCTCTCATGCTTTAATGGTTATTATTTTTTTGGAGGTTATGGAATATATGTGATGAATTATCTATAACGAATGAAGGGGAATATTTATATGAATACCTTGGTTTAGAAACCCCAATTGTTTGAGTAATATTTACGTTGTCTAAAAATATATAATTTATTTGAAGCCTTTCTAGATGGGAAAGTATTAATGGTGATGAATGTGTAACAATATCATCTTATATAAAATGAAATTATACAATGAACATGGAATATTAAATTATACATAGAGAAGGCTAATAGTGATGATAAACAATGAATGAAATTGATATGTCAAAAACATTAATTTTGTAATGATGGTGTACTCCCCAAATCATTAGAACTAAAAATATTTTCACAGAGATGAAATATTAATTTGATGAATTTATCTATTTTAAAAATAATTTGGAAATAATTTTTATTTTCTTTTCAAAGAAAATTTCGGAGAAAAGGATTGTGATGAATTAGTTTTCATTTGGTTTAATGCTTTAGTAATGATATTTAAACTAAATTCCAAATGTTTAACTTGGAAAATGTGGTTTAATTCAATAATGAGATATAAACTATCTTGGAAACATATTATTCATATATTATACAAGGTTTATTAAATAAGATAAATATGTAACATAAAAGTGATGAAAATTTATGAATGTTGTCCAAGGAAGTATAATAACAGCTTTTATATATCTATATTTTCCACTTGAATAATAAAGATTTAAATAATCTTGTTAAGAATAAAGATTATCATGATATCCACAAACTCAAATGTGATAACACTCACAAATGGGACTTGTATAAAGTGGGTTTGATTCTATGGTATATCATCAAGATAATTAAAGGAATGAAATAAATGATTCCTATGGTAGTTCACAAGGATGTTTGTGGGACATTGACAACTAAAGACATATAAATAAATGGGTATATTTTATTTTTCATTGATTGCTATAATTTTATGAATTTTCCTATGGTGATTTCATTAAAACTAATGTTTTATAAAAGTATCAATTCATATTGGAGGGTAGATTAAAAAATATGGTACTAAATGTTTCAAAAATATTCAATGATAATAGATTGAAATTTATGAATTATAAGTCAGATGAGTATCTTGAGAAACATGGGGTCAAATATTTGGTTTCAGGGGCGGGGAATATATTAAAAAATGTAGTAGTTGAGAGGAGGAACCTCAATTTTTAATAATATATCTTAGACTATATTTTTTATAAATATCATACTAGAGAAATTTTTTAAGTAACTCATGATCTCTTCAATTTACATAACAAATAATGTCATTATTTATCTGAATGAGGTTAGGATCTCCTATGAAATTTGGAATGGTAAGTTTAAAACTATAAAATAAATGTGAGTGTTTCTATGTGTATCATTACACATAAGTAGAAGAATGAGTTGTTTTTTTCTCATGGTCATGAAGGAATTATTCATGTTTACTCATCAAAATGAAATTCTTATATGTGCTATAATTTATTTCATGGGAAAATGGTTTAAAGTAAAGATGAAATAATGAAGGAAAATTACTACCTTTTTAAACCAACTGATAAGATTTTAGATAATATGGAGAAGAACTCAATGAGAAATAGTAGATGTTTTATAGTGGAAGGTGATGAAAAAGTCAACGCCATAAGTTATGATCAATGGGATTTGTAGAAAATTGATGAAAAATATGAAAATATATATTATACAATAGTAATAGTGTCTTTAATCATGAATAAAAATAAGTATGAAATGAATGATAATAACATTATTGGTGACCAAATATAAACAATTTAAAATAAATGAATGAATTCATCACACCAATTATCTATATCATTTGGTGACTAAAAACATTAATGGGGGTATGAAAGAATAATTATGTTACAATGCTATATATGAAGAGTTTTATAAAATAAATAATAAACAACCATTTTAAGAAGTTCCAAGGATGATGGACAAGATTATTTTCTAAACCAAATATCTATTCCGAAATAATAATATTGAATTTGGTATGGTGAAATTGAATAATGAATTATTAGTGGAAAAGTATATTTCCAAATTGAAGGAATTGAGGTGAAACAAAAAAATTTACTAGTTCGTCATTATGAAATCATTTAATTTTTTTGTCTAAGGTTCAGAAATGAAATCTCAAGTGTATAAAATGGATAAAAAATTATTATTTCATACACTAGTTCCCAAGGAGGATGTCTAAATTTAACATCCTGATTGATTTCTTATTTATGAAGATAAAAAAATAGTGTACCAATTGGTAAAGTATTTACATAACCTGAAATAAACACATAGGTCATTGTACACTTGGATAGATCTATACCTAAAGTACATTGAATTTCAAAGAATTGGGGTTGGTATAAACTTCTAATCAATAAACTGAACGAAATTAGAAATTTGGTTCTTTTATATGTCAACAACATCATATTTAGTGTCTTCTAAGATACACAGTATAATTATTATTTAGATTTCATGCCATGTGAATTTGAAATTTTGTTTATTGATGAAATGTAATTTTTCCCATAGGTGGTAGGTTATATAAATATTGGGTGTAATGGTCTTTTCTCAAATAAAATATTATTTGTAGGTTCTTAAAAAAATTAAAATTGACAATTCCCAACTATTGAAAATTCTTATAGAGACTCAGATGAAATTATCTGGGTATGAGAATGGAAAATAAATTTAAATGAAATATTATAGGATACTTATTGGAAAATTGATATACACTATTTCCACATAATAGTATAATTTCATTGCAACATTTTTAGAATCATAGATTTAATTTTCTCTAATTAAAATTAAATTATTATGTTTTAAGAGAATCCATTAATATATCGACTATATAATGGGTTATGAGACGTTTTATTAATATAAATCACAATTTATTCAAATTAATTTTCATATATATATCTTCAGCATAATTTTATTGTAAAAAATTCAGAATTAAGATTTTTTTCCATCTTGGATACTCTTGGGACTATTGGATAAGATAGAAAAAAAATTTCATCTCTTTGAGCACAATAAAGGATGAATATTTAACATCTACACATGCATGTTCCCACATTAATTAGATAAGGAAATAGATTTTAGATATTATAATTTATATGGCCCCTTATCTAAATCTAATGTGTGTAAAATTATTTGAAATTAATATGCGAAAAAAATCACATTCATAATTTTAGAACTAATATGAACTATATTAAATTGCATTACATCTTGAAGAATGGTTGAGCATGGGAGATTGATGTTTTATAATGTTCCCAATAAAAATCAAATGGAAGATATGATGGTAAAGGAACAACAAAAGGTGTATTTTTAAATGAATTTATTGGATCATGGAATGTGACCTAATCCATATACCTATATAGTTTAAATTTAGGACTCTTAATTCCCCTATGATTTTTAATGAAATGTTTTATTTTTCTTCTATATTCATTACTTAATTTCTTAAATCTATTTTATGAACACTAAATGGAGTTCTCATAAGGTTAATTGGTAATTGGGGTGAATATTTTCTTGATTTAATGCTACAATATGCTCAATATAATGGTTTCTATTTGATAAAGAGGGAACACGATTTAGAAATGTGTGGGTTTCCAGAATCCTCTTGAAAAATATTATAGTGTTATAAGTTATAGTTGTAATAATTTTGGTTATACTTATTGATTTTTTCATTTCATGGAGGTCTTCATGAGGTTCTTCTCGTTGAGCTATTATTTCTCACAAAAATAATTACTCATGTATGTCATGTTTTTTGTGATTGGAAATTCATTGACACACATAATTATAAAAAGTAGAATTGATAGTGGGAGTATTTTTAATTAAAGTTATACATTTAATAAACTGTTTATTATACATTATATTTTCAACATTCCCATAGATGGGAAGTACAGTAAATTTTTTTGGGTACTTTTGTATGATAGTTTTTATTGACTATTCTTTGTGTAGGATGTTGGTAAGTCCCACAATAGAACATTAAATGTTTTTAATAATACAAAAATAAAATGTAATCTGCTAGAGAAAAATATGAATTTGTAATAGAAACAACACTATAACATCTTTTTATGTTCTTTAATATTTGTATATTAGGAACGGTGTCTCTTTAATATGACTTTTTCCATGTTGTACTAATGTAACATACTATAAATAAATAATTATTTAGGGATCAGTGAATTTTGAATCAATATAGCTGAATTTTGGAGTTGTTTGTTATAAAATAGTTTTGTTTGTTACTAAAAAATATATTCAATACTAAGAATCAAAAACCATATATGTATCCATCCTTCATGGTGGAATTCAACATAGATTAATGATATTCCCAAATAAATATGATGGACAACTGTAGACAAGAATGTTGGAATATATCAATGTAGGGAATTATCATAGAGAAATTCATCATATAGGGTGGAACTGAGACCCAAATTTTATTGTGGCCCTATGTTATTTTAATGATGTCTGTCATTTCAAGTAAGGTAAAAACTAATAGAGTTACCAATTAAATGTTTTATGTGGAACACTAATCATAAAAACAATGAATTAGGGTTGTTGTCCATAATATAGACTACAGAAAATATAATTCAAGAGGAATTTTTATGAAATGTGTTATCCTGAGAGACCTTGAAACTAGGTTGGACAATTAAATTTTAGTTTCACTTGTGTTTATAGGTTAAATTTTACATTTAGTGTGCACCACATTGTATATATATATTTTTAAAAACTTTCACAATATAGAATGTCTTTAACATTGAATGGTGAATTTCTAGAACATTTTATGAAGTTTATTTTCTAGTCCAATATGAACATTCACATTGGAGTAACCATCCATTTACCAACGTACTATAATGATGAAAAACTATAAATAATGATATAATTATTTTCTAGTTAATAAATTGGGTTGTATTTAACAAAAAATTATTAATCCGATTTTTGACTCAGATCATGCTTTAATGAAGGAAACTACATTAATAAAATTTCTGAAGTACTGCTGACTATTCCACAGAAAATTTAGATTGTCCTTAAAGTTGTTATATCACAAACTCATGGATGATCTAATATATAATAATTAATTAGGATTAAATACATGATATTTCATGGATTAATGTGAAATAAATGGAACTTAGTAGCAACATAATATTATGTATGATCGCAGAAATTATCTTAGATGAGTAGTTAAATGATATTTGATCCTAAAAATTGGATCAAAGTGGTTTTTTGTTAGAAATCTATACAAAATATCATAATTGAATCTGAGAATATGTTTATTATATAGATATATTTATATGTGAAGATAATTATTCTAGCCCTGAACTTGATATATAATCAAAAAGTATCCATGTGATTTACTAGTTGGTAGATGTGTGAATTTATTGACATTGATGATATATGAGATGATCAACACACCAAAAATGTTGTAAAAAAATTATTTTTAAGTAGACTACTACAGTATTTGGAGTATTAATTTGTTTCATTCTATAAGTGGATTTTTTTAATTTTTATCATGGATGTAAACTATGAGTGTTTGTGAACCACAAAAAAAACAATATATAAGTTTTCTTCTATGTCTCAGAAACAAAGTGAATTTATTATGAATTATTATTGGATTAACATATTTTGGTGACCAGCTAATATATTCTATGTTCGACTTAGAAAATTTATTTTAGGAATGTGATAATGAGGGATAAATAATAGAGGTATAAATTAAAAGTGAACAATATCTAAAACCATGAATAGTTTTAAACTACAATACCCAGATTTAACCCCTCCCCTTAAGGGTATATTCATTGATTAAGAAAAAAATTAACTATACATATTGGAGATTACTATGGTGGCACTATGTGACGATGTAATGATACAATATAAGGTAGAATAATTGGGTAAGTGGAAAATGTGATAGTTAAAATTTCATAAATTCAGAGTTTTAAGATTGAGAATATGTTTAAAAGTTCCATCCAAACATGTTATAAATGAGTATTTATTAGATTATTCTCACGTATCAATACTATATATTTTCCTATGATGCAAAAGAAATTTTAGATATCTTTAAGTGAACATCATCAAGGATAATATGAAAAAAGAGGTGGATGAATATATATCGATGTTCATAGTATGGGAAAAATAAGAATTAATATTTCAACGACATGGGGATGATTCACCCATTACCCATAACAACAACTAAATATTATAATAACTAATTGGATGTAACGCCCCGACCCCTGTTACCCAGAGTCGGTGCATTATTACATAACATTGGCATGATCACAAGAAAGATCAAATCTCGAAAGACCGATTGGTTTAGTAGCCTTGGAAACACTAGATATATTCATAAGTTTTACATTACATCATAAAATGAAAAACTACTACAACAACATAATGTTTCCACAATCCACACTATTAACCCCTCATAAAATCCCTGCAGGTCATTCATAACTTACTTCTTCACATCCTGGGAAAATTAAAACATAGAAAAGGGGTGAGCTCAAATGCCCGGTAAGGATAACAATATAGCGGAAACTTTCATAAATAAGAATAAACATTTAAGGCAATGTATAACTAAAACAAAAGCCTTTTAAATATGAACTTTCAACATGGTATGGCATAAATAAAATGAAATAATTCCATTTACTTATTCACATGGATATTCTACTAATCGAATAATCACATGCAAAAATCAATAACCACTTTCATAATGTTGGAATGCATAATGCCAGACTATCATAACCACATAGCCAAGGCCTCGTGCCAAGACTACAAATAAGATTTTGTCAAGGCCTTGTTCCAAGACACTAGTTTGTCTCATGAGACCTACCGATGCATCGAGGAGCTATAGCGGGCTCCACCCGTCACATATTAAGTCCAATGCATTCCCATATGAAAAGGTTTAAACATAACATAAACATTCATATTAAAACTAGCATATGAAATGTCAATACTTTCACCATAAACTATGAATGGTATAAAATAGCACATCCACAGTCAAACATATCACAAAACCTTCAATACAATATAGAAGTTTTGTATCATAATAAATCAACTTCAAATAATCTTAAAATCCATCAAAGGATGTTGACATAGATGAAATCAAAATTCTTTTTAAAGAAATATCTCCTTTTATTTTTAAATAATTTAAGATCCATATAAAATAAAACATTTTCTTTGAAAATATTCTTATAAGCTTGTAAGGGAAGCTTTGAATATTTTATAACGGCGGAAAATAGCCGCACCCGCCGTATAAGTTAAAAAACATTCTTACCTTAATTCTGTCGAAAAGGTTAAAAAGGACCTTGTTTTGAAAACGACCGAAAGATTCCTTTATAAACCACTTATAAAAGTCAAAAAGGGTATAAATGACTTTAACTCATATTCTAGTAAATAGTAAAAATGTTTTGAAATGCATTTTTAAGAAACATGGATGTGGATGATAAAGAGATCCCAGTAGATTATTACGTATAAACTGTCACGACCCGTCCTCGGGGCCCGTGCCGTGACTACCCCAAGCCCGCCTTCCATAGGCCAGGGGCTGGCGACTAGCACCAAAGGCGTAAAATCCCGATAACTGGGAAGGCATTGCCTTTATAAAGAAAACAAGAACCACAGAGTACAAGCGGAAGTAAAACACTAAGTACAAAAAGAAGAGCTGAAAAGTAAAAGGGGCCGGAAATACAAGCCCAACTGTAAAGTACAACTCGAAAGGGAAAACAGCGACTGAAAAGTAAAGCTGCTACGCTGAGATGTCCACTGGAAATCCCACCTGAAGGGTGGGTACAGATAACTCCTCTGCTCCTCGGGTCCCGCCATCCGCTCCGAGTATGACCCGCCCAGTGGTCTGCCTCTGGGTACCGCCTCGTCGTATAGTCCACCTCCAGGTACCGTCCAGTCCTCGAACACTCGGCCTCTGCCAGTACTGGCCGTCGTCTGCAACCAACACAACGAGGTGCGGGCATAGCCCGTGCAGGGGTGAGTATAACGATACTCAGTAGGGACCCCGAGACCCTCAAGGTCTCACTAAAACCAACAAGGATAAACACAAGAAGATCTCAACAGATAAACCCTACTTAGGTATATGCCCATACATATACCTAAGTTATCAAGTAACCCATCTCAATCATGAGGAAACACAAGGATTGTGAAATCGACGGATAACCACGACCCGGGTATATGCCCATACATATACCAAAGTTAGCAAGTGACCCATCTCAATCATGAAGTAAACACAAGGTCAAAAGTCTCAGCTCAAACCAGGATTTTCATTATCGAAACTGTAACTGCTGAAGAGCCCCGTCTCTGAAGTGTGCAGTAGTCCTGTCACGACTCCGAGGTACTGCTCACTAACCTAAGACTGCTGAGGTACTCCTCCTGTCGAGTACTGCGGGTTTGCGGCCAACTACCTGGCGCTCCGTCCGCTGAGGGTCTGTCGCCAAATACCGGGCGCTACCCAGATAGCCTGCTGAGGTACTCTCCGGACGAGTACCGCGGGTCTGCACTGTCACACACGTACTCCGTCCGCCATGGGTCTGCACCTCAGAAAGTAGTGCTCCGTCCACTGGGCTAGTCGACTCACTCCAAGTCGAGTCGGTCAAGCAGTCGTCAGGTCTCAGCTAGTTACACGGTCTCCGTACTCTGCACGCTCGTCTTTGGGAGGGTCCGCTCCACGAGCTACTGGTCGATACTCCAAGTATCACAAGGTCCCACGAAGAAGTGTCTCAAAAGTCCGTCTCGTCACAGGGGTCTCAACGCAACAGACGGCGCGTCGATCGGACGCCCGGTCTGTGAGTTATTAGCCTTTTCGTCCCAGGGGCCCGGTTGGTTTCGTGAGCGAACCAAACCCGGCCGTATCTCAACTGTACCCCGAACTCTCATAGGGTATACTCATAGGGACCGTTTCTCATCGTGATCATCAACGCCGCTGACGGTTCGTCAGAAGGACGTCCTGTCTGAAAGATAACAGCTTTTCCCGTTCCAGGGGCCCGGTTGGATTTCGGTGCGATCCAACCCGGCCACTATTCAACTGCATCCAAAACTCGGGCGGAGGGTGCCAAAAGTTTCGTATCGTCAAGAGGAAGTCAACGAAACAGACGGCGCGTCAATCGGACGCCCGGTCTGTGAGTTATTGGCATTTTCGTCTCCGGGGCCCGGTTGGTTTTTAAAGGAAAAACCAACCCGACCGTACTCCACCTGCGTCCGAACCTCGGGCGGAGTATGCCAAAGATCCGATTCACTAAGAGGAACACAACGCGACTGACGGCGCGTCAATCGGACGTTCGTGGCTCAAGATATGAGCGTTTCCGCTCCGAAGGCCCGGTTGGTTTCGTGAACGAACCAACCCGGCCGAACTCAAAGTAACCCGAAACCTTGAGTGCGATATATCGAAACGACCGTCTCGATCCAAGGATCGCGTTGCCGCAGACGGTTCGTCATTCAGAGGTCCGAGGCTCAAGTTATGAGCCAAAAACCAAATCAGGTTCGAAACGGGGGGGTCCGGGTCCGGGCCGACCCGGCCCGACCCCCCCCTGGGCGGCGCGGTGGCCGGCGGCGGCGGCCGGCGGCGGCGGACGGCAGCGGCGCGGTGGCCGGCGGCGGGCCGCGGCGCGGCGGGCCGCGGCGGCGGCGGCGGCGGGCCGCGCCGGCGGCGGCAGCGGGCCGCGCTGGCGGTCGGCTAGCGGGGAGCAAGGCTCCCGCTTTGCTGGAAGGCGGCGCGGCAATTAGCCGCGCCGGTTTGTAAGAACCGCCCCCCCAACGTGGGGGGCTTGATTGAAGGGCGGCGCGGCAATCTGGCCGCGCCGTTTATTTTTTTTTAAACCGCCCCCAACCACGTGGGGGGGGGGGGGGGGGGCTGCTGCCCCCTTCCCTCATGAACCGCCCCCCTCATTAAGAGGGGGGTTTTAAAGGACCGACCGGGGGATTTAATTCCCCCGGTTTTATGACATCCGGCCGGCCAGTTGGCCGGCCGGTTTTTACCAACGGGACCGGAAATTCCGGTCCCGCCCTCGACTTCCGACGCCGGCGGCCCGGCCGCCGGTCTTTCCTTCCGCCGCGGCCCGGAACCGGCCGCGGTCTTCTCGTCCCGCCGCGGCCCGGAACCGGCCGCGGTCTTCTCGTCCCGCCGCGGCCCGGAACCGGCCGCGGCGTTCGTCATCCGGCGCTGTGCGTCGGCACCGCGCCCCTTCGCCGTGCTTCGATTCTTTTCAACGCGGCGCGACGGCGTCGCGTTCTTGAAGATTTTCCCTCGGCGTAGCGCGACGGCGCCACGTAAATTAATTGTACGATCATCCGCGTGGTGCGACGGCACCACGCTACTTGCTTCCACCCGCATGAATAAACATGAACGTTGGAGGGGGGTTCGGCCGTGTTCGTGCGGTCCGGCCCCCCTCACGTTAAATTAATAACGCAACTTAAACAATCAAGCATCAAGTTAGACATGCGAGATCCACGTTCAAGGAAAAAGAATAAAGAAAAATGAACCAACAACCCCTACCTCGGTTTTAAGATTCGAAGAATCGTCTACGATCCGCGGAAGACGGCGTCGCGGAAGTCGGGCGTCGCGGTCGTCGTTCGTCAAATCCGTTGACGAAGTGCTATGCCCGAAGAGACACGACGATGGCGGATCTTCGTTTGCCGACGAAGGTTGTCCGAAGAAGAGATGGCGTCCCCTTCGTTGTCACGGTGAACGAAGAAAGGAGTTGCGGCGTTCTTCGTCGGAAAAGAGAGCGTTCCTCGTCAAGTCTTGAGGAAAGTCAAATTAAAAGGAAACAACGAACTCAAGAACCCTTACCTCAATAGTCGCACGTTGACGGAGTCGTGGAAAAGATGATACGGAAGAAGAACGTCACGTCGCGGATAAGGCGTCGCGGAAAGTCCGCGTTCTTCGGCGAAGAAATTCTTCGTTGAAGAACGACGTTCTTCGCGTTCTTCATTCTTCGAAGGTTCTTCGTCAAAGCTTGGAGATGAAGGGAAAGCTCTCCAAAGACAAACAAAGAACTCTCAATAAAATAAGAATACCACTTATTTTATTAACACACAACTCAAAAGGATTTCAAAAGTTTGAAATTCAAAAGAGATAACTCCACATTTAACTCACTTATTTAATATACATGAATTGTATAATTAAATATAAGTTAACTTGTCAAGCCATTAAGAGGGAGAGTGGGGAGTTGAAAAGGTGGGGGTTCGTGTGGGCCCCACCACACTTAATCCTCCCAAGGGAGGTTAAGTGGGTGTGGGTCCCACTCCCAACCACCTTAGATAGGTTTTAACAAGTTAAAAATAAAATTGTTCTACACAATTTTATTTAACTCAAACTAAAAACCCCAAAACGAAACTCTCAACCCGCAACAAACGCAACTCCCGAAAAGGACTCTTTAAGCGAATATCGGCGCTGCGAGTTCATCGGTGCCCTCGGATTTCAATTCCGAGCACCGGATCAAAAGTTAGGAATTCCCGCTCGTTCGTTCACTGAACGTACCCGAGCCAAACTTCGGAAATTAATTCCGGGCACTCGGGGCCTCGGAATCAGGTGCCGTCTGAAACCGCGCTCTTGTAAAATTCTAAAGAAAATTAAGAAAAAATTTCCCTTGAATTTTACGGGTCTTTACATAAACAACCTTGGATAATGAAGAGGTTGTAAAGTAAACCCTTACCTTGTACTTTTCCTTGTTTGGGGTAGGTTAACCTCCTGTATAATGGTGAAATAGTTGTTATTAAATTAATACAAGAATCATATATAATAATATGATATCATATATGATCTTTTAACATTGATTTGTTAATAATATCATAGAATTATCGTCGTTTCGGGAGTTAACTTACTCATTTTCTTTTATATGTTTTGTTACATAAGCCATGGTTGTTGTATCTTATTCTTATCCAGAATGATATCTAGTCCTTAAACATCATTTTTAAATCATCAAATGATAATTATACTTGAATGGATACGATGGAGAATGAATCTCATCGCGTTCGTGGAGACGGTAGTCCGTACGTACGCACGAGCGACAATATCATTCTTTTGATATTAAAATAATATATAAATGGATGGTATATCATATATACAGAATCATTAAAATGTTATATTTATTATTTACATGAGTTAAACATCATTATTATACCCATCCAAATAATATTATATTGAATAACAATTACACCGCGACATGGAGACGGTAGTCCGTACGTACGCACGTATGGTGACATGTTATTCAAAGGGTGGATAGAATACTGAATATGGTTGTACCATATTTATAATAACATCACAGTATATGTGAGATACTTGAGTTATTATTTTAGAATGGTAAGAACAAAGGAAGAATAAGTGGAAGAAGAAATGAACTTGGAGAAGGGTGGTGAAATCATTACCTCTTCTTCGGGTTCTTCCTTTTGATTTGATCAAAAGGGCTCCTTAGGTTGGCTTTATGATCAAACTAAGACCTCTAGGTTGTAGTGAGGGATGTTGGGAGAGTATTTGGGCAGAGTTTGGCCGAACCAAAAGGCTTTGAAGGTGTGAAGAAATGAGAAGGAGGAGTTCCCTTTTGTAAGAGGGGTGAGGGGCACCTTTGGAAAAGCTAGAAATATTAATTTATAATAAATTCATATTCGGTTTCTAATGGCTCAAAAGCTTATTATTCAAAGGTTAAGGTGGAGATAGGTCGAAAAACACTCAACCAATAGAATTTAGACAGGTTTGGGTACTTATATTAACCTTATCTTTAAGTATTAACTCTAAGTTAATTAGTTTCACTTTTACAATGTCTCTTTGTATTTTTATATAATATGGTTAATAAACTTACTATATACATCCAAGCGACCCCCAAGTGGTACATTAATGATGGACCTATCATGATATAAGTCTCTTGTCCGAACCTTAGATTTTTAGGAATTTAATATCAATTAAGAATATAATATTTGTTTTAAGAACTCTTTTATGTCAATTTTGACACTATTCAATAGTTTATTTTTGTGAAACTCATAACAGATTGATTACTTCGAAAAAAGTCAATTAAATCAATCCTAATATATCATAGTATCCTATAAAATTAGTTTAATTCATTAAAAGTTTCATATTTTATTTATTTGGGTATTTATAATATCAATTATTTTAATTTTTCACTATTATAGTAATTACTGCATCATCATTGTGTCATAAATAAAATAAATTATTTAATGTCTAAAAATTATAAATAAAATATCATTATGTAGGAAATCTTTTTAGATTTCTAATTAATATTTATAATCTAAAATCCAACATATATAACCCTATGTAACAATTGTTTTTCTAAAAGATATATGCTTGTGTTATTTTTGTATTCATTTTAACTTAATTAAAATAAAGTGTCATTATCACTTACAAGTGGATCCATGGGGTCCCAAAATAGACCCAAAGATTCCCATGGTCGACCATGTATCAACCAATAGGGTTAAGACACGTTTTAGGGTAATTTAGTATTATTATAATATTATTTTTTAACCCTTATTTACCGGATTTACCCTTAACCATGGTAAATAAAATATTTACCGCAGTAATTATTCAAAATGTCTAAAAATAAAAGTTACCTATTTACACAATTTGAACATCCTGATTCCAAATATGGAATCCATTTTCCTAAATTCAAAACACAGAAGTAGCAGAAATTAATTTAAAATTAATTCCCGCTGTCAAAACAAAAAGCGTGTTTTTAAGAGATAATAACTATCAAAAGATTGACACTCGTTTATGTTCGGTTTAATTGTAAAATTATGTCCAATGACCAACATTATATTAAATGGTAAAAATATATTCTAAATATACTTTAAAACCACTCAAATTCATAATTTATCACTATTAATTATTTTGATTAAAAAAGTTGTTTTTAATTAAAACTTAGTAATTTTCACTATTCATCAAAATATGAAAGTTATCCGAAATGTACCAAAATTTCACCTTAGGCTAAATTCAATATTCCGAATCCAAAAATGAAGTCCATTTTCAAATATAAAATATATATAATTTCAAAAAGTAGGTATTAGTATTCATAACGGCTAGTTTGATTAGTTATGGTGTGTTAGAACTCGGTGTTGCGTACAACACCCGCTATCACATTATTCAAAGAGAAGCGTACCGTAGAAGCTTGGGGTGTTACATTCTCCCCTCCTTCAAATAATTGCATCCTCGCAATTTCTAGGGTATTACTGCAAAAAAAGACTCGAGTGGTTCTTCATCATAAGTTCCTCGGGTTCCCACGTTGCCTCTTCCATCTTATGGTTTCTCCACAAAACTTTTACCAGACGCGTCGTCCGGTTTCTCAGCACTTGTTCTCTCGTATCAAGAATCTTGAAGGGCTCTTCACAATAAGACAGATCGGGTTCCAGTTCTAATTCCTCATAGGTGAGTACATGCGTCGGATCAGGCATGTATTTCCTCAATAGAGATACGTGGAACACATCGTGAACTTTGGAGAGACTTGGCGGCATTGCCAATCGGTAAGCTACAACCCCAATTCGTTCTAGAATTTCGAAAGGTCCGATGTACCTGGGACTCAATTTACCTTTCTTACCAAAACGTATGACTCCCTTCCACGGAGATACCTTCAGAAAAACATGATCACCGACTTGAAATTCCAAATCCTTCCTTCGATTATCGGCATAGCTCTTCTGCCTACTTTGAGCTGCTTTGATGTGATTTTGGATTACTTTCACCTTTTCCACCATTTCCTCCACCAGTTCTGGGCCTACAAGTTTTCTTTCACCAATTTCATCCCAACAGGTTGGTGTACGACATCTCTTTCCGTATAACGCATCATATGGTGCCATCTGAATACTCGAATGGAAGCTATTGTTATAGGAAAATTCTACCAAAGGTAAATATTGATCCCACATACCCTGAAAGTCAAGTGAGAAAGATCTCAACATGTCTTCTAAGGTTTGAATAGTCCGTTCTGATTGTCCGTCTGTCTGATGGTGGTAAGCAGTGCTCAAATGATGTTCAGTATCCAGGGATTTCTGAAGACTTTCCCAGAATCATGAAGTAAAACGGGGATCACGATCAGAAACAATCGATAGGGGTACTCCATGAAGTCTCACAACTTCATTAATATATAGTCTTGCTAGACGTTCCAGGGGTAGATCTTCTCTTATAGCAAGAAAATGTGATGTCTTGGTAAGACGATCAACAATAACCCATATTGCATCATTCCTTCTAGGAGTCTTTGGTATCCCCATGACAAAGTCCATCGTAACATTGTCCCATTTCCACACCGGTATGGGAAGAGGTTGCATGACTCCTCCAGGCTGTTGCCTTCCTGCTTTCACTTATTGACAAACCATACATCTTGACACAAAATCAGCAATCTCCCTCTTCATGTTGTCCCACCAAAAATGTTCCTTCAAATCTCTATACATTTTGGTGCTCCCAGGGTGTATAGAGAAATTGGAACTATGAGCATCATCCAGCAATTCCCTTTTTAGTTCATGTATATTGGGAACACAAAGCCTCTTCCCGAATTTCAAAATTCCCTCTTCATACACAATGTCTCTCAATCTCCCATCATTCACAGCTTTAATATTCTTTTGGAATTCTTCATCATCGGTCTGAGAACTCTTAATCCTTTCTAGTAAAGATGGTTTGGCAACCATTTGAAAAAGCATTGATGTTTCACCTTCCCTGGTTATTCCCATGTCCATCTTCACTAGATCCATGAAAATTGGATCCCTTTCAATTCTCATATTGTTCAAAACTCCATGGTCTTTTCTACTCAAAGCATCTGCCACCTTGTTTGCCTTCCCTGGGTGGTAGTGTATCGTACAATCATAATCCTTGAGTAATTCAAGCCATCTCATTTGCCTCATGTTGAGTTCTTTTTGTGAGAAAATATACTTCAAACTCTTGTGATCAGTATAAATCTCACATTTTTCACCATAGAGGTAGTGCCTCCATATCTTCAAAGCAAAGATCATTGCTGCTAACTCGAGATCATGAGTAGGATAGTTTTGTTCATGAATTTTCAACTATCGTGATGAATAGGCAATAACTCTATCATTCTGCATAAGGACACAGCCAAGTCCTTTCTTCGATGCATCACTATAAATAACGAACCCATCATTCCCCGATGGTAGAGTCAATATAGGAGCATTGACTAATCTTCTCTTCAGTTCTTCGAAACATTCTTCACACTCTTTTGTCCAAACAAATTTAACCCCTTTACGTGTGAGCTTCGTTAATGGGTTAGCCAATCGGGAAAAATTCTGGACGAAACGTCGATAATAACCTGCCAAACCAATAAAACTACGTACCTCGGTTATACTCGTAGGTGCTGGCCATTCTTGGATTGCCTTGGTCTTAGAAGGATCAACAGAGATTCCATATTTAGAGACAATATGGCCAAGAAAAGAAATCTCCTGAAGCCAGAATTCACACTTGCTAAACTTCCCATATAATTCATGCCTCTTCAGAGTCTTCAAGATAATGCGCAAGTGATTTTCATGATCTTCGTAGGTTTTGGAGTATACCAAGATATCATCAATAAATACCACCACGAATTCATCGAGATACTCCTTGAAAACTCTATTCATTAGATCCATGAATACAGAGGGTGCATTAGTCAATCCAAACGGCATTACAATAAACTCGTAATGCCCGTACCTGGTTCGAAATGCTATTTTCGGAATGTCTTCCTTCTTCACACACAACTGATGGTATCCAGATCGAAGGTCAATCTTTGAAAAGTATTGAGCTCCATGCAGTTGGTCAAATAAATCATCAATACGAGGTAGGGGATACTTGTTCTTTATCATTATAGAATTGATCTCCATGTAGTCGATACATAACCTCATAGATCCATCTTTCTTTTTAACAAAAAGAACAGGGGCTCCCCATGGAAAAACACTAGGGCGAATAAATCCCTTATTACTCAATTCCTCTAGTTTTTTCTTTAGTTCGACTAACTCTACAGTGGCCATTCTATAAGGGGTCTTCGATATAGGCCTTGATCCAGGAATCAAATCAATAGAAAACTCAACTTCTCATTCTGGAGGATGTCCAGGTTAATCTTCCAGAAATACATCTACAAATTCTTTCACAACAGGTACATCCTCTATTTGAACATTCCTTTCCTCACCGACAGTTATTTCATTCTCTTCCTCCCCAATAATTGAATTATGTTGAGCTACTGGGGGTGGATCTAAATAAGAATTAGGTGGTGACGATTCAGCTCTAAAAATATGGTGCTCCTTATCATTATCATCAAGAATCGTAACCTCTTTCTTCTTACAATAAATCTTCACATCATAGTCCGAAAGCCAGTCCATACCGAGGATTATATCAAACTCAATCATAGGTATGACGATGAAATCAGAAGATAAAGAAAATTTATGTGCTCTAATGGGGACTGATTCACAAAACTTTGTTGCAACGATACTTCCCTTAGGAGTTTTAACTGACAACTCCCTTATTAAATCAAATTGGAAATATCTAATTTTCTTAGCAAACTGGGAAGATATGAAACAATGCAATGATCCAGAATCAAATAATGCATTTTCTAAACTTGAGGAAACTATTAAATTACCTGCCACCACGTATTTCGGAGCTTCTACCTCAGCAGTAGTGATAGCATAAGCCTGGCCTTGATCCCTTGGCCTTTTCTGAGATAAGTTATCCTGACGCTTAGGACATGCATTTGCATAATGCCCCATCTCCCTGCAATTATAGCACTGAACGTTGGTAGCTTCCTTCTTCCCCTTGCAATCATGAGCTTGGTGGCCTTTTTCACCACACTTGTAACAGACTCCCATTCCCTTCAAGCAAGTACCAGGATGTTTCTTCCCGCATTTACCACAAGAAGGATATTCAACCTTTCCCTTATTCCCCTTATTTCCATTCCCAGATTGATCAGCAGGTCTCTTCTTCTCTTGCTTTTCTTTAAAGTCATAAGACTTAGAGAATTCCTTTTCGGTCTTGATAGCACATGAGACAATGTCTTCGTACGATGAAAAGGATTGTGAGACTAACACTCGACAGAGAAATGGTTTTAACCCATCAAAGAAACGATCAATCTTACTTATTGGGTTACGAATATAATCACCAGCGTACCTCGCTAACCTTGTAAAGTTAGCCTCATACTTTGTGACATTCTCATCCTCCTTTTTTCTCAGACTCAGAAATTGCCTTTCCATATCTGCACGATGGTCGCGAGGGAAGTATTTTTCTAAAAACAGATCTTTGAACTCCCTCCATTCCATATTTGATACTTCATCATCTTCCTTCGTATTTTGAATCAATGACCACCATTGATCAGCATCTCCAGTGAGGCGGTAAACTGCCATGATAACTTTTTCCCTTTCACTGCTCCCCAAAGCCTGAA
The DNA here is from genome assembly GCA_963277665.1 of Viscum album. NCBI lineage: Eukaryota > Viridiplantae > Streptophyta > Magnoliopsida > Santalales > Viscaceae > Viscum > Viscum album. Next base: position 1,183,875,046 of record OY728146.1, read on the forward strand.
ATATTTTCTCTAGGGAAAATATCCATTGCTCAGCTACTAAGGGATTTTTTATTCCCATTGAACGTTGGGGGTTTTTGCCTCATGAATCGATCTAACATTGATCCTCCATGTTGCGGATCAGGGTGCTCCATACGGGTAAGGTTATTATTCATAACCTGAGTAAGTTGTCCCAGTATGGTGATTAGTTGATCAGCACCAGTTGCACCACCAGCCCCACTATAATTATCTTGAGCAGGAGGGCAATCCCTACATGGAGTGCGTGCATTGATACGGTTTCCATTTCTTCCACTAGGCACCATTTCTAAACAATGGCATAAACTAGATCAATTTATGAATCAAAATACATAATCCCATACTTATAAAACACTTAACATAAATTGAACTATTTATGGATATAATCCATAATCATAAGAATGTTTTCTTTGATGAAGTATATACTCATAATCCCTTCAAAATGATTTGTAAAGAAAATGAGAGTTATCCTAAGCATATCCCCCGGGAGTGTCGTAACCAAGAGTGCAGCAAGGCCCGTTGTCGTGCACCAGTTCCCGTTCGAGTCTAGCTCAAAGCGGTGTTTTCGGGTTTTACCCCTAGGTACATCTGTGCTAGAGCCGCCTCTACCTGCTCGTATCCAGACAGGGATGTATTGCTTGGAAAACTCACAAAATATCTACAATACCAAAATTCTAGGAAGTTCTTCTATACTAATCCTCAAAGTTCATCTTAGGTCTACGTGCTCTAATCAGAGTTTATCTAAATCTAGCTTCCAAGGTTTGTACTAAACTTCCTCTGATACCAACTGTAACGCCCCGACCACAGTTTCCCAAAGTCGGTGCATTATTACATAACATTGGCATGATCACAAGAAAGATCAAATCTCGAAAGACAGATTGGTTTAGTAGCCTTGGAAACACTAGATATATTCATAAGTTTTACATTACTTCATAAAATGAAAAACTACTACAACAACATAATGTTTCCACAATCCACACTATTAACCCCTCATAAAATCCCTGCAGGTCATTCATAACTTACTTCTTCACATCCTGGGAAAAATAAAACATAGAAAAGGGGTGAGCTCAAATGCCCAGTAAGGATAACAATATAGCGGAAACTTTCATAAATAAGAATAAATATTTAAGGCAATGTATAACTAAAACAAAAGCCTTTTAAATATGAACTTTCAACATGGTATGGCATAAATAAAATGAAATAATTCCATTTACATATTCACATGGATATTCTACTAATCGAATAATCACATGCAAAAATCAATAACCACTTTCATAATGTTGGAATGCATAATGCCAGACTATCATAACCACATAGCCAAGGCCTCGTGCCAAGACTACAAATAAGATTTTGTCAAGGCCTTGTGCCAAGACACTAGTTTGTCTCATGAGACCTACCGATGCATCGAGGAGCTATAGCGGGCTCCACCCGTCACATATTAAGTCCAATGCATTCCCATATGAAAAGGTTTAAACATAACATAAACATTCATATTAAAACTAGCATATGAAATGTCAATAATTTCACCATAAACTATGAATGGTATAAAAATAGCACATCCACAGTCAAACATATCACAAAACCTTCAATACAATATAGAAGTTTTGTATCATAATAAATCAACATCAAATAATCATAAAATCCATCAAAGGATGTTGACATAGATGAAATCAAAATTCTTTTTAAAGAAATATCTCCTTTTATTTTGAAATAATTTAAGATCCATATAAAATAAAACATTTTCTTTGAATATATTCTTATAAGCTTGTAAGGGAAGCTTTGAAAATTTTATAACGGCGGAAAATAGCCGCACCCGCCGTATAAGTTAAAAAAACATTCTTACCTTAATTCTGTCGAAAAGGTTAAAAAAGACCTTGTTTTGAAAACGACCGAAAGATTCCTTTATAAACCACTTATAAAAGTCAAAAAGGGTATAAATGACTTTAACTCATATTCTAGTAAATAGTAAAAATGTTTTGAAATGCATTTTTAAGAAACATGGGTGTGGATGATAATGAGATCCCAGTAGATTATTACGTATAAACAACCTTGGATAATGAGGAGGTTGTAAAGTAAACCCTTACCTTGTACTTTTCCTTGGTTGGGGTAGGTTAACCTCCTGTATAATGGTGAAATAGTTGTTATTAAATTATACAAGAATCATATATAATAATATGATATCATATATGATCTTTTAACATTGATTTGTTAATAATATCTTAGAATTATCGTCGTTTCGGGAGTTAACTTACTCATTTTCTTTTATATGTTTTGTTACATAAGCCATGGTTGTTGTATCTCATTCATATCCAGAATGATATCTAGTCCTTAAACATCATTTTTAAATCATCAAATGATAATTATACTTGAATGGATACGATGGAGAATGAATCTCATCGCGTTCGTGGAGACGGTAGTCCGTACGTACGCACGAGCGACAATATCATTCTTTTGATATTAAAATAATATATAAATGGATGGTATATCATATATACAGAATCATTAACATGTTATATTTATTATTTACATGAGTTACACATCATTATTATACCCATCCAAATAATATTATATTGAATAACAATTACACCACGACGTGGAGACGGTAGTCCGTACGTACGCACGTATGGTGACATGTTATTCAAAGGGTGGATAGAATACAGAATATGGTTGTACCATATTTATAATAACATCACAGTATATGTGAGATACTGGAGTTATTATTTTAGAATGGTAAGAACAAAGGAAGAAGAAGTGGAAGAAGAAATGAACTTGGAGAAGGGTGGTGAAATCATTACCTCTTCTTCGGGTTCTTCCTTTTGATTTGATCAAAAGTGCTCCTTAGGTTGGCTTTCTGATCAAACTATGGCCTCTAGGTTGTAGTTAGGGATGTTGGGAGAGTATTTGGGCAGAGTTTGGCCGAACCAAAAGGCTTTGAAGGTGTGAAGAAATGAGAAGGAGGAGTGCCCTTTTGTAAGAGGGGTGAGGGGAACCTTTGGAAAAGCTAGAAATATTAATTTATAATAAATTCATATTCGGTTTCTAATGGCTCAAAAGCTTATTATTCAAATGTTAAGGCGGGGATAGGTCGAAAACCACTCAACGGATAGAATTTAGACAGGTTTGTGTACTTATATTAACCTTATCTTTAAGTATTAACTCTAAGTTAATTAGTTTCACTTTTACAATGTCTCTTTGTATTTTTATATAATATGGTTAATAAACTTACTATATACATCCAAGCGACCCCCAAGTGGTACATTAATGATGGACCTATCATGATATAAGTCTCTTGGCCGAACCTTAGATTTTTAGGAATTTAATATCAATTAAGAATATAATATTTGTTTTAAGAACTCTTTTATGTCAATTTTGACACTATTCAATAGTTGATTTTTGTGAAACTCATAACAGATTGATTACTTCGAACAAAGTCAATTAAAGCAATCCTAATATATAATATTATCCTAGAAAATTAGTTTAATTCATTAAAAGTTTCATATTATATTTATTTGGGTATTTATAATATCAATTATTTTAATTTTTCACTATTATAGTAATTACTGCATCATCATTGTGTCATAAATAAAATAAATTATTTAATGTCTAAAAATTATAAATAAAATATAATTATGTAGGAAATCTTTTTAGATTTCTAATGAATATTTATAATCTAAAATACAACATATATAACCCTATGTCACAATTGTTTTTCTAAAAGATATATGCTTGTGTCATTTTTGTATTCATTTTAACTTAATTAAAATAAAGTGTCATTATCACTTACAAGTGGATCCATGGGGTCCCAAAATAGACCCAAAGATTCCCATGGTCGACCATGTATCAACCAATAGGGTTAAGACACGTTTTAAGATAATTTATTATTATTATAATATTATTTTTTAACCCTTATTTACCGGATTTACCCTTAACCATGGTAAATAAAATATTTACCGCAGTAATTATTCAAAATGACTAAAAATTAAAGTTACCTAATTACACAATTAGAACATCCTGATTCCAAATATGGAATCCATTTTCCTAAATTCCAAACACAGAAGTGGCAGAAATTAATTTAAAATTAATTCCCGCTGTCAAAACAAAAAGCGTGTTTTTAAGAGATAATAACTATCAAAAGATTGACACTCGTTTATGTTCGGTTTAATTGTAAAATTATGTCCAATGACCAAAATTATATTAAATGGTAAAAATATATTCTAAATATACTTTAAAACCACTCAAATTCATAATTTATCACTATTAATTATTTTGATTAAAAAAGTTGTTTTTAATTAAAACTTAGTAATTTTCACTATTCATCAAAATATGAAAGTTATTCGAAATGTACCAAAATTTCACCTTAGGCTAAATTCGATATTACGAATCCAAAAATGAAGTCCATTTTCAAATATAAAATATATATAATTTCAAAAATTAGGTATTACTATTCATAACGGCTAGTTTGATTAGTTATGGTGTGTTAGAACTCGGTGTTGCGTACAACAAACACTATCACATTATTCAAAGAGAAGCGTACCGTAGAAGCTTGGGGTGTTACATTGGATATTTACAATTTTATTTCAACCACATCCAATGGAAAAAATTCAATATGGGGTTTGGTGGATCAAATATAAAGACTTCTCAATTCATCTACATTTATGATGACTTCCAAACAAGATCAACTTTCTGTGATATATATTAGATAAGTGATGTTGCTAAATAGAACACCTATATAACTTATATATAACCATTATCGATATTTTACAAAAAAAAATTTGATGTAACAATATATGATATTGAACACCAAGAAAATATTTTGAAAATAAATATCAACAAAATCTTAATGGTCAATCAAAAATGTCTCTTCAAACTGTTGAGGACAAGAATATATATTGAAATATTGATTTTAATGGGGTATGAGGTCATTTTATAATTCAATTATGGTTGACATACAAAAATTAATTATATAATAAAATTCAAATTGATCCATATGAATCCATAAATGGGAGGAAATATTGAACTCTAATATTCTAGGATGAAGTTGAATAAAAGAATCTATTAGGTGTAGAACTATCCGAAAAAATGAAATAAAAGGTGTCATATTTTTAAATGATCATCATTATAGATTTTTTTATGAAATAGATATTGAAATAGTTATAATAATAAACATGAGTGTGGTATTAGGAATAAAATGATTACTTATAAAATGGGAAAACTATGAATCGTGTACATAGGCCCCTTTGAGACTATTGATCATTTAAAAGTTATTGCGTATAAAAATTCCTTTCCACTAAACATATCATAGGTTCATAATTTATACCATATATCTATCTTGATTAAGTACATATATGATCCATCACATAAATTGAATTTAGAGGTGGTATGGCTAATTCATGATCCATCTAGAAAGTTGATATAAAAGAGATCATTGATTATTGAAAAAATGTACTACCAAACAAGGATACAAATCTATTAAAAGTACTATGTTAAAATAATTAAAGTAAATATGAAATAATTAAATATAATATGGATATTTTTTTAACATGAGAAACCCTTTCATTAGTGTGGTGAAATTCAGTGTTTCCTTAAGAATCCTCTTCTCATTTACATTATATGCATTATTAAATTGTATTCCCATGTTTAAAGAAAGTCAATGTAAAACATAATTGGAATTAATTATTTAATAATAAGTTGTATAATGATTCTAAAGAAAGAAAAAAAATCTTGGGTTCTTACACATTATGATATAATAAAAGTGTATTAACCTGACGATGTTACCATATAAAAAAAATATAATAACTCATTGTTTAGTGAATAAATATTTTGAAAAGGTATCTACTAAGTCAAAGACACACAATGTTATAAATTTTTATAGAGGAACACTTTCTATAATGATTTATTCATTATACCTATCTCTCTCTACATATATGAACTATATTAAGGAGACTAATTATAGTTTATAGGCATTTAGATCTTCTTTAGAATATACAAATATCTGATGTACACCAAAACACCAGGTGTGGTACTTTTTTTAATTAAAATTTTTATATTCATATGTTTAGTATATATCATGCTAGATAATATCAATGTCATGTTAATATAGTCAATATAATAACCTTGATAATTTCTTTAGAGTAGCATCATCCTCATTGATAAATGATAAAAAAGAACAACTTGTGGTTAGTGGATCATTTCATGTTCATTTATTTATCATCATTCTTATATAATGTATGATATTTTAATAGATGTATTTTTCTTATTTTGTTTCTAAATAATTATGTAAATTGATATCCTATATACTCATCTATTACATCCATAGCTTTCCTTTTGTATATGTTCTTCAATTTCTGATGTTTTCTTTATGTTTTAGTGGTGTTGAATATAAATTATCAAATTATTAGATTATAAATTCTATATTGTATCCATTTATGTAGAAATTTATAAGACATTGAAATTATAATTATATAATTTTCAAAATTATTTTGAACCATACATCGACCATGTTGTCTACGTAATGGTAAATACCTCCTACATATACATGGGATAGTTTCTTGGTTTATATAAAGGAAACCCTAATTTTCATAGGGTTATGTAAGGGTACAACAGTTGTTCCTAAATGTTGAAGAGGATCTTTAGTCTTTGTGTATGGGTATGATCGTGTTTTCAATGGATGAGTAAGGGTAAACCCTCAATATGTAAGGTTTTTACATCATATGTGTAATGTTTACTCCTAATTTTAAAGGATTTATGAGGGTAATTTGGGGTTACATAATAATAGGTTAGGAATGTGACCTACATATGGGTAAATCTACATAGCCCCACATATAGAAAATGAGGTTTGTATGGGTGAAACCATCTTACCATTGCATAGCTACCCTTTTATCATGATGTTTTTTTCAATATTTTTATTTCTTCTTCCATAACATAATTCTATAACCAATTTACGTTTCAAAAATACTCAAGTTGTGGGAATATTATTCAATTGATGTTTTAATTCTATATCTATTTTTAAATGAATTTTTTAGATACACATTTCTGATTAAATTTAAAGGAAATATTAATTGGGTGATTTTTTTTGGGTTTTTTAATGATGTGATATATAATTAATTTTTAATTTATAACAATATCAATACCTTTATTTCTATATATTTTTGATATCCTATTATGGGAAAATTTTGGATTCGAAATAATAGGTATTCAATATTGTGTTATTTGACATTTTTTAACATATTATTTTTTGTGGTCCTTCTATTTTAACTATATATTACCCTTACTCACTATTTTTGGATTCATCGCTCATAGTTTCCTGATTTAATTATTATGGTAGGTGATTTCCTAAAGATTTTATATCGATCAAAACCTTTGTTTCTTGTTTTTTTTCAAACGGATATTTAATTTATTTCAAAATTCGTTAAAATTAATATTTTAATGGAATGGGTTTTTGGTAAACCTCTATTGATTATGAATTTTCAAATAATTTTATGATTTCTATAAAATGGATTTTAAATAAAAGAATGATTTGATGAAAGAAGTTGATGACGTTTTCATGGGAAAATAAGGTAAGAAATTATTTATAATTTTTAAATGAAATGATATATTTTGATAGAATTAGGTTTTATGAAAAAAAAATTAGTATGTTTTCAAAATGAGATTGAATTTCATTGTATCATGAACATGCGGATGAATTTAAATAATTGTTTGAAATAAATGATAGACCTATGCATGACATATATTCTATGAATAAAATAAGAGCTTTAGTAGTTTTTTTAGAATAAAAATGCTTGGAATTTATTTTTTATACCTAGAAATGGATGGATGATGACAAGGATAACTAAATTATGATAATTTTATGTTGTTTATTCTTTAGGATGTTCTCATATTCCTCTTATTCTTGATATATTGGGACTAGTTAAAACATGGAGCCATATTTCACCATGATGTGTGGGAATCCTTTCACAAACATAACCCTTAGTATTTTTACCTAGGTTCTATGATTTAATGTGATTTATATATTCTTGTAGTCTGATTCAAATATGTATTCATTAATGTGTTGATAATGATGAAAATTCATTCATTATTGAAAAATTATCTTATATCTGCTTAATTTGATGGAAATGCAATATTTAAATTATTTTATATTATGAATTGAAATGGATTGAAAAAAATGTTTTCATATGACCTTTTAAAATATTTCCATAGCATATTTTATCCTAAAATTGAGTATATTTGGTTTACATGATATGGATTTCTTATAAAATACATAGTGGAATTATACAAGGAATTTTTTTGTCACACCTTAACTTTTCCATTTAGAATTGTTATATTTTATTATTCCCGATATAGGGAGATGAAATGTTCTTCTTGGATGCAGTAGATGTTCTTAATTTTTAGGACCTTTAGAGTTGGAATTAAATAAAAGATATTATGATACAATTGATTCATATAGTTTATGAGATTATGTCTTGATGAATGTTTAGGATGGATTTGAATTTGATGTGATGTTTTTAGAATTTTATTTTTCTTATTTTGTTACATTATCTTTTGTAGAGTTTTAAAAATATGTATGGCGTATTATTTTATTTATCTTTTTTCATGGTGAGTTATTCTTATTGAAACATCATTCTCTATCTATCTCTCTTGATGAATGGGTGGTATTTACCCGTATGTGATGATCAATAAATGTATTCGGTCATGTCATACATGATTCATGTATTATTTAGATGGATTATCTAGGTCAATTTGTGAAAAATTAATATCACAATGAGGTTGTGTACATTCCTTAATATTTTATTATATTTGGGATATCATGGTAGATATGAAAAAGGATTTTATAGACTAAAGGTATAGGTAATTATAGAGTATCTATATATATCTCATCATATCAATCCTTAAGTTACAATGGGATAGTAGGGAAATCTTCCTAGTATGAGTTATTTGATCTGATTCTAGAAATGTTCCAATTCTTTGATAAATTATATTTATTTATAAATCTAATTCTTATTAATATTTTTAAGGACCTTGATTATCCTGATTGATTTCCTCTTTTTGTCATTTGATATTTTATAGTACCATACAACCAATAAGACATTTGAATAAACATAATAAGGGATCAATTGATGAAAAATAACATACAAACCTTCCTGTTGATCATATCCTTCTATTGTTTTTTGTGTGTGAGGTCCAATATATAGGATAGGTAGATTTACAAGTTCACATTCTCGCTACAGATGTTCTACCCAAGAGGAACAATAACAATTTTCATTTATATGAGTTATTTCATTTGAAACCAGTATCATTATAGGATACCAATGATCTTCATAGGGTATATGGATTTTTGGAATGGATTCGTTAACTCGTATAGTTTCTATAAATTCCCTACTCAGTTAAGGTGAAATGATTTATAATCATGCTTTATGTTCAAACAATATGTGGTGGGACTCATTATTCCTTGTATGGGATAATGCATTCTTGGTGTGGAAATAAATCATGTATCTATTAAAATATTATTTCTACTTTTAAGTGATGGTGTTCAATAAGTTGAATGATTTCTTTAAAAAAGATCAATACGATCATAAATTGACCCATTCCAACTATTTGGATGAGCATGATCATTTCTCACTATAGGTATCATTGAATTAGAAGCTTAATGTTTAGAGGATGGGAATGGGTCTTTATGTGAATATTTGACCATATTGTTTCCTACTAAATATTATATCATGTGAAGACGTCTTCTATAGGGACATAATGGAAGAACTTTTCATAAATAGTAAAATAGGATTGAAGGGACTTCCTCATACACCCAATGGTAGGTCTTGTTGTCCCTTTATTGTCAATACACTATAGGTTGAGTTTCTTGGTGGAAAACCATATTCTATGATCTCAACAAAATGTTTATTACAAATCTTATTCAGTGTCGTGTAAAATACCAATAACTTGTTTCCAATGTGGAAATGTTTGTCACATAAAGTGATATTTCATGGATGCATAGATGTTATCTAGCTCTGGTGGATGCTCAGGTAACTATTATATGTTTTTTCATGTTTTAATATCTCCACTATGTAGTATGTGATAGAAAATATCTCTAGGATGTGAATTATAGTCAGATTATTCATAAACAATGGGGTTTTGAAGGCATGCAGTAGTAATGAAGCTTCATCACATAGTAGAAGTGCCGCCCATGGAATATGATATGAATCTAATAATAAATAGAGTTACTATTATAGTTGTGTCATATTTGGAGAGTTCTTTATTTTATATCGGTGTCTCATTATTTTCTACCACATGTATTTTGGGACTACTGAATCTTCTTGTAGATGTTATGGATTGTTAAATGGGTATTTCTATACCTATTTGGATGAAGAGATAACATGGTCTCCAATTCATATCATATACTAATTCTTTATTGTATGTGTAGATTTTTTGGGTACTTTTTATTTTTGATGTGAAACATATAGATTTCATTATAAATATTGTTTGAGAGATCACTTATAAGGATTGTATTTACTACTATCTTTGGTTGGTCTCCATTACTACCCCAAAAAGAGTGTTCCATGTCTTTTAATGAGAATTAGAGATGTGGCTGACTTGTGTTAAACATCCTATATCATTGTTAGGTAGGTAGATATCTATTTTTACCATTGAACTATAGAAATATTCCTTATTTTTTAATCTTCATCCAAAAGAATATTTGATTCCCATTGTGTTAGCATTTGAAATATATGGTTTTCCACCAGTGAGGGAGGTAGATTTTTCTATCAACTTTGTACCTTGTACCCATCTTATTTCTATGACCTATCACTATGTAGAACAATTTAAAAAATGTATTTTAAGAATCAATTTTATGTACTGGTGTCCAAAGGGTTCATTCGCCCTTGTTTGTGTCCATGGTAAATTCCAGTTCTTTTACCCAATAAATTATGAGGAAACCCTTCTCCTTTGGGTTGATTATTGAATTCATAATCATGTTATTATCATGAACTTGTGCATAAAGCCTAGTATTGATGATTTTCTTGATCATTTTAAAGGATATAAGTAGTTATCAATGATTGATATAAATTTTGGTAATCACCAAATTAGGGTCTAGGAGTCTCATATACCGAACACCTTTTATAGATTAGGTTTGGACATTTTGAGTACCTTGTTATGTGTCTTGGTCTAGACAATTATCCTATTATGTTTATAGAATTTATAAATATGTTTCTCCACCAATATCTAATTTAATTTAATTTGGAATTCCTGGATGAAATATTTGTTTACTCTATAATAATGTAGTATAATGTGTGTAACATGTGATAAGTTCTAGAAATATTGAGACATAATCAACTATATACCAAGATATAAATTTTTTTTTTTTATATTCATGAATTAAACCTCATAGGGAACACGGTTTATAAATAGTTTATCTTAGTTGATCCTATGAAATTGAAATAAATTTTCTATTATGAGAAACCAAAAAACATTTAGATTTAGATCTTCTTTTTCATAGTTATGTATTACCACTAGTTCATAATGTACTTTTAAAAGTAGACTTCATTTTTGACTTCTCTCACTCAAGAATTCCATAATGTTATTATGGGACCTGACATGGCATTCTTCATATGATTTGTTAAGGAATCAATTGAATCCAACTATATTGATGACTCTTCTATAGGTAGGGAAGGGATATGTGGTCTTTTCTAAAACATTATGTTTATTTTGGTGATTATTTATCATGCATTGTGATCATGTGGAGTTTTATAGGTCTTATCTGAAATGTCCTAACGTGAAGAACTATCCCAAACATGAGCGCATATACACTTCTATAAATCATGATCCAGAGAGTTATCAACATTACAATTTCATGGAAAGTTTTACTATCTACTCATATCATAAAATAAATAGGTATAACTTCTCATATTGAGATTTAAACCTTTTTAAACTGAAATGGATGGAATAAATAAAATTATTTTACATTAAATTTTCCAACACACCAAGGAATTTTAATTTCATGGATTATTATTTGAGTTGAAAAATTTTGTATCACGTCCTGAAAGAATCATTTTTAATTGATTTTTGATGGAACTGATTTTTTTTATGAATTTAGTGGTTATGGAGGGTTAGACTAGTGTTTTTTTATTGTTTTTTCAACCTAAATCCTCCCTTATAAATATGATTATACATGATAAATATATTTGTGATTTGTTATGATTCCCCAATTATTATTTCAATAGTGGGGAGATCACCAATGAATTATCTCTATCTATTATGGGTATCATTTGTTTAAGGAACTAATATTTTTCCCACAACATAAAAGTAATTTTTTTATGGGGGAGTGTATTAATTAAAATAAGTGATTACACATAAGCATGATGAAAATTATTTATGACATAAGGATTATTTTTTATTTGTTTTATATGAAATGAGACATTACAAATTTTAATTCTTTTTTCTATAGTTACAAGTTAATAATGGCCAGGAAACATAAACTAAAAAATCCTCTTCATCAACTTATAGTTCAAACATGGAATTGAGATGATATATTTATATACATTACTTTGGGGTTTCTACATACACATTTAGGAAGAAATTTAATATTTGTGGTGATTGGACAATTGACCAAACCAAATAATTTTATACTAAAACATGTTACAACTAAATTTCAAGACTTAGGGAATCTTTATTTAAAAGAGATAAATAAATTTTATTGTGTTTTATGTTCCATTGATTTCTATGGGGATCCTTGGATCAATTATAATTTTAGTATAGGCCTCTCAAATGAAATAGGATCCCATGAAATGTTGAGAACATCATAAAATACTATGAATGATGGTCAGATGGATTGTACTGTACCTATTCTAGAAAATTTCTTACATTCTTATGCCATTTAATTTTAGGAATGAACGATTGATACCTGATACAAGTTGAATATTCATAAAAATTTATTAATCATTTTAAATCATTGTAACCCCATTTAAATATTTTTATGGTAAAAATGGTAAATATACACTTTTTGGTCAAGGATAAGTCAATCATTACATTTTGTACATATTTTGGTCCATAAGATAAATGAAATATTTAGTTAATTCGTCTGATAATGGTAATTCCAAAATTACCTTATAAATTCTACATTGACTATCATCATCACTCTTAAGAGTCTGGTGTTTTTGACTTTGTGTTTTTAGAGTTTCACCATGATATATCCACCTATTAATTATAAATCAAAGAAATCACAGACAAAGTTATGTTGGGGAATTTATGGTTTGGGTAGATTGGAATAGTTTCATAATATTTGGATTTTCACCATTGATGACATCAATCCATAATTTATTTCATGTTTTATAGCTTAGAAGGTATCTCTATAAATAGTCACATGTCTTTTTTTGGAGGTCCATGACATGGATGTTGATTTTTTATGAGAAAGTAGTTGATTCCAATTGTGGATTCTTATATAAAAGTAATTCATAAAAAATATATTCCCCTAGTTTACTATTTATAGGATAATAGATTTTCTACATGATATTTGGTAATATGAGGAACTAGTGAGAGAACACTATCCTTATTTATTTGGTAAATATTAATCATTATAGGCTCCCTAATAGAAGAAATCATTTATGGGAAAGACAATTATAACATAAAGACCTTTTATTTCTTTTATATATATTTTTGGTTCTTATTGTTTTTTTCTGGTTTATGAAGTGATTGATATTCTTTATAACATTTACATTATTTAAATATATATTAGAACTAGTTTTGGTAATAATTTTAAATTATTTTAAAGGTGAATTTTATAATTTTTATTTGTTTTTACTGTTACCTAAATAATTATGTCTACATATGGTTAAATAAATTTTTCATTAAAAAAAGATATTTTTTGGGTGTTGTATAAAAGTAACCATAAATTTTTAAGGGTTAAAAAATGATAAAATAAACTATATGTAAGGGTATGAATAATTCTCAATCATTGTGTAATGTTAGGAATTTATTTTTGAGTTGTACATAAGGTAAAAGCCTCACAGTGTATGGTTCTTCTATCATATTTATAAGGGTAACACTTTATTTCTAAAGGATATATAAGGGTGATCTAGATCTATTTAAGAATTAGTGAGGGAGTGTGATCTATGTATGGGTAATTATCTTTTCCCTTAAATAAAAATAATGGTATGCGTAATAGTCAAACAATATTATTTATACACAACACCCTTTCGGGCATTGAGGTGTTTTTTTTATAGAATTTAGTTTTTCAATCCCTATCACTATTCTCTATTTATTTCTTATTATTTAAAACATAGTAATTAATTTTATGTTGTTCTTAAGATTAGTTAAAGTTTGTATTTTTGTTTTAAAATATTTTTGAAATTTTGCATTAAATATTCCATTAAAAATAAATAAAATAAATGGAGATTTTAAATTGTGGGTTTTTATACTTTTTACATGAATTCCATTAGTATTTTAAAAAATAACAAAACTATTACTGATATTGATTTTTGATATACTATCATGGTGTTTTTTTGTGATTCCCCCTATTAGGTAATCAGTGAAAGGTTTTTAGAGGTATATTTCATTGATCATTATTTGTATACATTCACTTATTAAAACTAGGTACTCTACCTCGCTGGTTTTGATCCCTCATGGGGTATTTTCAAATTTTCTAACCGTAGTATGTGGTTTTAAAATGATTCTCTATCAATTTTATAATATAATAATTATTTGAATGAAAAATAATTTTGAATTTATTTCTAAATTAATCAATAAATATTTCTAGAATCCATGGAATACATTGAACCTATTTTAATTATTTATATTTATATAAACTCTCAATTTATAGAAGATAGACTTGAAATAAAAGAATTATTTTATACAAGATTTTGATAATGATTTCTTGATAAATAAAGGAATGAAATTAATTATGGATTTGAAACAAAATTTTATATTTTTAATGAAATTAGTTTTGATGAAAAAATATTTTATATTTTTTTAAAAAATGATATGGGATGTTTTTTAATCATAAACATGTGTCTGATTTGAAATTATTTCATCAAGATGAAGTTTTATTATAGAAAACACCTATGAAAATGTTTGTAGTTATGTTGGAAGAAAAATTATTAGAAAAGTATTGGATCGACCTAGAAAGAGTTTGACAATGAAAACACTAACTAAAATAAGATGATGGAAAATAGTTCATTCGTTGGGGTGTTCTTCTATTCTCTTAGGCCTAAGATTGAGGGATGTGTGCAAAAATAAAGAAATATTTAAATTTGATACATTAAAATAATTGTACAAACCTAACCCTATATCTCTTTAACATGGTTATATGATTTTAAATATAGTATACATTCCAAGGTTTTGATTAAAAGGATTACCCAAATATATTTTGATAATTTTTATGATTTTGGAATATGTTGAAAAAGATACTTATATCGGGATGATTAGAAAAAAATGAACATTTGTACATATTTTATTATATCCATTGAAATGTTTTTTATGAAATTTTCAACATGAACTATGAAATTTTTTCCATTCAAAATTTTATCTTAAATGTCATCATAAATGGTTTAATTTATATGGATTTCAATGAAAATACATAACGGGATTATATTGAGAATTTTCTAACACACCACACTATTTCCGTCTACAACTTCTATATTTTTTTATTCTATGTCTTGGTAATAGAAATAATTCTCTTGGAGGTGGTTGATTTTCTTGATTTGGTAGATTTTGAGAGATGTTAGTATCTACTAGAGCTTATGATCCACTTATGGCATGGTGTTCCTAGGATGATTCCTTGATGATCTTATCAGATGAATTTATGTTGATGTTCTATTTATAGTTATTTCTATGTCTTCATGTGGTTATTTCTATGATTTATATTTTTTATTATATTGAATTTTTTTTATATTATATAATTTTATTTCTTGATGACTTTTTCTTATAGTGACACTATTTCTTCCCTTTCTTTTTGAATCCTAGCATATAGTCACCAGCCTGTGGGGATCAGGAATTCCTTTTGGTCATGTAAGATCTCATTTCAATACCATTTAGATAGGATATCTGTGTTATTTCATAACATCATATATGTTCAATGAGAAATATAATATCATTTACCACTACTTACCATAAACACATTTTGTATAATCATTCGCCGCCTTTTATCTGCACTACATGATTAAATATTGTTTAATATTTTCATATAGTATTTTATTCAAATATAAATATGTCATTATTCTTTCCAAATAATCCAAATAAGAATTTATGTGTTCTTTTAATTCTTTCCAAATTCAATCAGTTCTTTGTTTTAATTTACTAGCCTATATTGATCAATTCTAATTCAATGTGAACAATGAATTTTAATGCGGTAAAATATTCATATTCAGTTAAACATTTCTCTCAAATCATGTGATATATAAGATCCTATTTAATTCAGAATTTAACCATAATGATTTTTTTGATCTACATGATTTCAATGTGATTATCCATAATAAAGAGTGATTAAATTAAGAGGTTTCTTATTTATACATCTTACAATATGTGTCAATTTTTAGAGGGTGTAATTGTTATAAACATTTAATAAGAGTATTAGGAATCATTAGTTTGAATTGGATGATCCAAAACTTATTCTGGAATTGGATTTATTTTTTATGATGGATAATTAGAAGAATGAGATATGAGAATAATTATAAAATAAATATGTTCTTTATATGATATATATAATGTGTAGACAAATGAAATGAAATTCCAAAACAGAATTTCATTAAATTAATTTAAGGATTGAAATATGACATTTTAAAAAGTATAACACCATGAGATAATCTCAAAAATATTTTTCAAAAGAATCAAGGATTTCCTATATACATAACAATACTGTTTTACTAGGAATGGGGTAAGGTTCTTGATGTTCCCTGTATTTGTATGAGTGGCTAGAAAATGGTCTCATAGAAATAAAAATTCATATAAATATGGGTAAAAATATAATATATATGTTTGGGTTAACATTTAATGTGAAAATAAAATACTTAAACGTACTATATAATCTCTCTGTACACATATGGGTAGCTAGACAAGAAGTGAAAATAAAGAATATGGGAAATATTTATATGGTATAAGAGGGTTCATCATTCCCAAGAAAATAGTAAAGTGTTTTCCTATCTATGATATATAGAGGATGTTTGTACATAGAAATTTGAAAATTCAATTGTATAATTATAACACATTAGTCTGGCTATACCATTACTAATGAATAAAGAGTTATGGAATATCAAGCATTACACCCTTTGTGCAAGAGGTTGCCGAATAATTTTGGGGGAATATGGTGGTACTAAATTTAGACTATATCCTCTAATCAATGTGTGTAGGAATAGGTTAAATTAACGTGTATCATACATCAATAATAAGAATTATAATATATGGTATAAATTGAGAATCTCAATTAGAAAAATTATAAAATTCAACATTCATGCACTTAAAAAATGAAAAATTCCACATTTCTAATCATATATAAACAAATAAGGACCCGATAAAATAATAAAATAAAAGTAAATGAGGCTCATATACATCATTACCTAATCATTTAATCTCTATAATGAATCTCAATCATGTTTCCCTAGATTTATCATCTCTATTATAACAGGACTTTTCCCACATGTGCATGTAATATTTGAGGAGAATTCTTGGGAACCCATGTTCCATGGTCAGTCATGTAGGGTTTCAGGAAATAACTAATTAGTAAAGCATAATCATAGTCCGATACATAACCAGTAAATGTAGTTTATGTTCATATGACAATCTTTGAATAAATAAAACAATATTTAAATAAAAAATAAGAAACCATTTTTATCTCTATATCCAATGACCCTAGTTAACCAAACCTATTTAGATTAATTCCAAATTTTCTATGAGTATGACAATCACCTCAAGGGAAATTTATTCCAAACTCTAGGGATCCATATTATTTTCCACTACTAGAGAGTTTTGGTTCTGAGGTATCACCGTGAATCGATCATGCCAAACCTAAAGGTTGAACACCATCATATTTCATTGGAATTTTGGATATTGAGAGGGAATCTTATTCATAATAGGGGAATATAGCTGGAAATACTATATGTATATGAGTTTCTAATTCTTTGGTGACCAAAGAAAATAAATGAAATATACACTCATATCTTATTGTTCAAAACATTTTAATACATTTACTCTCCACTACCGAACTATATCATAACTGCTTTGTCCAACTCTTCCTAGGGGGTATCTAATGTATTGATCAAGGGGGTAAAACAGTCAATATCGGGATGTCCAACATTAATTATATAAAGTATATTCCCACTAAATCCTCATATAGACATTCAAATGATAGATATGCTAGTAATTCAAAGTGGTCTAAAGGTATCTCTTTTATAATCCTAGGTCCCCCATGAATTTATAGTGATCTTACTATATCAAAAAAATCACATGCACCCATGCTTTTACCACAAACTCGACCACATAAGTCTACTTCTAGATCATATGTTTGACCTCAAGGACTGAATGAATTCATCAAAAATATACACTATATATAAGGGATACTCGACATCATCTCCCAAAAAAACTAGGAAACTGATCCCAGACAGTATGGGCATCCCTAGTTCTCATCAATCCCTAAATGAGATTCAAAAAAATCATGGAAAACCCCATGTTATAAAGTACAAGATATTTAAAATATGTATTTTCTTGATTAGATCCTAAATCCATCACCATTATCCATATTTCCTTAGCATCACACCATGTGTATGGGTTTTAAAGTGACACCCACTACCATTTGTAACCCTAAAAATTTATATCCTCTTTAAAAGGACACAAGTTAGAAGGTATCCGACTAGGATCCCCTTTGAATCATTATGGAATCCAGTGTATCCTAAGTTAGTCAAACTAGGGTTATGGCCTTAAACTCACCCCCTTTTCAAGGCATTCTAGGTTGGCCCGAACACTAGTTATGTCTTATATACACTATAGGGTCTAACCATACATGTCTTCACATCCTAGTGGGGAATGAACACTCACAATATAGTCATCTCAATTTTCATAATAGACCGAGGTTACAACTAATGGAAAACCCCTTATAAATTATTGGGTTTCATTACTCTACTTTATCATGGAGTCACTGGGTCATATACCACATGGGCCAATATACCCTATTCATTTGAATTCAGTTAATTCATACCCCTAATGGGGTTTCTTTTACCCAAGGAACATGATTCAATTTTTATTATTTTCAATCGATGGATGAGATATTAATTAAGTACAAGTGTTTTCTTTAAGATCCTCAATGATTTTTTTAATTTGATTATTGGAATAAATTATTATTAATAAAACTAAACACTTTAAATTGGGAAACCTCATATATTAGAGGGGACATGTATACCATATGAATATATTAAAATTTATAATACTAAGGTCTATAAAAATATGATCCAATAATTTCAAATTGGTGGGAATCAACTTTTTGATGTAGCATGACAACTCTTGTTAAGGATCACCCATCCTAGAAGGGCATCATCAAAAACACTATAATAATGAATCATGGTATAATAATCTAATAATAAAATATAAAACATATATAAATTTTTGTTAATTTAATTTAAAATTTATAATTAACATTATAAAATAATTTGGTAATGCCTAATTTAAATAAACTTTCAAGTCTACTTAATCACAATAAATTCATGACTAAACATTGGAAAACAACCTGATCTATGCTTCTAATCATATTTGAGGTGAAATCCAATGATTCCAATATAATTACATGACTATTTTTAGATTATTTAAATCCCATTATAAAATTGTATGAAAAAATTTCTGACATAAAATAACTAAGAAACAGCATGACAATATCACCAT
This sequence comes from Viscum album, assembly GCA_963277665.1. Lineage (NCBI taxonomy): Eukaryota > Viridiplantae > Streptophyta > Magnoliopsida > Santalales > Viscaceae > Viscum > Viscum album. The sequence goes on from OY728146.1 coordinate 1,183,894,900, forward strand.
GTGATGTCTCCAACATAAGCTTAGTGGAAACCCCAACGACCATTGGTGATTAAATTTCCAACAGAATATAATTTATACTGCAAAAAATATAAAAAAAATTAAAGTGGTTTCTTACCTCTATAATTTTTTTTGTAATGTTAGAAATATAAAGTGATGATATTTTCATTACCCAATCCCCAAAAAACTAGATATACTTGTTTAATTCCACCATTATCTAATAGAATGATCTCTAAATACCTAAATGAGACTAAAAAATTATATTGGTTGAAGGATATAAGGATATGAGTACACCACAGGAAAATAATTATGTTAAATAATTTAGGAATAGTGATAGAATCATCCACCTATGAGTGGAGAAAAAGGAAACCATTAGGAGGAGATCAACCATCTCTCACACAAAACACATGGAGAAGAAGAGGGTCTCCTCCCATAAAACCCCAGTGGGTAAATTTAAATATTTCCCCCTCATTGAAACCTCCTTAGTAGTGTAAATGGTGGCCACCCTAAATCGGTGGTTATAGGTAGTGTATACTAAACCACCGACCTAGTGGTTTAAGTCCATTATCTAGAACATATATCTTAATGACCTATCAAGGCCACTAGTCGATGGCTACAGACAACAACACCAACCACCCATCCTTCCCATAATTATCTCCCAACGTCTAAAATTTCCTCTTGAACATTATTCCTAGTGTAAAAATTATGTATTTAGGGTTTATAATCATAATATTTCAAATATGAATTCTAGTTAAAAATTTCACACTAATAATTTGACAAAAATTCATTATTCTTCTAATTTTCAAATACCCTACTACTAAAGTTAAAGTTTTATTATAATACACTTTTATGGAAAATCCTACAAACGTTCTTGTTCAACATGGAATCAAACACTAAATTAGATAACATATTTATTAAAGACCAACATAAAACTATTTGATTCGACTTCCCTAAAGAATTTACAGGATATATATATTACATTTTTATCTATTTATTCATTGATACTCTCATAGAAATGAGAATCCAATATGTCCCATGTTTCAATAAGACTTCCATTGTTATATTCTTCTCATTGATGAATGTGCTCATAATTAAAAGTTCTATGTCAATCCAAGTTCCTTGATTTTAGTTAGTATCTACATCAATTGGTCTCCCATTCATCATTTTTGCATCCTCATTATAATACTAAATGATTAGAACCATTTTCATCATCTCATCCTCAAAATGTAGTAGAAGACCCCATGAATTTTACTTGGCCACTGCATCTGCAACCCATTGCGAATCTGCCAATCTCACCAATGGAGCTTTAATGATATCAACATCCAGTATAGACATCTCTAACATTCATTCCTGATTGTCTAAGGATAAGACCATATTATCCCTCCCTTCATGTACACCCACAAAAGATTTATTAACCTTATATAGTGTCTTCTATGACATTATTTTATTACGTTTCAACCAGAAGAATTTTCATCTTGAATATTTTTCCAGTGGAAATAGAGAAAAACAATTGTGCCATAATTCAATCATTATGTCCCATTTAAATGTATAAATTCATCCTTTAAACTCTCAAAGTTAATCTTTATATAAACACCAACCATATAGAGTTGAGTTATCCAATTCCATAGCCAATTCTTATTTCAACCCAAAGAATCATAACAAATATTAGTGATACACATATACCCTGAAAAACAAACAATTCATAACATAATTATTCGTATCATACATGGTCTTTCATATACTAAAAATTGTATTATAATAGCGGATTTATAATCACAACACTCTCCATAAATAGAAATGCTTACCTATAAGACTATATCATGTTCTACCAATGTTTCCAATTTATTTTACAATTTATCAATCACAATTCTACATTAAATAACTCTTCAAAATCTACTAACAATTATAAATTTTAAATTCTCAATAAAATGGTTATTCTCTCTTATTCGATAAATGATCAAATCATGAAATTATATAATTTAAAATTCCCACATCATTTTAATATATAATCATTTTATTCAATATAATATGGTAAATGTTGTTCCTATAACACCAAATCAATTGCCACATGATATTGAAATCTAAACCACCCCAGTCCAACCCATGTCAAAAATATTAAGTTTTTACATCCAACACACTATCAAACAATTGGAACTCAATGTCATGAACACCTGAGGCATTTCATGATTAACCAAACATGACTAAAAATGTTTGAATCAATATTATGGTGATTTTACATGGCCAAATCATCAAATGGTATAATTCACACCATTGATTTTTTTCATACCATGATAATTAATACCACTGATCTAATCATTAATGAATCAGAACCACTTTATCCCAAGTTCGATGTGATTAATGAGACCTTATCTTATAGAGCATATGAACTTATATATAAAATTGGCCAATAAATCTTGAGTAAACTATTCCCTCTTACCCCCCAATATCAAAATGATAAAATTTTCATCCAAGAGCAGGTCTCACAATTCCAACGACCCTATGATAATGAGTTGTGTGCTTCCATGGACCATTATCCCTCCATTTCTACACATAATTTATTTGAAAAAACCATCCCACTAGTACATGAGAATTATTTTTGATACATCAATCACAATAAGTTCCTATATCATTGAATTTGTATCATTGGTAAACACATAAATTTATTTAAAATGGGGAAACCTAATCAATGGACTATGTTAGACTCCCCACCATACAAAATCCATTATACTTTTCCTTAATTTTAATCTCAAAGTGTTAAACTAAAACATGATTATTTCTTATATTGATATATACTCATGCCATCTTGTCAATACCCGATAAATATTTACCTAGATCAAATGTGTCACCACTCCAAATATAATTTCTCCATATCCCCTAACATGGAGGTAAACAAAGAATTTCATCAAAAATTAGTGTACCATTCCTTTATATGTTTAATAAATTTCAGCTTTCTTTAGATCACACATCTAGAATCAATAATTTAAAATTAAATGGAAATTGTGTGCAACCAGTGTATTCCATTTGAATATAATCCATCATAATTAGTGTAAAATCTCATACTAAATGATCACTAAAATTAATCATGCTTCGTTCAGTCTTAAAAAATTTGATAATCTGAAATTTTCATCTTTATGAGATACTAAAATATATTTTATTTATTAAACCAACCACTTGCGAATTGTGCATCCGAAACATCATAATTTTTTTATAAAAGGCCAGGCATCACTCTGGTCCTTCCATTGAAACCAAAAATTGATACCCAAGGGTTCATCACTCAAGGTTTATTCACCAAAAACCCCAATATATCATTATTCCCTAATTATATACCTATTAATACCACATGTGCACAATACAAAACCCAGATCATCTACCAAATCATTATTATTATAAAAAACACACAGGACACAGATAAACCCCTCCCCCCCCCACATGGGATAAACTATTGAAACTCACTCCACTTCATTTATAATGTTTTGATTACTAACACCTTCAGTTGCATCTCAAGGAATTAGAAACTCCCTCCAAACCCTTAGTCCATTATTTTTTAAATAAAATGTATCTCATGGAGAACACATATATGTTCATGTCAAAAAGTTCACAAGACTACTCATGGTTGAAATAAACCCACCATGTAGTTTTATGTAATATTATAAGGTATGACATTCAATCTGATCACCTACAAGGTCACTAAACCATGTCTAGTATTCCTAAATGAGATTAACTCATTGAGAATTGATCATCTCCGACTGATCCTAACCCCGAATCTAGATAAAGATGTCACACAATCAAATATCTCAAAATAATACATAAAAAAGTACATATATTACAAAATATCCCTACCAAGATCCTTATTGTGAAATAAAAGTCTTCAGTTTGGTTTAGTAGAGTGGAACCATTAATTTTTTTAGGAAAACACCATATCAGTTGTTTAATACACACTATATAACTAAACCCATATTTTTTTGAACATGTATTCTAACATCAATCTAAGTTTTATCTTCATCTAATTAAATTCACATACCAACCTACAAGGATATATTTTCATCCTGTATGTTGAGGTCCTTTATAGTCATCATCATTGATCACCTTTTCATTGGTTCATATGTACTATATTTATAATAAAATTCAATGTTGTCTAGCTATGTTGAATTCCAACCAGAACGTATACATAAAAATTTTGTATAGGTTGTTGTTGAAACATTATTCCAAATATTATATCATTATTGATTAAAGTAATACAAATACATTTTTTTCATACATATCCTATATTGAGACATGATGCGTCAACATAGGTCCCTTGAAAATGGTCCAAGAGATGAAACTATTAAAAAAATCATGAAATCTAAACCGCATATGCATCACACAATTTGAAATCCTACAAATATAACATCAAAAGACAACAAAAAATCGTCATTTCCCTGAAATCCTAGACATCCTATTTGAATCGGTTTTCCTAAAACTCCAACCTGATATCCATCTTAGTAAATAAAACTTCCCAATGTCGTATATCTACCATATCACAAAAAATTTTGAAAAAAATTAACATTTAGTCAATTCCATGATATTAGTCACATAATACTCTAATACCACTTTATAATTTCCCAACATAATTTCACAATAAATAGTTACTATAATATAGAGTAATGGGGCCTCAAGTGCACCTCTCTGTATGTAAGATATTGTAAACTATGAGTGGGGGTCAAGGGTATTATGGTGGGGATACAATACCCACTAATTTTAGAGAACAATAATGAATAAAATTACCATGTATTATTCATCAATTATTAATATCATAGTATAGAAGATAGTTAAATCATCTCAATCGATAATAATAAATGCTGGGGAATCTATAGAGTCACAAATTCATGATCACCCACCTGGTAGATATAACATATTCAATGATGGAAAATATAAAAGAATAAAATAAAAGTATATAAGGATCAAATTCATAAAAAAAATATTTCAAAAATATTATTTTAACTACACTAAATAGATCATTAACTTTATATGAGGCATGTACCAAAACTACACCAATAATAAGTGAGAATTCTATTTCGGTTCCCTTATTATAAGGCCACTTGAGGAGGGTTTGAGTATATAACTCAATTGTGAACCACCAATGATGTATCAATAATAACTAGTAAGTGTAGTGTATATATCTAAGATATTCGTAAAAATTAATAAAAAATTGTTGATATTATAGATAAATAAACCTCCATTAATCTATGGTTTCAATGACCTTGATAGGCCAATCCATCATCATCCAATGCAAGGATGTCTCTAGAATGAGTGTCTCTTTAGTGTATCCTCATTAAAAACTCTGAGTATCCCATGAAGTGGACTCCACTGATTGGAATTTGATCTGGTGGTCACATAGAAAACCACCCATTTTAATCATAAAGGCTAAACCCAATGACCAATTATGGTAATTCCCAATTTTAGGATGATTTTTATTTTCTAATAGGGGAAGGGCATTCCAAATCATACAGTTTTACTTCTGAATGATGCCTATGTGACCTAATAAATCTAATTGAACATATTTCATGATCTCATGGTCAGTTACCCTGGCATTTAATATCTCATAGATCCACAACGAAAGAAAAACTGGTGTATCCATCAGATTTTATATATTATACTCGGAATCAATTTAAGGGGATCTAATAGTCACCATTTCGATACCAAACATCCATTATCAAGGATACATATAATCCTGTGAACTCATACTTATATTTTAATATAAGGGATCTCTATTATTCAAAATTTTCAATGATATCACCAATTGAATCCTGGGGTCCCCAAGGATTCACAATGATATCACTACATCAATGAAATACCAAGAACCCAAGGCATTATTCCATGTACATAATACGATATCTATAATTATAAATACTAGTTACCACATATAAATTTCCACAAATCCATCAAACATATACACCAATTTATATTCAAACTAGCTATCCTCATTCCCTTGGGTTCTATGTCAGTCCAAAAATTGGATGTATTGACGAGTTCACATTATGGATACAATATTTGAAATTTTAATTAATAAATTTCATTTGTTTTTTTTCCTCCTTCCATATTACAATATTTATTATTATTATTTTTATCATCTATGTTTTTTTAAATTTTTTTAGAAAAAAATAAATTGGATTAAAATTAATGTTTAATGTTTTATAATTATTACAATGTATTTTCTGTGTTCCTTAGTAAACATTGGTCCAATATGGGTCATTCATCAATCCATGGGGAACCAAGTCACGTAGAGGAACCTTGACGAGATTCCCTCTAGGACTCCCATACGGATGGATAGTAACATGTGGCATAAGTATGAAAATTTTAGACATAGTAAGTGCAAGAACGGTCACATGATCACACCAGTGTATGGGATGAAATTACATGTGGTGTAGGGAAGAAATTACCACTGGTGTAGGGAATAACCTATGGTTATGGGGTTTATCTGTACCCCATATGACTTTAAAGATGATTGAGAAAAATTATTATATATCAAGTGGAGGCTAGTCAATGTTTCTTCCTATGATTGATGCCTCCACGTCAGGATAATATTAAATTTAACTAAAGTTATTTTTTCACTCCATTGGTTTAACCCTCTTAATATAGAAGAATCAAACAAGTAGACCTCCCTAACTAAACCTCTAAACCTCCATGGATATCCATATAGAGGTTAGTACAAATGGATATTCATGTGAAGTGACACCATTGTCTATCTTCTATTGTTAAAGATCATGAAAGATAAATAGATGAAGCGAATATATAATATAGAAAGAGTTACAACACCGTATATTAGTTTTCTCAAGGTTGAAGAAGATGTGGAGATGATATCATTGTAATAACTGTATTGTAACTGATAATTCTTGAGATGTTGTTTCAGTGTAATACAAAGGTACCTCCATGAGAAACATGTGAAGAAAAATGGCTAATAAAATGATAAGTATACTACGGCATAGGATTTATACTATGTCATGGAGGGTTATAAATTAGAATTATAATAGTATTATATGAATATAGAGGTTTCACTATGTGATATGGGTTACATAGTAGCCATTAATGCAACATATAATGGTTGTGGTATAGTGAAGATTCTATGATGTGGAGTATCTAAAAACAGAAGTTGCATAAGGGTCTTCCCATTATATTAGTTTCTTAACACTTGTTCAACTGTCACATAACATGAGTAATAATCATCCCAGTCCAACTTAATCCTAACTAAATTTAACCATACATGAATATTATGAGTCATATAAGGGTGAATTTCCTCACATATACGTGACAACTACACCAATGCTGTTGGTTTTAGTTTACCTTCAAATACAAAACACTTATATAATTGAGCTACAAACATGATATATGAAAAATTGTGGAGGGGATTAGAGAATAGGTACATGGGGATTAAAATACACCTAATGGGTTTTACACACAAAATTAATCAAGGTGAATAAGTCAAGAGGAAAAAAATCAAAAATGGTGATAAGACTCAACCAAACACTCCAATATATAATTTAGGGGGACCCCATAGTTGAATAATTCAATTTTTTAGAAAAAAAGATTAGTAAAAATATTATATTGAATATAAGGGAGAGATTAATCGAATTATTCTATCAATATATTGGTGTTTGTTGATGTTGTGTTGGGGGTGACTCTAAGGTATGAAGGAACAAGACCTTCGCTGACCCAAATTGGTTGGTTCATTATCTTGTTTAAGAAACTAACATAGGATTAATGTGAGAAATATCTATAAAACATAAAATGTGATATTTGAGGCAAAGGGTCCACTTCAACTATGATGATTTATACACAGAAATTTATTTTCTATTTTAATTTTTACATTTAACCCTTGAATTAATTTTTTTTTGAGAAAGTGATGCAAGTGAAAATCTATTGTTATATTTTATGTTTATTTTATATATAGAATTATATTCCCACATTACTTATAATATAATTAATATATGTTATTTAGAGTTTATATGAGTGTCTAAGAGATATGGGAGGGTGATTTTAATGATATTTATGTGAATATAATTTAATAAATTTTACATTTGGGGTCTTATAATTCATTAGATTGATTCTTTTTTTTATTACTTTATCTCATTCTCTATAAGACATCTAAGAGTGATGTTACTAGGGAATAAAACCATATAAAACTATTTAATGTAGGTGATAAATAATTGTCCATTACTTCACCATCCTCTTAAATGATTAATTATAGTGCAATTAGTGAGGTTATAGAAAAATCATGGGAGAGGGAGTTGGACTTAATAGGTTTGTCTAAAAAATTCTATGAGGTAGGATGGATAATCCATGAAATCTCATTTCATTTTTGATATAATGACTTTAAACGTTAAAAATTGAGTAAGCTTTTATGAAACATCATACCTAAATTCACTATGACTCTTTTCATCGTTGTTTCTCTATTGATTCTATCGATCCACATCTCAGGGTAGTTTAGATTATTTTAGTTTGATAAACTAAAAAATGATTAATCTATTGAATTGTATAATCCATTTTCCTCATGGTATTGAAACCACCCTTACCATAACCCTACAAATTATAGTTCCTGTAAAATAGATTTATATAATTTTCAAATTTTGATTCATCCAGTGTATTTATTATTTTTCTCTAAGTGAGTAAAATTTCTAGAACCATTTTCACAGAAATGAATATTATAATTTCCATAATTAAAAAAACATTAAACCCCCATAGTTTTATTTTATGATTTTATATTAGATTCTTTTTCTTTTTTGTTATATATTATTCACTCAGTGTTTTGTTTTTTATTAGAGATACCATGAACAAGAATCATAAAATCTCACATATTATTATCAATCTAATTTTTAATCTGCTCCTAAATAATTATAAATATCATGATTAAAATCCATCATGAAGGATTAGATCCTCAAGACAAATCATGTAAACCACATAATTTACCATGTTTTAAAGAATCACTTCAATCCATGAATAAATATTCAATTGATGGAAATTACTCCGAGAGAATATTTCCAGTGAAGTAAATGATGAGAATGAAGGAACTAAATATGATTCCAAAATTGATGATCCATTTGTAAAAATAGCTGAATTTAGTGTTGTATCTGAGGTATGTTTCTAGGCTAATGGTTATTATGAATTTTCTATGGAGGAAACCTACTTATTAACAAATGAGGAATAAAAATGGTGTTTATCTACCCAACAGTAAAAAATGACATATAGATTAATGAATAACATATATATTTTGGAAATTATTACTTTATAATAATTATCATGAAAGGGAATGTAAATGAGAAATAAGATGACCAGGTGGTGAAAGACACGAGGATCTAAGTATAGAATTTGAAAATATACAACCCCAAAGAGAGTAAATATTACAGTGGTACAAGTTATGGATAAATAAATTATATTATAAAAAATAATTAGGTATATCCCCAATTGAGATAAATTTTTAAGGTGGAAAATTTATCTTCAAGAGGATGAAATTTAATATAACTACACTATAGAAACATCGAAGAAATAATTGGATCAATTTGAGATAGTAAGCTCTACAACTTAAACCCATTATGTTATTAATGATGTGAGGATATGATTGAACACATTAATAAACCCTATTTGTAATAGGAATCCATTTCTTTTTTTAACTTCTTTACATAATACATTTAATAAGACTTTTTTTGGATGTAGTAAGTCCTCCCCATATCATTTTTGAAAAATAAGTCATAGGGACATGGTTTTTATCTATTTTTATGACATTGTAGGTCTATGAATAGTAAAATAAAATAACAATAAAATGAATTATATGGCATGAAATTGAAATTAGTGTAATATATAATTATTACTACTCATACTCCCTTATTTTTCCAACATGTTTCGAGCTTAAATGAATAAAATTCTACATAACCACAATCAGAATGATGATATTGTTTTCTATAAAAGATAAGTTGAGTATTATTTGGAAACCCATGATTCCATGTTTTAATTTTCAAATTGATATAAATGAATAATCATAATTTAGAGATTGAATGATTAGAGTGGAGAAAAAAAACTTGTATTCAATGATTTGCAATTTTTCTATCTAATAAAATATAGTAAAATTATTCACTTATATATATATATATATCAAAAATTTAATTTAGTAATTTTAAATTGATTAACTTGTTATTATTGCACATTTTATGAGGTATTTTCACCAATTTCATATACTCTCATTTCTGATAGAATTGTAGATTAAAATTTTTCAATCATTCTTAGTATATTTGTTGAGATAACATTGTATATATTACCTACAAGCACTTGGATTCTATATTTTCAAAACAATGATAGTACAAATTCAATTGTAATTTTTTTTTTGCTTTATAAATTACACATTAGACCTGCCTTACATTATTCATAAATTATTCCCTAAGAGACCATGAATGGCCTTTGATGTGAATGTTCTACATAATAATACTATTTCATATATTTCTACCCTTAGTGAATTATTTTTCATATTTTTCAAAGCTTAGGTGTTGGGGAATATGATGTTCAAAGTATTAAGGGATACACCTAATTGTAGGAAAATGGTTCCATAATTTTCATTGAATATTTATGAAAGATACATTTCATATTTTAGTGTACTTATTGTTACCACTCTATGTAAAAAAATTAAATGATTTAGGTTTCATTCTTGGGGGTTAAAAATAACCATCTCATGACCATTAATTTATTACAATAAGATTGAGTGGTGGATGTGAGAATTTTTTAGATTATTATATAAATAATTGAATAAATTATAGTTAAAATGAAATATATATATATATATATAAATACAATTAATTAATTATGCATTAATTATTTGAGGAAATTTACATTGATATCAATGTATTGGAGTCGTGTGTTTTTTAAGGAGGATAATTTAATTTGGATTTATTTTTATTATCAGGAATTATACATAGATATTAACCAAATTTGGGAATAAAATTATCTTATTCATAAATTTACTACCAACCGTAATCCTCAGAGTTATATGATTATAATGTGAAAACATTTCTTGGTTTTTAATGACATTTTTATCTACTAATTAGAGAATGTTTTCTCTACGAATGTCTATATGTTTGGTACATGTGAACAAGTTATGTGGAAGGAATTGTATTTGTTATACCTTCTGTGATAAGATAATAAAAGAAGAAAGTTAGATCAAAACATTTAATGTTTATAATTTATGAATTAAGAATACCAAATAAATAAAAGTAGAGCTTACACCATTTTTTATGGGAAACATATTCATTGTTTCTAGTTATGATTTGTAATTACTTTTAATATGTGATCCAGAAAAATTATCTCTGCAAAAATGATAAATGTATTCTATCATTTATTTTTAATTTAAAATATTTGAAGAATGTGGTGTCATTTTTAATAATTTATCGATATATATACTTAAGAATGTATATTTTTTAACTATGTTGGATTTAACGAGGTTACATTACGCATACATGTTTTGAATTTATGATTAATAATGGTATTTTTGTAATATTATATGAGCATATTTATAATTTATATTAATTTAGGGGGATTTTATATATTAAGGAAATTTTAAAAAGAAATAAAATGGATTAAAATACTTTTTTTAGTTATGAATTCCACTATGTATTATGTGTGTGTATTTATAAAAAAAATGGATAAAATATTTATCAATAGAATCATGGGGAAGTATTCCTAATTGGAGCACCATGAAGGGTTGCTGGATAAGTATCCTATTGGGGAGGGTCACCACATGCGATCAGAGGAAGGAAGATGTGATACATAGTGTGTGTAGGCATGGGCCTAGGGGTGGAACAGAACATTAGAGGAAATTCCATGTTGTGGTGGATGGAAGGAATCAATGTAATGTGGTGAAACTAATGGTTTTCGGAATTATCCAGATCTCATCTATCTTTTGACTGATTGGGAACACACATATATTTACATAGGTGAACTACTGTGGATTTTTTCATTGTGTGATGTCTCCAAATATTATTACTGGTCAATTTAACCAAAGGAACAGTATTTTTTAGTAACATCTTCATCTTTTTTTGGATATAGGTTAAACATAGTCCAACACCATTTCACCACAAAACTACCATGGCTAATTAGATGGAGCTAGTAAATATTCATGGAAAGACCCGCTATAGTATATCCACACAACATGGAAGATCCTAGAATAAAAAAGGGCAGATGATGCTCTATGTGGATAATTGAAAAAAATAATCAAATTCAATAGGGGATGTTGAAAAGGTGGTTCTTCCATCACTGGAAGCATAATGTTATGGATAGAGATTATTGAGACGAGATTGAAACATCATCCAAATTTTTCTCTATGGGAAAAAATTGGAACAAAAAGGATTGGATAAAAAAGAAAAGTCTATATCATAGGATTGGGAATATAGTGCGGAGGGTTATGAAATGGAATAAGTTGGGTATAAAACAAATATGGAGGATTATTCATGGTATATAGTTTATTACACTCCCTTACATTTCATACATATAAGTTATGAAATATTTAATAACATATATCTTAGTGAATCCAAACTCCATAGATACATAAGGTTATTCCCTCAACATAATGGATTTATCACCTACTTAAGGGCCATTATACCTTCATAAGGGTCATCCATCACCAATGTAATTTTAAGGATTATTATCCTTACATTACCATTATGATTCACATAAGTTTAAATCTCCTTAAACTTATAGAATATGTACACCAACTATATAATGTTTAGTTTATGTGAATATTTGTAATCTTATCATTTTTAGGACACACACATTCTACAAGATAGGTTCTCGAGTAATGAAAGAAAAAATATGGATATTGGGCCTCACCTACACCCAAGGGGGTTGTGGTACACCATAAATCAATCAGAAGAATCCAATATGGAATAATAATTTCAAAATATTTTTTTTCATGTAATAAGACATAGACAAACCCTCAAGAAAATTATTAAGGATGATCTTATAGTTGAGAAATATAATTTTTGTAGTAAACAAGAAATGAAAATATAAATTTAAAAGAAATGTAAGAGAGGGGTTTCCCTCTATCATATCCTTGTAAATATTAAATGTTTCTTCTGTATAGGGGGGTCTCCTGAAGGGTCAGAGGGCTTCGATATTATCTAACCCAAGAGGGAAGGTACATCTATTAGTGTAGGATATTGACATGGGAGGAATGTTATATATCTCAATCTAAAGTCCAAACTGATAGTATAGGATAATGGTTGTCTTCAACCATGATTCTACATAGATATTAATTTTGTTTCTATTTTCCTTTTTCACTATTACAATTAATTCATATATTAGTTTCACAAGTGAGGAATGGTCATTTACATTGTTTCATGACACATTTATTACATATTAATACATTTCATTCTTCTATTCCACAGTATATTATTAATTCATGTTTGTGATATTTTTTATTAGTGGATAAGAGTTATGGGATGGGTTATTTTATTAACAGGGATGTGTACATAATTTAACATCTATTTTTCTATTAGGGTCTCATAATTTAATAATTTTTTAATCTATGAGTTATTAAATAATATTTTTATCTTACAGTTTAGTAAGAGTAAATCTCATAGGGGAAAAAATTATGTAATTAAGGGATGTGGTGGACTGAAATTTAACCATTACATAACCATCCACATAAAAGAAAAATCATCATGCAATTAGGGGAGCTATAAATATTACTTAACTAAGGGGGAATCCATCATAGGTATAGATATTAAATGTTGATATTATAGGATATATACACCAGGATATCTTATAATAAAAAAATACCATGAATTTCAAATATTATAATTGGGTTACCTATTATGAACCATCATCTTCGCATTAACTCTCTATATTCTCATCCTTTTTCTTGAGCCAGTCTATGTATATATCATCATAGTTAGGTAATTTTAGTTGCATAATTTTTGACAATGTTGATGTTTTTGAATTATTTAAACTATTTTCCTTTTGGGGTCAAACCCACACTAACCACTACCCAATTTATTGTATTTTGTGAAAATCGTGTTAATATAAATATATAAATCGGATTCAATCATAGTATTCAATGATATTATAATTTCGTGTCACCCATATAATAATATCCATATGGAATAACCATCCATATAATCATTTCATATTAGGGGATTAATAAAGATGTCATGGTCCCCTCAATTATCATAATTTCTTGTGTGAAGATAGTAGTGGTGTCTCAATAGGATTTTGTAAGGGGTCCACTCATCCTCATTCAAATTTGAAAAAATTTCTCCTTTATGGGGTTCTACTTATCCTCATTCAAAATTTAATGTCAGTTGAAAAGAAATCAAACCACCATTTGAAAAAAAAAATTATACTAATTTACAAAAAAAAATCATATAGATGTGGGGTTTTATTTAGTCATAATGATTCAGTGGTTAGTTAGGGGAAGATATAATTATACCTCTCCAACACCCTCTCCCCCATTACTTATCCTCCACATTACTCTTCTTCCATATGAAGGTATTTCCCACATTACATTCTCATTAGTTTCTCATTATTCTTCATTATGGCATTGTTATCCTTCCACTAAGGATAATACTTAAATGTTACTAATAAAAAAATCACCCCCTAGATTGGGAGTGCATTTTGGTCCATGACATACTTGAGGTGGGTCCCATAGAACCCTGGTCAAGAATCTACTCTCAGGGTCTCAAATCAAATCCATTTGGAATGATTTTACCTTCTATACATAAATACCCACATCCAATTAGAGTGAACCAAATTAATCAATAATGACCTCATAAAAACTAAATGATACAAAAATAATGTATTGTAAATGAAAATTTAGTACATAAATAACAAAAAAATCATTAAAATAACCCAAAATAAATACAATCCATCACATCTAACACATGAATAATGAAAAAAAGGAAAAACACAATGCCCTTACCAACATTTTACCATCTCCATGTTACCCATGTACATGGTCTACATCAAGAATGATCCATCACATAACTACCTGGACTCCAAAATTTAGAAGGACCAATCTAAGTAACCTAAAAAGAAATTGTAAGAGTTTTATATATCAATTGATTTATACATTCTCTAAGAAAGAAGAAGCCCATTATGATCTGAGCAACCTATTTATAATATTTCATTCAATAAACAATTTATTTATTCTATTTTTAATTTAAATTAAGTAAATTACATTTTTTTAAAAATGTACATAAAATTTAACAGCATGTTCATTTCCATTTATAAACATCCATTTCTTATTATCATAAATAATAAAAATCAATTATAGAATATTTCCTCACCCCTAAACACATTGTATCTAAAAAATATCTATTTATGATATTAATTCACAATATACCATTTTAAAACTCATTAGTAATAGTTTAATAAATAAGGATTAATATAACATTTATTAATACTAATCACTACGACACTGCATTAACATTCATGATAAAGAATGGTAACATATATTCCAATATAAGTTGGTAACATAGGGAAAGAATGAAACCTATAGAGAATCCTTTATTATTATGGGAAAAAACTAAACATATCATGAGGTAATTCTAGACATGCATGAGTTGGAATCATATTCCATCACATCAATTTGTTATAAAGTAATTAACAAAATGACTTCTCTATTTTACCCAAAATGTATAAACCCCCCATGGACATTGATGTCAAGTTGGATATTACCAATCTAATTGGGAAAAGATAAAAGATTCCTCCCAATCCATCCCAATTAAATTTATGATACCCATAAATATCAAACAATAAGAGGTGACAAATCACATGCATAAATGAAACATAGGAAATAAATCACATTTCACCTTTAAAACCATTAAAACATAAATCCTCATTTCCATATTATCCTTTTTACTATGAAATATAAAGTACGAAACACATGTAATCTTCTATATAAATCAAATAAGACTAATGTAATTAGAATTGTTTCATACTCACTCCTTAATATATAATTTAATATATAAAAATATATATTTGTAAAAACCCATCTCCAAATTCTATACTATTTACACCATTTAAAATTCCATTTCAAATAATATAGTTAACAAATTAACTAGGGATCCGAATTAAAACTATGAAAAATATCCTTTATTTAAAACAAACTTATAAAAGAAAAAAAAATCCTTATTTAAATCAATTCTATTAAAACCAATTATACAACCAATTCTAGGCCCAATAGAGCCAAATACCATTAAATATATCAACTAAATTTCAAATATTCTATTTAATTGTTCTTTCAAACACTGTAGTTAGAAAATAATATTTATAAATTAAATCTATTAGAAACTATTATTTATTCCATGTGAGATCCTCATTTGAAACAATTGACTATTCCATTCTATATGTCATTTATAGATAATATATGAAAAACAATAAATTTTAAATCACTAAGAACATAATGATTTGCCTATTAATAATAAAATTGGGGAATACCTACATCATATTAATGATGATCAAGATGAAAGTCATTGACTTGGATTGAATACACTCTATTAATTGTAAGGGACCCACTACAACCCTAATGACCAGAAAACCAAATATTACATAATTCTAAACCCGACATCCATACCTATATTATTTTATTGTTCATAGTAAATGGTTAAACTAAAATAGAAAGGAGAATGAAGATGGATAATAGAGAACATTGAGTAATGTGTGTATTATCATGAAAAATATATGTGAATATAGATATAGAGGCTTGGAAATCAAATTCGATGGAGGGATAACTCCATTTTTGGGTGACCTATGTAGGTCGGCTGATTAAGGACATAAAGATGATGCCGAATCTCCTAGAATACATTAGTGAATTGAACGAAACTCAAATTTTCAATAATTGTGAAGCTCTCCTGGGTAGGATACATATTTTGACAAACCATTCTAAAATTGTGATAAAAACTACGTTAAGATGGAACATGCTTCACATGTTTGTGGAAATGGGTTTTCATAACCATGCATAACTCATGTATCCATCAACCCACACATAAGTATATCCCAATATGGTCTCCACGAGTGATATTTTACCCATTAAAAACAATACAGATCCAAAATGTACTAAAAATTATCTATATAGTGGTAATAGAGACATGATTACAACAATTGTGTATACCATACCATATTATAAAGGAGGAATGCATAAGGTTCAAATGATGTATTTATTGTAATCAGGTGGTGATTGTGCATAAATGTTTACTTATGTAGGATCATTAAAAATGAAATTATAAAACCAAAGGAAAGTATTAAAATTTAAATTTCTCCAAAATAAATTCATATAATTTTTGAAACTAGGAAATAGGGTTTTACAACCACTCCTTAATGTCATATTCTTCCCCTGAAGAATTATTAGTAAAAAAGGAATCTATAAACAAGTAAAAATATTAAATCATGGAATTAGGTGGGTTGAATACTGGAAAATTATAGAAAAACAAAGGGAGAAAACCAGGACGTATAAAAAACTTATTATAAACCATGAGATCATTTCCCTAAAATTCCTAATAATATCTAAGAATAACACATAAAAAAACATGTTATAAGAAAAAAGGGTGATAAATAATTATTATTAGTCTCCCCACCATTTTAAACATCTAAGATAATATGAAATAGATGTTAGAAAGACACCATCTAATGCCAAACATTATTTTCCCCCATGATCAATCACTAAAAAACCAACTCAATCTTCTATTAAAAATACGATATAGTTAAATTATAAATATTCACAAAAAAACTAAAACCAATATATACAATCCATTTCAACCATGATTTCAAACAATAACAACTAATAAAGACACAAAAATAATAAACAACATGATCACTAGACCCAAGTCATAATACTTATGTCAGTGAATTTGGAAGTAAATCCGAGAACATTGTCTCATATAGAACCAAATAGAGCTAGAACCATTATGGGATAAACGGATCAAAAAAAAATCTATAGTTTCCCAATAACAAAACCAAGGTCTCACATGTTTAACTGACCATGGATCGAACAACTATCATAAAGAACTCGATAACACATCTTAAAGAATTTTCTCTTTAACAATTATGATAATGTAGGAATCCACTTTTAAAAATAACTCATAAGAGGTTAATTCATAAAATTCCATGAAAACTGATAACAAAAATCATAAATGAAACCATATAAAAACAAATAAGTTCCAAAGTGAATATCCACAAGATAAAAAGATAAAAATAGAACCTAATCTAAATTTATAACGAAGGAACCCAAATTATTCTTAAAAAATTCACTAATTTAGTAGATCTTAAATCGTTTTAGGGGGTATGATAAATCTAAATAATGATTTCTTATAGAACATAATCCCAAACCCACTACTCATTATAGAGTTTTTTGGGAGTTAATAATAAAGAATATTTAATTCTAAGAAAGAGATGATACCATTAAAGGCATATTAATAACATCAAGCACATTATCTCTCCTCAAGCCATTTTAGGGGCATATAATAACTAAAATGAATCCAGAAACTATATTCTCATGATCTATAGTCAAATTGTACATTCATTTATTGAAATTAACAAACCCAACATCCCATTTACTAAGAAAACGAATTATTCATATATTTTAAAAGCATTATACCCTAATAGGATCCACCATTTGAAATAATTTATTTCATTTAAAATATTTCAAAATAAACTACTACTAAAATCAAAACCTATTTTGATTTTTCCTCATATAATATAATATATTAATCAAAATCTCACTCATGGTAAAGCACATCAAAAACTCAATTCAAAAAGTTTATTTTTAACAAGTTTTCAGGTCATAAAAAAATAACAGAAAATAATTTATCATTGAATAATTTTTCATGTGAATATATTATAAAAATTATATTTTAAAATTAATTTAATTTCCTAAGACTCTAAGTAACCAATTTAAAATAAAAGATAAAGGATATATATTTTACCAAAAAATAGAAAATATTTTCTAAATAAAAAAACCGATAAAATTTAAACATTCCATACTAAAGTTAATTTATGAACCACATAATAGACCCTAGAATGTATAAAGTAAAGAAAGAGAGATAAAAATTTCATAAACCAAATAAAAAATATGAAATTCATTAAAAAATCCATTTTTTCACATCACACCATTGGAATTTGTGATTTAGATCATATCAACAATCATGTGTGAAAAAATACATCAGCATAAGAAAAATAAATTGAAACATTTTTTCAAAAACCATTTGTAAACTATGTTCCAACCATAAAATAGGCTCTTTAATAGTTAAAGATATTTTTTTGGGATCTATATATATTACCAAGACATTCATGATAACATTATATCCCTTGTTCCTTCACCACATTTACCTATGATAATCAATATGACCCATGAAATTAGTATGATACTCAATGAGTATCAAAAGATCTTACAAAAGCATTAAAATTCATCAATGAATCTCAAAAATTAATTCAATATGAAGATACCAATTCCAAAAGTCAATGAAAACCTAAGGATACATATTGAAATCAAATTTTAGGATTTATGTGATCACTGATAAGGTGAGGGTTTAGTTATTAGTGTGTTTTATTTTTTTGTCATTTAAACAAAAATTCACCTCCAGTTAGTGATAATTGACAATACTTAAAAACAATATGCAAGCACGCCCACATTAAAAAATTTCTTACATGGTTCATTTCTCAATATATTTATTGAGTCCATGTCATGGTTTTTTGAAAAAACTATGACCACACATAGACTTGAAAATAATCCATTATGGTTAAAATAATGCATGTGATATCCATTATTATATTGGTAATATTTTCCTCTAACAGTATAATTTATTCATGAGAAGATAATATGATGTAATAGTTTTTTAATAAAAAATGTAACCTTCACCAAGGTGATTCAATATGTTTTTATTATAGTACATGATAATTATTCACACATTATTTAATCAAATCACATTTTATTCCTTTTATATTTATTTCACATTAGGGATAAATAATATCTATATAAAAACATTGATCTGTACTTGTTTGTATGATACTCTCTTAATGTTGTATACCATACTCTCTTATGTAGTTTTTAATAGTCAAAAACAAAGAAAAATTATTGTATTTTATTTCAGTATTTATATTTCAAAAAAGGTTTTATAAAGGTTATGGACAATTTAGAGGCATCAATATGAAGAATAAATACACTTTTGGAGGCTTTGGGTAGTAGGTTACAGTGACTACCTAATGGAACCCATTCATATTAAAAATATATCAATAGGTTATGGATCCCACAAGCATTAAATCAACTCTAAATCTATATATTCATTAATAGGAGGGTCTATGACCCTACAAGAAACCCCTAAAGCTATAAATACTTCTCAAATGATTATTGTAAATTCATAGTTAATTGGAGACTCATTCTTAATCCCAATGTGTTGTAGTTTATCATTATCAATCTCCATTACCATCTTTTATCTATATCACCCATTATTATATTAATATAATTTTTTTTGTGAGTGAGAATGTTCTTCATTGGTCTTACATATAGCATGTATCAGTTATTTTTATATTTTTTTCATTGTTTTTCCTCAAATTAAGGGTTGATTTAGGTCTTGCGTGACTATAATGAATGGGGTGATTAGGTTCCTATCTATACCCATTGATAGACTGGTTCTGTTCATATTTTCTTCATAAATACACAAAAAAAAATTTGTCCTATAAATTGTAATAGTTATATGTACATCCATTATAAATAATGTTTTAGTTTTATTTCTAGAACCATTTAAACTAATGGTTTAAATAAATTATTTTCAAGGTTACTTGAGGTGAGCCGATATAGGGGTCTATTGAGGATTATTTCCAAAAATCATTTCAGTTTTTCATTCTTAATTATTTATTTCATATTTACACTACACTATATATATATATATTTATATTTAGTTATCACATAAATTTTTTAATTCCTTCATATTGTTATTTAACATTTTAAATTTTATAAAAATGAAAACCATCCCCCTTCAACTATATCATATCTGTCTAAAAATTAGTATTATATGAAACCTTTTTGAAAAAAATAATAATTAGTTAAATAAATAATCAATTAATAATGGCGCAAACCACTAATTTCCATATTGATCTGTATGGATAATCATTGGGAAGATCCCATTATATTTATGGAACCAGCCATATATATACAAAATCTTATATATCTACCATTTTTAGAATTAAATACTAGAAAATTGACCTATACTAATGGTTCTATACCAACTAGTTTTCCAAACCATTAGTATAGGTACCAGAAAAATAAACTTATACCAACAGTTTGGAAAAACATTTTGTAATGGTTATGGATATACCAATGGTTTTTTCAAAACTATTTGTATAATATCCAATTAAAGACCCTATACTGATGTTTTTTTCAAAAATGTTGGGACAATAATTCCCTTATACAAAAGGATTTGAAAAATCATTGGTATATGTTCTTTATAAAAAAACATATAATAATAGTTTTTCAAAACTGTTGGTATATGTGCTTGTACATTTTATGAATTATATTATAAATTATCATTAAAAAAATCACTATATAAATTATTTATAAATATATATTAATATATATACTATTATATTCTTAAAGATGATTATAGAAAGAAGATTTGGGAAACCCCAATATCCATACAAACCATTGTTATGGGCTATACAAATGGTAAGGTATTTTATACCAATAGTTCCAAACCATATGTATAGGAAATATTTTCCGATTTTGGGTATAGGATATTCCAATTATTGAGTTACAATGCATGTATATACCCCTACAAATTCTAGATATAAATTATTTTTCTTCTAGCATAAAAAAATTTATCTTAAATACACATTGATTGGAGGTAAAGATGAGTTTACGGTGGAAATTAAATAAAGGATGAAACTCTATATCTCATTTAAGTATTTTACCTTATTTCCACATTCTAGGAGGTAAATTAATTCATTAACATTTTGAGATGGATATTAAAAAAACATTTTCAATTTAATTTTCCTACTATGAAATCAAATACAGTTTAACCCATTATGTGTTTTTCGTTTTCTAATTGTTAACTTTTTCATGATCATGTTTTCTATCACATTCCATCAGAACATGACACATAGTTTTTCTTCCAGATCAATGTTTTCCAACATGTAACCCTACTATGTGTTATCTCGGGTGACCATCGAACTTCGCGTTCTATATTTTAAATTGTGTTTTTTAATAATCCTATTTCTAAAGTGGGTTCTCAATAAAGTTATTTCGAATATTCATACCTTATATACCGACCCAAAATTCAAATTGCGAGGATTTAGTATTCAAAAGGGGGCAAGGAAGTAACATCCTAGGTAATTATAGAATAATACCTTTACATATATATTAATATTTATTAATAAGATAATAATTTTACATTAAAGGGGATTCATTTTCTGAGAGCATACTCGACATGAAACAACGGGTTTATTTGAAATCTTACATTGCACACAATACTAAGTTATACCAAAAAATAATACAATAATAATATTATAATTTTAAATATTAGTAAACACATTGTAATTTTTTTGGAGACAATAAATAAAACTAACTAAAATATTATTACAAATTATTGATAAATGTTTTTACATTTATCTAACAAATTTTATAGTCTTAAAAAGGGAATGAATTCAATTTTAAACATAAAGTACTCTTATATTTTTAAATGTAGTTTTACCAACTTTTGATGGAGAACCCTTATTAAAAATAGTTTTTGTCACTTTTATATATTCTATTGGACAAAATGAAGTTATTATTTAGAATTGGGACATCAAAATTTACCCTATTTGAAAATTTGGTATTTTTCTAATGAAATTCATATTTTAATGAATACTAAAAATGAAACATTTTAATTCAAATATGCCTTTTTGTCTAATTTATTTATATACTTATGTTATACTATTAATTGGTTTTAAAGATAAATTGGGTTGTTTTTTATTATTTAATACAATATTGGTCATTAGATGTAATTTTACATTTAAATTGGAAATAAACAAATGTCAATATTTTGATAGTTTTTACTTCGTAAAAACCCACTTTCTGCTTTTGATAATGTGAATTTATTTTATGTTAATTACTCCAACTTTTTTGTTTCAAATTTGAATAAATAGATTCCATATTTATAATAATAAGGTCCAAATTATGTATATAGGTACCTTTTTTGGACATTATGAATAATATCATCAGTAATTATTTTTATTTACCACGATCAATGGGTAAATTAGGTAAATAAGGTTAAAAATAATATTATAATAATATAAAAATATCCTAGGATGTGTCTGAATCTTAGTAGATAAGTCATGGGTGACCAAAATAGTCATTAGGCCAAACTTTTGGCATTTGAGAGAAACTTCAGTGTGATAATGACATGTTATTTTAATTAATTTAAAGTAAAGAGAAATCTAACATTAACAAGTATCTTTTTAATAAAACAATTTTAATTTATGGTTATACAACTAATAACTTTAACTATAAATATTCATTAGAAATCTAAATATATTTATTATGTCATGGTTTTGAATTATAATTTTTAGACATTAACTAAATAAAATTATTTATGACATAATTATGATGCAGTGATTACCTTATTAATGAAAGATTTAATTAAATGGTATTATAAAAATGTTAATAAATGTAATTTGAAAATTTTGATTCCAATCAATTTTTTCGATTATTATGACATGTTATATTTCAGTAAATATATTTGGTTTGAATTAATCAATTTGTTATGATGTTGACAAAAATCGATTACTAAATAGTATCAAAATTGTCATAAATGATTATTTAAAACAAATACTAATTTATTAAATGATATAGTTGTAATAAAAATATACGATTTGAAAAAATGACATAGATAATATTAAAAATTTCACTAATGGTCCATTATAGGTTCTCTTGGAATTTTATAGTAAACATATTAACCATATAGAGCTAAAATACAAGAACACATGGTAAGAGTTAATTTATTTAACAAAGGGTTAAAGCCAAAAGATAATGATAAATTTGTGACATAAACATTATTAAAACCTATTTTTAAAAGATTTAGACCCATCCTTATATTATCCTAGAATAATATCACTTTTTATCTATTATAATTTGAAAAAAAATTATAATAAAATAATATTTCAAGAATTTCCAAAAGTTCCTCTCCTCCCACTTATAAAAAGCCCCCAACTCTACCCACTTAATCACATATCTCAAGCCCATTAAATCATTCAAATTATACTAAAATATGCTCAAAAAATCCCTCCCTTCCTCCTAAAATCTATACCTTAGGAATACAAGAAATTAAATAAAGACATTTGGATCAAATAAAAAAGAGTTACCTGATTTTGAGGTAACGCCTTCTCTCAATCTCCTTTCGATTATTTATCTTCTCCAACCCTCTAAATTATGTTTATTACAATATTTTGTAAAAAAATAGTATCTTAAATATGCAAAATATTTTTTTTCTATGGTTGTAACATGAACTTACACACACATCCATCTAATTGATATATATCATATTGTTTCTATCTACGGTGAAGTACAACCTCACAAAATGATGATCATTCAATTTTCACCTACCACCACTCATTGTGGAAATTATGATGGAATTAATTTTATATATGATATAAATTAAATTTATATTGTTTCTATTGTTATCTAATTATTATTTTATCATACCTTTATGCATTCTATAATGTGTAAATATGATAAATTCATTTGAGGAAGTATGGACAACCTCCCCCTCAATGTGGCATTACTCATTCATGCCATACAAGGGACATATGAAGGATAGTGTTAATGAACATATGTAACTTATATAAAATAGTTATTAAACCTAAATTATAATATACTTAATTATTATTTAGTTTTCATTTTTTTTAATATGGAAAAGAAATGAAAGTAGCATCCATGCATATGTATGGCCTACCGTCTCCATGAATGGTAAATTTCATATCTTATTTCCAAATATTATGGACTATTATAAATATAAATATATATATATATATGATTTTTATGAAATTTAAATCTTTAATATAATTCTATAAATGACTGAATTATGACAATATGTATAATTTGGGTAAAAAAAGTTCATTTTTGACTAAAGTACCGAACAATAACAAAACTTCTGATATGAACTCAAATAATTAACTAACTGTTATAACATGGTAATAAGTGATATAAAATGAAAAATAAACTATAAAAATGAGTTTAAGAAATTATAAATTAACCGATGTATTTTATTAATGAAATTTAAAAATGAACAATACAAGTCAGACACAATGTAAGGGATATCTTAACTCAAGCTCAATTCATTTATTTAACTATCCATGTCATTGGTTTTGTTTTTACAAGAATATATGTAAATAAAATCTAATTGGTTTACACTGAATATCTAATAATATTGGGAGTATTTATATTTTTTCATACATAATATTTTCATTTATTTATCCTTAATCTAATGATACAATCTTTGTAATGGACGTCATCTTATTCTCCTTCAATTAATACGTATCGTGATACTATCCACCTTTATTAACATTTAATGTGTATATATGACCATTTTGACATTTTATATCATTAAATAATATATTCTAAAGATATTTAATATATTTTTTAATTTTAATCTTAAATTTTTTTATTCAAGTGTTTCTCATGTGATAAATGACGGTTTCACTGAATCATCAGTTTAACTATTTTTATGATTTATTCCTAGAATAATTTCTCATTCATATCCATGTTTTTAAAATGGTTTTAAGGATTTATTTATATGTACCTAAATTTTTTAAATTTTTATTTATATAATTTCATTTTAAAATTTCAAAGTGGTATTGGAAACATTGAATCAATAATCACTTTTTAAAAATTCTTTAAATTGGTTTTTGAAAATGAATTATTTTTTTAATATATTCAGAGACAAAAAAGTCATTTCCACTAAAATCATTATTGGATATTTAGTGTTCTCTACAAGACATAATGTTATAAAAAAAGTAAAAACTATATTCCTTTTAGGTAGTTTTTTGTTGAATTTTTTTGAGAACGATTGATTATATCAATATCTTGAAAGGATTTCTTATGATAATAATGTGGAAATGTTATTTTTCCATTATGACTATTTGTGTGTTATGATTATCATATAATTATTGGGAATTATTTATCTCTATGGGTGTTTACATGATAAACTGAGGTTGGGTGTGCTCATGATAGCTCTCCAATGCATTGGGTAACTTGACATAAGTAAATGTTAATGTTTGTCCTAAGATATTTAAGGAATGGACTTTGATCGGTATTACAAACATAATCATGAAGGTTAATCCCTAGGTATTTGTGAAAGATAAAATGTAAGTATCATATTAATGCATCAAATTACCTTATGATGTGTGATTTCTATGAGATATTTATAGATCATATGATTTCATGAGGTATGTTAAAGAGTACATTTTTTATTGAAAAATAGGATTTAATTGGTCTGTTTGTATTCATAGAAAAGTGTTTTTTTCTTTATTTTATTTCATTACTATGATTTTTTTCTCACCCATGTTTTTGAAATGTTTACCATAGTGTATAATGATGGGTAGGAGAAGAAAAGAATTCATAATGATTTTTATCAAGAAAATGAAATGATGTTTTTTTAAATGGTTTCATTTTGTGGAAAAAGTTGATTCTGAGTGTAACTATCTATACGTAATGTGTATGTATATTATGTGATTTTTTATGTCCCAATTCTCTAAAAATGTAAACCATAAAATATCCTTAATGTTAATTCTTAACTTAACTCAAGATTGTTTAATGTTTAAGGCCCCTTATAGCATTGCTTGAAATTTAATTTAAAATACATCTTACATTATCTTATTCATCCTATTTAATTTATTTTATAACAATGAGAAATAAATTCTATAATATCTAATTAATCTCGACCTATCTATTTGATACCCTCTATATGGTCTCCTCAGTCCTATATTATCAATATAGTATAATGATTATCTTATTTTTTCTACACTAAGTATTTCTTATACCAACTAATTATCTGATTCCATTATTTTATCTATATTCCTTCTTATAACACTCTATCAGGTATATCGTCTAATGAAATAACACTCTGATGCATTGTGGCTGGCACCAAATTTATTCAAAATTACTCACATATATAAAATCCTCATAGATAACAATCATAGAACACATGATCCACCTTATATAGGCACAGTTTCTCTAATAACATATGGAGAAGAGAGAAAATCAAATTTGAGTTTCCCACTCCATATATAAATATCCCATTCAAAAATTTCTAAATTTGACTACCAAAAAAAATCCAATAAAATAGATTTCAATAGATTTCATATAGAAAATTCTCAAAAATCGAGGTCAACATTCTATTAAAACATTAAAAAAATCATGTATTGAATAATGAACTACCCTTCAGGATTAGTAAAATATTTAACATCCATGAAAATATCACCAAAATGAATGTCTTTAGATATCATTTTAAAGATCCTTAATAATTCTACATCTGAAATTCCTTTATAAAAACGTCATTGTATAGTAATGATATATCTTTTGTATCTCTATCTTATGGGATAAAAAACAATCTTCTTTATGATGATATTATAAGAGTTTTATTAGGTTTCTATTATAAACATCCTATATCTAGTTCTTATTCATTGGATTTCACTATCAAACAGTATACATCATGGTATAAATATAATCATCCCTCTTTTAAATGTACCTATCTAGAATATTTTTTCCCATCAATCAGTAACCTTTATACACTATCACAAAAAACCATTCTGATGAATTAATTAAAAACAATATAATGACCATAAGTTTCTCGATCTAATCGATCTTCTTTTCTCATTTGTTAAAATAAATATTTTTCTCCATATGAAGTAACATTATCCACAACTTCCACAGAAATTCCCTTTCTCTAGAAACCATACACCCAATAATATTAAAAAACATCAACATGTGATTTATATTAACATTATTCATCAATATCATTTTACAAACATGATCTTTGTAACTATAATAATCCAAAAATCATTGCTTTATTTTTTATTTTTGTGGATAACTTGGTTTGATAATATGGAATAAAATTGGGAAAATATTTTGTTACATATTTCATCTGATTTAAACAGCTTATTTTCACCTATACTATTTATTCAATCAATTAGATCCACCATTTTTCATGTTTTATAGGTTTTACATTGATATGGTAATGAATACCCATCAATATCAAGTTATTTAGAAATTTTAAAAAAAAAGATAAATACAAGAAATAAGTATTTTTGTCCATCCATAGTGGAAGACTTCATGTTCACAACATAAAGATGAATGATATCAAAAGGCCCCCCTTCTAAACCTACATCTTGAGTTACAATAATAGTCATATTATCTATAATACCTTGACACATACCATAAAATAAAAATATGTGGATATCGTGTCATTTATTCATGAACTAACCTAGGCCACCACAGGACTAGGCTCTAGAGCCAGACTGTGTCATACTTGATGTGTTTTATAGATATAACTATAATACTAACCAGTGAATGAGTCTCAGAAAACTATTGGGAATTATTTCAAAACATTGTACATAAAAACACATCTAATCAGAATGAATAAAATATTTAAATAAAAAAATAAATATAATAAAAAGAATGATATATAAAAATATCATCACCACACAAATTGAAAAATGAAATAATAATTGATATTATATAAATAACCCCAAAAATTGGAAATCAATAATACTAAATAACCCACCAAATAAATCCAAATAAAACTGATACTAAACTGATTCAATCTCAATACAACCCTTGGGCACACTCTACATACAAAAATATCACGCACCAAATTAATTGAATGCCTAACATGAAAAGAACTATAAATTTAACATAAAAAATAAATTATACAAGTTACATCCACCAAATGGTGTATACATAGTGTGATAGAAAACAAACCCCATGGAATATCAATAAAGAGTTTGTGTTATTAATTTGAGAATGTATCTTATTTATTCTATTTTTAATTAACAATAGTAAAATTTGTTTATAGTTATATATATATAATACAGTATCAAATTCATTTCCAATTAATATCATAATTTTATTCTTCTCTTAAATGAAATGAATCAAATATAAATAATTTCATTATTCCATGCCATTTTTATCAAAACAAACCTCTTATGTCAATTTATTTTATCACTTTTAAACACACCCTTTTCAAACACATTTGAAATATTTTTATAAAACATGTAAAATGAAGGAATGAAAAAAACAATGGCCCCACATTGAAAAACAATAAATTTAAAGCATAGTTCCATAGATTTCAATTGAAATAGGGAACACATGTCAAATAATGTTACCTTAAGATAATCAGCTTGTATCATGGGTTATATATAACCATATATTAGGTGATCCAAGACATACATGTAATGGAACCATCTTCTAGTAAATTGATGCATTTCTAAGTCCACAAGAAACCATCAACTCTATCATAGGATAACTAGTGTTACTCCTCCATGGTGTTTAATTATATTGGGGATCTATTCCATCTAATAAAAAGAATATTTTATCCCCATGTAAATCCCTTACTAAGATTCTTTTTATCCCCATGAATTTCCAACAATCGAAGGTGTGAAATCTAAAACATCGATAAAACATAATCAATAAAAATAATGTCATCTCCAAAAAACTGATAAGAAAATACAAATTTTATGAATCATCATTATCAAAATAAAATTTATATTATACACCATGGGTCATTATATACATCATACATGGGGCTTCAATAGGGTCACATACACATAGGCACCAAAAAATCGAATTTAAAAGGGACAAACATGAATTTACCCAATACCTATATCTGAATTCAAATTAATTTCCTCCTCTTGAAATTACATTTTAAATTAATTATTAAAATGAATCATTTGGGACGTAACAATTACAAATTTTATATAAACAGCCCCTTAATTTTAATTTTTTTATAAAATCCATACATTTCTATCCATTTGAAATAATTCCAAAAATACCAATACTGAACTCCTTTTGTAAAGACCTCGACCATAGTATCCCAGAGACGGTATTTACATGATTATATTGGAATAAGATACAAGGAATCACATCCTGGTGGACTGAATAATTTATTAGTCATGGAAAACTAGATACATAAAAGAAATTCACATTACAATTTAAAACAAAAAACATAATAAGTGTTTTCATATGATAATTCCATATTTCCCCTTAATATATCTCTTCATTTCAATCATAAAACACTTCTTGGTATCCAATAGAAAACAAATAAGAAGAAATTGGTGGTCTTAGATGCTTAATAAGGGTAATAATACAGTGGAAGCTATCATGAATTAATACACATAATCAATATGGTAATGTAAGCATTATAAAAAAGAAATTTATTCAATAAAATTACTATAATATGGTACAAATAAATAATGGTCAAATAAATCTATATAAATATTCTCACGAGCTTAAAAAATATCCATGGCTATTATGAATAATATAATAATCACATTGACATCAATAATAGATCTCATAAATAAAGAATTCATAATTTCAGACATCATGAACATAATGTAAAGACCTTTCACAAAAAAATTTAAATCATTAGGGATAAAACTATCAATTTTAACCATCTAATTTTACTTATGAGACCTATCGAGGCATCTAATATCTATATATAACAATTCCCCACTAATCACATACATAGCCCAATGAATTTCTCATATGAATCAGGTAATAAAAAGTTATAATAAACATTCATATTGAAAAAATATCATACGAAGTGTTTATACATACCCACATCAAATTAACATATTCATAAACAATCCAGATTAATATGATGAATGGTAAATAAATTGTACATCATATTCAAATAGATCATAAAAAATAATAGGAAATAACAATTAGTATATCAATAGAAAATACACTTTATGGATCATATGTATAATGAATCATTTATTTTATTTGGTGATTTAAAATACCATATTAATTTCATTAAAAAATTTCATTGGAAACTAACCTTTTCACATTGAAAATTGATTTTTTAACCAACGGTTAATAAATTATTTTGAAAAAATATATATTTCAATGTAACATTTTATAAATATACTGTAATCTCAAAATAATTTACTGGTCATGACAACAGATTTTTTGTTTCATGTCATACATGTGAAAATAATGATTCCATTCACATTTTTGGTAAAATCAAAACATTCCTTGTTTTGAAAATTACATGATTAATAACATAAAAATATTTTTTAAAATGAAGAAAATGAGTAAAAATGTGTCTACAAAATTATATAGAGAAGGATTAAAACATTTTTTCTTAACAAAAAGGAAACATGGATTTTGGTGAAAAAGGATTTTCGACAGAATAAAAAAATAATTTCGTTATTCGAAAAAAAGATAAAACATTATTTTAATAATAAAGTGTAAAATTGTAATATTATTTGAAAATGATCATTATTAACTAGTGTATAAGAAAATAAATTCATTTTAATATATAAATATAAAATATTTCAACCAAGGGAGTCATAAAAAACAATCCTATATAATCATGGAATTTTGAAATTAACTAATACAACATCGGTAATTGTTGAATCATAATCCCCATTAAAGAAATAACATAAAACTAATCATCAAATTACAGGAATATAAATATATTCAGGTATAAAATATCTAAATGGGAAGTATGTACAACAACAAAAATGAATAAGTTGTGAATATGGATTGTGTCTCATAGAATTAATAGTGATATGAGAAACCCTTTCCTCAAGATTGACTACTTCGTATATATATGAACCTATTGAAAATAATGTTTTAATATAAATATATTATTGAATAGTACTCATAATTCTCAAACCATATATTATTTAATTATATTATTTTATCAACCATTTAATAATAACTCATTGGTAAAATAACTATTTTTGTTTATAATTTATTTGTTTATCATGTATTTTATAGTTTGGATAAATAGATCCATTTAATCTTAACATGGTTACATAATTTTAATAATTTTACGATTGATATAAATATAAATTATATTTAGTATATATTTATTTATATAAATATATAATAGGTGGATATATAAAATGGATTACACTGTTCTTAGAGATGGTGGGACTTACTTAGAGATGAACGTTGTTTCCATTTTACGCAGGGTTTAGAATGAAAGGAAAATAATTATTAATTCACCTTTATAAAATATTAGTATGTTATATATATCATATATATTTCTAAAATACATCCTTATTACCATTTATGTAAAAATAAATTGAAAAACATTTAAATTTCATTATAGAGGTGGTAGTGAGTACGTATGTAGAAGCATGTTTTTATTTTCCAAAAAATTAGTATGTAAGATGTTATAAGTTATGTTATATATTAATTAGTATATTTAGATGATAAATATCAAATATATTCATTAACATGATCCTTAATGTTTTCCTTGTAAATTTAACGTGAAAAATTACTCGCAACGCATCGTGAGGTAGTTGTTCTCCATATACACGAACGACAATATCGTTTCCCCCATGGAATGGACAGTAATAATTTATAAGTTATATAATATTCCATAAATTAAAATATTATCCAAAATATCATATACATATGTTAAATCAGTCATTATAACCCCCCATGATATTTGGTCATGGAAAATGAATTACATCAGTTTGTGAGGTGGTAGTACAACACGCACATGATTGTAAGTTTCATTTGTCATTTATTGGATGTGGATATGGTTATGGTTTATTCAATTATCATAATAACATATTACTATATTAGGGTTAATTGTGTAATTATATTATAATAATTGAAGAAGGTTTGATAGAGATGGAAGAATAAATAAAATAAATATGATCCATTAAGAATTTGTCATCATCTTTAGAGATCCTATTTATATTTATACCTAATACCTTCATATGAGGGATTGCTAATTAATAAAATTCCTCTATAAATCCCAAATGTGTGACTAAAGAGAATGTTTCCAAAAATAAAATTATCATAATTATATATTTTCTTAATATAAATATTCAATATGAAATTGATTAATGACCTAAAATAAATGAATTGTTATATAATTGAACTAATGTTACATTAACACCAACAAAAAAATATAATCTAAATTTCTAAATAATTTAAATGAAAATCGAGGTTTCAGTTAAAACTAGTATTTTTTCCTCTTCGTCAAAAAAATATTCTTTCAGAAAATTCTAAAAAATCACCCAAACATAATTTTCACAAGATGATTTAAAAAATGATGTTTTTTCAAATAATTTTCTATAAATGGTATAAAATTATTATAAATTATTTTTGCAATGCAGTACTACTCTTACTTATATAAAAAAATCCCAAAAATAATTCTTTCTCATTCAAATGGTTCTTGTTTTATTTTTAATAAATATATAAACGTTTAATTTATTATATACTTTGGAAAACCATATAATTTTCATAATTTAATTATTAATTTTCATACCCTATATCTTAACATTCATGTTATGATGTTTCTATTTAAATAATAAGTGTAGATACCATGACCCGAGTTTCCCATAATTTGATCCTACTACAATTACATATAAATTTTATACATGAAATCACATCATGAAATTCAAATTAGTTTAGTAGTGTTAGAAAACAAGATATATACATGAGTATTAAATCACAATTGAATACAAAAATTATATCATATTTTATTCTCACAATAACAATATACCCTCTATCATATCCTTATATATAATTCATATTAAACTTAATGGAATCCTAGTGAAAGGAAAAAAATAATGGTTAGTTCAAATTCTATTTTAGGATAAATTAAAATTAATGCTATCATAAATCAATAATAACAATAAATATGGAATGTTAAATAACTGAACACAAATTCCATTTAAATAACATTACATCATGATTATAGAAGGAGTAATCTATGAAGAAAGGTAAATAACTGAAAAACATGCTATTTAATCAGTAAATAATAATCAAATGAATAATGAAATGATTTCATTGTGAAAATATCTTAGATAGTGGTAAATGAATACTAAATTAATGAAATTCATCATTATTGGATGTCATTTTTCCAGTGACATTATACCTTTTACACCAAGATATATCCCCAAGAAAATTTTAAATATACGGGGTAAAACCCATTTTATTTTTCCAATTGATTTATCCTGTGATACTACCTATTCATCAAGTGGATGACATAAATTGGTCCCCAATATGTGTATTTCATTTCAGATTAATTTCTTATATGTAAAATAAATAATTTAATTCATAATCAATGTTCTTTACGAAGTATACTTATTCAGTAAAAGATACTGATTTATCAATATTTTCCCAATTAATCAAATAATGTTCAAAGTAAACACCATATAAAAAAACGTTTAAGGATTAGAAAAAAATCATACCCATAATAAAACAATTTTATTATTTAAGATAAATATAATTTATATTCAAAAAGGATTAAAATAAATTTATATTTTGAAGAGAAATTTAACAATGACAGAAGAAAGTGACATTTCAAAATAAATTTTACCAAAAGGTAATTTTTATATAAAATCCCATTAGATGAAATAATTTAAATTTAAATATAAAATACCATGAATAATTAAGTATCCATTATATAACATGTCATAATGGTAGTATGTAAATAATAAAAAGTGAATTGGTGGATGGTAAAAAATAAGACTCAATGGAATGTAAATTGGGATGTAATCTCTTACCTCATGCTTTCCACTAGATGGATGTTTTTTAACCAACTGTAAAATGGTTTTATAAATGTTATTAATTAATAACAGAATATTATTAATATAGATAATTTCATACATGATTCTTTCATTATATCTTTTCACCCAATCCTTAATAATTTTTCATTATTTTAATTGTTTCGGGTGTTAACTACATTATTTTCTCATGCATTTTGTTTCATGAAAGATCCAAATATTATTCATATTATATGGATTCCAAATATATATTATAATAATAATGAAATAATTTTTATATCTATGCATAAACTATATCATTAAAACCAATCATTAATGACAGTGATGAATATTTATTTATGTTATGATCATTGAGTGGTAGGTCGTACGTATACATTTTAATGTTTCAATATTCAATGATTATTAGGGAAATTATTTCAGTAATATTTTACTGCTACATAATTATAGTAATATTAATAATAACAGATTATATAATTATATATAATTTATGTTCTTTGGGAATGAAAAGAGAGTCAAATAACATCGTGAAGGTGGTAGTCTACACATACATGAATGTTATTATCATATTTATTTATGTTGAAAAGTAAAAAACAAAAATGATATTTTTCCTTTTTATAATGATAAATATGTCATAAATTTCATAATTATTTAGTTTTTATAAAACATTTTTATTCCTTATCACCTTCGATTTATAGACTTAGTGAAAGATGAATTGCATCGCTTTGTGAGTCAGTAGTCTTCCTCATAGAGGAGATACATCATATTGTCGTCTATTGAATGGAATAGAATATATTAAAAAGGATAAAATGAATAATAGGTGTAATAATGTTATATATGGTATATATAGACTTTATATCTATCACAATATCCATCCTTTATCGGTGGTAATGGAAAAATGAATGACAATGGTTCGAGAGGTGGTAGTCTACCACACAGATGAATGACGATTTCGTAACTCATTTGATGGAAGTGGAGATGGTATTAGAAAATTCCCATATTATAAAAAAATACTAGTATATAGAATATTCTGAATTTATTATATCATCATGGTTCAATAAAATTGAATTGGGTTTAGAATTAAGTAAAATAAAGACTTATATTGAGGAATATTACCTCTTCTTTAGGTATCTTATTGTAGGTTTAACTAAAACCTTCATTGTTTGGATTTATTACCAAACTAAGGCATCTAGTATTATATAAGAAGAGTTTTCATGTTATTTTGGTCAGTTTTTGATTACCAACATGTCTTTATAGGAGTGAAAATTTGAGGGGAGTGATTTCCGTTTTATAGTTCATGAGGAGTGAAACATTCAAAAATATCAAAATATATTCACTATAAGGAGGTAAATATTAAATAATATGGATTAAATAAGGATAATTAATTTCTTGGATGCATGATATAGTTATGTAATACTGACCTCATAAAATAAAACACATATTTTAAGCATTTAATTTCCTTTACTTCTATGATTCCTTAATTTACCATTTTGGTATTTCACTATGGTAACTAACTATAAGGCCCCAGCCTTAAACCTTACGTAATCTAGATTTATTACAAGATTACACATTGAGGATATTTTCAGGTTTAGAGTTTTAAAGAATTAGATCATAAAACATGCATTACATTTCACATTTAAACAAAGTTGTAACATAAAAGATATTATTCATTTTTCCCATCAATGGAATCATATTTAAAATAAAACATGGATTCTTTCTTAACACTATCATCATAACATGTACCTTTCCATTGACCTTTTAAAATCATTTCAAAAAACATGGGATAAACATAAAAATCTCAGTAAGGGTTATAAAAAATATTGAAAGGAAACATGAGTTCATATATACATAAGAATGAAATCATACATTACCCATAAAACATATGCACTTTAACATACCTCATCAAATCATGAATAAATCATACAAATCATAAGACATAAAAGGTAACTTGAGGAATTCATAACATTCTTACGTAGGGATTAACCCTCTTGGTTATGTTTGGAATACCCACCACAGTTTATTCCCTAAATCTCTTCGGTGAAACCTTAACGTTTCACTCCTCCGCGTTACCCAATGTATTGGAGTGATATATCGGGCTCACCCGCCCTTAGTTTATCACGGAACCACCCATCTTCATAACAATTCCCAAGAACCATAACATAATCGTACCACATAATACATGCATAAAGGAAACTTAACATTTCCATATTTGAATCACAAGATATCAATAAGACACATTGACATAAAAAACATTATGAAAACTATTTTCAATACCAAAATAAAAGAAAAGTAAAACATGGTATTTATTTTTCTTTTAAAAAGAAGGTATGGATTGTAGAGGAAGCCAAAACTCAAATAATGGTCACGGCGGTGGAGAAGTCATTGTCGCCGCATACATACGAAAAAAACATTCCCTTTTGTCTTTTCGTAAAATGATTCGTATAAAAAAATATTCCTTTTTGGATAAACGTAAAAGTAAAAGGGGTTTATACACCGTATAAAATAAGTTTGTGTATAAAACAAAATATGCCTCAATGTATGGAGATTGAGACGAAGTCCCTTACAAAGACGGTATCCTTGGTTTAAGGATAAATCAATTACATAATTATGTGTGACAAAGGAATACACCAAATATAAGTGGATATTAAGTTTAAAAAATCAGAGGTTATTCACACATATTCATAGAATGTCATATTCAAGGAGTACAAGTTTATCCCAAAGAATCAAATTTGTGTTAAGAAGTTCCCTTGTAAAAATTTTACAGCCTAATGGCATCACTAAAAAATTCAGAAAATGAGTTGATGAGAGATAAAAAGGGTATCTCATCACATGGACATAAAATTTAAATCAATAAGGACATATAAGAACAAATCCCAACATAATATTATGTGAATTAAAAGACATAACAAAAGAAGTCTTTTAAAAAGAGGAGGGTGAAAGGTTCCCTTACTGACATGGGTATCTTTCGAAACATACACCCCGTGAAAGAAGGACAATACAAAATTGATTTAAATACTCATAAATTTAATTATATTAAACAATGAGTAAAATAATGGGCAGTACATACACCACTCAAAGGAAATTGTGGCAAATGTAGCATAAATCTCACGTGAATAAAAGTGAGATGAACAATCCCTTACAAAAACTCGGCAGCCTAACGGTGCCACTTAAAACTTACAAAAATGGATTGATGAGATCAAATATGGTCTCTCATCATATTAACATAAAGTTTACAGAAATATGAATATAAAAGAACATCCCCCAACATAACAAATATGAGCTTAAAGTAATTGACATAAAGGAGAGTACTTAAAAAGAAAGAGAGAGGTTAGATCTCTTATGTAAATTCGGCAGCCTAACGACGCCACTCAAAACTTCCAAAATGGATTGATGAGAGAGAATAGGGTCTCTAATCACATGAACATAAAAATTACAGTAATAGTAATATAAAATAACATCCCAATAACTAGAAAGATGAGCATTAAAAGGAATGACATAAAAGAGTGTACTTAAAAAGAAAGAGAGGAGTATGATCCCTTACCTCGGGTCTGAGCTGAATCGATCGTTCTTTAATCTCCTGAATAATAAACTTGAGTTAATTTCTACTTCCTTAAGAACCTTTTTCAAGTTCATTATTCCTTTTATATCACTTATTACCATGTCATGAACACTATGTAATTATTTTAGTTAATAACGGTCGTTTAAAGGATCATTGGTACTTGAGTCAAAATATGCTCTTTATAATTACAAGTTGTACATGTATCCATTATATCCAGAGTTATAATAATGATTTATATATCATATATATCATATATATCCAGTATATACATGAATTTATAATCTTACATAATCATTTAGAGGTAAGAAATGAAATGCACCGTTCATGGAGACGGTAAGTCGTACGTACGCATGAACGCTACTTTCATTTCTATTTCGTATTTTATAGAATGGAATCATAATGATATAAAGGTATATAATAATTCCATTATAATATCATATATAATACCATTAATTACATCCTTTTTACGTCCCACATATTGCATTAACGAATCAAATCACTTTGAGGGGGCGGTAGTCCATACTTCCTAAAATGAAGATATCGCGTTTACTCATAATGGTAACCATAAAGGATATGACATAAATGAAAAATACAGAAGCTAAAGTAAAACATAAACATATTATATATAATATATAATTATAGTGACATCTTAATGGACACCTTTGAAGGTGATATATGAGTGTTGAACAATCATCATTTCGTGAGGCAGAAATTCACCATCCACGGAAACAGTATGTTCTTTAACTATTAGATTTAGGTGTATGTAAGTGTAGCTCTAATACTTATTATAAAAACATCCTAGTATATTTAAGATACTTTATTTGTTACAAAATAAATTAATAAAAAGATTTTAGGGGTTGGAGAAGCAAAATAAAACAAAAGGACACAAGTGAAGACATTACCTTAAAATCGGGTAACTCTTTTTGATTTGAGCTCAAAGGATTCCTTGGGAAGACTTATGCCCAAAGTGAGGCTTTTATGAGTAATATAGGTATGTGGAGAGGCAAAATGATCAGTTTTTGTCCGAGGAAAAGGATTTGGAAGTGTGGGTAAGGAGGTAGAGGTGGGGGCCTTTTATAAGAGGAGAAGAGGGGCACTCTGGGAAAGTAAAGAAATGTTACTTTATTTTAGAATGAGTTTCGGATTTTAATGGTCCCACATTGATGTGTTTATAGGATAATGTGATAAGGGTTATAAATCCACCGATCCAATAGGTTTTGGACATGTGTAAGTCTTATATTTTACATTATCTTTCCATTTTATTTAAATCGTTAAATAATGAGGTCATCGCTGCATCATCATGATGTCATAAATAATTTAATTTATTTAATGTCTAAAAATTATAAAAAAATACTATGATGTAGGAAATATTTTTATATTTCCAATGACTATTTATAGTCAAAAATCTTACTTTTATAACCCCATTTAAAAATTGTTTTAGTAAAACAACTCATGTTTGTGTCATTTTAATTTTAACATTAAATAAAAAGGTATTTATGTCATTTTCCAACCAAAGTGGCTCCATGGGGTTCCCAAGATGACCCATGGATTATCATGGTCGGCCATGACTCATAAAAAGAGGTTAGTACATGTGTATAGGTCATTTAATATTATTAAAACATTATTTTTACCTTAAACTACACTAATCACATTTAATTGCGACTAAAAACTTAATAAGTTACTATTCATCAAAAAATTATTTTAATCTCATTGAAAAACATTTTACTTATTAATGAAAAACATGTATGTTGTGTTTTTGAAATTCAAAACACAAATATGGAAAATTTTCATTTAAAGAGAAAAATCAGTTTTTATAAGTACCACTTAGTGGTTTCACTATTCATTAAAAATTGATGTTTTTTAGAAAATTACCAAAAATTCACCCTAATCTATATTTGATATTATGAATTAAAAAATGATGTCTATTTTAAAAATTTAAAAACATTTATGTTTCATTAATTAATTTAATAATTAATTCCCGCTATCAAAACAAATAACGTGTTTTTATGAAACCAAATGTATCAAAAGATTGACACTAGTTTAAGTTCGATTTCAAAGTGAAATTAATTCCAACAACCACTATTGGATTAAATGTTAAAAATATATTCTAATTTAACTTTAAAACCAATCCAAAGGATAATATGATCATAAAAATAAATCTGATTAAAAAGAGGTTTTGAATTAAAATATAACATTTTTCACTATTCATTAAAAATTGAACTTTTTCGGAAAAATACCAAAAATTTACACAAAGTAAATTTTGATTTCCCAGTTCTAAAAAGGAATTTTATTGTGTCAAATATAACACATAAAATTGTCAAAGAGTGGATCTAAAAGAGGTTCGCCATCAAAAGGCAGTTAATCGACCATTTAAAGAATATTAGAATGTTTATGCTTAAAATTGGATTCATTCGCATTTTTAATCCTCTAAAATTTATTTTAAAAATTAAAAATATTTGGCAAACATATATAATCATTTTTTATTTAGTTATATTCATTCCCTCCATCACAACAGTTAGGTGTTAACTACCATTTTAAATTATATTATTTTATTATTAGAGTGCAACGTAAGATTCCCAAGAAACTCGTTGTTGCGTATTGGGTACGCCATCGAGCATAGCATCCCCTTGAAAGTAATATTAATATTTTATTCACAAATATGGATAAATATAAAAATTTCATATTCTTTATTTACCTGGGGTGTTACATCCTTCCCACCTTTTGTGAATTGCATCCTCGCAATTTTAAAATTGATCTTGGAAACAACCTTGAAAGTCCCACATCGGAACAAGAGTCGGTAAAACAATCACTTTAAAATAAATAAAGATAAGTACAGAGGTCACCCGAGTTAACCCATACTAGGATTCCATGTAGGAAAACATGGACATGGAGGAGAAAACATATGGTCATGTTCTAATGGAGAGTGATAGAAAACATGATTATGAGAAATTTAACCACAAGAAAATCACAAACTTGTGATGGGTTAAACGGTATTCGATTCCCCATTAGGAAAAGTTAATAGAAAACATTTTTGTTTTAAATTACCTTTTATTGAGGAATTTATTCATAAGGAAACGTAATCACTTATCATGTTCACTTTCAACTTTTAATAGATTCCTTACACAAACTCATATTTTCTCCAAAAGACGAGTATTTAGGAAGACTTGTTCACATTAACAGTGCTATAATCAACTTCTAGAGAATCACCTAATCAACAAAAGAGAACTATATACTTCCCATGTCTTTATACTTTAGCCAAAAACAAAACCAAAAAGGTTAGTACAAGATCAGATAATCCAGAAAATTATAACCCTTTATAAAAAAAATTTATTCTTAATCTCCACAATTTGTCCAAAAAACCCCAATTTTCAATGAGGA
The DNA here is from genome assembly GCA_963277665.1 of Viscum album. Taxonomy (NCBI): domain Eukaryota; kingdom Viridiplantae; phylum Streptophyta; class Magnoliopsida; order Santalales; family Viscaceae; genus Viscum; species Viscum album. The sequence goes on from OY728146.1 coordinate 1,183,936,565, forward strand.
CCATTCGATAAACAATATGTCCATAAAATTGGTCAAAGTAAACCAAACTAAGATTTAAAACTAAGTATTTGAAGGATTTAGTCACATAGTCTTCCAAGTTAAATCGTAAAATTTATCTCCAAACAACATATGTTGCTCTTAATATCTCGTATTGAAAAGTAATTAACCTAATCACATATCCTCCATGATAGGTTAATAAATTTCCATAGATAACCCAAAATAAACATACTCTTAATTCATAAAATAATCTAACTAAAAAGAATCAGTCAAACTAACCAGGGACTTCACATAGTCCAGTGGTAGGCGATTAATACCAGTTAGACTTTGGTTGTGGGTTTGATTCCCGCACCTTTGTCCGATGCGATGGGTTGTCACACAGTCTGCGTGTTTTCCTTCTTCAAAAACTATATAATTCACAAATCATTCCCAAAAAGAGATAAAATAATCAAAAATAACCATAACATAATTTAACCTCAATCTAATCTCATGCCTTTCACTTTCATCATAACATATAGTAACCCATAATTACCTCAAAAGTAAGGATCATATAAACCCAAATGGTTCTTTATAACTATGTCCACAAAAGAACAGATTACTATTCCTTGAATAAAATTTTAATATATTAAACATTAGGGTTACACATACTATAAAAAGTCTTCTAATGTAACCCCATCATCAAAAGAGACTTAATACTCTTAAGAATTTCACCATAACTCTTGAAGCCCTTATATGTTGACTTCTTACTCATTCAACATTATTCATGATCCATTAAACATTCCTTTCCAACTTATTCTGAAATACTTCTTTCCTACAAACAAAATCATGAATCATATCCTAAGATTCCAAAATAGGAAAACAATAGTTATGTAATAATCCATACCTTTGATTGGTCATTGTCATTTTCTTCATCCTCAATCAAAATGGCATTAGGTATTGGTAAACAAATATTTGTATGATCTTGGTGATCCCATTCACGAAACTTCTTCATAGGACATGTGTTTTCATAATGACCATGCACACCACATTTAAAACATTCAATTTATCCCTTAGAAAGAACTTCTTTCCCTTTCCTCGAGTCAACTGGATGCTTACATTTTCCATGACAGGTTCTTGCTTTATGACCTTCATTTCCACATCTATAGCATATTTCTGTCCCTTTGAAACATTTTCCTAGGTGTTTCGTTCCACATATTTGACACATAGCTTTTTGAACATACTTACCTTTATGGTTATAACCTGTAGTTCTGTAGGGATTTTTTTCTCACATATATGATGCCTTATAAAAATCACCAAGGTTTAGGTGGTCAATCATGACTCCAGATAGTTGGTTGAGGATAAAGAGAAGAGTTCTCATTGTAGCTCCCATATCATTAAGTTACTTGCTCAAAAAACTGTCATAGTTTCCTTCACATCCACGGTTACTTTGGTGCCTGCTAGATCCAGCCATTTACTAAAACCAAAAAGGTCAATGTGAGTATATCAACAAAAACATCATGTACTAATGAGGAAGATAAACACTAACATATACTTACACATTAACTTTAACTAAAACTAGACCTCTTTCTGAATTCCTAACTATTATGGTAATGTCACTTATGCTTAATGAATACCCTAAACTCTAATGTTATCTAAACCAACCTCTAATTCCAACTATAAGGCCCCAACCTTAAACCTTACTTAATCCTGAGTTATTACAAGATTACACATTGAGGATATTTTCAGGTTTAGATTTTTAGAGAATTAGATCATAAAACTTACATTACATTCCACTTTTAAACAAAGTGGTTACATAAAAGATAGTATTCATTTTTCCCATCAACGAAAACATATTTAAAATAAAACATGGATTCATTCTTGACACTATCATCATATCATGTACCTTTCGCTTGACCTGTGAAAAACATTTCAAAAAACTTGGGATGAGCATAAAAGGCTCAGTAAGGGTTATAAAAAATATGTAAAGGAAACATGAGTTCATATATACATAAGAATGAAATAATACTTTACCCATAAAACATATGCACTTTAACATACCTCATCAAATCATGAATAAATCATAGAAATAATAATACATAAAAGGTAACTTGAGGCATTCATAACATTTTTACGTAGGTAGTAACCCTCTTGGTTACGTTGGGAATACCCACCACAGTATATTTCCTAAATCTCTTCGGATAAACCATAACGTTTCACTCCTTCGCGTTACCCAATGCATTGGATAGCTATATCAGGCTCACCCACCCTTAGTTTATCACAAACCCACCTGTCTTCATAACAATTCCCAAGAACCATAACATAATTGTACCACATAATACATGCATAAAGGAAACATAACATTTACACATTTCAATCACAAGATATCAATAAAACACATTGACATAAAAAACATTATGAAAACTATTTCAATACCAAAATAAAAGAAAAGTAAAACATGGAATTTATTTTTCTTTTAAAAATAAGGTATGGCTTGTAGAGGAAGTCGAAACTCAAATAATGGTCACGGCGGCGGAGAAGTCGCTATCTCCACATACATATGACAAAAATATTCCGTTTTGTCGTTTAGTAAAATGCTTCATATAAAAAAAGATTCATTTTTGGATAAACATAAAAGTAAAAGGGGTTTATACACCGTATAAAATAAGGTTGTGTATAAAACAAAATATGCCTCAATGAATGGATATTGAGACGAAGTCCCTTACAAAGATGGTATCCTTGGTTTAAGGATAAATCAATTACATAATTATGTGTGACAAACGAATACACCAAATATATGTGGATATTAAGTGTAAAACAATCCAATGTTATTCACACATATTCATAGAACTTCATATTCAAGGAGTACAATTTTATCCCAAAGAATCAAATTCGGGTTAAGAAGTTCCCTTTTAAAAATTTGACAGCCTAATGGCGTCAATAAAAAATTCAAAAAATGAGTTTATGAGAGATAAAAAGTGTATCTCATCACATGGACATAAAATTTAAATAAATAAGGATATATAAGAACATATCCCAACATAATAGTATGTGAATTAAACGACATAACAAAAGAAGTCTTTTAAAAAGAGGAGGGTGAAAGGTTCCCTTACTGACATGGGTATCATTCGAAACATACGCCCCATGAAAGAAGGACAATACAACATTGATGTAAATACTCATAAATGAAATTATATTACATAATGAGTAAAATAATGGGAAGTACATACACCACTCAACGGAAATTTTGGCAAATGTAGCATAAATCTCATTGTAGTAAAAGTGAGATGAAATGTCCCTTACGAAAACTCGGCAGCCTAACGGTGCCACTTAAAACATACAAAAATGGATTGATGAGATCAAATAGGGTCTCTCATCATATTAACATTAAGTTTATAGAAATAGGAATATAAAAGAACATCCCCCAACATAATAAAGAGGAGCTTAAAATAAGTGACATAAATGAGAGAACTTAAAAAGAAAGAGAGAGGTTAGATCTCTTACGAAAATTAGGCAGCCTAACAGCGCCACTCAAAACTTCTAAAATGGATTGATGAGAGAGAATAGGTTCTCTCATCACATGAACATAAAACATACAGTAAGAGTAATATAAAAGAACATCACAATAACAAGAAATATGAGATTTAAAAGGAATGACATAAAAGAGTGTACTAAAAAAGAAATAGAGGAGTAGGATCCCGTACCCCGGGTCCGACTTGACTCGATCGTTCTTTAATCTCCTGAATAATAAACTTGAGTTAATTTCTACTTCCTTAAGATCCTTTTTGAAGTTAATTATTCCTTTTATAGCACTTATTACCATGTCATGAACACTATGTAATTATTTTATTTAATAACGGTCGTTTAAACGAACATTGGTACTTGAGTCAAAATATGCTCTTTATAATTACATGTTGTTCATGTATCCATTATATACAGAGTTATAATAATGATGTATATATCATATATATCATATGTATCCAGTATATACATGCATTTATAATATTACATAATCATTTAGTGGTAAGAAATGAAATGCATCGTTCATGGAGACGGTAAGTCGTACGTACGCATGAACGCTACTTTCATTTCTATTCCGCATTTTATAGAATGGAATCATAATGATATAAAGGTATATTATAATTCCAGTATAATATAATATATAATAACATTAATTACATCCTTTATACATCTCACATATGGCATTAACGAATCAAATCACTTTGAGGGGCGGTAGTCTGCACTTCCTAAAATGAAGATATTGTGTTTACTCATAATGGTAACCATAAAGGATATTCCATAATTGAAAAATACAGAAGATTAAGTAAAACATAAACATATTATATATAATATATAAATATAGTGACATCTTAATGGCCACTTTTTAAGGTGATATATGAGTGTTGAACAATCATCGTTTCGTGAGGCAGAAATTCGACATCCATGGAAATAGTATGCTCTTTAACCATTAGATGTAGATGCATGTAAGTGTAGATAGAAACCTTCTTATAAAAACACCCTATTATATTGAATATACTGTATTTGTTACAAAAAAATGAATAAATAGAGTTTAGGGGGTTGTAGAAGCAAAATAATACAGAAGGACACAAGTGAAGACATTACCTTAAAATCGGGTAACTATTTTTGATTTGATCTCAAAGGCTTCCTTGGGAAGACTTTTGCCCAATGTGAGGATTCTAGAAGTAAAAGAGGGATGTGGAGAGGAAAAATTAGTAGGTTTTGGCCGAGCCAAAGGCTTTGGATGTGTGGTTAAGGAGGTAGAGGTGGGGGCCTTTTATAAGAGGAGAAGAGGGGCACTCTTGGAATGTAAAGAAATGTAACTTTATTTTAGAATGCGTTTTGGATTTTAATGGTCCCGCATTGATTTGTTTCGAGGATAAGGTGATAATGGTTCGAACTCCACCCATCCAATAGGTTTTGGACATGTGTAGGTCTTAGATGTTACATTATCTTTCCATTTTATTTAAATCGTTAAATAATGTGGTCATCGTTGCATCATCATGATGTCATATATAATTTAATTTATTTAATGTCTAAAAATTATAAAAAAATACTATGATGTAGGAAATCGTTTTAGCTTACCAATGAATATTTATAGTCAAAATTCGGACTTGTATAACCCCATTTAAAAACTATTTTAGTAAAACAACCCATGTTTGGGTCATTTTAATTTTAACAATAAATAAAAAGGTATTTATGTCATTTTCCAACCAAAGTGGATCCATGGGGTCCCCAAGATGACCCATGGATTGTCTTGGTCGTCCATGACTCATTAAATGAGGGTAGGACATGTGTCTAGGTCATTTCATATTATTAAAACATTATTTTTACCTTAAACTACACTAATCACCTCTAATTGAGATTAAAAACATAATAAGTTACTATTCACCAAAAATTTATTTTAATCCCATTGAACAACATTTTACTTCTTAATGAAAAACATGAATTTCGGATTTTTGAAATTCAAAACACAAAGATCGAAAAATTTCATTTAAACGGAAAAATCAGTTTTTATAAGTACCACTTAGTGGTTTCACTATTCATTAAAAATTGATGTTTTTTAGAAAATTACCAAAAATTCACCCCAAGATATATTTGATATTCTGAATTCAAAAATGATGTCTATTTTACAAAATTCAAAACATATAATTTTCATTAATTAATTTGATAATTAATTCTTGTAGTCAAAACAAATAGCGTGTTCTTATGAAACAAAATGTATCAAAATATTGACACTAGTTTAAGTCCGATTTCAACGTGAAATTAATTCCAACGACCAATATTGGATTAAATGGTAAAAATATATTATAATTTAACTTCAAAACCAATTCAAAAGATAATCTAATCATATAAATAAATCATATTAAAAAGAGGTTTTGAATTAAAATACAACATTTTTCACTATTCATTAAAAATTAAACTTTTTCAGAAAAATACCAAAAATTTACACAAAGTAAATTTTGATCTCTCGACTCTAAATAAGAATTTTATTTTGTCAAATATAACACATACAATTGTCAAAATGTGGATCTAAAAGAGGTTCTCCATCAAAAGGGAGTTAGTCGACCTTTTATAGAATATTAGAATGTTTACGCTTAAAATTGGATTCATTCGCATTTTTAATCCTCTATCATTTATTGTAAAAAGTAAAAATATTTGACAAACATATATAATCATTTTGTAGTTAGTTCTATTCATTCCTTCCATCAAAACAACTAGGCGTTAACTACCATTTAAAATAATATTATTTTATTATTAGAGTGCAACGTAAGATTCCCAAGAAACTCATTGTTGCGTATTGGGTACGCCATCGAGCATAGCATCCCCTTTAAAGTAATATTAATATTTTATTCACAAATATGGATAAATATAAAAATGTCATATTCTTTATTTACCTGGGGTGTTACACTAATTTTCTAACTAGGATAATTAATCCATTAAGACCTAATTAAAGGGAGTAATATTATAAAATATATAAAATCTACATATAAATATTATATATAATTTATAAAAAATCCATGTTTTTGGGAAATAATTTTAACATAAGCACATATAATGTGAGAAGACACTGTTTAAACCCTAACTTCATAAACAACGTTTTTACTATTTATGGGAAAATGTGCTCATTAAAGTAGATCAATTGGCCAATTAATGGAGCATAATTGATATTTATTAATATTTAAATATGAATTTTAATATGATATATTTTTTCTTATATTTTAACAGTTTAATAATATTTACCTTATCATAAAATAACATTAATGCAGATTTTGAAATAACCCATTTAAATCCAATATAAAAATATAAAGAGAGCTTATGTAACAAGAATATATTTTTTTAACAAATTAGTAACATGATATATTCCTCGAAAAATTTAATTTATCAAAATAATTTCTTCAGTTTAAATAACATTTATTATTTTTAAAATCATTTATTTTATTTTATTTGTAACTAAATAATTATTTTGTTTGTGTTTCCTATTAATTTTATAAATCTAATAAATCACTAAAAATTAAGGATAAAATAATATGATAAAAAACAAATTTATTTTAAAAAATAATATGTGTAACCAAATGAATCTATCCTAATGTATTATAGATGTGGAAAGACAAAAAATTAGGTTTTTTGTATTTTTCTTTTCTAAACCTATTATATGGGTCACAATAAATTTTATATGTAAAAGAATTAAAATATTTTAGATAATTTTCCAAAGAAATTTGATATAAACTCATTAAATAAAATTAATATAATATTTTATGTCATTTTCAATCTTATCAACTTATTTTAACCACATAGTGACTTTTTTTTATCTTAACTACGGTTTATAAATTTAATTGTATTAACTGATTATTTTGGAAAAATGTTAAATTTTTACTATCATAAATTATATGTTATGATGAATCTATTTATTGAATAAATTTCCCAAATTAATCTCACCAAATTGTTTGAATTTAATTTAAAATTAATCCTTCATAGGTGATGATAAAACAAGATTTTAAAATAAAAATTTTCAAAAGTATACATCATTTTTATAACAAAATTTAATATGAAAAATATTACCACCACAAAAATTTGATTAAAATATGTATAATTGAACTATTGAGACTTTAGAAACAATTTAAATTTTAATTTAATTATATAAATTATATAAAATTAAATGATGTTTTCAATTAAAATTCAATATTTTTTTATATTCATCAACAAAATAAAACATTTCAGAAAAAAAATAAAAATAACCTAAATGTAATATATATCCTTAAATTTTATAAAAAAAATGTTAATTTTTTAATATAAAATTTCAAAAAGTACTAAATATATATTTTAAATTATGTTCAAAAAGTGATCGTTTAGAAAAAATACAATTCTTCAGAAAAAAATTCTTTCCTTTTAAATGATACTTATTTTATTAGTAATAAATAGATAATGAATAAATGTCTGTAAACTATATTTTTTCATAATTTAGTTCATACTATTCATGCCCTCCATTCTAATGTCAAGGTAATAACTATAAAAATATATAATAAAATTTATATTATATTTTCATCTGTAAAACTCATTCATGTGTGGGACACAATCTATCAATGAAATTAACTATTGTGTATAATATTAGATGACTCATTATTTCATGAAACATACTCTATCTAATAAAAATGTATTCTTTTAAAAAATTTAGGTGTTTCTTCCTCCCGTAAAAAAAATAAATTGCCTGTTAATAATTTAAACTTGATATCTTTCAGAAAGGGTTTGATATTTGAAAATCTGTTATCTCGAAAACCTACATCGAAAAATGTATAATAAAATGTCGTCTAAATAATAGAAAGAATGGAAGGATAAATGTGATTTGGAATAATCACGAAATTAGGTTTATGAGTAGGATAACATTTTTGGAAATGAAAATGTGTACATAGAAGACAATACTTACACACAAATACTAATATAGAGTGATAGAGAACATTTAACACAAGAAAGTGGGTGATCACGAGAAGGTTAACGACCATAATACTATAATATAAATAGGTGTGAAAAGGGAATTGATATCTTTATAAACAATTTTGATATAATAATATTTTATTTTAAGATCATATTTTTAATGTTGATGATATTTAATGAGAAGGTATACTTTCCTCGTTTCATTCAATTTTCTATGAAAAATCTCATCCTTTGGTTGTCTCTTGATCATTTACCACTTTACCCCTTACTCTATGACACAAAGATGCATTTTTTATACCTAATTCACTAATGTATTACAATTCCTATACTAGAATGATAAGTCATTCCTTTTATCTCAAATTTTCATTAAAATAGAATGGTTAGAACATGTTATCCAATATTTATAAATCGTCATATAGTGAAGTAATACATTAACAATAAAAATATCTTCCAAATCTCAAAAACGACCATTTCATAAATGGTTAACCCTATGGAAATATTAAATAGTAAGATCAATATCTTTATATAGAAAAATAAATAAATTCTCAAAATGAACCTATCATTATTTATTTCCAAAGTAGTTAGTACTATCCAGTTTACATTATCCATATTAATCATCTCTTTATCACAAATTCATTATTTCATCATTTGGAATATATTAATTGTTATATTTCCCTCAATAATGTGATTTACATGAAGTTAAACATTCCACTCTATTACTTTTACTAATACCATTAAACATATATACTCAAATCCTTAATAAAATAACACCACAATACAATAATTCTATATATTATAATTTTTATGATGACAATATGATCAATAAAATACTTTCACCACATATTCCAAGGATAAAAATACATAATTAAATTAATCATTCCACATAGGCTATATCAATATCATAAAATTTACCTAGGTCCCTTAGCCTCTTCTATGTTATACTCTCTTGACATTTGGGAAATTCATTTTCATAGCATCCCATCTACTTATAGTTGAAAAAAAAACTGGGTTTTATTTTTTCCTTTTTCATTATTTTTCTCAAGACCCATTTATATACACTTATAAAAAACTACCAATCACTTAAATAATTTTCCAAGGTGATTATTTCCATAGTTATCAGATGAGGTAAAATCCTTCGTTCCCTTCTTACCTATATTTTTTGTTTTCTACATCATCTTCTTATTCACTTTCATCACCTTAAATCCATACTACTTCTAGAATTATTTCTCTTTCTTGATAACACATAAAACTATATCCCAAATGGAAGAAAAAATTTTAGGTACTAGTGCCTTTTAGAAACATAGATTTATAAAGTGAAATAAATTTTTAATAATGCACTCCATGTTGCATATCTAATATATAGCACAACTGTATAATGTCATAAAGGTATAATTATACACTACAAAACATTATTCATCCTTTTTTTCATACGAGGAACTTACTCTTCAATCAATTTTATTTCATAGTAGAGAAATGTTTCTTGAATATTGTTTCCTTAAAAATAATTGCATTCCATGAGTTCTATTTTTTATTCTTCTATGCTATTCTAGTTCAACGTCCACCGTTGATCAGTAAACCCTTTGAGACAATATATCTCATTTGTAACCTTTTACTTTTCACCACATCCAAACACCATAAATATCGTCTCCAATGACTTAATTCATTTCTCGGCTATGATGGGATAAGTATTACTACTAAATTATGGGGGATTCATTCGTATAATTCAATTTAACATAGAGAAACTATGATATGGAACATGTTTCTCCATTGAATGAATGTTATTTTTCATATAATTATTATGATCTCCAAATATTTCAATAGTTTTCTCAGTTCAAATACAAATTTTATCAGCTTCTCTCAGCAGGGAAACTTCTACATTATCCTCGAGTATTTATACCCTTCTTCTTTTTAGGTGTTGTCTCTAAACAATAATATATACTAAATTATATCATAAGATTATGAATAATGTATTATTCAAAATAAGGTGTAACACTTAGCATAAATTGAAATTTATGCATTATTAATATCAAAATCCCAAACAATATTATTTTGGGATATCATTGTTTTGAAATACTTTATAATAGTTTCTAAAGAAAATTTGACTAACACTAGGCATATCCACCAGGAGAGTGTAACCTACGGTATAGTAAGGCTTGTTGTTAGGTACCATGTAATGCATGATCCAAGACCAACACTCCTTTTATAGAGTTATTACCCCGTGGTACCTCTTTGCAAGAATCATTTCTATGGGTAGTTTTCATACAGTGATGCATTTTTAGGAAGAAACACATAATATCTTCCTCGGAAAAACCTTATGATGTTCTTCTATATATAACATCAAAGTATATCTTAGAGTTATATTCAATAATATATATTGTCGAAAATATATTTTCCAAGGTTTCTATTAAACTAAATTTTATGCCAACTTTAGGGACCTTAACCCCAATAGTGCGGAGATAATTCATACTACCATTAAATTGGCATAAGATATAAGGAATGACATCTTGAAGGACCTAATAGATTATTAGACTAGGTAAAATAGATAAAAATGTGAGTCTGATATCACAATTTAATATAAAATTGAAAAAAAATTATCAGAGAATAATTTTATTCCCTCTAATATATATTTTCATATTATACATAGTAAACTTCATAGACTCCTAGTGAATGGAAACAAAATAAGGGTGATCTCAAATGCTTTAAAAGTGTTATTTAGAGTGGAATATATCATGAATCGATAAGAATAATCAATATGGAATGGTATATAACTGTACATATATTTCATTTAAATAAATGGACTTTATTCGTATATAAGGAATAATCAATACAACATGGTAAATAACAGAAAATACATACAATTTAATTATTTAATGATTATAATATGCATCTATAAGTAATTAAACATAAAATATCTATTGGATAGTAATTACTAAATACTGAATGAATAAAATTATTAATTATTGGATGTTATGTTTGATCAAATAAGAAAACTTTTCCGTCAAGATATATCATTAATGATAATTAAAAACATACTAGGTAAAACCCTATCTGATTTTGGAAACTAATTATTCTAATGAGACAACTATTGCATTGAGTGTATTTCGTTGACCAGTCCCTAACCCATTTATTTCATGCCCAAATAATTCCTCATATATAAAACAGTATATTTAACATATAAAAAATGTTCCTTATCAAATATCTATATTGAGTAAAGGATATATAGTTATTAGTATTTCCCTAGTTAATCAAACAAATTTCAAAGTAGAACAAATTTTCAAAAATTGTAAATGGTTTAGGAAATAATCATATATAGAACATAAGAATATGGATATTGAGAAATGTAAATTCCAATGAAAAATTATAACAATAATTATATTTTTTAAGGGAAAGGTAATAATAATAAAATATAGTGATATTTCAATATAACCTTTACCACCTGGTATTTTTTATTTAAAATCCCCATGGATGAAATAATGAAAAATTGAAAGATAATGTACAATGAAGAATGAATTACTCATGATATTACATGCCAAATTTCTAGTATATAAGCCATATAAAGGAATAGTGGTTTATGATAAAAAATAATTTGCAATGAAATGAAAATTGAGATGAAACCCCTTACCTCGCATTATCCTTTAGATTAATGTTCTTAAATCTCATGTATAATGGTTTCTATTGTCTTACTTATTTTAATGATAAAAAATAATTTTTATTATGATATTAATGATTTTTATTTCTTATGATAGCATTGTATGTTAGAAAAAAGATTGTAAATAAATGTGGTTATGTCTCTAAAGGACTCACCCCAAGTATGAGAAATAATCACCAAAGTCTCATCATCGCCATTTTCTAACTGATCATATCCAAATTTGGATGAGAACTGGAATTACCTACCATTATCACAAGTTACTATCCAAATGTAAATTTAAAAAAAATATGTAATAAAGTCACTGCCAACCATGTCTTACTACCAAAATTAAAATTGAATAAGTGTCAAAAAGACTCACCACCAGAATGGAGTCATATTTAAAACAACCTATCCCCATAACTCCAATTTTTTAAAGTGTTGGATTGTATCATAACCATTATGACCTACTGCTAGCCTAACAAACCACTAGACGTAGACAACACAAGACCTTAACTCACCAGTACATTGGGACACCATTCCAATGCCTCATCTCCAATTTGAGACACTACTAGATTGGTTCACCATTTTAAAGACTCACCACTTTTTTTATTCTAATTTTGAATTAAATTTTTCAAATGGTTAATTTTTTAAATTTAATTTAATTGAACATTTTAATAATTATTCCTTTATTCCAAATAATGATTCATTAATGTTTATGTAAGACAAGAATGAAGAGGAGCATCTGATCAGGATAATCATTCATGTTGTTTCTAGCATTAAAAGTGGAATCAGACTCCCTCTTGCATGTAATGGGGAGCTAAAAAAACCTTACAGACGTGTAAAGTTAGATGAACCATATTTCAAGAACTGGAAGAGTTCCAATATGTTGAATATTTCTTATATATTAATGTGAGAGTAGAGAAAAATGAACATTGAAATCCTATAGTATGACAAGAAAAATTTTACAACACTCAATTCTATATAAAAATTAAGAAAATTGTCTCAAGCATCAGTTAAAATCACATTCAAGATTCACGAGTTGTAGAAAATAATAAATTAAGAAAAAATATAATTTTATATCTTTTATTTTCTGAGTCTTGTTATTTACCTTTATATTATGAACGTGAGTGTAAAAACTATTTTATAAAACACACAGTTTCTCTTACTTTAATCTACAATATACTTACCTATCTTATTAAAACAGTTCCCCCTTATTTTAATATTATTGTGGTAGATGTATGGGTGTGGCCTCCTTATTCTTTTCTACTCCCATGGCTACTTTGAAAGTGGTCATATATGGCCTGGATATTTTCCATACTATTTTGTAACCAATCCAGGTTTTGGATCAAAGTCTATATTTATATAAACTGCTTCGCAACATGTGATTTCTTGGTGTAGAGGACAAAGTATCACCTTGATAATGAACCTATTTTATTAAATTCTATTATGGATTTCAATTTTTTATTTCTAGACATTAAAACAACATCTATTTTAAGTAGAAATCAAAACCACTACATAGAATGTTAGTTTTAAATAATGTTTATATGAGGATTTTATTTAGTAAATTTATTTCAAATATTGAAGTAAAATTATATATTTTTTAAGTAAGTTCTAATCAATATTTTGGAAATAATTCAATAGTTAAATTCATATATCGATCTATTTTTTTAACTAAATATGTCATATTTTTATTAATTGGGGTATTTTATTTCAACACGTTTTAAATAGAAATTCATATCGTGTACTCAATTCACCCCCTCCCACCTTGTGCATGAGATACTCACTCTAACCAATAGTTTTGATCATTAAATTAACTTATAAAAAACCATATTAATGCTTATAATATAATATAAAACCCTTTCATGACATCTTTTCACCCATTCATTAATAATATTTCATTATTTTCAATCTTTTAGGTTTTAACTACCTTGTTTCCTCATGCATATTTTGTAAAGAAATGTATCCCTCTTGCGAATATTATTTAGTTTCATCATATCCAAAATTATTATAATGACATAATTATTATATTAATAAATCAATTATACATTTTAAACAAATCATGAATGATGGTTACATAAAATGAATTTTGTTATGATCATAGAGATGGTATGATGTATGTACGCAGTAGTAACATTTCAATTTTTCACCAATCATTATGAATTGGAGTTATGTAATATTTTTATATTATAGAATGGTCATAATATTAGAAATATAATATTTTTTAAGGATATAATTCATTTGGTGTGGGGATGAAAAAATATTTTCATCGCTTTAGGAAGGTGATAGTCAACATAGACATGAACAACTTAATCATCATTCCTTAAGATAAAAAGTAAGAAAATAAAATGATATACAATCATTCATGAATGATAAATATACCATTATTATCATAATTATTTCATGTATATAACATATAATTATTATTTATCACCTTCCATGTAAATCATTAGTTGGAGGTGAATCACATCACTTCGCGAGGCGGTGGGCTACCAAACCCATGAGTGAAGTTATCGTGTCTCCTATTGAATAAAATGTATCAATTTATAATTCATATAATGAATCAAAAGAAATAATAATGTTATATTTATTATATATAAACTTTTTAACCATCATAATACCCAACCTTGAGATGTGGTAATGGAATAATGAACGGTATTGGTTTGTGAGGTAGTAGTTCATCGTACACAGGAACAATGATTTTTGTAATCTATATGATGGAACAATAGATGGTTTTATTTCGCACCCTTATTATAATAAAATCATATTTTAGGGAATATAATGAGTATGTTATATCATCATGGTTTCAAAAAATTATATTTGGTGGAGAAAAGAAGAAAAATAAAGATGCTTGTTGAAGAACACCACCCCTTCTTCAGGTATATATCCTTGGTTTTCAATAAAACCATTCTAGGATGGATTTCATCCAAAAAATGAGATTCTGGGATGGGGGTCGAAATGTTTGGAGTTTAATTTTTAAGGCTTTGGATGATTCAAATGGCTTGAGAGTTGTGAAGAGTTTTGGGAGTGAGTTCCCTTTTAGAGTTGAGGATGAGTGGAACATTTGTAATAACCCAAAATTATTCAATATTGGGAGGTAAATATTACCTCAAGTGGATATAGTATTTATAATTAATGGGTTTTAAGGATTATATCATTGAAGCACACCCCTTTCTCTCAATAAAACACATTTCTTAAATATTTTTTCCTTAAAATCAATGTTTCTTTTTTTACCATTTTGGCTTCTCACTTCTCCAACTAGTTTTCTATCCTAGGTATTTTATCCATTAAGACTAAATTAAAGCGATACCTATTCAAATATTTATACGCACTTAAATATAAAAACTGATCTATAAAATAAAAATAAAAACGTTTTTAAAAACAAATTTTAACAAAGGTGCATGTAACACACAAAAACACAACTCTAACTCTAACCGTTCTAATTTTTTTTACTATTTTGGGTTCAATATGTTCATTATATGAGATTAATTAGTAATGTAATGCAAAAAAGTTATATTTATTTAAATTTATAAATCACTTTGAAAATGTTAGTATTTTTAAGTAAATTTTTATCATTTAGTAAAATATTAATTATTATAAAATAACATTAATTCCAATTTTCACATTATTCATTTAAATTGAAATTAAAAATATTTAAAAAATAACGTAATGGGAATATATTATGTTCACAATAATGAAAAATATATTTAAATATAAAATAAAAGTTAACAATATAATTCATTCAATTTAATTCAATTTTAATGTTTATAGTATCATTAAATTTATAAAATTATTAACTAAATAATTTATGCATTGGTGATTCTTAAGAATTTTATGTATTTAGTTCATCTCTAAAAATTAATGATCAATTATTATGATAGAAAAACTAATTTTTATTTCAATATAATTGGTATAACTGATCTCATATTATTTTTCTCCCTATCCGAGTGCATTATAGATATTAAAAGGAAGTGAATATAATTTTTTACTTACCATATTATATAGGTCATATTCAATGGAAAGTGGTAATTAATTGACATATTTAGTATCATTTTATTTTTAATTTCTAATTAAACTCTTTAATTAAAATTTATATTCTATTTTATGGAATTTTCACTCTTATTAATCAAGTTTAACCATGCAATAAAATCTTTTTTAGATTAATAGTGTTAATTAATTTTAAATGCATTCACTATTTATTTTGGTGAAATGAATAAATTTTCCATATTAGATAGTATAATTTATGATTATTATAAATATGTAATTTATTTTCATAATTTAACTCTCATAATGGGTATCATTTAATTAAACTTTAATCCCGCAAACCTAACAAAAATGTGGTGTTTTAAAGTGAAAATGTTCAATGTTTGCAACATTTTTTTAACAAAATTAAATATAAAAATTATTCCAAGACCTAAATTGTATTAATAAAAATATTATTGAACAATAATTACTTTAAAAACAATTGAATATACATTTTAACAATATAAATAATTTAAATGGAAAGTAATTTTTCAATTAAGATTCAGTAATTTTACTATTCAACCAAAAAATTTAAACATTGCTAAAAAAATAAAATAAATAACAGTAATATAAATTCAATATTATGATTTAAAAAAAAATATTCATATTTTCATATAAATATTATAATATTGTAAAAAATTATTTTAAAGTAAGGGTGCAAAGAGTTACTAATCCAAATTTTAGAAAAAATTCAATTTTTTAGAAAACATTTCATTTTAATTTAAATGATACTTCTTATATTACTAACCAATATATAACAAATGAAAATTTTTAAAATAAATTATTTTTATAATATATTTAATAATATTCAATCACACTATTTAAATTTCTTTTTTATAACTATCATAGTATATAATAATATTAA
This sequence comes from Viscum album, assembly GCA_963277665.1. Classification (NCBI taxonomy): domain Eukaryota; kingdom Viridiplantae; phylum Streptophyta; class Magnoliopsida; order Santalales; family Viscaceae; genus Viscum; species Viscum album. The sequence goes on from OY728146.1 coordinate 1,183,953,502, forward strand.
TACTATATTATTATCCAGTAAAACACACTCAAGCATGTAATTTAAGACATAAAAGAATTTTGTTTGATGTGGGTAACATAAACTAAGTAAATATTTTGTGTAACATACTCTATCAAATATAATTTTATTATTTTATAATTTTCTGGTGTTCACAATAATACATTAATTGATTATCAGGTTTTGTTTAAACCTTGTGTTTCTTGAATTATAATCTATTGATTAGATTGAATTAATTTGAAAAGAAATATATCATAAAGACTTGGGGTGGTATATTATATTATATTATTTGTGTTATCTTTCATTTACTTGATATCAGTAATCAGAGGACTGTCATTTGATAATACCTTTCTTGAGATCCCATATCATGAAAATGATTAATAAAAAATACAATTGGTATTGTACAAAGTGAAGTATAATGTTCATCAATAATACTCACATAACTAGATTTATTTGTTGGATAACAATGGTGGTATGAGAATATATTTACCTAGAAGAAAAGTACAATTCCCAAATAATGATGGAGAGTGATAATGGAAATTGATCATAAGAAAATGAATGATTAAGATTATTTAAAAAATCACAAAACCATAAATCTATAATGAGTGAAAATGAAATTTGATTCATCAAATATGAAAGTACTTGTATAAAAATTTTATTTCAATATCCTTTTCATATTTTTTAAGAATTATATTATAATAAAAATAAGGATCTCCAGAATATATAAATTCTTTTAATTATTCTTTTCATCTATTAATTTGAATTTATATATTACTCAAAGAAATAAATATTAAATAGAAAATTTTTTATACCTGAAGCACTAAAATTAACATTAAATGAATCATTATATAAATAAAATAATAACAATTCATTCTTCCTTTCACTAGATATTTTACAAAACCAAAATATTTTTCACAAGTTATCTAATATTATACAAATTAAAACATATTCCTTTTCAAAATTGGTAACCATAATACTCATCTAATAATATGTCTGACCAAAAAGAAATTCCAAAAATTTATATGAAAATGTCACTAAATCAACATTATATTCCCTAGACAATATAAAGTGGATCTTAAAGTCACATTCCAAATGTGTGAATACAATTCTGACCATAAAACCATAATGAAAACATGAGTTCTACAAAAAATCAAATATCTTATTTTTAATTGTGTTTAATATATCGAAACAGAATGTAAACTCGTGAAAGGATAAAATAAATGATCAAATCATCAATCCATTTCAATGTCACCAATATTAAACTATAAATAAATACGTATAATCATAATTTCAATATATAGCACATATTAGTTGTTATCTTCCATTAATTACATATTTTCCAAACATTAAATAATGAAAATAAATCAATTTTATTGGTCTTTGGTATCATTCAACAAATTTTCTCAAATCTTTAAAGAAAAAGTACTGCAACAAAATCCATTTAAATTTTATATTTTGTATAACAATAATTTAGTTGATAAAATAACACTATGACATAAATCATGAATCCAAACAAAAGAACATTAATCCTTTAACAACATTATTATACCATTAACTTGTATTCATCATTTTATTCTTTTATACCTCTATCCATTGATATATTGTTTTTAGTCTCTTAATCATTAGTACAACACTGATTCTCCTTATAATATTTACCCCTAGGACATTGATTTGAATAATTCATATACATTCCAAATTTGAAATATTTTACTACCAATAATAAAATAGGGAGACATTATTCTCATATTTTTCATTAACCAAACATTTCATATTTTCATAAAAATACTTTCTTCACATCTTTATTTTCCACATATAATCATTTTCCTATTTCTTTAAGACACTCTCTGATGTGTCTCCTTCTATATTTCATACATGAAGAGATTTAACACTTATATTCTTCTTGATATATTCTATTCATTATCTTACAAGACTTCATCCTTCTCCTGTTTGGTTCGTTCAAGACTTGGTTAAGGTGAAATTTTTTCATTATATTTCATAATAAATAACTATGAAAACATAAAAATTTCTTTTACCCTTACCATTGTACAATTTGGTTTCTCGTAGATAAATTTATATCACATTCAATGTTAACATAGTAACTTATTGTTCAATATATTTAATAAAACCATATAAAAAGTGAATAAAACACTAATTATATTAGGAAATAGCATGGTTATGAATAATAATTAATATGAACTCTAAATCATGAAACCTTATTTTCAATATATAACACCTTAGTTTTATCATTGATTATTCATGTTTAATATATATTTACACACTTAATGATGGTTTATAATAAAAATTTGAATTAACCATGTATATCCCATCAGAGGGTGAAATATGGTTTGGATTAGGTTCTATTGATGTGAACCAATTAGTGCTTAGTTAAAGTATGGAATGCCTTTTTCAGACTTATTACCCCTATGTATATCTATTCTATAACCACTTACACTAGTAATATCCTAACATGGATGTATTTCTATAAAAAAATATAGAATCAATACCATAAAAATACTTTAGGATGTTATTTCACACTTATTATCAATATATATGATAGGTTCATATTCCTAAATATATGATTTCATAAATCTAGTCACCAAGGATTCTACTAAACTTCCATTGATACCAACTATAATGACATTAACCCTAGTATCCTAAAGTCAATGGTTACATTATTATGTTGTAATAAGATACAAAAAATCACATCATGAAGTACTGAGTAGTTTATTACTCTTGTTAAACTAGATACATACCTACAATTCAAATTACAAATGAAAATATAAAATAGAAAAATATATATTAAGGGGAACTATATTTTCCATTAGCATATACCAACATATCAAAAAGAAGAAAATTCCTGGTAAATTGGGGAAAGTAAAACATAAGAAAGGCATGATCTCATATGTCTATCATGTGTATGTGTACAACAGAAGCTATCATGAATAAATAATAATAATCATTATGTAAATGTAAATAATTGTAACAAGTGACATTTAACTACTAAAATGATTACAATATGTTAGAAATAAATAATGATAAAATACATCCCTATAAATAATAAAAAAAGCTTGAAATTTGTCCATGGATATTCTTAATAATTGAATAATAACATGGAAACCAATAATTGATCACAAAAATAGGTAATGCATAATTACAAACATCTAAAACATAATTTCTAGACCTTTTAGTGAACAATTTAAATATTTGGGAAAAAACATGTCTAATTTTCAAACTAATATGCCTCATGAGACCAAACAATTCATCCTGGAGTTATTGATACCCAAGCCCCACCAGTCACATAGTATGTAAAAAGGAATTCCTCATATGAAAGGGGTGAATCATATTCAACATAATAATTCTTATTTAATTAAAAACATTAAAAATTTCAATACATACCCCAATCAAATTAACATAATCATAAACCATCCTGAGTAATATAGTGGCTGGTAATAAAATTTTAGATAAATTTTAAAACTAATCATAAACCACCCACATAAATAATAAATATGATATCTATAGCATCCCGCCTTTTTATAACATAAACTTTCATTTCATTACAAAAAACTGAGGATCTTTAAGGTTTAGTGTCTTGGAAACCAGGAACATAAAACATGAAAACATAAAACATTATTCTTAAACACTTGAAAGGCTTCTACTCATGTTCATCCTAGGTTCATTACTGCATCTCATAACCTGGGGACATACATCAAAATAAAGGGTGAGGAGAAGGCCTAGTAAAGGAAACAAGAGAAACATTTTACATGTGAACATGAGATACTTCAATAAGATCAAGAAAAGAACTTTAAGGCATGAGAAAGGAATCATGAGGCATTTCATAATAAAAATAACATTTTTCATAACATGAAGATGTGGCTACATCATTTAACATATACAATCATGAACATATCACCAATGTTCATCCCCAAGGTGTCATTTGAAAATTACCAAGGTTATTCTCCAAGGTATCGTGAAAATTGTAATCTCTAGTGGTTACATCATTACCCAATGAATTGGAGCGCTATCAGGGCGAACCCATAAATTTTCCTTTATTATCATGTGATCCACATATATCATCATCAAAAATTTCATAAATAACCCATATAACATAAAATAAATGGGTTTCATTTTATAATCATAATGTTTTAAAAACTGCTTTAAAGACATGATCTTAATGTCACTTTAAACCCACAGAAAGGGAAAGCGGGTCTCATGTATGTAAATCCCAGAATTTAAAATAAAACATTTTGATATATATTTGAATACCCTTGTAGAAATAAGATCTTTGAGTACTAACTTTATAACATAAAATATTTTTGAGAAAAGAGAGAGGCATTTTGAGACGAAAATTCTGCAGCATAACGACTATGTTACAAGGTTTTAGAAAACATTGAAAAGAGAGGGGAAATGGGTCACCCACTCATAAATTACCCAAAAAACAGTATAGTGGAAGAATAAGAAGTATATATGAACATGGTAATTAAATTTTAAGGACATTCCATTTGAAATGAAAAACATGGAAGGAAGACAAAAATTATATTTCTCTTATGAAAATTCGGCATCCCAACGGCGTCACTTAAACTTCAACAAAAATGATTTGAAAAGATCAAATAGGGTCTCTCATCTTGTGAAAATAAGAGTTAAGTATGATAGATATAGAGATAATACCCCAACATAAAAAAAGTAATTTGAAAGACTTGACAAGAAAGTAGAACATTGAAAAGAATGAGAAGGGTGAAAGAATCCCCTTAAAAATTCGGCAGCCTAACGGCGTCACTTATGATTCAAAACATGAATTGACAAGATCAAATAGGTTCTCTCATCATATGAACATAAGAGTTCAGTATGATAGATATAGATATCATACCTCAACATAATAAAAATGAACTTGAAAGACTTGAAAAGAAAATAGAACTTGAAAATGAGAAGGGTGAAAAAATCCGTTACAAAAATTTCGGCAACCAAACGGCGCCACTTAAACATTCATAAAATGAAATGATGAGAGTAAGAGGGGGTCTCTCATCATATGAACATAAAAATTACTTTATAATTAATATAAAAGAACATCCTCCAAAATAATAACATGGAGCATAAATGAAATGACATAAAAGAGATCACTTGAAAAGAAACAGAGAGGTCGGATCCCTTACCTTAAAACGTAACTCTTAAAACTCAAAGGTTGGGACCTTGAGGGCTTCGGGGCACCTTGGGAGGACGCCTTGGGAGTTAATGAGACCAGAAATTCATTGGGGGGTGGGGAGTCGAAATGGATGAGAGGATGGCTTGGTATTTATAGGTAAAGTGAGGGGACAAGGCATTAATGGCCAAGGGACACCTCAAAATTGGTTTTCTCAAAACCATGTGCCCTCCCAAGATATTTCCCAGGCAGTTAGGCCACATGGGTCCCCCAATACAATAATTAATCACCTTTGGTCGACCATCCCTTAAAATATCTCATGACATCATCATGACACAGTTATGATGTCATTAAACATATCGAAACCCTAAAACTGTATTTTTATTATTCACCGAAAATTCAACTTCCTCATAAAAATCCCAAAATTTTACCTTAACCAAATATCGCTGCTCTAATTACAAATATGAACACTATTTTATAAAAATAATTTTCTAATTATTTTTAATTTAATTTTTAAATAAAAACACTATTCACCAAAATTTGATTTTTTCAGAAAAAAACCCAAAAATTACCATAACATAATATCAGTGCTCTGAGTTCAAAAATATAATCAATTTTATAAAAATATTTTTCTAAATTTTTTTAATTTAATTTTTAATTGTAAAACACTATTCACTCGAAAAAACTAATACTTGAATAATAATTTATGAAACCGTTATTTAAACATTTTATTGAATCACATTACTTAATCAAGGTGCGTAGATTATATTAATACTTTCTTTAAGTGAGATTACTAATCCATTTGGACACATTACTAATCCTAATCATTAAATCACTATTCATAATTTACTATTCATCAAAAATCAAGTGGATCTTATTAGACACTAAATTTCGTACTGAACATAATTGTAGAAGACCATTTTTTGAAAATCATTACACATTTTTTATTATTTAAGGTTTACCTAAACATTTTAAAATATCCTTTCTCTAAAATTCATCAAAAATATGCATAATATATTTATCCGGACATTTGAAAAGTCATAAACTTCATAATAAGAAGAAATAACAATTTTTATTTAAAACATGGGAAGGTAGTTACGGTCTCCTTACATAGCCCCTTATCACACCAGCATAGGACCTAAGTGTAAGGTGCACTAAGGTGAGAGAATCCGAGGGAGGCTCGGCCAACATCGCACGAGTAGTAATTTCTATCAGGTTGAACTTCTCGTGAAGGCGATTCTGTTCTAGCTTCACACCATGAAGTTCGGCTTGGGTTTGGTCCAGAGCAAAGCCCAATGGTGCTACCTCCATCCCAAGTTCTGTTAGATGGGCTTCGATCAGTCCAATACTTCTGGGCGAGGCCATCGAAACTTCTTTCTATAATAATTAACCAAGATTACTTGTATTTAGAGACAATAATCAAAATGTTTAGTTTCCAGGGGTCATATTGACCAATGGTCATATAACAGTCAAAACCCAACGGTCTCATTATAATTATACGCATGTTATCAAATGAAACATTTTTTTTGAGTATAAAAATAAACTAAAATAACACATAAAATTAGGAAACAAGATTTATTTAAAATTTCGGGTCGTTACAATCTTTCCCCATTAAGAAATTGCATCCTCGCAATTTTTAAAATTGGGTTTTGAAATTTCATTGAATATCCCACATTGGAAAAGGAGTCAGGAAAACTATTACTTTAAAAGAAAGAAAGGGAAGTACAAAGGTCACCCGAGTTTACCCATAATAGGATTCCATGGAGAAAAACATGGATATGGAATAAAAAACAAAGGGTCACGTTCTGGGGGAGAGTGATAGAAAACATGATTAGGAGAAAGTTAACCATAAGAAAATCCCAAAATAATGATGTGTGTAAATGGTCATTGATTACCTAGTAGGAAATGTAAACCAAAAACGTTTTTGTTTTACATTCCTTTTCATAATTTTAAGGAATTCATTTACTACATAGAACAAAAACATAAGAAAATATACCTACCTTCATGTAGAGTTTCATTTTTTAATAAGTTTCTACCAAAACTAATCTTTTCTCCAAATTATGAATATTCAAAACTACTTGGTCTCATCAAGACACAAGAATCAACTTCTAGAGAATCACATAATCCACAAAAGATTAACTATCTATTTCTTCTATCTTTAATCATTATCCCAAAAACATAAAGGGTAAGGTAAAACAACACTTCAAAAAGAAAGAATTCCATAGGAATGGAAACTACTTTTAAATCTTCAAAGTTCCATGGTGCTACCCAATATTCATCATAGACTATTCCATAAATAAAGGTCCTTAAAATTCTTCAAAATAAACCAAACTAAGATTGAAACCCAAATACAAGAAGGATTTGATAACATTGTCTTCCAAAATAAACATCATTGTTCATCTCCAAAACACATCAACCACTCCTAACATCAGATAAAAAAGTATCTAACCTAAACAAATTTTACCCATGATAGGTTAATCATTCCCATAAGTAACCTAAATTATTATAATTCCACCTTAAAATCATCGATTCTTCAAAATATATGTCAACCTTACTCTTCAATGAAAATATCGTAGTAATCTATTTTCCTCGATCATATAGGGCCCCAAAAATAGTGAACATCTCCAAAAATAATAATCATTTTTTAATCCCCTAATAATCTCTGTCATATTAATACGACAATCGTCGCATTTCTTATCACATTGGTTTTTGGGACATGTTCTTCCATTTCCCGCCATTAACTAAGAAAAGAAACTATAATTAGGGCCATAAATAATTAGCTAATAATCATGAAAAGGAAACTTTAAACATAAAAGGATAAAATTGTAGAATAAAAGTATATCCTAACTTGTGATCCCCTAGGTTCCAATCTAGGTTATCCCTTATCATATATTCTTATGTGAATCTTTATTCTATTTTATCTTTGTTCCTTTAACAATGGTTCATACTAAGCTTATGAACTTACCAAAGCATATCCCCCCGGAGTGTCGTAACCAAGAGTGCAGCAAGGCCCGTTTTCGTGTACCAGTTCCCGTTTGAGACTAGCTCAAAGCAGTGTTTTCGGGTTTTACCCCTATGTACATCTGTGCCAGAGCCACCTCTACCTGCTCATATCCAGATAGGGATGTATTTTCTTAGCAACCCATTACTAAATACTCACCAAAATACCAGGAAGATTTCCTATATATAAACTTTTGTATAGGATTATGCCTAAAGATTTCATATCCTAATTTCCACAAATAACTAAAACTACCTTTGATACCAACTATAGCATCCCTTCTTTTTATAACATAAACTTTCATTTCATTACACAAAACTGATGATCTTTATGGTTTAGTGTCTTGGAAACCAGGAACATAAAACATGAAAACATAAAAAATTCTTCTTAAACACTTGAAAGGATTCTCCTCATGTTCATCCTAGGTTCATTACTGCATCTCATAACCATGGGACATACATCAAATTAAAGGGTGAGCAGAATTCCTAGTAAGGGAAACAAGAGAAACATTTTACATGTGAACATGAGATACTTCAATAAGGTCATGAAAAGTACTTTATGGCATGAGAAAAGAATCATGAGGAATTTCATAATAAAAATGAAATTTTTCATAACATGAAGATGTGGCTACATCATTTAACATAGACAATCATGAACATATCACCAAGTTCCATCCCCAATGTGTCATTTGAAAATTACCAAGGTTATTCACCAAGGTATCTTGAAAATTGTAATCTCTAGTGGTTACTTCATTACCCAATACATTGGAGCGCTATCCGGGTGCACCCTTTAATTTGCCTTTATTATCATGTGATCCACATATATAATCATCAAAAATTTCATAAATAACCCATATAGAATAAAATAGATGGGTTTCATTGCTTAATCATAATGTTTTAAAAACAACTTTAAAGACATGATCATAATGTCACTTTAAACCTAAAGAAAGGGAAAGCGGGTCTCATGTATGTAAATCCCAGAATTTAAAATAGAAAATTTTGATATATATGTGAATACCCTTGTATAAATAAGATATTTTAGTATTCACTTTATAACATAAAATAATTTTGAGAAAAGAGAGAGGCATTTTGAGACGAAAATTCTGCAGCATAACGGGTATGATACATGGTTTTAGAAAACATTGAAAAGAGAGGGGACATTGGTCACCCACTCATAAATGACCCATAAAACAGTAGAGGGGCAGAATAAGAATGATATATGAAAATGGTAATAAAATTCGAAGTACATACCATTTGAAATAAAAAACATCGAAGGAAGAAAAAAAATAGATTTCTCTTATGAAAATTCGGCAGCCTAACAGCATCACTTAAACTTAAACAAAAATTATTTTAAAAGATCAAATAGGGTCTTTCATCATGTGAACATAGGAATTAAGTTTTATAGATATAGATATCATACTCCAACATAAAAAAATTAATTTGAAAGACTTGACATGAAATTAGAACTTTGAAAAGAATGAGAAGGGTGAAAGAATCCCCTTAAAAATTCGGCAGCCTAACGGCGTCACTTAAGCTTCATAAAATGAATTGAAGAAATAAAATAGGGTCTATCATCATATGAACATAATAGTTCAGTATTATAGATATAGATATCATACCCCAACATAATAAAAATTAACTTGAAAGACTTGACAAGAAAATAGAACTTGAAAATGAGAAGGGTGAAAGAATCTGTTACAAAAATTTCGGCAGCCTAGCGGCGCCACTTAAACATTCATAAAATGAAATGATGAGAGTAATAGGTGGTATATCATCATATTAACATAAAAATTACAGTATAATGAATATAAAATAACATCATCCAACATAAGAACATGGAGCATAAAATAAATGACATAAAAGAGATCACTTGAAAAGAAAGAGAGAGGTTGGATCCCTAACCTTAAAAGGTAACTCTTAAAACTCAAAGGTTGGGACCTTGAGGGCTTGGGGGAACCTTGGGAGGACTCCTTGGGAGGTACTGAGACCATAAATTCGTTGGGGAAGAGTGGGGAGTCGAAATGGATGAGAGGATGGCTTGGTATTTATAGGGAAAGTGAGGGGACAAGGCATTAATGGCCAAGGGACACCTCAAAAGTGGTTTTCTCAAAACCATGTGCTCTGCCAAGATATTTCCCATGAAGTTAGGCCACATGGGGCCCCCAATACAATAATTCATCACCTTTGGTCGACCATCCCTTAAAATATCTCATGAAATCATCATGACACTGTTATGATGTCATTAAATATACCGAAACCATAAAACTGTATTTTTATTATTCACCGAAAATTCAACTTTCTCAGAAAAATCCCAAAATCTCACCTTAACCAAATATCAATTCTCTAATTACAAATATGAACTCCATTTTATAAAAAAAAAATTCATAAATATTTTTATTTTAATTTTTAAATAAAAACACTATTCACCCAAAATTGATTTTTCCAGAAAAAAACCCCAAAAATTACCATAACATAATATCGGTGCTATGAGTTCAAAAATGAAATCAATTTTATAAAAATTATTTTCTAAATATTTTTAATTTAATTTTTAATTAAAAAACACTATTCACTTGAAAAAAATAATACTTGAATAATAATTTATGAAACCGTTATTTAACCATTTTATTGAATCACATTACTTAATAAAGGTGCCTAGATTTTATTAATACTTTCTTTAAGTGAGATTACTAATCCATTTGGACACATTACTAATCCTAATCATGACATCACTATTCATAATTTACTATTCATCAAAAAATCATGTTGATCTTTTTAGACTCTAAATTTTGTACTGAACATAATTGTAGAAGACCATTTTTTTAAAATCATTACACATTTTTTATTATTTAAGGTTTACCTAAACATTTTAAAATATCCTTTATCTAAAATTCATCAAAAATATACATACTATATTTATCCGGATATTTAAAAATACATAAACTTCATCATAAGAAGAAATCCCAATTTTTATTTAAAACAAGGGATTACACAAGGTAGTTACAGTCTCCTTACATAGCCCCTTATCACACAGGCATAGGACCTAAGTGTAAGGTGTGCTAAGGTGAGAGAATGCGAGGGAGGATCGGCCAACATCGCACGAGTAGTAATTTCTATCAGGTTGAACTTCTCGCGAAGGCGATTCCGTTCTAGCTTCACACGATGAAGTTCGGCTTGGGTTTGGTCCAGAGAAAAGCCCAGTAGTGCTACCTCTTTCCCAAGTTCTGTTAGATGGGCTTCGATCGGTCCAATACTACTGGGCGAGGCCATCGAAACTTCTTTATATAATAATTAACCTAGATTACATTTATTTAGAGACAATAATCAATATTTTTAGTTTCCAGGGGTCATATTGACCAATGGTCATATAATAGTCAAAACACAACGGTCTCATTTTAATTATACTCATGTTATCAAATGAAACATTTTTGTTTAGTATAAAAATAAAATAAAATAACACATAAAATTAGGAAACAAGATTTATTTAAAATTTCGGGTTGTTACAATATCAATACATCATATACCCATCGAATCATGTGTATGATAACACTTGATGTCGTTGGTCAATATAAATACCATAAAAAGGCCAATAATATTAGTTTAGAAAATAATTTTTAACTTGAAAACTTTTATTATAAAATCAAAAAGTTCACAAACAATTTTGGAAATAATTTTATTTAAAGATAAAATTTTAATCATATAAATTAATATTTTAAAATTCATTTCTCATTATTGTAGTAAATTCCATTCATAACATACATGTTAAAACAAAGTTTCCATTATCATTTTTAGTAAAAGGAGAAATTGCCATATTTTAAAAATGACCTGAATATTCATGTGAAAATTTTCTGTAGAAAATAAAAAATTGGTAAAATTTTATTTAATAAAAAAATTGAAATGGCTAAAACCTTTTTAAAAAACTTTTTTTAGAAAATAATGATTTTGAGAAAAACATATTTTAGATAAAACATATAAATAAAGTAAGATTTTTTATAAATAGTATCTCAGTCATTATAAGTGCCAAAGAGAAGAAAAATTGTAATATCACTTGAAAATGTCATAAATTACCAGATTATAAGAATATATATTGGTTTTATGATATAAATAACGAATAATTCTCAATGGAAGATGTAAAAAACCATCACGAAATGATGAGATTTTGAAATAAACTCTTACCACATTGTTAAATTTTGAATCATAATCCACATTAAAAAAATAACATCAAATGAAACAATAAATACCATTAAGTGAATAGGATCATGATATATCATATCAAAAGTATAAATATATACACCACATAAAATAATATGTTCTCAGTATGTTACATGTATCATGGAAGTAAAAATGTGAGGAGAAACCCTTACCTCATCTTTGACATCCTTCATATGATTCCAAAACTCCTTTATAATAAACATAGGATAATTATACATATATTATAGTTCTATAATAATATATTTTGTCTCACATATAATATACTTATAGTATCTTATTACCCATTTATTAATAGTAATTTTCTAAAATCATATTTTCACATGAAAATTGCTTCATTTTTCATTTATGCTTTAGTCCATTAATTTTGGTTTGTTTAATATATCATGGATACATCATATAAATTATTTTCATCATTATATAAATATAATTAATATTTATTATATATATATTTATAGAAATCTATTAAATTTTTAAATATAAAATAAATTTAATCATTTATGAAGATGGTATGTCCTAAAAACACATAAACCCTTTATCCATTTTTCTCAACAGAAGAAAAGAAAGTAAAATAAATAATTATTAAACTTTAAATAATAATTTTTATATTTTAAAGATTATTTAAATAACATAAATCTTTCCATGTTGTCATGTATTTAAAATTTAAATGAAATATGTTTCATTTTCCTACGTAGAGGCAGTAGTCCGCATGTATGCATGAGCAACGTAATTATTTTCCAATGAATTAAAGGTAAGATTTTATATGTGATATTATATTTCTATAATTATGGTTATATAATAAATATAACATATATTCATTAACATTTTCCCTGCTAACATTCCTATAAAGCGTACGAGGGAAAGTAATTGCATCGCTTTGCGAGGTGGTAGTCTACTGTACAAAAGAGTGATGTTATCATGTCCCATGAGAATTAAAGGTCATAAAGAATATATGACATAATAATTAAAGATTTATATAAAAATAAAAAATACCATATACATATATATATATATATATTTACATCATTTCTTTAAATGTGGTAATGGAAAATGAATTATATCAGTTCACAAGGTCGTAGTCTGCCATGAACACAATCGATGGTTTCATTTCCAAATTGATGGAAGTTTGGAAGGAAATGGTTTTTTACATAAACATAATAAATTATATGTTTATACTATATTTTGGTGTTTTTTATATTATAATATTATAATATAGTTAGAATTAGGTGGAACATGAACTAAAATAAATACGTGTGTTTAGGGATTTTACCTCTTCTTTAGAGAGCCTCGTTAGGTTTATACCAAAATCCTTCAAAGGACAGATTAATAATCGAAATAAGGATTATATGATGTGGGATGATATTAAAGGAATGGATATTTTATGGCCTTGTCTGAACCACTGGTTTTTTTAATTTTGTAGTGGGGATGATCGGGGGTGGCCTTTTATAATTGAGGGAGATGACACACATGGAATATTTTAATGATAAAGTGAAAACCAAAATTTTTTCATGCCATAATAATCCAAAAGAGATAATACTAAAACCCAAGATTTATATTGTCTAAATATTTGAATAAAATTAGTTTTTATAGTTTTTTAGTCATTTAACCCTCAACATCATAGTTTAACCCTTTCAGTATACTCATTTTTACCACAACCCAAGTAATTAATTTTTACAGTTTTCACCATTAATTATTAAATAATATTTTGTTGAACATATTAACTAATATAAATTATTTTTATTGCAAATATGGAATCCATTTTTTTAAAAATTTTATTCTTTTTAATGGATGAATTTAATTTAATATTACATTCTAAATGCGATGAAAGAGCAGTTTTCCAAAGAGAAACTTCTCATAAGTATATAATGGTTTAATAAAATAATTCGTAATGAAATGTATTATAAATAATTCAATTAGTTTAATTTCAATATAAATGAACTTATTTTATTATAAAATCAATTTTAAATATAGTTTTACATTGTAAATAATTTTAATGAAAAGGTAGTTTTCAATAAAAATAAAAATAATATTTATTCATCAAGATATAAATATTTTAAAAAGAATCTAAAAAACATAAACCAAAGATAATTTTGTAATATATATTTATGAAATGTAATTAAAATTTTCGAATAATCTTCCTAAAAGTTGTAAAAATTAATTTTAAATTATTTATCAAAATTATGATTATTCAGGCTTTCAAAAAATATAGTTTTGTAAAATATTTCTTTTTCATTCAAATAGTTATTATAATATATTTAATAGGTAGATAACCATTTAATTTATTTTATACTTTTTTTAATTATTTAATTTTTAGATTTATTTTATTAATGTTAATACTCACAAACATAATAGTAATGTTACAATGGTCATGTTAAATAATAATATTTTAATAGAGTATCACGTTTTTTTAAACATGTTGTAGAGTACAACACAAGTTATTGAAAAGAATAAATTTATTGAAAAATAAAAAAAATGAAAAATTCTTTGGTTGTTATATTATATTCTAATATTTATGCTTCATTCCATACATTCTATTGAACATGATTTCCCCTTTTTAATGTCTATTGATTTTTCACATTTCAGGGACCAAATGGGGCCAAATTCCCATAAAAGAAAAATTATATCTCCAATAAGTTATTAAAACATTACAAAAACATGTGATCTGTAAACAAATTTTTGAAATTTGGTACCCATAGATGAATGTTTATTCCATGTGGGATTTCTATTCAAAAAAATAACAAAATCCTTTCAGGTTTCATAAATAGATATAATTTGATAAATAAACAATTTTAAATAAACACGCACACAACATCATTGCTTTTAATGAAAATAAACCAAACAATCTATATTTTTTATGGATGATCAATTTGGATATGGACACATTTTCTGGTTTACTCCCTAATAAAAAACAAGGGACCATCCAAAATCTCTAATAATAATAACCAAAAAATTTAAATAATACTTAACCCATAACAAAAAACTATTATCCTATGCTATTTTTTAAGGAGTAATAAACCCAATGGTAAAGGGATTATGGGAAAGATAAGAGGTAACCACGTTAAATTATTTTCGTACCTTTACTAATCAAATAGAAATAAAGAAGAAAAATATTTGAAATAAATATATAGAGGTGGATAACTCAACTAGTGGAGACCCTAGGTTGGTGAAATGAAGGAATAGATGAAGAGTTCATCAATCCTCTTCAAATAGAAGAGTGAAAATGAATATTATAATCTTAAATGACATTTGATGCTAACATGATTAAGAAAAAAAATTTATATTCTGTATCCCCAACATTAAAATTATTTATATCAAGGTGAATCATTCTTCAAATGGTTTTCACATGGTTTGTTCAAAATTTATACAACCCCTACTTATCACAAATTATGTGTAAGTGTAACCTCACATGGACTTCTGTAAGTGTGTTATACCCATGAAAACTAACCATAAATCTTCATAAAATTAACTAAAATCATCCCACATAAATTTAATATGATTAGTTTCTTTTAAATCACGTTCCATTAATTAATGTACCATCAGAGGGATGTGTATGGACCATCAATCCAATTTCTACTAACTAGGTGTAGAACATGCAAAATAGTAAAAAACTCTAAAAAACTAATATATAAATAAAAAAACATCAAAAATAATTATATAACATATAATTAATTAATATAATAATTTATTTAGTTACACTGGGTGTGAAAACATTTTCTATGTGTTATATTCAACGAATGATATTTTTTACTTAGGGTTTAGATTTCCTCTAGTCACATTTGTGTGAAATTATATGATTGGTGAATAAGATCACCAAGTTTTTGGAATTTCATTCTAATGGTCTCATAAGTAATGATATTTTCGAAAATATATTGTAGAATTTCAATGATAGTTATGTTAGTTATGTTTGAGTCTATGATATTTGTGGCTTCAGGTTCCATGTGATGATGATGATGTCAAATGAGGCTAACTATATTTTCTTGTTTTACATGTATTGATACCTCTCTCAATTATACATTTCTAAATTCATTTATCATGAAGTCTTAAAAAAGGTGAATAAATTTATTTATCTAGAAATTATGATTTTTAATTGGTGATTGATTAAACACTCAATGGATGTTTTTTTGGATACCATGTGTTCTTTTTAGTGATGAAAATGAAATCACAAGTCCTTATTTGTTATGGTGTTTTAGGAAAATAAGATTTTGAGATGTTATTTTGTGGATCATAATGAGACCACATGTGATATGTCCTTGGTAATCATGTTATTTTGAGGATTTAGTATTCAATCAGACATATGCACCAAATGGGAAATCTATTTGAATTTCAATTTTTTTTGTTTTCTACTTTTTCTGGTTTCGAATATTTTTATCATTGAAATTTTTTGGATTGTTCATTTTATGGTTAGTGATAAAAGGGTTCTCAATAATAAAATAATATTTTAATTTTTCTTAAAAAGTTAATGGAGAAGTAATGTTCATGTATTGTGATAGTTATCTATGATATAAATTAATTTAATTGAATTTTTTTATAGTTTAAAAATGTCAACTAGAAGTATGGGGTAAACATTAAATAGGAAAGGAGATCAAGTATATTTGAATTTTTCACTATATAGAAAGGATATACATTCCATGATTTAGGGGGATACACTTTGAAAATTATTTCACATATAAAAATGAATTTCCTTCCAATATATGCATCAAGATGCATAGCTTCTCAAATTAGTATCACATCGTGGTGTATTTTTTCAGTCAACAGAAGGCTTGTAGATCATGCATTAATTTGGAATATCATGACAATATCATTGGTGATTCATATATAATATATTTAGGGGACTTTTTGAATATGTTATTTTAATATAAATCATTATATGTAAAATTATATCACCCCATAGTTAATCTAATGATTTAAAAAACTCACTACCCTAAGGATTATCATGCCAATAACATTATATTATTTGAATTTCTATATGATTTCAAGTATGTAATTAATGAGGAGAATGGTCTATATTTCTGGAGGATTACTGAAATATGGATGCATTTTTTAACCACATTTATCATATTGACATAAGAGAACATCTTAAACAATCAAGGAGGAAGATATTAATCCCATACATTTTCTTAAAGATTGAATATTTTCGAATATTTATAAAACTACTGGTACTAGCTATATATAATCATAATTATAAGGATAAATATTTATTATCCAAAGATAATTTAGTATTTTTAATATTACGATAGTAAATCTATTTCATTATCTATTTATAGTAAAGAATAAGTGGTGACATGGTGTATTTCCATTTCTATATATAGTATAATTCCATAATTAAGGCTCAAATATGGGAGGTATTATTTGAAACATCAATTTATTGATTAAGTAAATTTATATAATTCATCAATGTATTTACTTCCACCAAGATAAAAAATGATATTTCTGTTATGAGATTTCATAAGTGATATATTTAACTATCACAATTATTAATTGAGATCATCTTGAATCAAAGGAGTAGAGTGAAAAATTTAATCATATTATAGAATATATATTGAGGTGAAGCAATGAGGATTCTCAACAATCAATATTAATATTTAAGATACGATCCTTTCTATAATGTTTTGAAAATACCCTTATGTTTACAAATTTTCAAACACAAAACAGAAGTAGTGCATGGAGGTGAATAAGATGGTGTCACCATTAGATTAATGGTGCATCATTTTAAAAAATTTTATGTTCATTACACCATGTAAATGAGTTATCAATAATCAAATCAAAATATCCATCAAATGGTTGTAAAATGAATTATGGTACCCCAAAACAACACCATGTGTTTGATCATTGGATTAGTACTTAGTGGATGACCATCTAAAATTTTATCATTCTATGAATACATTATAGTTTTCAACCATGTTTATTATTTTTTGTTCTTGTGGTAAGGGAATAAGATATTTATCAATTTATTACTAATACATTAATATTGAACAAATAAACTAGTTTTCTAAAATAAAATGAGAATATTTTAACTGGTTTCCAACCAAAATCTACTCCCTTCTACTGGTTGCTTTGGTAAAGATAGTATCAAAAGGTTGAAACAAATCAAAAAGGATATGAATTTGTATTCAATCTATAAATACATTTTTAATTTTTATATACATGTAACAATTTGTGGTGACTAAAGGTTTGAGTGGAAAACATTTATGGTTTATATAAGTATATGTTTCTATTCCAATAGGATTTTTGTAGGTATGTGATAGAATATATAATTAAAAATGTTTATTATACTTAGAAGACATAATGTTTTGTTTAAAAAAAAGAAATAATATTTTATAGATTACGATATAGTTAAGTGTGTAATAAAACCACTCATTGTGATACTTTTTTTATGATATTAAAAATATTGTAAGTGACATATATAGAAGAAGTGGATGTATTGGAGAACAAGGTATGATCCTCACAATATAATGAAAAAATATTTCTATAAAAAGGAATAAAGAATAGAAAAAAGATGATGTCAACTAGGAAGATATGATCTCTAAATAACAATAAATATTATATAACAGTTGTTAAATATATTTCTAATAATGTATTGGAATATGAATATAATTTTGAATGTTTATAATCTAACATAAATATTGATAAAAGTGTAGATTCAGATATGGAATAGAAATTACATTATAAAATAATTTTAGTGAATTCTTTTTTAGTAATAAATACTAGATCTATTAATTGTATAATATGGTGGATCAATATGAAATTATTCATCATGTGACTAATAATTCATTAAATATTAGTTATTAATGAAAAAAAAATTCAAAGAGAGTATAGATTGAATTTAATGTATTTATAATTATTTGATTGAAAATTTGATGGTTTCATGTGCTCTATATGAATAACTTGTGCATGATGTCAGAAAAAATAACCATAGTGAAATATTTAAAATAAATAATTATCCCTCTATTAATAAATCATCTTGATTGGATACAACCTGGGAAATATATTGTCCCATGAGTTATGGAAAGAGAATGATGAGAACATCAAGAAGATCTTAGAGACATATGATGAACTCTAACAAAATAATGAAGATCACTCCCACGTCAGCCTCACTAGGTGATGTGTGTGAAGTTATATATGTTGAAAATTTTTGTAAATGGATGAAGCTAGAAAAATATTGGTGGTGTTAAACTAAAAAGAATATAGCTAAATGGGTGTACTGTTATGAAATATTTGAAAACACTATGAGTGAGTGTTAATAATCCAACGGAAAAAAATTGTAGAAAATCCTACAAAAAAATATCAACCATGAAATCACTACATGATATACGTTCATAAAAAGAGGTGATTTATTTTTAAGAACCATGAAAATATGGAATGATATTGTCGGAAGATATACACTAAGTCATTTGAATGGAAATATTCGCATTTCTATGGAAAACAAGAACAATATTTTTTTTAAAATATATATGTTTTTTATGGGATAAGATTTACGACATTATAGGAAAACAGTAAAAAATTAATATTGCATAGAGAAATGATAATTTTGCACACACAATATCCCGAATTTAAGGGAAGAAACCACATTTGGATGAAAAATAAGGAAGTAACTATAACTATGAAAAATTGAAAAGAACAATCCAAGAATTACTCACTATGTATATCTATTATTCGGGTGGCTATAATTTCTCTAAGAGAGGATAAATAAGAATGCTAAATAAAATTTTACTATAGTTATGTATTTGATATATGGTGGAAGTTACATCCTATAGTATTTTTTACATCTATTTTTTTTTGATATAATACATTTGTTTATCTTTGGTCTTAATTCTATTCTATAGTTTCCCCTTTTGATTTTGGTAAAAATGGAGAGTTTTAGCATGGAAGTGGGTGGATCATTGATGGTACATGGTTAGGAGAAACTTTGATCTCTTCCATAGAAAACCATGTAGCCACATTTCTTTTAGTATAATTACGAATTCATGGTTCAAATATAGTTTTTCAAATCATGTAGTCTAAACATGCAGCCTATCCCTCTTAGACAGTGAGGGGAACACGACTACCCCACAGTTTGGAAAGATGTGTGGGATAAACATTATGCGTATTCTAGTGTTTACCAATTTAAAAATTACCATTCTACCCTCTTTGTATTTAACCCTAATTCACCTCCCATATACCCAATTGGGATTCGCTGCCATGGATCCTCCTCCATGATTTATTGATGCCTTGGAACCTCAATCCTTGGGTGGTTTTATCCCTTATTCATTAAGTAAACATCAGTTATGTCTGTTTCCTCTTAATTTCCAACAACTTTGTAGGATTTTACTTCCCTATTTCTTGATTTTATATTTTCTAATAGGTTGTATGACCTAAGGAAGGTTTGATCCAAGTTTTTAGGTTAAATATTGATGATTAATGCTCAATATTTCTGTTTTAGGATATTATGGTGGTGCATTTTGGTTGAAAATAGTTTTCCAGTTGTTTAAAAGTGTTTGTTAGTTGTTTCTATCCTTTTAAATAATTATATTATTTGAATCTGGTTGCATCATTATTAAAATATGTTATATGAATTGTTTATGGTATTAAAACCATGTTTTTGTAAGTGTTTGAGATGAACACATGATGAAAATGGGTTTGCAAAGGAATTTTTTTATTCCTTATATGTTTCATTGTGGTTTTTCTAGTTTATGTAATATTCCTTGTGTGAAAGGCTTGAAATTCATTTTGAAATGGATTTTAGGGTGAAAATGTGCTAAAAGTGGATTTACTATATGAAGTAAGTTTTATGTAATTTGACGTCCTTTTTATGCCCCTTAAATGCAACTTTGAAATTGTGCAGCATGTTATAAAAGTGTTTTTCTTGTGAATATGATTTGGAAATAGGATTTTCCCATTTAAATGATTTTATTTCACATGTTTTATTATTATTTTGTTTCCAAAGGGTTTATATAAATTGTGCAAACAGAGTCAAATTTATTTCCAAATGGTTATGTTATATAAAGTGGTGACATCCTTGTGGTTCATAGAATGTCTATGTGAATGTGTGTAGATTATATGATATGTGAAATGAAACATGAGCACAAAGGGAATCCTGGTTTTCTAGGTGTGTGAACTAGAACTATTATGCTAGATTCTTCATAAGTGGATGAGGCTCGAATTCATTTTTCAAAAATAACGATTACAATACTAACTAAAAATATGAAATGATCGGATACTTTTGGGACATGGGATGCATCTCCCCCTAATGAATCGTTCATGGTAATGCTCTTTTGGATACCACTAGACCTAGAGATATGTTCCCTTATAGTGCCTCATGCATGAGGATGTTGTTGTTAGTATAGTGGATGATTTTGATCACTAAGGTAAAATGTTCTTAGTTTCGCATTTATGATAATTACCTATAGGTATTTACCCATGGTTCTATTTGTGACATGATGCATATAAGTAATGGTTCTATCCATTGGTTTAAATTATTCATTCAGTGTATTTTTATTTCATGAAATCTTATTTTAGAAATGGTTTTTCCTTAAAATGTTTTCTTTGAAATGCTTCAAATAACGTTTCATAACATGTGAAGGTTAATTTTTCTTCTAATGTGATAGCATTGATTCTTTTATTTTGGGTGGGATACTATTGTGATATTTATCATAGACTAAATACACCCTTTGGTGTAATTAGAAATTGTTATGTATGACCCCAATAAAGGAAAGATGTATCATTATAGGATAATGGATCAGGTTTCTAGAGTTCCACTACTTATAGGTTTTGGTGTTGGTGACTTGATTGTGATGAATCTCTTGTTACATCAAGTTTTTTGGGATATTTGTTCATTATCATTGAATTTTAGTACCATCAGTTTTTGGATATTGTTGTAAACACTTGATTGTAAAATTGGTGTACCTTGTTTGGTTATGTTTATCAAACATTTTGATGTTTATTTATATTATTGGTTTATGCTTATATAAATGGGTGAAATCATTCCAAAAGATTATTCTTGATACACCGGAGCATGTTTCCAGCCCTTGGGGATTGATTATTCACATTAGGTCATCCCATGAATCGGTCTGGGTTTCAGGATGGGGGAATCCTTGATTTGGTTTATGACAAAATGGTATCAGAGTAGGTCACTCTATTTTTTGGTTAAGTAATTTGGGGAAGAGTATGGATAGAACAAGGATAAAAATTTTGGGGCATGAGGTTTTGGTTGTGAGTAATGATTAAAACTATCACACCTTCTGGAAAGACTCGACTCGCCATGGGATATTGGGATTTGATTTTACTTATCCTCCAGATGAGACATACAGGATTAAGAGTGTATATGGACACTGGGTGGGGTGGAGTAGTTTGGTTTTTCCTATTATTATGATGGAAATAGTTATCCTATGATTTTAGAAGTGTTTGGTATTTTACTTTGCTGAAATTTTATAGAATGGTGTGTTTATTGTTTTCTATTGTTATTGTTTCTGGATGTAGAAAGATGCCTCCTCAGAGACCTCATGTGATACCGCAAGAAGAGCTTGGAGAGAGTTATCCCACAAAAATAGATCATAGGTTTGAAGAAGGTGTGGTCTGGGATGTCATAGATTTTGGAAAAGGAGTGGAATCTATTCATAATCAGGTTAGAGAAGCTGAACATGGTCTCAAATAGGACAAGGGTTGGGAGTTCCTCAAGAACAATCCTCCTTCATTCGGAGGTAGCACAGAACTTCAGTAAGAAGAGGATAGATATGATGTTTTAGTTTCTTGATACTTTTGAGGTGGTAAGAGTGAAATGTTCTTTATTTATATTTGAATGTACCATTAAAATGTGGTGGTACTTAGTGGTGCAAGATGACAATCACGACTAGATGAGTTGGAATGTTTTCAAGGATGTATATAATTAGTAGTATTGTTCAAATGTTTTTTCCTTTTCAAAATCCTGAGAGTTCTTGTAGCTTAGATATGTATAATGGAATGTGATGGAGTATGAAAACTACTTCACATAGTTAGTTTGGTTCACACCTGAGATCATTTTGAATGATAAGATGAAGGCTAAAAAGTAATATATGGAGTTCTGGATAGTGATATGATCTCATGTTTTCTTTACAAAGATTAAAAAATTATTCCGAGGTTGTTGAATATGATTTTATGGTTGATATTGGACATGGAAACATGTCTAGTTTCCTTGGAGCAGTGTAAGTAGTAGGATGTGGCAGATTATTTGAAAAGAAGTGTAAATGAGATGAATAGATGAAAAAGGGAGGTGGTTGTTTAGGGAATCCATCTTGGTATTCTTTGTTTATTTATTCCAAATATGGAAAAGTTTAATGTCATTTTTGGGTTAAGGAAGGAAATTAGTGACCTGTAAGTTATTCTCCACTATGGCCTTGTCACCAGTGTTGGGATATAGGGTACTTGTAGAGATTTCACAAATGGGAATGTCCGTATCATATTAGGGAAGGGTATGTGGCTTCAAAGGGGGTGGAAGACTAGTGAGAAGAATCCAAGAAAGTGGGATCATTATTTCATGGTTATAGTGGTAGGGTTGGATCATCTCAATTGTAGAGTTAATTTAGCAAAGATCTATAGTCTAGTTTTTGATCTCAAGAACCTGTTGAGATGAGGAAACTCTATGGGGTAGATCAAGAATCAGTGGAATCAGATGCACGACATATTATAATTCAAGTAACTTTTAATATTCCATCATCTATAGTTATTTATAAATTTTATATTGGTGCTTCATCTTATTATATTTCTTCTCTTCTGGTGGATGTATTCATGTTTCCAACTGATTGTCTGTCGTATGGGATGGATTTGGTGATGGCGCTTTTTTATAAGTGAGAGTAGGGTTTTCAGTGATTTTTTTATGCGGTCACTGTGTCAGGGGTCGAAATAGAATGGGATATTCTTGTTTTAGAGATGTACCTCTTTGATTTAATCCTTTTTATGGATTTAATGATTCATTTTCATGTTCACATCAATTTTTTTAGGTGTCGAGTGAGTTTTTTGGTACCTCATGAATGATCCCTTGTTTTTTCAGGTGAATGGGATCCTAGACCGGGATGTAATGTACCTCTACTTTCAAATATAGTAAATTTCATTTTTTATATCTCATCACTCTCATAAGAGGATAATGATAGTTCTTATAAGGGTGGATTACCTCCTTTGGATGATGAATTCCTAGAGGTTATTCTATAGGATTTCTCAGTTTCACTTTCTAAGTGGGATGTGGAGTTCATCATATCTTTGGAACCAGGATCCAAATTTATATACCTTCCCTTATAACATATATATCCCCACTAAGTTGATTCAATTAATGGTAGATTTGGATGATTTGGAATTCAAAGGGTTTATTCTCACAAGCGTCTCACATTAAGCTAACCTATTTCTGATGGAAAAGAAGGATGATGGATCTCTATGGTTTATGTTGATTAAGGGATGTTTAATAAGGTGATGTTCAAGAAAAAATATCATTTTCCCCATATTGACATCCTTTTAGACCATATTATGGGGGTAAGTGTTTTTCCTTGACTTACATATGTTCTGGTTATCCCCATGTCAAAATAAGAGAGGGAAATGTTCTAAAAACAGCCTTCTGATGTTGGTCCAACCATTTTGAGTACTTTGTCAAGCCTTTTAGGTTGAAAAATGCTCCATAAGTCTTTATGAAACTTATGAATAGGGTGTTCCATCAGTATCTTAAATCTTTTATCACAGTCATTTTGGATAACATCGTAGTATATTTGTGGACAGAGGAGGATTATGAGTGGCATTTGAGAATTGTGTTAGGAACCCTTTAGAACCATCTTCTATATGCCATGTTTTCAAATTTCACCTTCTGGATTAAAGCAGTGAAATTTTTGGGTCCTGTGATCTTGGAAAAAAGGGGTTTCGGTGGACCCTGAGAATATCAGTATAGTGATTCATTGGAGAAGTTGAAGAATGTATTTGAGATTTATAAAATTTTGGGTCCCTGAGGGTATTACAGGTGATTCGTTTGAAACTTATCTCAATGTTCATTTTCTTTGACAGTTTTTACCCAAAAATTGTTAAAGTTTGAATAGAGCATTATGTATCTAGAACCCTTTGAGGAGTTTAAGAGGCGGTTGAAAAAGAACACCTATTTTTATCTTTTTAGAACTTATTAGAGGATTTGTGGTTTGTAGTGATGCTTATTGTATGGTTATTGGGTGTTTGCTAATACAGGATAACCATACGGTGTCTTATGGTTATCCCTAGCTCCAATCACATGAAAATAATTATCCAAACCATGTCATGTAGTTAGCATCATTTATTCATTTATTAAAGAGGTGGCATCATTATCATTTTGAGGAGAATTTTGTGATTTATTTGTATCATAAAATATTAGCCAGCATTTTCTCCCAAAAGGATTTAAATTTTTGGAACAAGCCTTGGATTGGGTACCTTTTGGGGTTATATTTTTTATATAGTCAATACCCTAGGAAAAGGTAATGTGGTTTTAGATTCCTTGATTAGTAATGTGACAGTGGAAGCATTGACAAAGTCTAGTGATGAGTGGACTTTGAGGGGTATTTTTTCTCAGATGCATCTACAGACCGTAGATCATTGTTTTGGTTTGATCTTGGATATTTTTCAACTAAAACCGTTATTTATGGAGTTTATTTAGTGGTATAGGTCTATGGATAATATATTCTAGTGTCTTATGAATTTTCTAAATAACGGGGATACAACTTGTGATTTTTCATTGTATCCAAAGGGAGGTTTGTGCATCGAGGGTCACTTCATGGTTATATTGTCATTGAGGGAAGTGGTGATACAAGATAGCCACTAGTCTCATTATTTCAATCTTTCTGGTGCTTCAATGATGTACTGTGATGTGTGTCAGTGGTTCTGGTGGCCAGGTACAATCCAAGATGTAGATAACTTTGTATCGCAGTGTTATACATATTAGTAGGTAATGTATTGAACCAAAGGACCCTCATTTTGCTTCAAATACTACCCATTCCTACCTAGAAGTTGGATGATATTTCCATGGACTTTATCGTCATCTTGCCTTATACTCCCCGGGTAAAAATTTTATTTGGGTAGTGATTGATCATCCTACAAAATATTCCCATTTCATTCCAATTACAAATTCATCTAAGGTGGATGAGTTTGGTCGGTTGTATGATCAAATGGACAAGAGGCTTCACAATGTACCAACCAAAATTATTTTTGATAGGGACCCACATTTCACCTCTTGGTTTTTGGAGGGATTTTAGAAGGTTATGGGGTTACAGGACAAGTT
This sequence comes from Viscum album, assembly GCA_963277665.1. NCBI lineage: Eukaryota > Viridiplantae > Streptophyta > Magnoliopsida > Santalales > Viscaceae > Viscum > Viscum album. The sequence goes on from OY728146.1 coordinate 1,183,980,066, forward strand.
GATAATGGCAGAACATCTTCAAACAGATGGTCATATAGAGAGGGCGAATCCGATTTTAGAAGAGATTCTCCTTGGAAGTGTCATGGATTTTAGAGGTTAGTGCGGTTTTCATTTGATATTGGTTTAATTTTCATATAATAAAAGTTACCATTCCTTCATTAAAGTTACTAATGTTAGGGTTCTTTATGGTTGACCATGTCGATTTCTTTTGTGATTGGATGAGGTGTTCGAGACCTCATTGTTGGGATTAAGCCTTTTTCATGAGATATTTGAGAAGGTTAAGCTAATTAAGTAGTGGTTGTTGATAGATTAGATAGTCAATATGTATTATTCCAATTAGAGGTTCTAATATTTGGTGTTTTTTGTGAGGGATAATGTGATCCTAAAAGTGGAACTGCACTTGGTTCATCGTTGTTTGAGTAAGCAGGTGAAGCTAACACTGAGGTATATTGGTCCTTTGGAGATTATCGAGCGGATTGGAAAACTGGCATACATGTTAGTTTTTACTTCTTAATTGACAGAAATTCATGATGTTATCCATTTATATCAGCTTAAAATATTTCAAACCATATCAGTCTCAAGTGATGAACTGGGAAAAGATGGTTTTAGAGCATGATTTGTTAGTGTTTGAGAAGCCAATAAAAAATATAGATTCCCAATTGAAATTTATTCATGGGAAATATATTCTATCGGTCTTAGTTCTTTGGAATCATGTAAATTATGTTCATGAGACATGGGAGTAGAATTATTTGGTTGTGGAAGAGTATCCATTTTTTGTTCATTGATCAAGCATCATGTTTTCTTTCATGGGATAGAAATTTGTCATGGTGGGGAGAATTTTCACATCCATTTTTTTAAAATTAATTCATTTTTTTCTTAGGTATTTTTTTTGTTCCATAGTGACCCTGTGATATTTTTATTAAAACAAAGGGTTTGTTGTGGGATGTGGGTGGCACAAGGTTGGGACACGGTTAGGGGAAAATGTGCACCCTTCCCTACGAAACCGTGTGGACAAATTCAAATTTGAACAGTGGAAAATGCACATTTGGAGAACAGTTTCAAACTATGTGGGATAACCATGTGGGTTATACCTCATGTATAGTGAGGGGTTATGTATTCTAAAAAGTTTCAAAATACATGCAGGAAAACCATGCAGCCTTCCTAGGTCATAAAAAATTGAAAAATTTTCATTTTACCCTCTTCAAAATTTACACTAATTCACCTCCCATCCATCCCATTCAGGATTTACAACCATGGTATCCTCCTGCAATATTTCTTGAATCCTTTTAACCTCAATACATTGGTGGTTTTGGCCCCAATTCATTAATAATAAATCAATTAAGTATGTTTCCTCTTGATTACTCCATCTTTTTTTGGTTATTCACACTCTTTCTTTAGTTCCTATTTTCTATTAGGGTGTATAACCTATGGAGTATTTGATATTATGTTGTTACGGGAAATATTAATGATAAATTTAAACATTTCGTTGTTAGAGACTTGGGTTCGTGGTGTTATGGTTTCATATCATTTAACATATGTTTATAAGTTTTAGGTAGTTAGTTCCATGATATTACATAATTAGATGATTCCCATATTATTTATTGATTATTTACCTATTTTATATGGATTTTTTATGAGGTGTAAACCGTCTTTGTGAAAAGTTTGAAGATAAAAATGTGCTGAAAATGAGTTTTTTAAAGTAAAGAGGTTTTGTTACTTGTAAGATTCATTGTTGTGTTTCTTATTTAAATTCGATGACTTGTGTGAAAGGATAAAAATTTTTTTTAAAATGTGTTTAAATGTGAAAATGTGATAAAATTTTATTTTCTAAGTGAATAATGTTTTCGGAAATTTTAATTATTTGTTGTGCACCTTAAATGTGACATAAAAATTATAAATAATGTTGTAAAAGTGATTTTCTTGTGAATATGATTTTTAAAGTGGCCTTTCCCAAGGAAATGAGTATCTTTCACATGTGTTCTTATTTTTTTGTTTCCAAAGGGTCTTCATAAATGGTGTAAGAAGTGTGAAATATATTTCCAAATGGTTTTTTTTAAGGGAATTGGTGACTTCCTTTTGTGGTTATGGTGCATAGAATGTGTAAATGAAAGTGTGTGTGATATATGATCTATGAGATAGAAAATGATTAAATAGGTAATCTAAGGTTATTGTATTGGTTAATTTGAACTAGTACGCTAGATTATTTGAAGTTTCTGGGGTCTAGATTCATCTAGAAAAATTAACTATTACAATAGTAACTAAACAGTGATATTATTAAATACCATTGGGCATTGTTATGTTTTCTCCCTTAATCGATCGTTCTTGGGAATGTTGTTTTGGAGACCACTATACCTTAGGATATGTTCCCCTCTAGTGAATCATGAATGAGGACACTTCTGGTATCTTAAAACAGGATTTTGACCATCATGGTATTTGGTCCTTAGTTTACCATCTATGCTATTTACCTATTAGGAATTACCCATGGTGCTCTTTGTGACATGATGTCTATGAGTAACATTTCATTTCATCAATATACGGTATATATTTTGTGTATATTTATTTCAAGAAATATTATTTAAAAAATGGGTTTTCATTAAAAAAAATCTTTATATTGCTTCAAATCACCATTCGTAAAGTGTTCATGTTAATTTTTTCTTCTAGTGTGATAGAATGAAATATTTTCTTTTAGATTGATTCAACTGGGTTTCTCCTAACACATAACAAACACCATTAGGTGTATGTAGATATTTATATGTATAACCCATGTAATGGAGACAAGTATCATGGTGGGGATGGTGGATGTAGTTTCTAGATTTCAACATATTGTAGGTATTGGTGGAGGTGGATTGAGGATGGTGAATCTTTTTTAGTGTAGAGGTTTTTGGGATTGTTTTTGTTCCCATTATTTTTTTAAAACATTCTTTTTTTTGGTAAATTTTGTAAACATTGAATTGTAAAATTGTTGTACCTTTTTTTATTTTTCCCTATCATTAGGATGTTTATTAATGTTTTTATGCTTATATAAATGGGTGAAATAATTCCCAATGATTAGTATTGATACCCAGGAACTGGTTTCAGGTCTGTGGGGGATCACGAATACCCTTTGATCCATGCTAAGAACTGATCTGGGTGTTCCATTGGATGGAATATCTAGTTTAGTTTATTATAGAGTTGACATCAAGCTTTAGGATGATAGAAAAATACATCAATGAAGGAAACAAGACAAGTTTTATTATTCTCACAATGGAGAAGGATCCCATGTGAAAGATGGTGAGGAACCATAAATATTGCATCCATACTGAAGTTTTTTACTTGTGTTTGATAAAACCTAGACACAACTATCCCATAATTACATTATTTATATAAAATAATGTATAAATATATTCACATGACATTATAGATGTTGAATTATTGAGTAAAAAAATGTTCACTTTTAATGAACATGTCATTCCCATTGAATGGAAATTTTTTACCACTATATTTGGATGTATATATTCAATTATAAGACAAAAAAATTTAAAAAAAATTCATCACACATGTTATTTTATTCTAATAATGTCATTTGTAAAAAACTTCTTCACAAATTGGGGAAATTGAATAATAATAAGGATGATGTCAAATTGAAAAAAAAATACTCAAAATAGACAGGTAATTGTCATGAATTGTCCCCCAGGGCCCGTACCGTGACTACCCCAAGCCCACCTTCCATATGCTAGGGGCTGGAGACTAGCACCAAATGAATATTCCCTAAAACTGGGGAGGCATTGCCTTTATAACCTATAACCACGCGCAACCAAGAACACAGCAAGATACGAACTCTAGTAAACTGAATAGTAAACAGAGTGAGTGTAGTAAATAAAAGGGGCCAGAATACAAGAACAACTAGAAAGTATAAGAAACTGAAAGTAATAGTACACTAGAAGAGCTCCTATGAATACCCTCCAAGGATCCTACCTGAAGGGTTGGTACAGCTCTCGATCGGTCATCTCTACGGTACGCCTCATCTAAGGTCCACCACCGAGCTACCTCAATTACCTGTACTCTTGTCTTCAGTCAGTGTTGTCTGTCGTCTTCACTAAACTCAACGAAGTGCGGGCATATCCCGTTCAGGGGTGAGTATAAAGATACTCAATAGGGACCCCAAGACCCTCATGGTCTCACAAAATCTACAGAGGATAAACCAGAAATCATGAAATCAAGTGACAACCCTACTTTGGTATATTCCCATACATATACCTATGTTATCAAGTATACCCATCTCAATCATGAAGAAACATAGAGTCCAAATCAAAATCCCAAAGCTTCCACAATGGAAGGATGACCATGAAGGTAAGTACCACAAAGGTACGTCACATAGAAGAATACCACAAAGGTAATAACTCAGCACACACCAGGTATAACATAGGTATAGAAGTACAAATGATTAGTTGTAACTACTGAATCATCTTACTCGGTTAAGAGGCTATGTTGCTAACCCACACAGGATCGCTCAGTGTTGACCCACATATGATCTCTATAAGCTGACCCACATAGGATCTCTAGGTGCTGACCCACACAGGATCTCTCAGTGCTAACCCACAGAATATCGATCAGTACTGACCCACACAGGATCACTTGCTGCTGACCCACACAGGATCACTCAGTGCTGACCCACATTGGATCACTATTAATTCTTCACATCACAACCAGCTACTGGGTCCCACACTAAGCTTGCTCGTCTCTGGGAGGGTCCGCTCCTCAAGAAACTGGTCAATAATAAAACTTCCACAAATTCCCACGAAAAAGTATCCCAAAGGACCGCCAGGTCATAGGGGTCTCAACGCAACAGACGGTATGTCAATCAGATGCTCGGTCTGTAAGTTATTAGCCTTTTAGTTTTAAGGACTCAGTTTGATTCATGCTCGATCCAACCCGACCATATCCCAACTTTATCCAAATCTGGAATGGGGTGTTCCAAATGGACCGTCTCTCTCCAAGGTTTATAACACCATTGAAGGTTTTTCAAACGGATGCATGATTCCAATGTTATGGCTGATAGAGCGAAATGCTAGAAGCTGTTCCGGGTTCGGTGCAACCCGGCCCGACCCAGCCTGGGCCGACCTGACCCGGTTTGGGTCGACTCGGACCGCTGGGTCTCGCCCGGCCCGGCACGGAATGCACTGGGCAGCATAGGGGCCGTGGAGTGGCGCGATGCCACGAGGACGGTGAGGAGGCCTCGAGGGCGGTGCGGAGGCCGTGAGGGTGGTGTGGAGGCCACATGGATGGAAAGGCCATGTGGGCCGTGAGGCCACGAAATGGCGAGGTTGTGGGGGCCGTGGAGGGTCGCGGGGTGGTGAAGGCCACAGGGACCGCAGAGGGCCGTGGGGCGGCGAGGCCACGGGCGGCCGTGGTGGACCGCTGGGGGGAAAGGCCGTGGGGGCCGTGAGGGGCCGCGGGGCGGCGGTGGCCGCAGGTGGTAGGAGGCCGCAGGGAGACAGAGGACGAGGGGCGGCATGAGGCCGAGGGACGACAGAGGCCGCGGGCGTTGCGAGGTCGAGGGGAAGAGGAGGTCGTGGGGCGGCGGGGGCCACGGGCGGTATGGGGCGGCGGGGCGGCAGAGGCCTTAGGATGCGTAGGCTACGTGTGGCGGAGGCAGCGGGCAACAGAGGCCGCGGGCAGTGGAGGTCGTGGGCAGCGGAGGCCGCGGGCGGCGCGGTGGCCGCGAGGCGGTGGTATTGCGTCGTCAACTTCGTCGCGGCTGGCGATGGTGTCGGTCGCCGTTCTTGTGCACCACCGAAGACACAGTCGGCGGAGGCTACAGGCGGTGAAGGCCACGGGGTGGCGAGGATGAGGGGTGGGGCGAGGCCGAGGGGCGGTAGAGGCCACGGGCGGCGCGAGGCCATGGGGTGGCAGAGGCTGCGGGGCGTTGAGGGCAGTGGGTGGGACGGGGCGACGGGGCGGTGGAGGCCAAGGGAGGCCGAGGCCCCAGGCGGCGGAGGTCGCGGGTGGTGGAGGCAACGGGTGGGGGAGGCCGCGGGCGGCGGAGGACGTGGGTGGCGCAGTGTCCGCAGGGCAGTGCCATTGCGTCGTCACTTTCATTGCGGCTAAAGGTGGTGCCAGCCGCCGGTCTCATGCACCACCGTATCCGGTAGTCTTCCTCCTCCATCGCGAAGAACACAACAATTTAATATAAGATTTACAGAGAGGTTGTGCCATGTTTTTTTGGCCTGCACTCTCTATGTTAGAGTTGTAGCAAGTGACTATAATCTCTTCCTTATTTTACGATGAATTATCAAGAACGGGTAAGGGGAAGAAATTCAAACAACCAACCAACCTCGAAGGTTTGTTGATGTTGGCGCGAAAAAGAATTTGAAGATGTCTACGTTCGTCGTGCCCACCACACACCTCTAATCTCGGGCTCAATCATCAGTTTGTTATATTTGAAGACGTTCCTCATTGCTTAGAGCGGTATTCATCGGAGGATGAGTTTCTCAACGATTCTCCAAAGATTTTCCCTTTTCCAAATGTTTCCCCAATTCCCACAATGAGGAATAACCAACTTATTTATTTAAATTAAGAAGATTAATAATGTTGGAACAATTAAAAATTCTGACACATTTCATTATTTTTTGGTAGGTTCTAAAAATTAAATGGGGTGTTGGCATATTTAATTGTATCAATTTAATTGGCTCAAATTAATGGAGGAAAATAATTAATGGGGAGTTGAGTGGTTTCTCCCCCATTAAGAGGGTTCGGGTGGTCCCTGCCATTAATTTAAATTTGGAGGCTTTAAATCTGGTGGTCCCCATATTTATAACATTCATCCGAGAGTTTAAAATATAAATAAAATCTTAAACCATTATTTTTATTCTTCCACGAAAATGTGAAAAACTAACTTCTTCCCTCAAACTACTGCGGTCGAGGTGAAGGTTTCCTTAAGAGAATATCGATGATGCGAGTTTAACTATGTCCACATTATTCAATTTTGAGCAACGGTTCAAAAGTTACAAAACCCACTCGCACGTTTACTTAACTACCTAAAAAAAGTTCAGAAATTTATTCCAGGAACACCGGGCCTCGGAATCATGCACCTTCAATTTTTGAGGACTCTTAAAATTCCCATGTATTATAAAAATATTATATGAAAATTACGGGTCTTTACATTCTCCCCACCTCAGGGACTTACGTTCCTATAATCCACAACTCAAACTAAGGGAACAATTGGGGATACTGAGCACGTATCGGAGCCTCCCGCTCCCATGTGCTCTCCTAGTGGCTCTCGTGCTGCTAGTGAACACTCACTAGAGGTATACACAACCCACGAAGGACCTGCTGTTGTCAATACTCAATATCCACATGAACCTCCCTAAAAGTATCCCCATCGTCGATGTCTATCTCACCATGGTCGATGATATGAGAGGGGTCAGGCACGTATCTCTGTAGCTGGGATACGTGGATGATGTCGTGTACCTAGTTCAACTAAGGGGGAAGTTATAGGCGGTAAGCCACATCACAAACTACGCTGAGGACCTGTAAGGGTCCGATGAACCTCGGAGATAACTTTCCACCTTGTCCAAATCTACGCAAACCTCATTGAGGTGAGACCCATAGAAAGATGTGGTCACCATCCCCGAACTCCATAGGTATTTGTCTCCTGTTTGTATAAGACTTCTTTTTGCTTTGTACAGTCTTCATCTACTCCTAGATGATCTGCACCTTCTCCGTGGTAGCCCATACCATCTCTGGTCCCACGAGTGCTAAGTCCCCTGGTTCAATCTAGCACAGTGGTGATCTGCAAGGTCGTTCATACAGTGCCTCAAATGGTGTCACACCGATAGTGGAGTGATAGCTGTTGTTTTATGAAAACTCCACCAAAGGCAAGTGATCCTCCCAACTGCGACCAAAATCAAGGACGCAAGCACTTAGTATGTCCTCAAGGGTATGAATGGTCCTCTCTGTCTGACCATCTGTATGAGGATGGAAGGCGATGCTCAACCCAATTTATGTCTCGAACGCCTCCTGAAAACCCTTCCATAAGAGGGAAGTAAAACGTGTGTCACGATCAGAGACAATTGTCGAGGGTACTCCATGTAGCTGAACAATCTCTTGCACATAGAGACATCCCAAGATTTCTTCTGAACACTTCTCTCTGATCGGTAGGAAGTGGGCCAACTTGGTGAGTCAGTCGACGATCACCCAAATCGATTCATGACCCCTGGATGTATGTGGAAGTCCTGTCACGAAGTCCAGGGATATCCCATCCCACTTCCACTCTAGGACCTCCCAAGGCTGAACTAAGCCTACCGGTACCTGATGCTTCGCCTTCACCTGCTGGAAAGTGAGGCACCGAGAGACACACTCTGCTACTACTTTCTTCGGTCCCGGCCAGCAGTGCTGTTGTCGGAGGCCCTGTTACATCTTCACCACTCCTGGATGTACCTCTAGAGGTTATGTGTGTAACTACCTCAATAATTTCTCCTGAAGTGATACAGGTACCATGGTGCTTCCTCTGAAGAGGATGACATGATCCCCACCTTCAGAAAATCCATCGGGTGTGTGTCTTATGGATATCTGAGCACGTCGAGCCTTTCAATTAGTGTCCCCACACTGCTCCTCCTTGACTCCCTGAAGAAGTGGGGGAGTGACTGTAAGAGACTGAAGAAATGTTGATCCATCTTGATCAATAATGGATATCTGCAAAGCGACCACCTGCTCTGTCGGATCACATAGTAGTTGTATACTAGATCTATTGCCGATTGAATCTTCTACAACGTTCCCCTTCCCAAGAGTATAGATTATCTCGAAGTCATAGTCCTAGAGGAATTCAATCCAATGACGTTGTCTCATGTTCAGGTCCTTATGAGAGAAGATATACCAAAGACTCTTGTGGTTATAATTCACTGAAAAATGCTCACCCATCAAGTAATGTTGCCACATCGTCATGGAGAAGACCACTTCTGCTAACTCCAGGTCATGGGTAACGTAGTTCTACTCATGGTAACTTAGTTTTTGAGAACCATATGTGATCACCGATCTCTCTTGAATCAGGAAACATCTGAGCCTGGTCCTTAATGCGTCACAGTAGACTAAATACCATATGCCCTCCTCTAGAAGCCTCAAGATGGGGGCACTATTCATCCTCTGCCTCATCTCCTAAAAAATCTACCGGCATCTATCTGACCACACAAAGGGTTGCCCCTTCTTCGTCAATATTGATAGAGGTTCTGCAACCTTGGATAAATCTGGGAAAAACCTCTAGTTGTATCTAGCCAAACCCAGTACAAACCATACCTCTGTCATACATCTAAGTGGATCCCAAGCAATTACCGCCTCAATCTTCACTGGATCCACTGCAACTCCAGCCTCCAAGATGAAGTGACCTAGAAATTGGACCTCTCAGATCAAGAACTGGAACATCGAGATATTAACATAAAGCTGGTGCTCTCGGAGTGTGTCCAGTTCTACCTGAAAATGATAGGAATGATCCTCCTTAGTAGCTGAGTATATCAGAATGTCATCGATGAAGACTACTACAAATAGATCAAAGTATGGATAAAAGATCTTGTTTATGAGTCCCATGAACACTGCTGGAGCATTGGTCAAGAAGAATGGCATAACTAAGAACTCATACTGGTCATACCGACATCTGAAAGTCATCTTATGCACATCTGGGCTCGGATGTGTCCTAATGCAGGAGTGATCCTTTGTGGGTCAGCAGAAGAGCCTCTTAACAGAGTAAGATGATTCATTAGTTACATATAATCATTTGTACTTCTGTACCTAAGTCATACCTTGTGTGAGCTGAGTCATTACCTTTGTGGTATTCTTTTGTGTGGCATACCTGTGTGGTACATACCTTCGTGGTGTTTATTCCTTTGTGGAATAGTTGAGCTTCGGGCTTTTGAGTTGGACTATATGTTTCCTCATCATTGAGATGGCTATACCTGATAACTTAGGTATATGTATGGGCATATACCTATGTTGGGTGGTCAGTTGATTTCATGTTTTTTGGTTTATCCTTTGTGGATTTTGTTGGACCATCAGGGTCTCGGGGTCTCTAGTGAGTATCGTTCTACTCAACCCTACATGAGCTATGCCTGCACTTTTTTGTGTTTGGTGTAGACAATAGACAATGCTGAATGAGGACGAGAGTACTAGGACTAGAGGTATCTCGGAGGTGGACCTTAGATGAGGCGTACCAAAGAGACGACTGATCAAGAGTTATACCTATCCTTCATAAAGGATCCTTAGCAGGTGTTCATAGGATATGTTCTAGTTTACTTGTACTTTTAGTTTCTTTTACTTTCCAGTTGGGCTTGTATTATGGCCACTTCAAGGAGTTAGACCCGGATCGCTCGGTGATGACACACATAGGATTGCTATTTATTCATCACGTCACAACCAGCTACTGGGTTCCCACCCTAAGCTTGCTCATCTCTGGGAGGTTTTGCTCCTCAATCCACTAGTCGATACTACAACTACCACAAATACCCACCAAAAAGTATCCCAAAGGACCTCCACAACATAGAGGACTCAATGCAATAGACGGTGCGTCAATCGGATGCCCGGTCCGTAAGTTATTATCCTTTTAGTCCCGGGGGCCCGTTTGGAATCGTGCTCGATCCAACATGACCATATCACAACTTTATCCAAATATCAAGTGGGGTATATCAAAGGGACCTTTTCACTCCATGTTTTATAGTGTTGTTTATGGTTTTTCAAATAGATGCCTGATGCCAAAGTTATGGCCGATAGAGCGAAAAGATCATAACTGGTCCGGGTCCGGTTTGACCCGGACCACTACAACTCACTCTCGATCCACTACAACTCTAGCCTCTAAGAAGGCATTTCCTAGAAAGTGGACCTCTCGAATCCAGAACTGGCACGTCGAGAGCTTACCATAAATCTTGAGCTCCCGGAGTGTGTCCAGTACTACCTGCAAATGATAGGCATGATCCTTCTCAGTAGCCGAGTAGATCAGAATGTCTTCGATGTAGACTACTACAAAACGATCAAGGTATGACTGAAATATCCTATTCATGAGTCCCGAGAACATTTCTAGAGTGTTGGTTACACCGAATTGCATAACCAAGAACTCATAATGGTCGTACCGACATCTGAAATCCATCTTCTGCACATCCTCATCTCGTACTCTGAGCTGGTGATAGCCTGATCTGAGGTCTATCTTCGAGAACCCCCATGCTCCGTTCAGCTGATCAAATAGTTTGTCAATCCTTGGGAGTGGGTACTTGTTCTTCATGGTCACCTTATTCAGCCACCGATAGTCAACACAAAGACTCATGCTCCCATCCGCCTTCTGGGCGAACAAAATCGGGGCTGCCCATGGAGAAACACTGGGCCGAATGAACCCTTTTCCATGTATGTCCTCCAGCTGTAATTGCAACTCACAAAGCTCCACGAGTGCCAACCAATACACCGATGTAGATATTGATGCCATCCCGGGGTACAATTCAATGAAAAATTCCAACTCTCTGTGAGGAGGTAGACCTGGAATGAATTTCTGAACTTTGTTTCGGGTACATTCAGTAAAGGTGCGAGCAGGTTTTTGTACCTTTTGAACCGGTGCTCAGAATTGAAAACTGAGGACACTGTTAAACTCATAGTGTTGTTATTCTCTTAATCCGACCTTTACCTTGACCTCTTTTGGTCAAGGTAAAAAGTTAGTTTTGTGCTTTTTCATGGGAATAAAAACAAAACAAACTTTTATTTTTATCCCCCCAACTGAATGTTAAAGAGGTAGACCATATGGAATGTGGGTACGCAGAGGATACGAGTGGACGTGGAGTGCTAAGTAGGCAATCTATACCTACCCTTCAGGTAGGAACCTCAGAGGATAGCTCAGTAGATGCCCTTATATTTCTTTAGTTGTATTGTATTTCAGTTGTGATTGTACCTTTACTATTGGGTTTTTATTCCAGTTCCTCTTACTTTCACCACTCTTTTTTCTATATAGTTTTACTTGTGTATGTATCTTGTTGTGTGTTTCGTTTCCTGTATTTACAGGTTATAAAGGCAATGATTTCCCAGTTTTAGGGAGTATACCATTCAGTGCTAGTCGTCATCCCCTAGCCTATGGAAGGCGGGCTTGGGGTAGTCATGACACGGGTCCCGGGGGACGGGTTGTGATAGTAATAAACAAGTAATAAATAATATGGATCGAAATAAATTATAATCACATAATAATATATAACTTATTCCATGGTGTTAGATTAATTCCATGGATTAAACAACAATATAAATAATCACATGGATGAAAATAGTTGTTTGCATAGTTATTAAATGCATAATATTGGATTTTTGTTATCCTTATAACATAACCTTATATACCACAAATGACTTATGGAATGAATTATATATGCTTTTAGGATTCTATCAATGAAATAACATAAAAATTTATATGGTGTACACTAAATACTGAAACAAGTTTGTCTCATGAGACCCACTAATGCATCAAGTGGTCATTACGAGACCCACTTATACCTAATTAACTCCAATGCATTAATCATATAAAGGAATTTAAAAATTATACAATAGATATAAAAAATTCCTTGGTATTTATGAAACATCCATATTTAAGAGACATGTATTTAAATTGAAAATATTTCCCCTATCAATAGATTTAGTAGGTCTCTATATAAGTATCCCTAAAAAACACCATATAGAGTAATGGATATAAATTTATGTCACTAGTTTCACTAGTAAATAAACATAATTATATAATTGTAAGACACCTAGAGAAACATTGTGGATGGTATTATTATTTAATATCCCATGTATAACATTATAATATTGAGGTATACTGAAAAACTCCATCATAAGATGAACAATGAAAATTGTATCACATAATAACTGAACAATTATTTTATTGTTTTATAATGTTATCATAGACATTTAAAATGAAACATAATAGGTTTTCTACACTAATACATGAAAAAAAATATCCAAAAAAAATTCAACATAAAGTTGAATTCAGAACAATATCAAAAAACTGTTTTTATAAATCATTTTAAATAATGATATAAAAATTGGAATCTTCAAATCATATTCCAAATTCAATTTTGATGATGTATCAATATTTAAAAAAAACTACATTAAGTAGAATCACAAAAATATATGCTTGAACATGAAATAATTTTTTTAATAATAATTTATTATTGTATAATAAAAATATATCTTTCAAAGTTAAATCCTAAATAATAATATTAACATAACTTTTTAAAAACACACACCATAAATAGGTAGATAAAACATCCCTAAAAAAATTAGAAAAAATTTATGTAAATTCCAAAATTGGTAACACAAAATTGGGTTTCCAAATATAATGGAGAGCATTGCGGAGAATATAAAATGTGGATATATAGGAGAAAATGATTACGTATGACGGATGAAAATTGTTCTAAATTTTTTTATAAATTTATGAGAGATAAATAAATCAATGTAGAATATTTTAATTGAAAATCAATTATACATAGAGGGGAAGATATAATACCATTAAATACTATCATATGGTGGAAGAAAGCATGCTAATAATTAATAGGTTCATAACATTAACCACAACTCGCTTATATAAGTTGAGTAATCAAAGAACCTTTCAACATTGGTATATTTTGAATTGAATAAAAATGAAAGATGGAATGTGAGATGGATTTTTATATCCCTAAAATTAAATGAAAATTTTTAAAAAATAAATCTCTAAACATTATAGACACCAAAAAATTAAATAAGTCATGAATTTTAATATATCTCAATAAAGAAAAATTCACACATAAAAAACTCATTCCATAGTTGATAATTTTTTCTACCTTTGTTTCTAGATTCCAAAAAAATAAAATAATGATTTTTAAGACCACTATTGGTTACCTTTCCCATATATATTTCTTTTTTTTTTATTTTCTTCTCATTATTATTTTTAATTCATTTAATAAATATTTTTATTTTATATCATTTACATGAGGCGGTTCATTTAATTTCACCATAACGTCTTCAATATATTATATATTTTTAAATTTGATGTAACATAGATTAATTATATCCTTAATTTTATAGGATTATATATTTTTATTATTTCTTTATCAAAAAATCTCTATTGTTTTTTAGGTCTTTCCTAACTAGACTCTAATTTAGATAGGCCCATGGATAAATTAATAATTAGGGGTTGAGTTTACGATGTCCATTATGGTTAGTATCACTTATATAATGTCCAATATTGTCATTAAATATTTTAAATACATTCATAAATATAATTTTTATACATTATGTACATTTTTAATTTTATCACTGTTAAGAGGTTATTGGAAAAGGAAATACATCATTCTATGGAGGTAGTAGTTCACACATACACTCATATTACACTCTAACATTTAATAGAATAGTTAGGAACTTGAAAATGGTTATTAAAATAACAAGAAATCATTTTAGAAAACTATAAATAAGAATTTTATCATATATTCATTGATATAATACATTTTATGGGCTATACGAAGAAAATAATTAATAAAACTCATTCATGAATATTACCTATCCCTTTGTAAGTTCTGTCATTGGTAACACCAAAATGATTCTTAGATTGGCAACTTGGAAATAACAACTAATATCGAACATGGGTAATGGGATGAAGACACTCTAGGGTCTAGTGTTTTTAGAAACAAGACTTTATAATGTGTGGAAAACGTTTTAGGAAATGATATCATTTTATAAGTGAACAAAACCCAAATTCTATAAATTCACATTAATTTTTCAATGATGGAATAACACTATTCAATGTTCAATTCATTAAAATGTGGGTAAAAATGAATTTTTTGGAGATATAATGTTGATAAATACCCAACTATTAGTTTTTAATCATTTTATAAACATGTTTCATGTCTTCTAGAACTATATTTTTACCTTTTACCACCTCATTTTATTCCCTAGGTTACTAGTTCTCGACAAGAAAATTATGAATTATTAAAATTAAAATAAAACACATCATACTATATTTTTGTGTTATAAATTTTAATTTAATATTTAGATAATCTAGATTAATGTTTAAATAATATAAAATCATCTTTAATTTTAAAGTTTTTTTGTACAGAAAAACTATTTTGTAAAAACAAGTTGTTCTAACCTATGAGTGTTCTCAGTATTATATTACATTAACAATAAATTAATGACTGATAATATTTTTGTTTATATGTGACAAAATATTATCAATTTAATTACATAAAATATATCAATTGAATTTATTACATAAAACATACAAGTCATTAATAAAATAATTTCCTGAAGAAAATCCATCTTCTATCATCATTAATATTATCTATAATATTAGTAATAATAATTTTATGTGTAAAAACATAATGGCATTTATTACATAATATGAAATTTTTGATATAAAATATGAAATCTCTTTTTTATAATTAATTTCAACATGTTTAAAAATATTATTATAAGTGGAGAAGAATATATTTTGGAGTATAATAGTATTTGAGTTTAGAAAAAATTATACTTAGGTTTTATAAATTCAATAAATTATTTATAAATTATTTAATTTTAAGTCATAAATAAAAATATTATCAACGAAATTTTTTATAAACTTCTAGACCTTTCATATTTAATGATAATGTTATAAAATATTAAATTTTGGTAAAAAGTGTATTTTTTAATATTCACCTAAGAATTAACTATTTAATAAAAGTAAAAAAACAAAATCATAAGCTAATTCTGTTATAATGGATCTAAAAATAAGGTTAATTTTCTCAAATTAATATTCTAATATTTTAAAATTTACATTTTATATAAAAACAAATTATATAATGTAAATTTTGTCTCACTAATATAAATTGTTTATAGAATTAACTAATCTTTTTATTATTTCTTATCAATTTCTAATAAATAATTTTTTAATACATTATCAATTTAAATTATCTCTTTTAATAATAAGATATATAGTTTCTCAAAATAGACATATAAAAATAAAATTTTAGAGGAAAATACATTTTTTAATAAAATAACATTATTTGTTATTATTATATGAAAATTTTATTTTATGAATGAATTAGTATAAAAATTATACATTAATTTATTTTTATATGTATATTATACTATGATTGACAATATTTTTACCAGATAATTGTATGGGTATATTTGGACAATTTAATACTGATCTAAAGTTCATTATGTTTTCATGTGGCATGTGTCACATGGAATTGAACATATTAGGTTTTAAAGGAATATATAATTTTATATATCTCAATACTCTTGTGGTTTTGGTAACATAATCACTATTAAGTCATGTAAGTGTTTTAGAATCAAATTGTTTGTTCCAAAACACCAACATCTTTCCTCAATATGTGTTTTTCTAACAATTATCCAAATCCACATTTGGTTAATTATATTTAAATACTTTTGGATGTGGTGAAAAATTGAAGGGGAGATACGATCCATGGGATGTGTATGAGATGAAAGAGTAATAATTTATAATTAATGGAGATATTTTCAAAAAATATTTTCAGTTTGAATAGGTTTCTTATTTGGTAATAGATTTTAAAAAATTGAAATCGTATCAAGATCTAATTAGACACCACAAGTTCTTTTAAGAAACCATATTAAATTTCATAGTTAGATCAAGTGTTTTATTATGTAATAACAATGTTTAAGAGATATAGACATTGATTCAAAGGTAAATAGTTGTCAAAATATGATCTAAATATTTCACTGGTGTTAGTGACACACTCATTATCAGTAAATGATATCATGCCATATATGAAGGGATATATTAACGCTAAATTAATAAGAAGAAAACATAATAGAAGAATCCAAATAAATTATAGATTTTACAATTACTTTTCTATTTAAAAATATTTTGGTATAAACTAATTCTATTCATTGATAGTAATATGAAAATTTATGAACATTTCATTAAAAAAATGGTTTCCCTATGATTAATATTATCTCAAAATATAGAGTTCTGAAATAAAAAAAATCAGTAAGAGTTGGTCATGGGAAATCCAAGGTGGTTTATCTTTATTTAAACAAATTATATATCCTATTTCCAATAGAAATATAATGAAAATAACGTGATATCAATTTTTTTTATAATGAAGTAATATTATTTAGTCAAATATTTTTTATGACTCACCTAATTGATATTTTATAATTTATCCAATTATGGATATGGGTTAGTGTGATTAATATCATTTAAATTGTTGAATATTGTTAAAATATCATATTATATTTTTGTATGGATGTATGTGATAAAAATTTAATATCAGAGATTGATGACTCCAAATATAGTTTTTAAAAATTATTTTTGAACAAATGTGATTAATGGATATATCTACAATTCAATTGAGTTCAAGGAATTTACTCACTAAAAATTATACTGTAAAATTAATAGAGAGATTGAGAAAGTGATTTTGATTCTAAAAACTAAAAAATAGAATTATTTTACTCAATAAGTGGTATCATGTTTGAAGATAACTATCTAGAGTTACACAAGTGGTAATGTTCTAATAAATCATTCAAAATGTAGTTTACGGAGACCATACAGTACTAATCGTGGTTAGTAGACCCAAAATAAATATGCTAATTTGGATATTGATAATGTATCCCAATATCATTTGTAGTAAATTTGATGTTTTTTAGAGATATGAAGTATTTTAGATAACAATTAGTGGTATTATGTGGGTTGTGAAATGAATTTTCTAATAATCAATGAAGAAAAAACCATCTTAATATTATAATTGGATGTTGAGAAGAATTAATAGGCCCCAAAAAATCACATGTAATGTTTATTGAAAATATTAAAAAATTATTTTGGGATGAAGGGTTATATAATATAGAATATTACCCACAGAGTTCAATGATATTATTTGAGAAAATCATTAGATAGAATAATATATATCAAAATAGAGAGATGTAATGGAAAAAAAGTTTCCAGTGAAGTTGAACCATTTAAATTTTATTAAAAAATGGGTTGTCATAAGTGTGTACCATGAATACATACATTATATTTATTGATTATAATTTCAAAAGTTTAGTGGGATTTATGAAAGTATTTTCAAAAAAATAAAAATTGGGATATTATTAAAATCCTCAGGTTATGTGTTGGATTTTTTGAAAATAATTTTTTTGATTTTATGATGTCCTGAGAGAAATATAAATTGATATGGATATTTGAAAATCAATAATTCCCAAAGATATTAAATATTTTTATGTTTCAAAATTTATGTTCTTAATGTTATATGGAATACTAGTATATATAAGTTATTGTAATAGTGGCTTCTTTTCAAAAAATGATTATTTTGATATCCATATGATGGATAAGATTAAAGGATCTAGATGTTTCTTTTAAGATGGTTTAGATGTGTATAAGCACCAATGTATAATTCATCATGTTGAATGTTTTAGTTGATTTTTAGAATAATATCAAGAAATGATCAAAAGTATAAAATCTTGTGGAATTATTAGAATTGATTAGAAAATAATGAATTCTAACATGTATTCATACAAGTAATTATTTTTCTTGGATTTTGAAGTATTCTCGGCATTCCCTATATATGAAATTGTTAACTAGACACCAACAAAGTGAAATGAAACATAACTAACCATAGTTTAACAATTACCTATATACATATGGGATATGATTTTAAATGAACATAAAATTAGTTGAAAACATCTCAAGATGTCCCCCCAATATATAATTGTATATTTAGAAGGATAGAAAAATGTGGAATTTTTTTCCTGTAGGTATTTAATAGTTGAGATTGATCAAGAAAATGTTAATGTTTTGAAGACCTTTTTTCTTGTAATTATTTTTGGGATTGAAAATATTTAGTATTTTTAAAACACTCATATTGTTATATATTATATATTTTCAACTATATGGTACAATTAATAGTTTTATTTGTTTTATATGGATTTCCATGTAGTTTAGATTCATATAAATTTTTTTTATAATTTTTTCTTTTTTGAAATGTCAAATCCATATAAATAAAAAATACCATAATAGATTTGGAGATCATGGATATCATAAAGTTTTCACATTGTTGAAATGAAGTTTAGACCATGATTTAGGGGGAAAATTGTGTAAATTAGTCCTTGAAAAAACAAGATTTAAAATCAAAACATAAACCTCATGATATTTAGTTTTTCAATTCAATGTCATTTCATGAAGAAGTTGGCCACTCTATTATAGTTATAATTGTATGAGAGAAATTTAGAGTATAACCTCATGATCATTGGTGTTTTATGTTTTTAGATTTTTTTCAAGATTTTTTTCAAGAATAGTAATCATGTCATTGATATTTTTAGAACATGAATAATAGCCTGAAGAAAAGGAATACCATGACTTGTCAAGGATCATCACATATTGAAAATGTTTTTATTAAAATAATTTTTCAATTTGGATGATATTTCATATGAAGAAGAAGGGTTAAGATTTCAAGAGGTTAAATGAGATTTTGAATAAAATTTATAGAAAAAATATATCATGTGTTTATATAAAATTAATATAAAATATCATGTAGGAGGAGATAGATCATATCCATTAAACATAAAATAGACATTTTTATGATCTACATAAATTGAAATTGTAGTTATGGAAAATGGAAACTATGGGGATAATTATTTCTAATTCAATGATGACTGAGTATTATTTACTATCATATATATTTATAGAATTAATGGTTTTCCTTTTCAATATATAAGAATATTTTCATGAAAAAATAAAATTTTTATACTATTTCCTTTTTAATAGAGAAATATAAAATAAGAAGGATTACAAACACTACTAAATCTAGTTGTTAAAGGTGATAAAGAAAAAAATTTATGTTTGGTATTATCTATATCTTGAGAAAAAATTATTCTGCTAAAATTGTTTTCAAAACATATAGTAAACCCATGCATTTAAGAGAAACGGTTATTTAGAATCAATAGAGGAGATTAGAAAAAACTGATTGTAATATACTATCTACCTAGAGATAGAGATAAAGTGTTTCTTAATAACTTATTTTGATCCAAATTAAAACAAATTTCCCTTATACTATTTATGTGACCCTAAAATATAATACTATTATAATAATTAAAATTTGTATTATATAAAAGAGAAAATGTGGGAGTGTCCTTTTGATTGATAGTGAGTCTTTGCATTACCTTATAAGGGGATTTTCCCTAGAATATAGTTATCTTAACATAAAAATCATATACAATAAGAAAGATAGTTGTAGAATCTAGTACCTTGGAAGAAACCCATGTGTGAGATACATGTATTGTCTCATAATTGTGATCCCTGCATAATCATTGTTTTCATTGAATACATTACATTGTTTATTCATTTTTGTTATTTTGGGTAATCTATACAAGAGAATGATAGATTGAAGTGTTCTTCATAATATGTGAAAATGATTCCAATTTCCTAAGGGGATAAATGAGAAGGAAAAAATTTCAATTTGATTGAACCATAATATACACCCCCACATAGGGGGTGTTAAATTATCATAGTCCCAATAATCGTGATATCTTTTAGGTAAACCAAGATTATAGCAATATCATTTATTTTACAATGTGGTTTAATTAATAGTAGATCAATTTTTCTATCTTCAAAATCTCCTCAAATCATTATATCATATATAAAAAAATTTGTATGCAATACATTAAACATCATTGAACTAGTATGCCACCAACATTTTATAACTTCCTTCTGACAATGTTTCCCCCATCATCTTAGAGAAAGTATATTTGTTATTATGTAACTTATCCTTGGATCAAATATGCGTCTCAACATTGTGTCTTTAAAAACATTTCATTATTGTAATATACTTTAGAAAAATATAACACGTGTTTCAAAAAACATTCACATCCAACTAACTAGGTTGTGGGTCATCCTTCATTAACTCCTAGGAAATAATTTGTAGTTTGATGGAATGTTCTCCTTCTTCATGGTTCATCATGAATTATTCTTACCAACCATAAAATTATTTATATATATAATAAGTTATGGCTTAGTCTTAGTATATATATAACCTCTTTAATTTCATATCCATAGTTTTATCATATATATCCTACAATGTATTGGATATAATATTTTATATAATAAACACTATCTGAGTTAGTCTCCAACAGATTCATTGTAATCATTCACAGCTTCTTTCCAAAATTTCATATCTTAAAATACAGGTTTTTTCCAATTAAATCTTATATACCCTCTTGAAAAGTAATTTTAAACTAATAAAATATTTTTCTCATATAGTTACGAATCCAGATACTCTTTTCTATAACCATATGGATTTTTTTATCTTCATCTCATTTTAGACTATCCCTTTGGATTTTATATGTATAATCAGGATGTTCATCTTAACATAATAATATATGGTTCCCATTTTTAGGAAACCATATTCAATATATTATATGCATCACCATTGATCAATATATCCCAATTTAAAGAAACCCCAAGATCTAAATATTTTTAATTACTGAATAATAAATATATTTTCGATATCTAGTTATTTTCAAATATTCAACTAATAATATTCGTATCAAATAATAATACACAATGTAATTTTCTAATAACACTAACATAATTCAACATTCATAGTTGATTTGGAATTTTTCTATTATATACTCCCATATATTTTTGTGCAGTAATTATGTACTTTGTTACGAAAATGAGAATTTATTGATAAACATTTTGATTGTTTAAAATTGTGATAAAAGGTTTATATTTCTCAGTTACTTTAATGAAAATTATATTTTGGTGGTTTAATTTTTTAAAATTTTAAATGTTTTCATTTTAATTCAATTTTATAACTTTTTTTATTAATAATTTTGTTATAATCATTTTGACATTTATTGAATCATTTTTTGTGTTTTATTTTTAAAAAATAAAATTTTTATGTTTTATGGATTAATTTTGAAATATTTTTCAATTTTTGGTTTAGGTCTACATATGGGAATTGGGGAACAAGTGAAGTATCCAATTTTGAAGATCCCCACATTGTTTTTTTTATAATTTATAAGTGTTTTTTTCTCCCTATGTATCAAAATTCCATAGTATCCACATAACCAATATAATATATCCTATTCAGGTCGGAATATTTTATAAAAATAACTCATAAGAATATAAGATAAACCACATAGTATTTTATTCATGTATAGTTATTTATTTAGGCAATTATTTCCCACCTACATGCATCTAAACTTCATTATTTCTCATGTATCTAATTGGGTAATAAATACCCTCATATCAAAATTGAAACATATATGTTTGGTCTAAGAAATAGTTTCTTGAATTAGAGATAATTGAATGAGACTCCATATAAGTTTTATGGTGATGTTGAGATGGTGTTTATTGATACTAAATCCTGATGTAATTTAGCTCATAAGGTAATAATAAGGTTAATTAGGCCAAACTATTTCCAAAATGTGTATCATTTTTCAATTCTGGTAGTTTTCAATATTTTTTGAATGGAGTGAGTGATGAACAAAACCACATAAACTAGTTTTAATGTTTCAATAAAGACAAAACCATGGATCTTCATTGTTTCTTATGAAGTTGCTATTTAGTGATCAATATAGCATGTTGAGTAATTGATGCACCTGAACACATCATTGGGTTCTAGGAGGTATGCTGTTAGATTATGTTTGATTTCCCAAACAACACTCACTACTAAGGTATAGGATACCGATAGTTCATAGTCAATCCCATGGGGATCATTGCCGGACTATGAGGTCAAGGGATGGAGACCCTTAGTGTTGGATTCCATTTAGGTTACTTTATTTTGTGAGTTATTAAATCTATGGGGGTTGATGGTTGTTTTAAATGGTTAAAGAATAGTTTGGATCAATTTCAAGTATCTTTAAGAAAGGTGATCTTAATTATAACCTTTACAGGGTCATTAAGTATAGGCTACATTGAAAATGGATGTCACTAGTTGACTATGGTCATGTCACCAAGAACTACCTAGGAGGTCACTATTCCTTGATCTGTATATAATGATAACCTAAATGCATTAATCATAACTCCTATGGAATAACTTATCTTAGGAAAGTTGTCATAACCTAATCTACTCCAATCAGGATAGGGTCTTCTAATTAAATATCCTTTGGTTAGGGATGTTTAATTGAATTGGATAGATATTTATAAAATATCCTGATTACTAATCCTTTAGGGTTTAAAAAATTACATTTAATGATTTATTATTATTTTAGATACATCTACTCTCTGTCCCTACCCATGGGTGGTTCAACCACTCATGGTATGTTGGGATGAAATAAATAAATAAAAACCATACTTGAAATGTAAAGAAAAATCAACTTAAGGTTGTTCATAGTCATTTAATGATTCGTATTTAAAATGTGGATGAGCATGCAATTGTGGTTTGATGAAATGAAAATCAAAATTTTGATGAAATACTTACATGGAATGTATTATAAATGGATACAACACAAGATCAATGATGAGAGAGGGTAATAGATGCGACATAAATTTGAAGGTGATGAATAAAAACACAATCCAAATCTCTTGAATTAAAAAATATATGAAAACGGTAAAGAAAATTGTGATTAAGGGAGAGAGTGATCTAAGGAAACTCCAAAGGAAAAAAAATAAAAAAATAACTCTACTATAGAATCCTTGGAAAACTATTACAGGGATGCTCCATATGTGGGTGAAATGGGTCATGAAGTATAAGATATTACACATTGTTTAATCGCTTATCCATGTATATCTCTATATTTGTTTCCATTTGAAGTGTATCATTCTTGAGTTATGAGTTTGGACCGCTTTCACATCATGTATTGAAGACTCACGATGTGTATTGGCCTTCCATTTGTTCCTTTAGAGTGGATTTTTTGTTTGATGGTTCTGACTAAGGTTGATTTTACTATTGGACATTCATGAAGTGTACTTTATTATTTCTCTACTCTCTCTATGACTTGGTTCATGAATTGTCTCATGACTTTCATGATGTTGTGAAATCCTATTACATGATGTGTAATGATGGTTAATGAAGTGAAATAGGTTAATATTTCACTTTTTCTACACTTCATCTTTTTAATATGTGTAAACCTCATTCCAACAAAATTATACACATACCAAAAACATTATTAGAAAAATAATCTAAAATCCTAATGTAAATAATTTCAAAAATTATATATGAATTTTTCTAATCATATTCCCCCACACATGAACAATTTATTATGCTAGAGAAAATATATATGAACAATTATTTCATAAAGACAATCCATTTTTTAAAATAGGATACATATATTATATCTAGATAAATAAAACTATGTGTAAGCAGAATTGGTTCTATCTCCAAAATTAGCCCTGCATAGAAAATTTATCTTGCTTCATAGCTCTATTCTTTAAAACAAATTCATATATTTTAATTACAATATTTTAACTGTTACATGAATTCTATAACCATTTTTTAATTTTCATCATAATTAATTTTCTATCATCACTAAGGGTAAAATTAAATTGGATTTATTCTAATTCCACGAGTACATGCTATATACCATAATCTTGCATTGGTTATATAATATCCACTTTGAAAATACAATTACAAAATTAATCATGATTTCTTCAGAAATTAGATTCAAATGACTCTGAGGCTTTGGGTAGGTGGGTAAAAATTACAAATCTAGCTCCAAATGAGGGTAATATCTAAATAATAAAGAATGAATGTTAGTATAAGTGTAATAAAATGCCTCCTCCTAGCTAATCAAGTCAAAACTCCAGCGGCTCTAGTTAGATCCATATATTTTTCAGGTAATCACACAATGAGTATTTTGTTCCTTTCCTTTTTAATTTGTATTCCTATTTTTCAAATATCATGTTTAAGGTAGATCTCAAATATATCCCCTAACCACATATGATCTCCTAAGGTATTCATTGGTCTAAAAATGGGGATTTTCGACTTTCCTAGCACACAAAACATGAAAAATATTCACTTTATTGTCTATTTTGAAAAGAATCATTATTAACATGAATTTCTAAAAAGTAAATATGGATCTCAATAAAAAATATGATGAGTACACCATATATATTTTTAAATAGAATCATCCCATGTTGTCTGAATGACTCCCCTGTAAATTTTGAAAAGTAAATCATGCATTATACAAAGAGTAACAACTGTAATGCAATAGTGAAATCTATTTGGAGTGATGTTGCTCATATTCCTTGGACTCTCGCATCATTAGGGATTTATTGTCTTCACTCGCTCAAGAATCTCAATTTTATTGTCACTCACACCTATCATGAAGTGAACAGGATTGTTAATGGTCTTGCCAACATGGTATTTCCTCACGAAGTTATTTGGAGTAATGACCTTCCTTTAGATTTTCTTCCTTATTATATTAGAGACACCAAAAAATTTCTAATTTTTCATCTCATGTAATTTCCCATTCTACTCTTTACTTTATAAAATAAATTTTAGTGTTATGGTCTTTGACAACAACACAACCATCCTTAAAAAAAGGAGTACGGTAGGAAAGAAAATTGGCTTGAAATATATTCATCTTATACATTTATTCATGGAAAATATGGGATAAAATAAGAAAATATGTAATGTGGGTCTTAAAAAAATGTTGGTAACAAATATTACCTAAGTCATTTTGAAATTGTACTTGCTCATTCATAAGCTCAATAAGATATCAGTGAATCTTCTGAAAGGTTTACATGTCCAGGTATCACTCAAGAAATATTATAGGAATAGAATATGGAATTTTAGGCTTAGATCCCTCTCTGTTAATGATAATGAAAATGAAAACTAGAAATCACAATGTTTATAAGAACCACATAATAATCTAATTAATCATAATTTCAAAAAAAAATTAATTTTAACTAAATCATTAATCTAAGTAATCAATCTAAAATTCTAAAAATAAATAAAACGTGGATTCTATCAATTCAAAAATTTACATTTTATTTTCATTTAATGGACATAATGTTCTTAATGTTTAAAGCATGCTTAAAATTTTGAAAAAAAATCTCATAGATAGATGAAAGCATACAATAAATCAGGTGTCTCGGTAGTGAAAATCTCATGAAACTCTCCAAAACATGGAAACAGACAATGTTTGCACTATCCATGAAATTATTTTGGGTGTTTCATGGAAAGTAAAGCTCAAAAAA
Source organism: Viscum album (assembly GCA_963277665.1). Taxonomy (NCBI): domain Eukaryota; kingdom Viridiplantae; phylum Streptophyta; class Magnoliopsida; order Santalales; family Viscaceae; genus Viscum; species Viscum album. The sequence goes on from OY728146.1 coordinate 1,184,006,182, forward strand.
ATTGAGATGGAATTTGAAATTTTAAAATTTAGGGAATCAACAGATCGTTGGATAGTGTCATGTCATGAGGGAATTTGGATGATTCTATGTGAACTCTACTACACCTTCAAAATTTGATTGAAAATAATCACTATATAAGATGAAACATTATTCCATAGGTGTTAAGTATTTGAGAAGCAGAATGTAGGGAAGGATCATAGTATGTTGAACCCAAATAACCAATTTTATTTAAATTTATTATATTATTTCAATATAGCTCTATAATGGACTAAAATGAATGTGAAAAAGAATCAAGAATTAAAACATAATCTATAAAAAAATATAAACTATGGGTTGCCTCTAATAAATCTCTTACAAGACGTCATTATAAGGATGGATGGACCAAGATATCTTACATTGGGGTCCATCATCATAGGTTCTCCACTTTAGTTTTTAGATACAAGTGGTTGTTTACTCCAGCTCATAAGGTCTCTTAACCAGGTTGAAAACATCAGGGGAAATAGTGTGAGTGTGAATCATATATGGGAGGAATAAAATCATGTCTCATGGTGGTTTTTGTTGTGCATGGATTTCTATGTATAGTTCCTAAAGTTAATGGGTGATTTCTACGATGCACAGGATTACCCTTTATTTGAGAAAAGATGGTGGAAGGTTCCATCTATAATTATATATGAGTCGTATGATCAATACATTTCTATGCAAAAATTGAATAAAGTGAAATATAAGCCAAACAAATGTGTCAAAAATCAATACATGCATATATTAATGATCAGTACAAAAATGAGGGTAGATACAGGTGATAAAATGAAATGATCCGCCCTATCATAAAAGTCAAAATCCCAAAAATGAAACAAATGGAAAATCAGGGACATGGGAAAAATCTATCCTCTATTGTCAGGATACCATCGAGTTGGGATGAAAGTGGTAGTCTAGCATTAGTGGTCGCTGCTTTAGTTGGAGCAGGATGGTTAGTAGTATATGTTGGAGTCACTGGGAAAGATATGTGAAATATAGTGTGTGGTGGAGATGTTCAGATCTGTAAAGAGGTCATCGGTCCAGCAGCTATATCAACAGAAGCCACCTCTATTGAATTGGTGGTGGATAACCCATTTCCCAACTAGTAATTATCATCTAGAAACTCTTATCGGGTAGTAGGATAAGTGATTTTGGCTTCCAGGTCAGAATGGTCTATGGGAACGGGATGATAGGACCAGTTGGCTAAAGCCGCTGGTGTTTTTGTGGTATTTTCTGAAGTCTGAACCAAATAATGATGGAAATGAGTCAAAATATTGCATAGATTTTTCATAATGCACTGCTGGGTAGCCTAGATCCTTGAAGGAGTGGTAAGTGTTGGTGAATAAATAGTGGATGTTGTGGTAGTAGAGGTAGTAGGATAATTGTGTAGAACAAGGGGAGAGGTGTTTTCAGGCTCAATTTGAGGGTAACCTACTACATGTGGTGGGCCCTATGTATGGGGTGTTGCGTCATGTACGATTGGTGCCCAACAGAAGATGTAATCATTTGTCACCAGTAGCCTCATCTTGTGCAGCATCAAAAAGTCGATAATCTCTATAGGTCCCATGGAGGTGAGGGGCAGTGTTGTATAAAACATGCCAAGGTGCCTTTCTATATAAGTGATGAAATTGACTCCCATCAAGGTTCAATGATTCCACTTGGCATATGCTTTGTAATAATTGGTAAATTGGGAATCCATGTTGACAGTTGTGTGGCCCATGACTATTGAAATAATGAGTATATCCATCAAGTTGATGCTTCTATGATATTCAACTCCGGTGAACAATCCATGTGTCATAGATCGATGTAAAATCTATAAGATGAGGACCCACATTTGGGTATTATACGGGGTGCATGGGTTGTGGTGAAACAGTGGATCTCAAGTAATCAGCTTATAGAGATGATGCGAGTTAGATTAGGGTGGATCTTAATGGATTTTTGGATAGACCTCTGAAATGAAAAACTCGTCGGTGTAAATGTTGATCCATATTCCGAACTTGATGAAGAAAGCTCATGTGGATGACCACCTAGGTGGAATCTAAGGATGTCAATGGAAATATCTAACATAACCAAGAACTCTAGAATATAATCCATTTAGGTCTCCTCATGGACATAGAGAATGGTATCAATATGGATCATCTTCAAGAGGTCAAGGACATCATCGCTAATGTTCATCCAGGATTGGATGGGAATATCCAGGGTCTTGTTTATGCACATTGTCTTGGACTTCAATCTGATGAGATTATCCTAGTTCTGAGGCTTGGTAAACTAGAGGATATGGTGTAGGTGGAGGGTTTATTCAATTGAGGTGGATTTGGAATAGTATGTGGCCTGAGTAGCGGGTGGAGAAGCGGTAGAAACAAATAAAGTGGAAGGTTTGACATGTATAGTGGACGCGACACCAAAGGGGTGCTTCGAAGGCAGATATTCGTCAATGGTTGAGGGCGAAACATTAAAGGGCTGGGGTCCTTTGGTTCATTCCATGGAAGAATGGATAGAGGTTTTTTTGTGGTTTCATGTGTTGGATGAGATAAGGGAGGGTGTGGGTCATTGATGGAGGTCCTGAGAGAGGGAAGAAGGAAGAGAAATTTGTGTGGGATTAGGTGAGGGAGAAGGGTCTTGTGGGATTATAGAGAAAGAAGAGGTGGGTTTAGTTGAGGAGGTGTCAGGGTTCCAGAGTTCTGGAGGTTGGACGAGGAAGATGAGGGGTCACAGGGTGTTTTGGGTCATGAACCTAGGGTTTGTGACCTATATATTAAAAAAAACAGACCAAAAAAATTACATGATGTGTAACAAGGTTTCATTTCATGCAGTGATGAATTAAAAATTATTTTCGAGAGAGAGGTAACATGGTGTGTAAGTTGATTTCACAACATGTAATTATAATTATTTGTTCTGGCTTTGTTAAATCCTTTCTTTCACCTCCAGGACAACCTGGAACTATCTTAAGCATATCATAATCTAACATAGGCTAAAATTTCTTATCCTGGTTTGTTTCCCAATAAGTACTTCCTTTTAAGTTGATATCTTGACTCAATTTGGGATTAATTGAATTTGAGGCTGATGACACAGCCTTTTCAGAATGATTCTTAAATGATTTTCAATATTTGACCATTCACTTTGAAAGTAGGGCCAAATTTTCTCTAGATTTCGATGATACCCTAACGATAAAATTTAATAACATTGATGGGGCCTCACCATAGAGATTCTAGATTACAAGGGAATATACTCAATCATGAGGTAAACAATATACGCTTATCTCATAGTACAAAGATACACATAGAAATCCGTTAATCATGTCATTCCATTGTTTTTTCATTATAGATTCTGGCATTGTCATATGCATCCATCTGGATATATTTTAATGGGGTTAATTATAGAATTCAAGATTCTCTAGAATTATAATAATATAAATTCTATTTCTTAATTTATCAAAATGAATGATACTCCAGCTAAAATGAAAGGTGACATGGTTTCCCATAAACTAATCTGAATAGTGTGGTGATTATGGGTGTCTTGAAGGCAGTTTAGTATTCCCATATCGCATAATCTATTTCTAGACTCCAATCACTTCAACTTTTATTCATATTTTTTTCCAAAATTTTCTTTATCTCCTTGTTTAATTGTTCCATATTTCCACTTTTTGTAGGTAGTTGGGAGTTCCTATATTGTATCAAGTTCCATACTTTTCCAGAAATCCTCTCACATATTGGTTTGTGAAATGTGTAACTCAAATACTAATGAGTAATCTTGGGAATTCAAATAATTCAAACACATTAGTTTTCAAAAAGTTCATGACCACTTTTCCTATGACATTTGAGGTTTCTTCAACTTCAACCCATTTTGAGATGTAGTTAACACCAACCAATATGTATGATTTCCTATATGCAAATATGAAGTGGGAAATGGTCCCATGATGTCTATTCCCCAAACATTGAAGATTTCAACATCCATAAAATAATTTTGTTGCATCTCATTCCATTTTCCAATGTTTCTGGTCCATTGGGATCCATCACATTTTTTATAGAATTCCCTTTTGTCTTGATATAGAGTGGGTTAGAAAATTTCATTTTTCATAATTTTGGACATTTTAAACTCAATTCCATGATGTGTTTCATTTGGTGACATGTGATAAATCTCAATTACATTATGGGTTTTCTTTTCAAAGATCTAGATTTGGAGCAAGCCATTGGTACAATGTTTGAACAATAGTGGCTCATCCCCATAGTAATGCTTGGAATTATCCAAAAATATATTCCTCTATTGGTATGAATGGTATTGATGATAAATCCCACTGAATGATAATAAGTGATATTAGAGAACCACGATTGATCCTTGACATAGAATAATGTTTTATCTTTAATGTTTATATCAATTTGATCCTCTTCATCTTACCTAATGAATATCAAGGGATGTCAGGATATAAGATCAACAATAACATATTTGGTGCCTTTTGTGTCCTTTATTACGATCTCAAACTCTAGTATCAAGAGGATCCATCTCAACAACCTTGGATTTGTATTTTTTGTTCACCATGTATCTGAAGGAAGCATGGTCAGTATGTACAATTACCTTGGAAAATACTATATACGAATGGAATTTATCAATAGACTATAAAAAATCTATGATATTATTCTCTATAGTTATGTAATTGACTTCAAAATAATTTAGTGTGAGGATTTCATAATATATGGGGAAAATGATTTGGCCAATTCACTATCCAAATACAGCACCAAGAGCAAGGTCCCTTTCATCAAACATTAGCTCAAATTCCTTTTCCCAGTTTTGTGAAATGATGACTAGGAATTATATCAGGATTGTATTCAAGGTATTGGAACTTGTTTTAAATTCATATGTGAATTTGAAAGAAAAATCATTCGACAATAATTTTGTCTGTGGAGGGAAACATTGGAAAAGTCCATTAGAAATCCTCTATGAAATTTTGTATGGCTAGTAAATATTTTGATACAATTTACTATTGAAGGCGCTGGTAAATCCTTGATGAATTTAATTTTAGCTCGATCAAATTCTATTACTTCTTTAGAGATTTTACATTCATTTAATTTTCTTCCCTAGACCATAAAATGACATTTATTCTAATCCAGGACTAGGAAATTCTCTTCACAACGTTGCAATACTACTTCTAGATAGCTTAAATAGACATCAAATGATCTTCTATAGACTGAGAAGTCTCCCATCGATATTTATATAAATTATTCAACCATGTCATTTCAAATGTGATTCATCCATAATTGAATGGTTTCTAGATCATTTCACATTCCGAATGACATTCACCTGTTGGCCAAATTACCAAATGGACACTTGAATGTGGTTTTTGGGTAGTTCGAATTTAATTTTGTTATATCCTAAATATTAATCCTAGAAAGAGTAGAATTCTTGTCCTACAACCCTTTCCATAGTTTGATACGTGAAGGATAAAATAAAATGATCCTTTCTTTTTTTAATTCAAGAATATATAATCTATACAGACTCTTCATCTAGTGATAATTCTTGTTGAAATCAATTCTTTTTCCTATATTATTTCTACTATGAGTCCTCCATTATTCATCGCAACTTTTAGGGGGGTTACCCATTAATTATTTTATATGGAATAGATTATCCCAACATCCAAGAGTTTTGACACTTCTTTTTTGATGACTTTCCGCATCAGTGGTGTGAGCCACATTTATGGTTGTTGTTTTGGTTTTGTATCTTTTTCAAGTAGGATATTATAATTTCAATTAGTATGATTGATTCTTTGATTTTATCCACTCCCACGGAAATTTATTACTTATATATCTTCAAAAGTTCATCAATTTTTTCTTCTTGTTAATAAAAATATCTATAATTGACAATTACTGGAAAAGAGGTTGATACTCCTAAGTATGAGTACTTAAGTGTACTAGGTAAGGGTTTTAGTTTCAGCTTTGGTGGTTTAATGAAGGAAGATATATGAGGTGACATGGTATCCCTTATAGGAGGTTCAATGAAGCTAAATTCACTAGAATTATACTCTTCCTCCTTCAAAAAGATTAACACTTTAATTTTTTCTTTAATAGATAAGTACTCATCTCTTTTTTGGGTGAGAGAGATGGTGTTGCAATCAAGTACATCATCTGATTGCTAGGTAGATTTAGCTAAGTTAAAACTACTTATTATTCTCCAAATAAAAATATTATACATCCATGATTCACATATATAAAATTCTTTCATGTGGCTAGGATTGGTTCCCATGTATAATGGGGATGTCTCCTTCTTCTCCCATGTCTAGAACTATACGGTCTTCTTGGAAGTTGAATTTTACAACTTTAACTAACAAATACTCAAGAATTCCCCTTGGGGTACTTAAATGATTAGTTAGTGAGATTCAGTGAAAATATAGATTTTTTGAATTCTGGGAATACTAAATTTCAGAAAAACTCATTGGCATTAATTTGTTGTTAGCATCAAGATCGTATAGAGATCTTCCAAACATACATTCTCTGATAGTACTAGGAATTGAAAAACTTATTGGGTCTCTAATTTTCAGTGGGATTCACTACTACACAACAACAACAAAAATTATTAATTTATTAAGATGACCAAAATACCTTCTATCTACTTTTTTAGATACAAAATCATTGGGAAATTTTTCACAGACTGGAATCTAGGAAATGGATTCTGCAATTGGTGTGTTGATGTGAAATTTCTTGAATATTTCCAGAAACATCTTGTATTGAACCACTTTTCTTACATACATTGATCTTTCCTGGAATGTAAGAGGTGTCTTGTATGTAGGTTAGGAACATAATCTCATTCCTTTGTAACCTCATGAGCTTGGTTATTCCCAACTACTAGCTCTTATTTAAGTGTTGCTGGTGTAGTCTTGGAACTTCTCCATCAATTACTGGTTGTTTCTTAGGCTCTTACTATTGCCTTAAATTTCTTCCCCTGGGTTATTGAAAATCAAAAATCTTCCCGCTTCTTAGCACTAAAACTTTAGTTTCTTCCCTTGGTTATGTCTCCATGTTACCAGGTAGGGTACCTTGTAATATATTTGAAAATGATGTTGATATTTGACCCATTTTTACTTTAAGGTTCTGCAAGTAAGCTCATTAGTTATGCATCATTATTTCTTGAGTTTTAATTTATTGACCCTCCTTTTGAACAAGTTATCCAGGATTTTCATGAGGTTACATTGAGGATGAGTATGTTGTTGTTGAGGTCTATGATGAGCATGTTATAATTGATGTTGATATCTTTGAGGTAAGGCCTATTGTTGCATCTATCGACATGATCTGGGTATTGGGTTCATAGGTGGATACCCTAATGGTCCATGATTCCCAAATGGTTCCTGAAAACATCACTATTTAAAATATTCTTGGTTGTTTGGAGGCCTCTTCTGATAAAGAATCTACTTGTGGGATTGATGCTTCTGTTGAAAAGTAGGGTTCTGTTGATTGTAATTGATGTAATTACATTCCTGATCTTTTGATTCCATAACTGCTTCTTTGTAGTCTTGGTATAGATGTGGGGCACTGCATATCACACATGATTGCTTCTCCATTACAGGGGTAGTATGAAGTTGTGCAGCCGACACCTAGAATGATTCTAGAATCTTTGTGAGCACTTTAACATGAACTGGTAATCTGGTGTTCCAATTCACATGGTGGAAACAATTCCAATGTGGTCCATGATCACATTTTCAAAGGATTTCATTATGATAAACTTCATCAAGAATATCCCTTATAGATTTTGGGGTGTTGAACATTAATCCTTCATTAGTGGCAGCGTCGACGATAGTTCGTGCGGTTGGATGGATTCCTTGGTAGAACTTCTACAACTAAATCCACAAGTATAAACTTTAGTGGGAGAACTATCTCATTTTCCATTTGAATCAAACCCATACTTACCATGCTAATTTTCCATCACTCTGAGAAAAGATATGAATGTCTCTTTAGAGCATTCAATTCCATATCATTGGAAAATATTTATCCATGAATTTTTTGTCCAGGTCATCCCAAGTCATGATTTACTCTAAAGATTTACTTTTTATCCTTCTATTAGCTAAGTCACTTATAGATAATGGAATTATGCAATGTTTTATTTCGTATGAAGAAGGTCCTTGGTTGCGAATGGAATCGCAGACATCTAGAAAGTTGGTGATTTTATCATGAGGATATTTTCTCTAATGTCTAATGAATTGCCCAATATTTTGGATCATTTTAATGAGTCAATGTTTGGTCTCAAAGTTACGAGCTTGAATAGGTGGACGATTGATGCTTGGTGTGGCAACATGGATTAATGGAAATTCATAATCTATTATGGTCCACTCTTGATGCATCAGGTGATATCTCAATATAATTTGATGGATTTTTGGTGGGATGGGTCCTACTGGGTAATTGGGGTCAACCATCAAGACCAGTAGCATGTGGAAATATACATTTAGATCTTAGGATTGAAGGATAACAACTCTTCTATATCATGGTTCCAAGAATCATTCAATGGTCCTTGGTACATGCATGAAAGTATAGAAAATGGGAACATAATGATATTCTGAAAGAAAAAGAATGAAAGGGGTTTTGGGGAAGGCAATCATGGTTCTTCTTCTAGTGGATTTGGAAAGCATAGTGTTGACTCCCTAGAAATGACACGAAAATTGTAAGTGCCCACGTGCATTGTTGGTTTTTATGATATCCACAGTTAGATTAGATTTGTTTTAGAAAAATTCACACTCTAATAAAGAATAGAATAGATAAAATCCAAGGTCGATCCCATTGGGAGAATTTTTTGTATTCTAGATTTCAATGGCTTGAGACCCTCTTGGGAGGAGTCCTTTATAGGTTGTTTCGGTTTGTGAGTTATTAAATCTATGGGGGTTGATGGTTTTTTTAAATGATTAAAGAAGTTTCAAGATCAATTTAAAGTATCTGTAAGAATTATTTTCTAAATTCTATCATTGGAAGGGTCCAAAATTTAAGGCTTCAAAGAATGCGGAGGTCAATAGTTGAATTTGGTAAAGTAACCTAGTTTTATCTTGGATTTCACTATTCCTTGATCTAGAGATAGTGATAACCTATGCACATTATGCTTATCTAATATAGAATAATATCTTAGGCTAGTGGTTGTATCAAAATCTACTCCAATTAGTATATGGTATTCAACATAAATAACCCATGACCAAGGATGTAGAATTGAACTGGATATACATTTATCATTTATCATGATTACTAACACTTTAGGGATACAAAAATTTGAATTAATGATTTATTATGAATTTAGAAAAATCTACTCTCAAACCCTACCCATGGGTGATTTTTCCACTCATGGTAGCTTGGGATGCATACAAATAAATAAATACCAGGAGTACATGTTTAGAACAATGAAATTATGGTTGTTTATAATCATTCATTGATTCAAATTCACAGTGGGGATGAGCGTGCAATAGAGTTTTGAAAAAATGTAAATGACAATATTAGTGATGTACATACATGGAATAGAATTGTGAATGGATATAACACATGTTCGATGATGAGTGAGGTTAATGGATGCAATGGAAATTGGAAGGCCATGATGAAAAATAAAATCCATCGCTCATGAATTAAAATAAAATATGAAAATGATGTGGAAATTTTAGTTTAAGGGAGAGTGAGTTGAATGAAACATGAAAGGGAACGAAAGCCAAAAATAACTCTTCTATGGAGTCCTATGAAAACCACTATTTGGAAGTTTTATATATATATGTAATGGTTCATGATGTGTAATATAATTTATGTTTTATAATCGTTGATCCATGTAGATCTCTATAGTTTTTTCATCTAATGCGTATCTTTATCTTATCTCGCCAATGATTTGAGTTTTGATTGCTTTCACATCGTGTACTGATGAATCACGACATGTAATGGCCTTCTAGTTGTCCTCCATAGCATATGTCCTTTTCAAAACTTCTGAGTGAGGTCACATCGTGTATTAGACATTCATGATGTGTAATTTCATATTTCTCTTCTCTCTTCATGACATGGTTCACGACTTGGATCATGAATTTCCAGATATTTTCAAATCCTATTACATGATGTGCTATGATGGTTCAAGACATGTAATAGGTGAATTTTGTAATTTTTTTTGCATTTCATGTTTGGAATCCATGTAATCCAAATTCCAACATGATTACAGACATAGAAAGATCATTATCAAATTATGCAACTAAAATCGTTAAGTAAATTATAGAAAAAAAGTATATTTGAATTCAGTTTATCAGTAATAATACCCTAATATATGATAACTATGATGGTGTAGATAGATTAGTCCCCAAATATGGGGTTACATGGAATGTGATTTTTTCTGATCAAAACTGAAGGTGAAAAATCATGTTTGGCCAATGATGAAATCAAGTATTGAATCCATTTTAAACACAATATTTCCCTATGAAAAAATGTTGTTAATGAATTCATGTGTTTTTTGGGGATTGATAAACTAGATCAAGGATGATATGAGGAGGGGATGTGTTTGATGATGTTTTTATTGTGATTTAATGTTAGAATATTGGAATATAGTAGACCCTATATGTATCATAACATTGTGGATGCTCAATCTAGGGATGTGTCCATCCACTTGTTTGATGTTTTTTTAGATAAAATAAAGGTGTTTATTGGATATGTGTTGGAGTTGTGGTCTATGTGTGACCTAATGAGTGCTAGTTAATGTTTTATATTCTTGAAGATCAATCATGGTGACTGAGATCAACTAAAATAAAAATAACTTGAGTTAATGATGAATATTTATATGAATTTTAGTTAAAAAAATTACTTGTTTCATACAATTAATATCATCAAAATCGAATGATATGGATGTTGGGATTTTGGTCTAGTTGTGTCTAGATGATTATTGGGAGAATGTGTTGTGTTACTATTGGATAATTATATCAGACTATTAATATTATACAAGAGTAGGTTAAATTCCTTGGAAAATTAGTGTTTCTAGGAAATAGAGAGGTGTGGTAGTTAGTTAATTTATTATATCATAATCAATAAGCCAATTTTATGTTTAACTACTGATTATTTTCAAGGAAATTTTAATTGGCCACTTCTATTTCATTTAATTATATATAGGTGATAAATTCATTTTAAGGGAACTAATAAAATGACATCAGTGGAGATATGATTATAAATTTTTAGTTATCTATGTGGCCTTTCAAAAGGATAGAAAGTTATCATATCACCATAATGATGTGGAAAAGGGGATTATAAAAAAACTTCTATGAGACTACCAAGGAGAGTTTTAAGGGGAGGCAATGTGATAAATGAATATCAAGGAACTAATGAGAGGTAAAGATAAATGAGGAGTATAATTCAACAAAAAATATTTTTTCACTCTCTTATTTCTTTAAACATGTGTTATTATATATGTTTGATGTGTTTCTTGAATATAATTGTTGTCTTATAAAAATAATGTGTAGTTAAAATGTTCATAGGGAAAACTGGTGGAAATGAATTAAAATTTATTTAACATGCACTTATATTATCTCTACCAAGTAAAATAACATAAGGATGGGGGATGAATTAGAGTATGATATATTAAATATATCCTTGTCAGGATCTTGTATTGTTCATAAAAAATATATTGTTTTCTCCCCTTCCAAAACCAATGCATGAGCATAAATGTAATCATGCATGTGAATAAATGATTTTTCTTGGTTTAACCACATTAGGTAACATCCAAAAATCCCACATCAACATTTTACCTTTTTGTATAATATTCTAAAGAAAATGGTATTAAATGTTCCATACGGACTTACTGTCCCTCTAGTTTTACAACTAATAAAAATTTGAATGATTTTTCTTCTTCAACTGAAGAGTGTGCACTATTCTTTTAGAATATTATTCTGTTTATTACATGAATAAATATTTTTTGAAATTAATTTGGTGTATTGTGAATATAAATATTCATCAACATGATGAATATCAATAAACTAAAAAATTTCTAGAAAAATATTTATTTTTCATGTTAATTCACCATTATGAATTTTAAAATATTCTCTAGATTCGCAACCATTCACAAATATTACTTGACTTTCAGTATACTAACATGGTCAAATTATTACATGTTATTTCTTAAAAAGACAATTATTTCTATGAATTATTCACACATGATTTTTTTTCAAAAAACCTTCTATAATTCAGAGAGTTTTATTTTTTTTAAAGAACCCTCTATCCCAAAATTAGTGGTAGATGAATATTTATTGATGGTTTTATACCTTCTTGAATCATTCATGCTTGCTACTAACTTTTCATGAGATTGTAAACATTTGTCAAAAAATAATCGATCTATGAGTAGCGTTTTCGGAAATACTACCAGTCTCATATTCTTTTTATTAACATTTCCTCTTTTCATAACTGAAAATTTTTAAAAATAATAATATTTTCATGAATCATAAATTCCCATAACAACCCACCTTTTTGAGAAACTCATTCCATTTATATATTTTATGTGGTTGTCTTGAAAACCCATCATTCATATAAAATTTACATATCTATAAATTTTGGAGTCCAAAATTTTAGAAACCAATGATAAATTTCATCAATATGTTCACACACCTTTTTAAACCATTTCTTGAGCTTATATACCGCTATCCTAGATCATTTTTAACATACCTTGTCAAAAAAATGTTGGATCTTCACAACTATCCTTGTCAAACTAGTTTTTTAACAAATAAACCAACCCAAAAATATAATAAGTCACTTGGGGGTATTTTTTAAAAATAAATTACTTTAATTTAAATATAGATATGCATGTTCCACTAGAAAGTACTTTCAATATTCAATTTATTCTTATTCTGATGAATTATCAATGATTTAAAATAGTGTAAAACAATTTTATGTAGTTGAAAATAAATTTATCTTTCATAAGGATTTATAAATTAGTTGATGTTATACAATTGATTGATATTGTTTAATTTTGTATACTGTTCTCAGTTTTCAGTTAATCATGAGCGGTAATTTTTTCCTTTTATTATGTATTAATGGGTGAAGAGGGTAGAATATATTTTCTTAGTAATTTTAATTGTAGTTGTTTAACTAGAAGTGGTTAGAGTAATGTCTTCTCAATAATGAATAATCCTTTTATAGAGAGTTATATTAACATGTCAACACTTAGTATAGTTAACTAGACAAGGTTAGTCACTTAATAACATTTGAGAGTCAACCTTATTTTCTAATAGATTTTAGTACTTATTGGTTGAGTATTATATTATAAGATATATATTTTCTCTATTAATTTTGGTTTAATTTTCTCTAAAATTTAATTTTTTTATCATTATTTCCAATATTACTTTATTCTCTCAAATGCTCAATTCATTTAATTTTTTTTCTATAAACCATCATTCATGTTCATTTTTTGCCCCCAACATTACATTCCCCTAGGTTTAATACCTATATACCATAATACAAATATTTAGTATGTTTTAAATATAATTAGATTTTTATGTGTTAAATTAGGTCAAATTTTTAGATCCATTTTTATGTAAGGAACATGAAACCATAATAAAAACAAACACCTTTAATAATATTTAATATAAAATAAAAAAATCAAAAGTAAATCATTTAATATAAACATGAAATATAATTTTTATTCATTATTTTTCACTATTTTATTCTTATTTGTTTTATAAATTGAATTCATCCCTGGGAATAATATACTATGGATCATGAAAATTTAATTCCTAAATTTGGAAGACATCTTTCTGCATAGAAATTATAAAACAAGTCTAAAATATAAAATTTAAAAACTGAAAGTAATGAAAACATGGAATAAAATATTGTTGAAAATATTTCTCAACTAAAATGGTGTGAAGTTGTTGATAGGGCTAAATATAGATAATTTAAACTATAAATAACTTCAATAAGTTTGTCATGAAATAATATTTCTAAACAAGCTAAAAACATTGAATGTCTAAAAACCTACCTATCACTATGGTAAACATTTTCTTATTTACATAAAGAATAAACTCTTTCATTCATTAAAAAAATTATATTTTGTTTTCATTATTTCCTCTTGAAGGATTGATTAAGAATTAGAATAGAGTTCATATCATTCCATTCATCGTGAAATGAAATTACAAGACCAATATTAATAAAATAGATAAGAGCTATTCAAAACTTGGGAGATACATTAAAAATATTTTTCCATTATTTTTTCCCAAAATGTTGGGCTAGATGGAAAATAAATAAAATCATCAATATCCTTCAAGAAGTGGATGAGTAATTTCATGATTTCTTGCATAGGTTTAAGTGATATTTCCAGACATTTATTTATAATAAATTTCATTTACTTGTTTGTAAGGATTATTTTTATGATGGTATTCTACCATATGCTGAGTAATTAGTTTAACAGTCATATGGTAGAAATACATAAATAAAACTACTAAATTGTTGAAAAAAAATTACATTACTTTAAATAAAATTACCAAATAAATCTTATTTAATTAAAAAGGTAAATATAGATCACAAAAAACATTTATGTGATGTAATGAAAATAAAACATTCTGAAATTTATAATAAATTTCTTTTTTTGATGAACTGATGTTCTGAACAAGACTTGTATCAAAATAATGTTAGGCTCTTTGGTGAGCAATGTAATCTATGTGGAATTCATGGGTACATAGTTACATGATATACTAACATAGAGATAATTTTACACACCATTGATAATGTTTTTTTCTTATTTTATTAGTCTAATATATATAAAAAGTGTACCACATTCCATAAATTATAATTATAGATAAATATAATCAATAAAAGATGTAATGGGGATACTATAGGTTAATTAAACAAACTATTACATATATATTCTCTGAAATTCCCCAAAATAAATTAAAATGTGTTAATGGAAATTATAATTATATTAAGAATTAAAAATGATAATGATAAATATAGAGAATTAAATTGAATCAAAAATAGTTGAAACCAATTCTAAAATTTTTATATCAAAACATAAATTGGGGCAATTAATTAGATTATTGATATATAGAGGTAATGATATGTTTTAAATAACCTATTTGATTATTTATAGGAACAATGTGAAGTTTATTTACATTAGGTGAGTGATTAAAACTCAAGTTAATGTTTTGGTTTAACAGAGAGAAGATTATATTAAAATTTAAAATTTAAATGAAACTCAAAATTTAGAAAATGATAAAACTATAATGTTGAATAAATGTCATCAAAATGAATTAATGATAAATTATCACCTAAAAATATAATTAACACTGATAAATGAATAGGTAAATAAAACTAATAATTTATGAAAAATAATGGTATTGAAGAGAATTTGTTATAATCTCAAATTTTTCAACATTATTCTCCTCCCATTTCTTTTCCCCAAAGTGTTAAAAAGATTAGTAAATATAACTATTTGAAATATCATCAATTTTTTATAGCCTTCAAAATCAACAAGTCATTTTTCCAATATTTACATAAAATCACATCATATTTTAAATCCCAAAAGGCAGTATTAGCTAATAATAGATATTGTTACAGCCTAGTCAAATTAAATCTTATTAGATAATGTTGTGATATATTTCACAAGGTGATACCTCTGATATTAAAGGGACTAATATGTTCTGTTATTCAATGAGAAAATATGGGTAGTAGGGAATTTCATTTCATGTGTGACATAGGTGCTAGTTTCATCCTTATTTCATTATCACTATTCAAAAAACATTCTATAAATACATTGAAACATCATCTATTTCTCTTAAACTAGAAGAGGTGACTCTCATATATTCTTTTGGATGGGTGGATTACTTGTTAATACATGTAGGGAAGATTATATTTCACACAAATATTCTGACCCATGAAATGGACTGTGATGAAAATGTACTTGTTATCTTATATGGACCCTTCTTGGCTATCATGATTGTTACCATAATTATGTTAAAAGGGAAACATTCCCTCCATGAAGTGGATGTTGTGGAATAAATTATGGTTTTTTTAAAAACCAATGTTAAAGTTTAAAGGGATAAAATATAATGTTTTACAATGAATGATTAACAAATGAGGTCAGTCCATGTGTAGTTTTTTTCACCTTGAAGTTATAGAAAACAGTATTCCCAAATTTGATTTGAGTATTACTCAAACATTTATTCCACATTATCATTAATTTTTTAATGAGAAGACCCCTTATCTAGAGAAAAATTAATTTTTAGAGTCAAAATAATTTTTCTTTAATGTACTGATCTTATTTATGAGTGTTTCAAAACCGATTTTGGGTGTCTTTATGGACCTAAAATTGGTGAATATTCATGTCTAAGTCCAGAATAAAATCTTGATTGGTGTCAAATTTACAAGGTTTTATTCCTTAATAAATGTTCACCAATTAAAAAAACCATTTCAATATTATTTGGCACATTTGTTTTTTGAGAAATTCACATTATTTGAGAATTTTTTTAATGAAAATATATATTAACTCTGTATAATTTCAAACCTTTAGGTGGGTGTCCTCTGATTTGATGATTTTTTAAACTATTATTTTTTTTTGTTTCTAGATATATTATGGAAATAGATCATTTTTTTAGTGGTTTATATATTTTTTATCCATAAGTGTAGAGGGGAATCTATAGAACAATTTCAATCTTTTGTGGATTTTTTCATGTATTTGTTTTCACCACTTTATATATTTTAATTATGATTCTAGAGGTGATATTTTATGGGTAGAGTTATCTTTATGGATACTTTGGAAAATTTCTTGTTTCTTTTTATTACTCTTTTTTGTAATCAATATTTCAATAAAACTATTGATTCTAGTGTTGATATGGTTATTACTCCAACCATTTATGAAATAATTTTTCCTAGGGATTGTGGTTAGATATTTTATAGAGAGTTCCCAGCTCGAGTCAAAAAATTTGTCAATGTATGTGAGGAAACCAATGATATCATTATTTTTAATAAATTAATATAATTTATATATCCATAATAAATTAATAAAGTATATATGTTTTTCTTTTTTCCTTCCCCATTTCATATAAATTTTCACCTCTATATTTTATTTTATATTATCTCGTATTTGACTTTAATTTCATTAAACATACTCTTCTCATGTCTTGTTTTCAAATTTTTATTTTTATTAGGTAATTTTCTTTTTAATTAATTCATTTAATTTAAGAGCTTAATTTGGAGAAAATAAGTGGGGATAAACATAAATTTTAGGGAGATATCAAATTAATGTTTACAAGGGAATTATATCTTCATATATAGTGGGAGTTAATTTTTATCTTTTCATTATGTTTTTATTTTTATCTACAGGTTTTAACTATTTTATATTTTCAAGAAAAATTAATTAGATTTTTTGTGATTTTTGTTAAAAATATTGAGCCTTCATGAAATTATGTGTTGTTAGGGGGAATAGTATGTAATAGTTTTGATTATATAGTAAATCTATTGTTAATCAGATCAGTTGATTTAGTTACCATCATTTTAATTATTTGAAGAAAAATTGATCTATGATCTAGAATAGTGGTTTGCATTATCTTGAATATTCTACAGTAAATAATATTAATTGTAATATTTTTAATTTATACTATTATAAGTCATGATATTTTAATAATATAATTTTATAATCCCCTATATAGCATGGAAACATGTTAGTTCGAACATTATTTCTGCCCCATGAATATGATTTTTCACTACTCAAACGAAAATATTTCAAAACATTCACATCCAAAATTGATTTTCCCACAATAAATAATAACTATAGAAATAAAGTTGAGATTAATTTGTAGGTGATTTGGCTAAATTTATTTTAAATATAGTTCATTGAAAATACATAGGACACTACTAATTTTATTTATAATGTTCTATTTTCAAGAATCCCATAAGAATTTTAACATGGTGTCAATGTTCCTTATATTTAATGGTTTTTATTTAATTTTTAGGTTATTAGTATTTATTTTCTTTCTTATTTCATTTGGAAAATCATTATTCATGCCCCCGTGAAATTTTTTTATGGTAAAACATTTGGAGAATGATAAAAAAATCATTAATGACATTGAACTTATTAATTTGCCTTAAAATCACAAGATATGTATCTAAATCGATTATGAAATGAATTTATATATCTAGGAAGAACACCATTTCCTTAATATTTTAATAATTAATATTTTAATTTATTTATTAATTCATTTATAGTTTTTAATATATGTTGATCCATAATATTTTTCACATAATGTTTATATTTATTATATAATTCTATTATCTTAGTGGTAATGAGATACTGGAAAATTCATATGGAAAAAGATTTCAGTTTGTTAAATTCTCTAATATTTTCATGTTAAACTATTTTTTCAAAAAAAATAATTAATTTTTCAATGAAATAATTTAGTTTTGGATTTTTATTTAGATTTATACATGGGGGTGTCAATAAGGTAAAATAATTTTTTAAATAGAGTTGTTGTGGCATCACATATTTTCTATTTTGTGTTTCCTTTTTTCTTTTAATGAGATGGATTAAATAATTTATTTCAAAAAAGAAATTTATTAACTGTGGTGTAATTTGATTTGGTTTTATTTCAGAACATGTTTCCACACCCTTTTTGAAAAATAATTATTGATTTTAATTTTAAAATTAGATTATATTGATTTTTATTTTTATTTTTGACCATTGTGAGACAAAGTATATATTTTTTGATTATTATAGAATAAATTATGTTATTGTGTTTTAATTATTTAATTATTCATTAGTTTTTTTCTTATATTTCATGAATTTTTTATGATCATTTTGAAATAATCATTGATAAATTTACTAAAACATTTTTCTTCATTTTTCTACAATAAATATTTAAATGCTTTATGAATTAATTTTTAAATACTTTTTGGTTTTTGGTTAAGTTCTATTTAAGATATCTGAGGAACTAGCAATATATCAAATTATGAAGGCCCCCATATAATAGATTTCTCATATAGTATAATTTATTTCAATTTATGTATCTAAATTCCAAGGGCTCAACATTACCGAATTCTTCAATCCTATTAATGTATTCAATTTTATAATAACCCACATATTTGAATATCTAAGAGAAATGATATAGTCATATTTTCTTTTAGTAAAATTTACATATACATATTATACCGACCATTAAATATACAAATAGGAAGCCATGAATCATATCTGAATGGGAAATCATAACCTATGTATCCATATTGACACATATAGGTTTCTTATATATAACTATTTTCTATAATGGTGATAATTAAATGAGACCTGATCGGAGTGTGATAAAGATAATGAGTTGGGGTGTGTCGATCCCAAAAAATGATGGAATTGATATGATGAGGAAATCAAAAGGATATCGAGGATGAACTATTTCCTCTTTGTATGTTTCCAAGTAATGTTGACTACTAAGAGATCTTCTATAAACAAATATAGTATCGATCAAAACAACATCGACTATATTTAATGCATTTCACATGGCCAAAATATGGTTCCAGAAAAAAGGCTGGTGAATTAAAGATTTGGTTCTAAACCAACCATGATGAGCTATATGACCCTAATAAATGAATATAATGTTGAGGGATATTCCCTAATATATAAATCAGTAAATCTTGGGTTTAGAGGAAGATGATTTTTTATGATTAATGTCGATGGTGATAAATTGAGTTTGAAAAATTTGTAATGGAAGTTTCAATGTAATCATCAACCCTAGATTACTCCACATAAGAAAATATGGTTCTTTGACACTTTATGTTTTTTGGGGGATTAAGGTCCATGATCAAGGAAGACATTTGGTAAGGAATTATTAGCTCACGTTTTTTATGTTATATTTATGTTGAAGACTCAAATATAGATAGTTGTCCACATATCCCAACATTGAATCTTCTTAGTTTGTGGAAAAATTAATCTAGTTTTTTATGCTTCTTATGAGATTATGTAAGGTTGGTGTTCTATTTTTTATACAATTACGTATTACAGATTTTCTCCTAATGACTTTGGGTAGAGGTTTCAAAATATTGAAGATTAAACACGGTGATCAAACCCATCTCAATGAACACCAACATGATCTAAGAATAATTAATTATATGTTTTTTATGAATAATTACTTTAATTGAATGAATTTGTAACACTAGAAATGAATTAGGAAATTTAAATCATATTGTATCTAATTTTGTCTAGATGAAAATGAGATTTGTGTTTGTGAGGATGTAGGATAATTTATTGAGTCCAAGAACTCTATTTGGATGATTATAAACTGGTGATGAAGATGGTATTTTTTTGACATAATGTGATGTGTTTTTTTGTTAATTTATTATGTAAAAATGAATATCATTATTTTCAATTTAAAGGTGGATTATTTTATATGATGCTTTAATTAGTTACTATTGGATTATTTAATTTCACATACATGTGATAATGTTGGTTTGAGGGGACTTCTAAGATGACATTAGTAGTGATACAATTCAATATTTTCAATTATATGTTTGGTAGATAACAAATGGAGGTAGTTATAATATCACCATATGTTAGGGTATAAAATTATTTTATAGGAATATTGTAGGGTATTTTAAATTTTGGATTGATGGTGGTGAAAATGGTAGAAAAAAAAAGTTGAAAACCCATTGGGAGAGGAAGATTGAGGGGGTGTTTAATTCTTTAGAGATGACTTATATCTCTCTATAACTCCCGTTTATTTATTATTATATTATTTTATCTTCATGATGTGTTTCTCAAAAAAATTCTATATCAATAATTTATAGTGAATAATTTTCAATGAAAAATGATAAGACTTAATTGATTTTTTTACCATATCAATTTTTTCAATTTAAATATCGAATTTTATGTTCCTATGGAATATCAGTAATTTAATATTTTATTCTAATTATAGTGATTTATCAATTGAAGAAATTAGATTTAAACAATTTTAGGATTTTTAAAATAATCTCAACCTTCAAATTAGCTGATATATAATGTTATATTTTGTTTAATATTCTTAGTGTTTATTTTTTCTATTATTATAAATTTTGAATTCTTTTTTAGCCCTAATTTTTTCATACTTTTTGAATATATGGGTGTAGAGTGTGAAACTTTTTTACAGCATAATTTAAAAAGAAATACCATATTTAGAAAGGTTTTATGCTTTATCTTCTCTATGAGTAGTCATATTTTTAATGATATCTAGATTAACATGTAAATAATTATGAGAGATAATTTGACAAGGTCAATCTCATTATGAAAATGTAGAGTCTAAAAACTATATCTTGAGGGAAGTCAACTCTTCTTTATTGAATATAATGAAATAATATAGATATTTTATCTATTTATTTAGAGTTATTTCCCCACTACTCTACCTTTTTTTCCTATAAATTCAATTATTTTTTACTCTCTATCTATCCTAATCATATCAATTCTTCTTTTCACTTCCATTATATTTCATTTTACTGCTCTCTAATTTTTCTATTTGGGTTTTTACAACACATAATTTACTTTCCTGGGGTTCGATACATACCAAAATTCATATAGTTAGTAAGAGTTATAAATAATTAACTTTTCACTTGTTCAATGATACTCATGTATGTATTCCAATTCTTTCATCCATTATAACTATGTAAATCTATGTTGCATTAGTTTAGGCACCCATAGATTCACACTTCATGATCTACTAATAAAAAAGAAAAAATTTACACTTAATCAAATATAAATTGAGAAAACCAAGAAATATATACATCATTATATATATCATCACTATATTAAGAAACACACTCACTGCCTAAAAGTTTGGTTTCATTGAAGAATACATACCTAAAAAACTTATTCTACAAAACAATGAAGATTTAAAAATATTTTCACATACATTACTCTCTTATTGATATATAATATGTTATAATATTCTTTATATCTAGTGAAATGAAAATATAATAACGGTAATAGATCAAACACTCTGAAAGGGTAAATATAATATATATCAATCAAATATCACAAGTGAGAATAAGATGAACATTTGTGTTTTTGAACATAATCATGTTATGTGAACATATCATAATTATATCATACTCAATATATAATGGATTATTAATCATGAATCTGAAAATATGTCTTTTGGAATACAATAAGAACGAATAATAGGATTTTAGAATAATGATAAAATAATCATGATCCCATAAAGGTAATATAATAATATAACATAACATTGAAATATAAAACAAAAATATTACACATACAGAATCATCGAAAATAATTTCTTATTTATGGGATCACTCTCAATACCATTATCAAATAGTAGACTAGGTTTTCTCCCATTTACCATAACCCAAATAGGTTGGGGTCATTCCCGATTCAATACCCATTATCTTATTAGATATAAATCATAACCAAATTAATTAAAGGTATTGATAATACATATGACATAGTGATAAAAGATACATATTTATTGGATTTTATTCTATTAAGACACATTAAATAATCTATATATGAAAATAAAACGTGCCACATATAAACATTAATGGCGTATAAATTTTTTTAACTGAAATAATTTTGATGAGAGCATGAAGTAAAATAAAAATAAAAATACCTATTTTATCAATAAATGATTGGTTTAAAAATTATCACTTATAAAATAAATAGTAAATGTTTATTCTATTAGTTATGACGAATGAATTAAAATGTTATGTTTATCTTGCTAAATACCCTTCAATAAAATGAATAATGTATAGGGTACTCAAAATGATAATATATTGAACAAAAAATTATCATTTTGATATATGTTCTGTATAGAATGAATATGATAATGATGGATCAAACATTTGATTTAGATCAGTAATGATAATTGGAAGCTTTGATAATGACTCAAATGATTATCTAAAGTTAGTTGATACTCAAAAAATATATAATGAGTGTAAGTAAAACTACATGGATGGAATAAAAATTGAATCAACATAATTGAAAAATTATTCAAAGGAATATAATATATTTTAGAATATTTAATAATTTAAATCCTTAATTTTTATTAAATATTAAAATAATAGAAAATAAAAAAAAGTCATAAAACCATTCAAAATCAATGAAATAACAATTTCTATATTGTTTTAAGTATATAAATATAATTATAAATTTAAATATATATATCTATGCATTTATTGAAAATGAATCTTGATAAAAATAGCTAAAAATGGATTCTAAATCTAGAAATGAGTTTTCTTTTTTTTCATAAAAACAATGTTATGTGACATATTCCTTGTAATTTTCAAAAAAGTAATTTGGTAAAATTACATTGATAATAAGTCTCACTATGATAACCATGAAAATGACCTAAAGTAATTGTAGAGGAAAAATTGAGTAGAGGAATGATAATATGAAATGAGTTTGAAATGTTTTCAAAAAAAATTCTCAATTTTAAAGAAACCCGCATTGATAAAAGAGTCATTAAATATCCATTTTAATAGAGATAAAGTGAAATATGAAATGTAGACAAAATTATACATTTTAAAATTTAAAATAAAAATGGAATCATTCTTATTTGGAAAAAATATTCACATGGATGATAATGAGAAAATATAAAGGATTAGAAATATTCATAACTACATTATATTACTATGACGAAATAAATCCATAAATGAAAGATATTTTTATGGAAAATTTTATTCTTTCCATTCATAAAAATAAAATATTGTATTTAGTAGGAATACAAAATTATCTCAATAATAAAATAAAATAGTCAAATAAAAAAAATTATGACTCATTGAAAGAATATTGACAAAATTAAAACCCTTAAAACATTGTTCAATTATGAATAGAATTATAATAAAATAGAGAACTGAAAATAGAATTTTAAATAACATAAATAATATATGATTAATGATAATAAATGACTATATGATTTTATATATTCCTTGTAAAAGATATATAGTTTATAAGATGAAAATTTTCTCATGGAATGATAATTTTTGAAAAGATACACTTATAGTTATTTTAATTTTGGAAGTAAGAATCATTCAAAAATGAGTTTTCAAAAAATATTAATCCTTATATTTAAATATGGAAATAATATATAATAAAAGTACAGTACTCGATAAACTAATCATAGAAGAACATATTCAAAAAAATTGTGTATAACACATTTAAATGGGATTGAGTAAACTAAAATCCTTACCATGGATTTCTCAATTATAAAATAAAATATGAAATCATATATAACAAACCAATACTCAATAATAATTTATTTGAAAAACATATTAATATGAATTATGTTTCATGAAAATTTTCTATAATCATTTATTACAATGTTATTATTTTTTTTAATTTATGATTTTCATTATTTAATAGTAGTTTTTATCATTCCTTGTCATCTTTAGTGTCACAATTCGGGATATCATATCATGTTTTAGTGGTGAATGCCTCTTGAATTGTCATGATTGAATAATGGTGGATCCATGTTGATTTATGAATGTTCACTACTTTATTCATCCCTGATCCGTTATTTTATATGTATTTTTCACTTTAAATAAAATAGTTATGTGTTTAGTATTAAATTTCAAGGTTTATTCCATCAGATGTCCATGTTCAATTTTGAAATGTAAAATCCATATTAACATTATTTTAGAAATTATTTCAATCATATAGTGTTATATTAACAACGATTTAAAAAGTAATATTACCACTTAATATCAATAAAAAATTATTTCGTTTTTTATTTAAACTATATTATTATTAGTTATGTTTTCTTTGTTATCAATGATAAAATTTTATAGCATATTCCAGTTAGGTGCTCAAAATAACTAGAATAAGAACATGCTATAATAAATTGGTGAGTTCAGTTATGATGTTTTTTTATTTTAGATAAATTATTATAGATTAATAATGATCTTATTTATATGTTATTAATGTGATATATTAAAATTTTGTAGAATAATAAGAATATGATAAATTAAATATAATCATAAGAAGATATTACTTACAAAGAAGATCTTTTATCTTCAAATAAAAGTTTTTCTTGTGTAAAACAAATTAATAAACTCTATCATGAACTAGGGAGACCCAAAATGGAAGGGGATTATTTGGGCGAAACCATTGGTCAATATGTAATGGAAAACTAATATAATATTGTGGGTTAATGTTGGTAAAGGAATGATCCTTTTATTAGAGTCAAGAGTATCATTTTCACAAATATCCATTTCTTAATGAATAAGGAATGGAATTTACCTAAGAAATTTGATCCAATGTTGAAATATAATATGTATTTTTCATTCATTCATACATAAATAAATTTAGAGATAACATTATAGATATTTTTTCTATTAATAACATAATTTAACCCTTTACCTTTGTATTGGTAACAAAAATTTTACACAGATAACTAAGAATATTTCATGAACTTATTGAAAATAATAACTATTTGTAAATTTTCTTTATAATTTCATATTTATTATATTATATTAATCATATAATTTTTTTAAAATATTAATTTTAAATTAAAATTAATAATTCACAGAAACAATTAGTAGAAATATTTATAAACAAAAATGAAATTCTTATTATTCTTT
This sequence comes from Viscum album, assembly GCA_963277665.1. Classification (NCBI taxonomy): domain Eukaryota; kingdom Viridiplantae; phylum Streptophyta; class Magnoliopsida; order Santalales; family Viscaceae; genus Viscum; species Viscum album. Next base: position 1,184,031,696 of record OY728146.1, read on the forward strand.
AAAATGTAACAACAATTATAAGTATATTAAGTGAATTGTTTATTTAAATAAATAATAAGTTCTAGTGAAATTATTAACCAATAGTGATCAATTAAATTTTCATTATAAAACACATTATATATTGATAAAAAATTATTGACATAAATATCTTAATTTAATATTAAATAATATTATTCATATTTATAGCCATTTAACAATCATTCGATGCATATCAGTTCATTCATTTATTTATACTAAAAAATCATATAATTAAACATGTTACTTTAAATTAGAGACTTATAACTCTTATATAAAACATATAATATATAATTAAACATATTATAAATTAAAACATATTTATTTGTCCATAAACAATTAAAATAATATTACTTATAGTTCCTTACTTATATAAAGATTGTTATTTTTTTAGTTTACTAATAATTACCTTAATTTTATCAATATATTTTTTATATCATTTTTTATAAGTAATAACTAATAAAATTTAATATTTTAAAAAAATTAATTTTTTAGTCTAAGTTGTATATTAAAAATTGGTTTAATATATTTATATTATATTAGAAACACTTTAATTTATCCATAAATAATTATTTATAATTAAAATGTATATTAATGACATAAAATAAAAATTATTTATATCATTTATATATGGATAATTTTGATATGTCAATATATTTTCAAGTATTCTATCTGACAAAAATATAACTCTGAATAGTTATTAATTATTAGTTATACCATACTATTTACAATTTATATATATTTTAATTTAACAGCATATAAAATTTATTTCTTATAATTATCTTTTAAGATTTAAATGAAATTCATTTTATTTTAATGTTTTTTTCTTTGTGTAGGTTTTCTATTTCTAATAGTGAAACAAAATGGTTAATTTTATGCATGTGACTTCCTAGTTTTAAATATATTATTCATTTTAATTTATTGCCTCATTTTATTTTAGTCACTTTTATGTGGAGTAATACTATATGGTATATAGTAATCTATGGTATTTAATACATGGTTTCATGAAAATCGGTAGTAATGTTCCATTTTGAGTGAATAATGTGTTTTTAATTCATTTCTCATCTGGTATGTTTTATTTTCTAACTAAGGATGTACTCATTATAATAAATAAAAAAACTCTCATAGAAAATGAAAATTTTTATATACATCAATGATTTATCATTATCCCACATAAATAAAATAATTCATTTTAATTTTAATTATCACACACGAATGAATATATTTTAGTTATACCTTGAATATATGTGACTCATGATATATTTAGAATAAGATAGGAACCTCGTTATATTGGGAAAGACTATGATATTCTTCTTCTTTCTAAAAATTGGAATATAATGATATTTTCATTTGAAATAACTATTTTTATAAGTATTAATAAATTTTTGGTTATAATACATAGGTAATTATAGATACATACATTTCATAGCTTCATTTTCATGATACTATTTCCAACCAAATACTAAAATCAAAATTATTTGAAAATATCTAATGAAATCTTTAAGGGCCATAGTTTTCCTAAATAATCACATTTTGTATTTTAATTTTTGAGAGTCTTTAGAGATGTTCTGAAGTGATCTAGTGGTTGTTGGATGTGTTTTGATATATATCGTTGATTATTGATAATTATGGATCTATAAATAAATATTTCAATCTTATAAACTACACTATTTATTCCAACATTATTTTTTCATAATATTTATACTTTACCAGCTAGATGTTTTTTCATTAAATATATATTATGATAAGTTATTTTAACATGCTAAAGGTTACGTTTGAAATATATCCTTTCGATACAAGAACAAACTCTTTCAGAATTTTATCTTCAGACACATTTATATAACATCCGATTAGCTAATTTAAATCTTTAGAAAAATAATCATGAATCATAGTTTCTTTCCCTAGATATCTAAATGACATAACAATTGTAGATGAACATTATTTATTTCCATTGAAAGCTATTTATATGTTTTTTATAATATTTAATTAAACTACTATTTATTAATACATTTTTATATCACTATTATTTTCTTTATTATCTAGTAATTGATGAATTTTATACCTATGATATATCTTCTAGAAATATATATCTTATTTTCCATTTCATTCAAAAAAAATTAATTTGTAACGTTTTATCATCTAGGTTCCACATATTGTAGATGCTTTAACATCATCATGCCTTATCTAAATTAAATTAAATAGGGAATAAATATCCGTAATTTTGTAAATTTATATATATAATTAAATCATATTTTATTATTTATATGGATACTATATTTCAAAAAACCTAGAAATATCAATAGTTCAGTTCCACTATGAAAATACATTTGGAACAACACATCTATAAAGGCCGTTACAACATCTCTACCCTGATAAATAAAAAATTATACCTTAATAAGGGGGAAATAAAGTCGATGTAGACTTCTCCTTTATGTATAGAAATTAACTAATTTAATTGGGTTTATAAAATGGAATATAATAGGTGATACATCGATTCTTTTCATATATGAAGTTAAAATTTTAGATTCGTTATTGTGTGTTATATTCCCTATGACTTATAGACCATAGATGAGTAACAGATACAATATGGCCTATAGATTCTTTGGAAACCTACGTGTTCCCATTAACTATTTAGTATTTTGACTTTTAGTTAACCCATTTTTATGTTTTATGAATTACAAACATAACAACTTCTCCCCTTTCTCTATTTTAAACAGTGAGAATAAAATTATGCGAAGAAAATCTTCTTATTTTATTTACATTTCATTATTGAATATACATTATATGGGTTGCTGTTGATAAAATATTTTGGGTTATCGTATATATGATCAAAATATATAAATTTTTAAATTGATATGGATAAATGAATTGTTTACATGTGATCATGGATTAGATTATAATACTATGTTACATTGTTTCATAGCATGTGATATTATCCACTAAAGTTTCTTTTTTTAGAATATCTACTCAAATTTTTTTAAATAACATAAATAGTGTATAAATATATCAAAATATATAGGATCCAACATTGAACTCAATAATCATCATGAATATATTTTCTTTTGAATGAGTTACATGTTGAATATATCTACTTTGTTATTTCATCATTTATTATAGTGATACATTAACAAAGTGTTATATAGATGTTATTAATATTAAATAATGGTTATTATATTTTGGTTTTTTGATTTCCAAAAAACAATTACTAATTAATCAAAGTTTCCTTGTTTATATAGAATTATATTATTTATCTGTGAAAAAATCGATGATGTATTATGTTTCGTTCTTGATAGATATTTTATTTTTTGAAATGTTTAAATATTAAAAATTATATATTTGGTCAATATGAAATTTAAAATATCCTTAACATATATATATGTGTCTGTGTGTGTGTGTGATACTAAAAACACTTTCAATGGATTTATATTGCAACACAATATCATTAGTAATATGGACACACTTATGGTGTTTATATATATATATATATATATTATAATGGAGGATTGATATAGTTTTTAGTCGGGAGGCCTATATGCTTTAGAATGGTGATGGATTGTTGATGTGATAGTTATCTTAAGATGAGTTCCTTGTATAATTATTTTAATTTTATTCATTTCTTCTAATAAATTATCCAATTTTGGATTTATTATTCATGGTAGTAGGAATAGTTGTGTTATAATACCCAATGTCATAGAATGTACAAATTAATAAATTAATCAAGCAAGAAGTGGTTATAGAAACATTATAATGATATTGTAAAAAAAATATGATAAATTCTAAGTAGTTGATTGAAATGAATATAACATAATACTGAGTTATAAATTATTTGAAACTCTGGATTGAGGGAATAAATTTCAGAGAATTGATATAAAAAATATATTTATGATGTTGAATAAATTATATGTGGATTATGTTTTTTTATATATACATATAAAAAATCAGTATGGATTATTATTAAATTATTGGTAATTGATAAATATATTGAATAATTATAATTTATAGAATTTTTCTTATGTTCTTAGGAATTTTTAGTTTATGATTACTTATATATGAAAATTGGCTTGTCTTTTATGATGTCAATTATGGACTAGGTATCTCATAGGATAGTCTCCTTTAGAATTTTTTTGTGCATCAATATTATTTATATAAATTTATATCTTATGCTCCCCCACCCTATCCAATAAGGGAAAAGGAAACTCATATTTGGTGATAGATTATAAGTGTTTCAAAATATATAGGTTTTCAAGGATATAGATGGCAATGAAATCCCCCTACATTTCTATCTCTTCTAGACAGATATTATATGCCAATATTCATAACAATAATTTTGTATAGTTATAGGATTGGTACACATATTTTCTATAACGACTATATGTTATGAAATACTTTTATATATATAATATTTCATGTGTAGGTTATATTATAAATATTTATGTCAGATATTGTGGATAATAATTATTATATTTATACATAAGAATATTATTTTACTTCCTAATATATAGTGTGTATTTACATATATTGTGATAAATTTAACATAGTTTGTGTGATATTGGTGATGTCATAGCGATGTGAATTTGTGGTTTGGATTATGGAGATATGGATATGATGTTATAGAACAGATGTATGATATGTCTTCTAAAGTAGATTGGTGTATTTGGAGCTATGATGTTCGGTTATATGGTGGATTATTTACTAAAAATGAGGTATTAGGTTACCCTTAATTATATATATGTTTTCAATAATTGAAAACGTGCCTTAATATGATATGAGGTGAGTGTTCCTTTGTGAATATTTGATTATAGTTTAGATATTTTTGATGAGTTGATTCAGTTGATTATTTACTGTGGATATAATATTATTTATCCTCATTTTCATGAGGGGTTTTTTAGACGATCCAACTAAGTATACTTTTTTTCCACTAATTTATATATATAACTATTTGATAGTTCTGTATAAAGAAGTTACTAATTAAGATTTGTGTTACTGTATAGAGGAGGTTATTTTGAAGTTATTGATGGCCCTTTTCCCTGCCATTATTTTCACAACCCATCCTAGTGGGGATTGTTCCACAACTCCCCAATCACTCCTCAAATAGTCCAAGGGTTGGTGACTATTGTGGAGTAATAACATCAATGGCATGGGATGCCTTAGCCTAAGTACTTGTACAAATGGACACATCCAGAGCCCTATACAATGCTGAAAAGTAAAAAAATAAAAAATTATGGATGCATGCATCTATATAATATAACAAGAGTACGATAGGAAGTAGAAGTAAATAAGACCAAATACAAGCCCACCATTAAGAGTTTCAAAACACAAGTCCAACATGAAAGTAAGTACTAGGATTTCTTTTATAAATATATAGGATCAAAAATCGATGTATCTAGTCTCAATAAGAAATGTATGGTCATGGTCCTTCAAGGACATTGTCAAAAGGTCGATTGTATATTCAAGACGTGACACTTGTGGTAAATTCCTATGTAGGAGTGAGTATAACAATACTCAGTTGTACACCTTGAAACCACAAAACAAAAAACAAGAGAAATACAATCATATCAATAATGGTATATGTCTACAATATATATAATAAGAATAACCACATATACTCTACAAAGACACATAGTCTAGAGGTAAGTCACAAACATGGTATACTGGCCTTAGGATCCAAACTTGAAGATTCAACAAAGTACTCATTTGAGATAACACACTCTTGTGTCTGATAGCATTGATTATGTCTGTGTGATAGGTACTCCTCATCAGGTCTCATCTTGAGAAATAAAATGTTGATTTTACAAAGAGAATATGTTACACAGATGAGGATCACTGCCAAGGTCATGTAGTGATACCAACCACCCAATCTGAATTAACTCGCTATGTAGAGGATTGGCGCCTGCATACAGTTGGTCACATTGATACTAAGAACACCACCTAGGGCACAAATATAAATAGGGGACCTCACTCCATGCCTCTCTTAGATATTCCAATGACTCTATCTTAGAATTCCTGATGAATGGATCATAGTCCTAGGAGTATGATATGATTGCATATCAACCTTTGAGGAAAGGATAAGGGGAAAAAACCCTAACAAATTCTGTCCAAGATATGAAGTAAAATAGTTCCAAGTCAAGTATAAAAGAGTACATGGTGTTTAGTAGGGGTCACATGTTATATCCCTTAACCCTCGGTCCTGCCTGTGTAAATGGCCCTTGTTATCAAGTCATGTCTGGGTAGTACTATACGTAGTTTAGGATTCTCGTGTGGTCTACCCATGTTATAGTACGTGGATACCACCAATTTACAAGTTCCCTTGTACCAGTACATGTCTTAGCCCATGTACCTGGTCCAGGATGTGACTTTGTGGGGGAGTACACGACATGTAGGCTACCCGTGTAGTCCACATTGTGTCCATATACTACCCAAGGTACTTATCAATATCACCCAGGAGGGAGCACACACTATGTGATAAGGGTCACATACTGTGTGATACATAAATTACACCAAAAACCCTAGAAACCAGATAGGGGGGCCACACACTATGTAATCATGGATTACACACAACGTTAATCAGGTTTTTAAAAAAACCTAGATCCATGTTGTGTCCATATCCTTTATCGCTCTAGCCTCGGATCCGGCCAAACCATATTGGGAACCCCAAGGGAGTTCTTCCTCTATGTCTCATCAGTTACAAATAACGCATTCCATACATCATATCTACTCAAAAAATAGATCAATTATCTATTCTTAATCATGCACTGAAAAACATAAAAAATTAAAAAATGGGTATCCATTGTCATCTAATTCATCATCCCTTAAAATTTGGAACCACCATATTTTCATTCCAAACATGGATCAACAAATTTGGACCATTTTTCTAGGAAATTGGTGCACAACGGTCGATTGTTTTGGATTTTTCAAGTTGGTGTCCAAAAAAAGAATGCCGGTGAAAAATGATTAACTGGGGGAGAAAAGTACAATAATATATTGGAGGAATGATCCTCTATCGAAGTTCGTGTCAAACTTGATCTATCACTTTTAGAAAGACAGTAAAAATAATAAAATAAAAAATAAATTCTCCCATTAAAAACACAAAAATATACCCAACCTTCATGATAATAAAATTGGGGATCAATATGGTTGTTGATTGGTCTTTATTCAACATAGAATTCAATAGTGGAGAAGAAAAAAACACATACCCAACCACGAATTGGATTGGTCGCTCATGATGAATGATGTTGAATTATGTTTTTTGTCATGATCTGTCATATTTTTTGTGCTTTGATCATTGATCCATGATTTCATCATCATTTTCATGAGATAATTATCCAACAGTCTGTCTAGGGGTTCTCCAATGTCTCCATGGTTATGAACCTAAAGATGGATTTATGAAACAATAATCTATTTAAATATTGTAAATTGTTGTGTCAATAAAAACAAAATAAAATCAAATTATCAAATTAATTTATACATTTATTTTCCCAGGATGAATTTCCTACAAACGACCTGAACCGACTAATGTTAATTAACAGCTAGTGAAATACCCATAGTATGAACTCAATATTTCCCTTGTATTTCTAATTTGGGAACCCATTTAGACGTTATTCAACTTTTTTAGGAAAATTGTTCATTAATTATATTTAATACAGTTAGTATATTTCAAAAATTTATTCCAAGCATGTTGGGGCTTGGAATAAAACGTCTTCTTCACACTTGGTCTTAAAAATAATTCATATAATATCCAAAAAATAATACATAGAAAATAAGAGACATTACATTCTATCCACCTTGGGTCCTTAAATCCCCAAAAATCCAAAACAAGGGCTACTCAAAAATATTTGGGTACTGAGCACGATTATGATCCTCCCACTCCCATGTACTCTCCTAGAGATTCTTGTACACCACTAGACATGCACAAAAGAAATCGATCACTCATGAAGGATCCTCTCATATTGGTCCTCTATCATTACTAGGTACTCAAAAAGTTCGCTCCATCCTTGATTTGTAGCTCGCCAAATTCGACAAAGTGTGATGGTTCATGAACGTACCTTCTAATGTTTGAAAGATGGAAGACATCGTGTACCAGATCTAACTATAGAGGTATGGATAAGTTGTATGGCACATTTACAACTATATATAGTATCAGGAAAGGGATAATGAATCTCAGAGATAGATTTCCTCCCCTAAAAAATATAAATAATCTACCTCAAGGTGAAACCTGTAGGAACACATGGTCTCCTTCCTCAAAATCCAAAGGCCTTCATCACCTATCAACAAAAGACATATGATAGCTAGGTGTGGTCTTCATCTAATCCTAGATTACCTACACCTTATCTATTGTAGCTCATACCAAATCTAGGACAATGAGTGGTGACTCGCCTAGGTCAGTCAAGTAAATTTGTGACCTTAAGGGTTTTCTGTATAGAGCCTCAAATGGTGCCATACTAATAGTAGAATGTAGACGTTTTTTTCCTTCAAAAACTCCACCATTGGTATTTGATCCTTCCAACTATTGACAAAGTCTAACATGTAATCTCACAACATTTCCTCTAGACCCTAAATAGTCTTCTTAGTCAGTCCATCAATTTGGGGGTGAAACATTGTTCTCTAGCATAAATAAGTCTCAAATTCCTCCTATAATCCCTCCCACATTTGAGATGTAGCACAAGCATCCAGACTGGAAACAATTATCAATAGAACTCCATGGAGTTGGACTATCCCCTAAATGAATAGGCATCCCAAGATATTTATTGAACATTTCTATCATATTGCTAGGGAGTGGGTTGTCTTGGTGAGTTTTTCTATGATCACTCAGTTAGAATCATCTCCCTAGAAATAATTGGTAATCCCATTAGTAAGTCCATAGATATCTCATCCCACTTATACTCTGGAACCTCAAGGGGTTGATCTAAACCAGTTGGAAATTAGTGTCCAGCCTTTAATTGCTAATAAGTAAGGGATCAAGAGACAAACTCTACAACTCATTTCTTCATCCATGGCCATTAAAAATGACACTAGTGGTCATGGTACATCTTTTATACACCTAGATGTAACACTAAATTAGAGGTATGAAAATATCATAGAAACTCCGTCTACAGCATCACTGGTATCATAATGTGTCATCTGAAAAGAATATCATTCTCCACGCCTTTCTAAAATTAATCATGGGCATGTCCAGTGGATATCGATGCATGGTGGGTATCATAGTTAGCATCTCCTTATTGGGCCTCTATGGATCTCTATATGAGAGGAGGGGTAACAACCATCAAGTGAAGGTAATATTCTTTATCACTATCATCAAAGGATAACTATAATGTGGCCACCTACTATGATGCCTCATTTAGAAACTTCAAACAAGATCTCTTATTGAGAGAATATGCTACCACATTCCTCTTCCCAAGAGTATATAAAAATTTGAAATCATAATCTTGAAGGAACTCTTTCCATCACTTATGACTCAATTTGAGATCCTTGTAAGAGAATATATAATGGATACAATTTCAATTAGATTAGAATATAAACCACTCTCCTATTAGGTAGTTTCACCACATATTCAACGTGAAGACTACCACTACTAGACTAAGATCATGGGTCACATATTTTTACTCATGTGGTCTTAACTGAAATGAACCACATGAAATCATAGCATTCCTTTGCATCATAACAGAACCAATCCTGGTTCTAGATGCATCGCTGAACACTGCATACTTGACACCCTCCTCTAGAAAACTAAATATGGGACAAATCATCAAATTATATCTCAATTATTAAAAATCCTTATAGAACTTCCCTGTCCAAAAAAATGGTGCCCCTTTTAATTAAAATCTATCATGGGTTCTGATATTCTGTACTGATTAGGTATGAATCAATTGTAATAGTCGACGAACCCAAGGAAGTTCCCCCCCTCGATCAGATTCGTAGGTGGCTATCAATCTAAAACATCCTGGACATTGACTGGGTCCAATACCACTCTATCTACTGATATAACATGTCCTAAATGTGGAACTCATGAATTAAGAATTGACACTTCAAGACCTTTCCATAAATTTAGTTCTCTCGGAGTATGTCTAGAAATATCCACAAGTGTCTCACATGCTACTTCTCAAACATTGTCTACATAAGGATATCATTGATTTAGTCCATAAGGAATCATTCTATGTAAGGATGAAAGATCTAATTCATGAGTCCCATGGACACTATTTGGACGTTCTTCATGATTATGGGAATCACCAAGTACTCAAAGTGACTGTAGAAACATCTGAATTCTATATTTTTTATATCCTCATCCCATAATCACAAATGGTTATATCATGACCTATGGTCAACCATTTAGAATCATCATTCCCCTCTAGATTGATCAAATAGTTCATAAATTCTTGGTAATGGATACTCATTCATTATTCTCACCTATTTCAATCATCAGTAGTCCACACATAACCTCTAGATCTAGTATGCCTTATTTGAAAAAAAAATGGGGCTGCCTAGGGTGAAACACTTGGCCTAACATATCCCTTACACTGCAATTCCTCTAAAAATACCACTAGATTGTGAAGTTCCATGGGACCCATATGATATGATAGTGTAGATATCAATATAGTCTCAATGTGTAGCTCAATTTAGATGTATATCTCTCAATTTGGACGTAAACCCGGAACATCCTTATGGAAGATGTCCTCATACTCCACCACCAAAATATGAAAATGGGAACTCAAAACATCCACTTCACAAGGGGATAATCTATCCAAATGATGATTATTCATCTACACCCTCTTATTCCTGAGTTCATATTGGACTACCTAAGTTTACCTTTCACTAATAAAAGAGAAACTGGGTCCATCATAGTAGACACACCATACCCGTCACCTAAAACATTCAATATGGGAATGAACATCGGATATCTAATCCATAAAAATAATGATGTTGTAAGACCTCAATGATACTATCAATAGATTATTAGATAAACTCTCACCCCTAAGAGACATGTCACAAATTGGCAAAATATTCTGATCATCAATCCTTCACCAGTCGGAGTCTCCAAGCATAAGGTTCAAGCCCAAGGCTCAACTGGAATATATAATTATCGTACTAGGGACGTAGAAAGAAATTAATGACTAGTAATAATTTTTATTAGTATTGTAGAAATGGTATAAAACACATACATTGTACGTATAATCATTCTTGGATCCTCTAAGTTGTAATATTCGACTGTCTATAGATGTACCTACATCTATCCTCTATCTCCATGAACCCGGTGTGGACCACTTAGGTGTGGTGGAGGTACCATGTAAAAATGTCAACTACCTCATGTTTCTCTCACAGGTCCTTGGCCATGTCCACCACCATACAAACCTACCTTCTCCTACCATAGTCTCTGCCTTGGTGGCTCATCTGCGGTTTCTTTATCAACTATATGGCCTATCATACAATCTTGATTGTTCCTTATAATGGATTGATAGTTCCTCATGTTTAACTCCATGATTTAACTTCTTTAATACCTAAGTGAAGACACAATGAATTTGTGCCTATCGAAGAAAAAAATAATGATATGTTCTAATGGATAAAATTGTGCAATCAATTCTATTCCATGTGATTTAATTTTACATAAAGATTTTATTGGTACACATATTAATGAAACATTATTCATAAATAACTATTTTGGAAAGTCTTTTTATATAAATTAAAAATCATCCTCGGATGTATAATTGGTTGATGAAATAGAAAAAAATATGTGGGTATTATAGTATTTTATATACCCGATGAGTTTATATACTCTATTGTAGTCTCAAAATATAGATCTCTTGTTACTTTGAACATCATTAATTAAGTCGAAAAATCATTCATGAATGCTAAAAACCCATGTTGATCAACCAAAATCCATTAAAATATAATGAGAATCACATTCTAACATTATTACTCTTATTATCTTGATTTAATTTAGATCATGAGTCTGTATTAATTTTTGATATCTTATAACTCCACCATTATTGTAAATAATAAATAATAATTACATCTTCAATATTCTTTTTAAAGATGTAATCAAACCTGCAACAATTAAGAAGTCATTTTCAATCTTTCACCACCTTATATTCTATTATTTTTTCAACACCCAATTCAGGATATGGACTTATTTATTAGTTGTAATATATATTTGTGGTAGTGAGTTTTATGTTAAGTAGAGAGGTATCAGTTCCATCATGGAACATAACCTCTTGAATATTTTTAATTCCTCAATTTGTTATTTACCTTTTTATAAAATAATTATTGAATAGTTTTATATTAAAACTTATTTGATTTATATATACGTTATTATGTAATTTTAAATCATATTAAAAAAATAATTAGATTGTTTTCATTAATAAATGATATATATATATATCAATGATTTTTTGTTTGAGTATATTTGATTCAAATGTTATTTTGATTTTAAAAGTGTTTTAAGTGGGTCATGATTGATCCCATGAGACCCCTCTCAAAATTAATAAATTACATATATAAATAATATTTTATTTAATTATGTATTTTTTAAATTTAGTTATTTTTTATGGTTGGTTTTAATATAATTTTTTTATAGAATCTCAAATAACCCAAATGTTGACAACCACACTCTTGCCATCATTTAGTATTGAAGGATTAATTTATTTTACCTCATAAATTTTGTTTATTGTATCAGACCTTGTTCATATCATTAGGAAAAAATATCTATTTATTATTTTTAATATAATTATATAATTATAAATAAATCAATATCTTATGATATTGATATAACAAGAAAACCATAATTTACAGGCCAAAACTATGCTTGGTAGAAAATAGAAAAGAATATAAGCCTTAAAAACACGGTTTTTGGAATTTAGACTATTATAAATGATAAATATTGAAAAATAAATGATCCTGAACAAGAATATATTGATTTCACTAATGTTACATATGATTATAATTCCTTATAAATAAATCTCATATATTTAAATTTTTTCTATAATGAGTTTAATAACAAATCATTCTGTGATACTACTTTTCCAGTATAGCATACCCGTTTTGTATATCACGAATGAACATCTAATTATAATGAAGTGAGATTAAATAATTATATTATTTAATATCACAAATTTAATATGAAACCTAATATACCTATTTCTATCATGTATATCAGGTTCAATGAGATCATTAATAACATGATTTCACTTAGAAAGAATGTAAATGAAAGAGATCAAGTCGTGGGAATTTTTTATGCCTACTTGATATCTATAGAGGAATAGTTAACCCCAATAGATTGTGACATGACATCATCAATCAACCATTCTAGGGAATAATTTTTAAATTAATGATGTATGCAGAAGAATGAAAATTAAACAATAATGAGAATATTGAACCTAAAAATTTTCATTTCAATTAAATCATGCCATTCAATATCAACATAATTAAAAGTTATTTTAAAAGAGAAATATAAAATTATGCAAATAGTTATAAATATATGGATCACATAGATATAAGGTTTATGAAATTTTATTGGAAGGTAATTTTCTTTATGAAATCCAATTACATGGGAATGATAATAGAAAGGGAAATTGTAAAAATGATAACCAGTTTACTAATGTAAAATTCAATAAGTAAAAAATAAAAGGGTATATTAGAGAAAAATATCTAAATAATAAGTAAAATAATATATATTATTTTAAATGAATGGACTTTATTAAGTAAATTAATGATACCTATAATTCTTCTAGATATATCCTCAGGGACTCAGATCATTCCGGAGATATAGATACTAAGAGAGGTAATAATTTTTTATAAAAAACCAATATAGAAAATAGTGCAACAAAAATTTATGAAAATTAATTTAGTAGTGATTCTAATACATATATGGATGAATTATTTCAATATTTCTTCCTGACTAAAGACACCTTGAATGATAAACCATTAAAACAAAACTATTAACAAAATCTATCTATAGGGAAAATTAAAATAGACTATGAAGGGGTTACCCATGAAAGGGATACATTGACTATTATTCTAGGTAAATACACTACAACAATTTATATATATAGAATTTTGTATTATCCTAGTCAAAGGAATATTTATATAAATAAAATTGGTCCTATATAAAGATGATATTATTCTTGAAACAACTCTTGTACTTTTCCACATAGAAATCTATTATTTCTTAAACTATTAATTTTTATTTTGATAGATATATTAATAAAGTATTAATTTCTAAAGATTAATTACATATAATTTTGAGACCCATGAATGTATGGACACCCAAATCAATTCATGATTAATTATGTGAAGGTAAAATGATTGAAGGGTAACAATAAAACATTTAGTATCTGGATAGTGGATTTTCTATAAATATGACTAATGACTACACATGTTTGAATAATATTGTGAATATTGATGATGGACCTGTATCTTTCTATGATTTTTCTTAAATAAATATAAATAGACCTAAAAAATTGGAAACAATTAATATATTCTTGATTCTAGAGTTTCATATGTCGATGGATCAAAATATAAATTACTTTCCATTTCTTAATTATGTAATGATGGTTTTCAATTAATGATTGGAAATAATTAAAAAAAATATTTATTATTATTTTATGATATCATATTTATTATATTATGCAATTAGAATGTGAATATTTTTAATATATATTATTTTATTTTTCTAGATGTTTCTTTCGTAATTTCATATCATAATGGCCCTTGGTTGTGGTATAATAAAATATTAAAAATTGAAATACCCTCACATAGAAAATTAAAAACAATGTTTAATCATGGATCTTGCTAATATATAATTATAAATAGAAAATGTGTTAAATCCCTGAAGAAAAAGATACAATAAAATATTTCATTCAAACAAAAAAATGATATTTCTAACTCTCAACATATAGTGTTTATTAAAACTAAAATGTATAGACCATACATGGTTTATAAGGTAGAAAGAGAATATTATGATTATATTATTGTTGATGTTTATTAAAGTTTTACAAGGTTTTATTTTCTTACTCAAAAACTTCAATCCTATAAGTTCTATTAAAATATTCTTTATATATATAAAACATTAGTAGACATACCACCACATCCATGAAAATGTTTCGTGGTCACATGTTTTAAAATATAGGATTTGAAAACATATTCTCCAAACAAGGCTATAATCATAATCCCAATTATCATCGAACACCATAATATAATGGGGTGGTTAAATGTGTAAATATGACTCTTTCTAAAATATCCCAAACAATGATTAGTGAATATGAATTACCTATTATAAAGACTGAGTGTTTATTTATAATATTTTTGAAATAAATGTTTGTTTTAATATATTATATACTATTATAAACTTACAAAATATAGCAAAACAATAAAATTATCATTAAAATGAATCATTACATTAGTAACCTATGAAAATAATGAACGTGGAACAAATTATAATTGGTAAAAAACTATTAAATATAAATTATGAAATGGGAAAATATGGATTACCTCAATCTACTTGGATCATTTCCCCCATGGAAAAAACTATATAAATTACAAAAATATTAGTAATCCCATAAAAATCATTGAAAATAAAATTATATAACAATGGGAAGAATTTAAGTGAATATTGAGTAAAATAATGTATTAGTATAAATAGGTGGTAATGTGATTGTTTGAATGGTAATGTGAACTTGGTAATAGTAACTTGATCATAACACCCCAACCCTATAAGCTTAGAGCTGGTGCAATACATTATTATATTGGAATAGATAAAAGAATCAAATCCCAAGGGTCCGAACAATTAGGTAGTTTTAGAAAACTAGTTTACATACATGTTAATCATAATACATTGTTAAATAGTAATTAAAAATAATACATAATAAGATGAAATAAAAATCATCCTTGAAACTAATTCAATGGAATATTCTTCATAACCTAGTTAATGGAAACAAAATAAGGGTGAGCTCAAATTCATAGTAAGGGTAAGTAAAGAATAAGCAATAATAAATCAATACGATTATATCAATAGGGAAATGTAAATAAATGAGAACACATTCCATTTATATAAATGTATAAGGCATAATCAACATGAAAATATAAGAAATTGAAAACACATTCCATTTAATCAACAAATTATGATGTAAATGAATCCATATATATTATAATATGAAAAACTCGTGGATAATAACAATAATAACTATAATATATATATGAAGTAAATGCCTAATTATTTGACATCATGTCATCGAAACATGAAAACCACTACTATCATTATTTTTCCTCCAAATAGTTTAAATTATTCTGACTTGTACTACTATTTTATCTCATGATAAACTATCGATGCATCGAGGGGCAATATAAATTATAGTCCCCACCCATCCTTGCATGTCCAAATAATTCCTCAAATCAAGTAATTGATTTAAAAATATCCCTTATAAATATACATATTGAAAAAATTATATATATTTATCATTAAATTTTCATTGGAGGATAATTAACAATAAGGTTTATTTACATTTTTGAATGTAAATACTATTAAAATATTATTAAAACATTCCTAAGGAAAAATAAACATTAAATATTTCTAAATTTCCCATACCACTTTGAGACATTTGATTCTTAATTCCCCATTATTTAAATAAAACTTATAATCTCATGATAATAATGTGATTTATGATATAACATGTCAAAATCTAGCATATACATCATATAAAATTTAGTTTTTCCATAACAACCAATGAGTCTCAATGGAATCTAAATTCAGAGGAAATTTTTTTCCTTGAGTCTCATATGTCTCGTGTCTCTCTATATTCCCAAATAATAAAATTATGTTAATTATTTATTTTATTAAATACCCTTTTTGTTTATCATTACTTTTATTTCAATTATTATAATGTTGTAAATAACTATTTAAATAATTAATCTTACATCGGGTGTTTTGACTAATTTTGCTTATTGTGTTAAAATGAATTTGGGAGGTAGAATATGTTCAAAAGGGTCATTAAATAAACATATTCATAATTATAATAATGAAATAATTATTTTATTTATACACAAATTATACTTTTAAATCCAATCATGAAATATGTTTATTAAAAATGAATCAACATTACAATCATGAAGAGGGTAGGTCATACGTACACATGAGTAACATTCCCATTTTTCAATGATCATTATATTATGAAGGTAAGTAACATTATATATTTCCATAATGATCAATATATTATAAATACCATTTCATTTAATCATAGGTATTTATATATATAAATCTAGTTATGAAACAAGATTCACATCATGTGAAGGAGGAGGTAGTCCACACGTCCACAACTGATATTATCACTTTTTAGTGTGTGAAAAGGGAAATGAACAAAATGATATATAAAAATTAAAAAAGGTAATTATTTAATTAATATCAAATATTTTTAATTTAAGACATATTTTTTTAATTAAAACCATCATTTATACATTTCATGTATTGTGTGAACGAATATCATTACTTTTAGGAGGCAGTAGTTCACACTTGCACATACGATGTTATGATATTCATAAAAAATGAAAATAATAAAGATATGTTATATAAAAAATTAAATAACAATAGAAAAATTATAAAAATTATATATATCATATATTCATATCATTTATATTAAATTTCCCACCCATTATAGTTGGTAAATAATAAATGAACAACATCGTTTAGTGAGACAACAGTTCACCATATAGAAGAATGATTAGTTTGTTACCCAATATATGTAAGTGTGTGTTAGTGTATGTAAAACAATTTGAGTAATAAAATATTAGTATATTTAGGATACTTAGGTTATATGATTAGTAGGTAATAAGAATATTGTAGGGGTTGGAGAAGGAAACAAAAACAACAGAGCCTTTGGAATGATGTTACCTCTCTTTCAGGTAACTCTTTTTGGTTATCACAGAATGGGTTCATTGGATGAATTTATTCCAATAAATAGGGTTTTATGATGATTTTAGGGACGTTTGGATATTATTTGAGAAAATATTTTGAGAAAAAATGGGCATTAGAGGATTAAAAAAGAGGGAGGGATGAGTTTTTTATAGTGGAGGAGTTGCATTCCTAGAAAAAAATTTAAAAGAAATTCCACACTCATTTTTACGGTGAAAGATAGCTCCAATAATAGAAAAAATTAGTGAAAATTTATTATAGGGTATAAAAAATTCCGTAAAATATCTTTTTTACATATTTATATTTCATTTTGGCGCTTACATTTTAGTTTTAGTCCTTTATTAGGTCAATTTTCCTCTTAAATGTTGTAATTAATTTTATTCACTTTCACTAATATTTTAGGTAAAAAACTAACATAAACAAATTATAAATTATAAATTATGATAGTTCCATATATAGAATCGATTTTTCCAAATTCCAGTAACATAATTGGATGGAACTAATTTAATATTAATCTAGAAGATGGAACGATAATGCGGGTTTTTAAAAAAATCAAAAGATTATGACAATCATATATAAAATTTCAAAGTGAAATTGATTCAAATGGCCTACGTCGGATTAACCAATATAAAATTTATCTTATTATTATTTTAAAAAATAAATGATAAAATTTATCCTTTTAAATAAATTATATGAAAAATATTCTTTGAATTAAAATTTTGTATTTTTCATTATTCATCAAAAATGAAACTTCATAGAAAATTCCAATAAAAATCACCCTAAGATAATTATTATGTTCATATTTTAAATAATAAGTTCATTTTGATATATAATATCTATAAAAGTGAAAAAAAATTGATTAAAACTAGTTCTCCATTAAAAGGTGGTAAAACTGCCATAATAAAAATATAGCTTTTTGTGCAATAAATTGGGTTTGTTGTAATATTATTCTTATCAAATATATTGTATTAATATCAAAAATATTTTATTGAAAATATAATATATATATATATATATATATTAAATTAATATCTCTAAGTAATTTTAATTTATTTAACATATTAGGATAAATCAAATTTATAGGTGTAAAAATGGTTTTCCATAAAAACATTCTCTTTATATTCAAATGGTTCAAATATTTATATCAAATTAATTTTTAACCAGTGAAATAAACCAGATATTTATATAATATATTTAATATTATTCATAAAAATCAATTTAACAAATTGGTTTTATCTTATTATTTTAAATAATAATATCTTAATAATATCTTGTTGTCACAACCCGACCCAACGGGGCTCGAGCTGTGACTCCTCAAGCCCGCCTATAATAGGACAGGGGCTGGAGTCCATCCCCGAGTAGGCTATCACACACACAAGAGGAATTAGGACAAGGTACCTGTACACAAACGCCCACAAACAACTCCATGAGACAGCACAAAGATATATAAAAAACAAAAAATAAAAGCATGCATACATCTATCCCACAACAAGAGGTAAAACAAAAGTACAAAAGGGAAAAATAGGGCCCACCAAAAGAAAACTATAAAAGCATCAAACCTGCTCAGGAGGATAGGATCGATGTCAAAAGGACCCACCAGTAAGATCATCGGCACAACTCCGGTAAGACTCCACGGTCAGACCCGCTCACTTAGCTCTGCCTGCTCTAAGTCTTCCTGGGACCTCGTCGAAAGGCTTGTGGTCTGCACAAGACACAAACACGTGCAGGCAAAGCCCATGCAGGGGTGAGTATAAAAATACTCAGTAGGCACCCCAAAACCGAAAACAAAATTGAGCAACTAAAAGGCAACTGTCCACTCATCCCAGTCAGAGGGAACCCAGAAGACAGAGAAACTAAATCTCATGACCATCCTCGGATAAACACAACTAGTCGGCTCAATCCAGGTGTATTCCCATACATACACCTTGAACATCTAGATATACCCAACTCACGCACCAAACCACATGAGGTACCGACCTCATCACCAGAAATGGATCACAACCATTCAAGCACACTCCATGATCACAGTCATCCCAGATGACACTCTTCCGAGAGATACACTCCATCGGGTCCCACACAAACACCTCAGACGCTCACCCGAGAGATCACGCTCATTGGATATTGTCACTGAGAAAACCACGATGAATCAGTAAGAACAACTAACACCTCGGATAGGTGGTAACTCCTAGGGTCCAATAGGGGATACCAAAACCCACAGTGGTATATAAAGATCTCCTAGATAGGGGATCACTCACAGGGTCCACTTGGGGATACCACAAACTGATTTGGCATTTGTAGAGCTCATAGATAGGAGATCACTACCCGGATCTGCTGGGGGATACCACAACCCGATCTCGCACACGAAAAAAACACGTCACTCAGATAGAGGATTGTCACTCGTGTAACGGCGATCACGGCAATACCGAAACCCTATCTGGTACATCTCGTGCTGTAGGGGATCGAACTGGCGATGTCGCAAACCTACCGACACCACGCGCTGCATAGGGGATCGTATAACCAATAATACTACAACCCTAATATAATCCTCATGCTGAGTAGGGGATCGTATACCTGAAAATTCCACAACCCTACTTAGCACGTCCCACTGCATAGGGGATCGTATTCCGGATGATGCCACAAATCCTATGATAGGTAACCTCCTAGATAAGGGATCACCGCCCGTGGATAAGTGGTTACAGCGATACCAAGAACCCGATCTAGGAAAATGATGCTAGAGGATCCCACTCTAGGCCCACCAGAGGGATGCCACAACTAAGTTTGTGATGCCACGTGAACCCTTGTAGGAACGAACCAAGGGAGTACCCTGAACAACTGCTGGGCCAAATGTCGCTAACCCGAGCAACCCGCCACAACGCCACATCGTGCACCTCCACGGCCAATACCGAGGCCACCATCGTGATCCACATGGAAAAACACACATGATAGGCTCTTTACTCTCCAGAAATGAACTGGTAAAAAATACACTATTAAAAATAGCTAGTCTGTGTAGCGCCCACACTACGATCCAAATACTCATCAAGCGGATCATACCACTGCAATCCCCTCAGAAAAACACACGGGATTGACTAATCAATCGTCCCAAACGGACTCTCGGTGGAAAAGGTACTATTCACCAAAGCCAGCCTGGGTGGGGCCCACACCATGATCCTGAAACTCGCCAATCAGATCGCACCATTGCGATCCCCTCGGAAAAATACATGGGATCGACTCCTCGTCTGCCAAATCAGAATCCTGGTGAGCAAGTTGTGTTTCTCCGTAAACCCCCAAAATCGGCCTCGTAGGGCCCACACCCTGATCTCGGTCAGAAGACCCAAAAACCATTAATAAAATTCTTACATACTATTAGGGTCTCAGTTCCACTGACGGTACATCAATCAGACGCTCCGTGTAGGAGACACAACGACCCGAACCCGAATAATAATAAAATTTCATCATTTTATTCGACGTTTCTAGCATCCGGGCCACAATGCCAAACTTTGAAACCCCTGAACCCACACCAAAGGGTTTTCCTCGTCCCTAGGGTTGTGTTTCTATAGACGTCACATGATTTGGATCACCAGGGAGAATGAGACGGGGGTTTTAGAAACCCCTGTGTACAAGAAGAGGGTCGGACCGGCCTGGGCCAGCCCGCGCATGCCGACCCGGCCGCCGTCGCGGTGCGACGCAGCGCACACGCATGGCCGACCCCCTTAGTGGGTCTCTCTTTATTGGCAGCCAGACCACTGCTGTGCGGCTATCCCGGTTATCTTCAGCGGCCCCCCACCGCCGCCGCGGGCCGCCGCCGCACCGGTGCCGCGACGGCGGACCTTCCGAGGGCCACCGGGGGCACCCCATGGGCCCATACGTGCATCCGAAGGCATGTGCATGCCCCCCCAGGACCAGATCTACACATCTTCATGCACAAAATAGAGAAAAACCGACCAAATCGATATTTGGGATTTTGAACCTCAAAACATATACCTGTTGGCAGATCGCCGAAGCTTCGGGTGCAGAACGACGTCTGCGATGCGCTGGAGCTCAATCCACTGGTGATCGGTGCTGAAAACGGTCGTCCGCGGTTTGATTCGGCGAATAACAGAGGTAGGGGAGGGAGGGGTTCACCATGTTTAGAGAGTATTTGGGGGGATATGATTGATTTTCTTTTTTTTAATTAAAAAAACTTCATTTAAACTCCCCGCCAACACGTCTCTGACCCGGCTCCCAGTGCCGACTAAAATTATGTCACGCCTAGGGTAAACATGGTGTCCTGAACGCAACAACAGATTCGTATTTTCGATCCAAGGATCCATTTAGATGTTATTTGAGCTAAATCTCATAAATAAACATTTCCATTTATTTACAAAAATCCTCTGGTGGCTTTTCTCATAGCAGTCTCGCGCCCGCAATGTTTACACCCCGCCTAGGGTAAACGACACACTCTGGACTCAACTGTGCCCTCAGATTCTCATTCTGAGCTACCGTTTAGGATATAACACACAACTTCAACATGAATAGTATAAAAAATACTTAATATTTTTATAAAATTAATTCTGGTCACACCGGGCCTCGGAATCGCACGTCGTCTTCGCGCCTAGCTCTGGAATTATTAATAAGAATATTCCAAAGTCCGACAGGGCCAAAAACTGAGTTGCTACACTTTTTTTTAGTAAAAATCTTTCTTTCATATAATACATGCCATTGAATAAAACTATTTGTTGTGTATGGTGCATTCTAACTCAGTATCACGTGTTGTGAAAATTATATCATTGATTGATTTTATTTAAAATAATAAATATATTTTACATTATTGTGATATTATAATCCCTTGTCCTCTTGGTGTTGTGTGTCATACAAGTTAATGAAAATAATGTTCTTAATTTATAATTCTGGGTCGTTAAATTATCCCCACATTAATTAACTATTATACTCACAATTTAAACATGATTTGGTAATCAAGGTATTTATATTTAAAAATACTATTGTTGAAAACCCCACATCATAAATAGGATTAACAACACATCTTATTAATAATATGGAAATATAAATACAAATTTTCCACAAAACTGGACTTTCAAATAGGGTAAAATTAGTGAGAACATGAATATTGGGGAAAAATATAACAATAATTTTCTGATGGAGAGTGATAGAGAACATATTGGTGAGAAATTTTTTGACTACAATCCATAACCTAGAGGTGTGGAAAAATGTTATTAATATCATAAGAATGATGATAATAAGATAATTTTTTTTGATTCAAACCCATTTTCCTAGAGTTGAGGAATTCATTAATTCTCAAAGAATATAAGTAAATATATGTTTCTATATAAATAATATTTTCATTTGATTATGCCTTGATCTATTTATACTTCATCTCTTAGGACAAGTTTCATCATAGGATGAGGCAATACATAAATATTTCAAAACTCATCCCAATATCAACTTTAACCATTTCATAAATGACTAACTTTTACAAAAGATTATGATCCAACAGTTTTGAAGGAAGGTCACTGAATTTCCAAAATGAACTTATCAAAAAACAGGAAGTGGATTTTAATCATCACACAGCAAACATGTGAATATGGTAATAACAGGAATTACCATTAATTGTTTTTGAAAACATTGGTTCTCCTTATTCCATAAATAGAATATATATTAATGGATATATTCCTAACATAAAAAAATGATGTAAAATTCATCAATGATAGTATAAAACACCTTTTTAATAAATCTTTACTCTTTTCAAAGGTAGTCATAACATATCCAAATCAATAATTTCTTTATCCAAACAACATTATCTCAAAATTATGAAATATTAAGGATTATATCTCCCTCAAATATGATTTTACAAAAAAATTAACTTTCTACTAAATAAATTTTATTGTTACCATTCAATATATGATCTGAAATATTTAATGAAGAAGTAGTATTGTACAATACTTATATATTCCAGTATTCATTTGATGATAACATCATCAATGAAATAATTTTGCAATATATCATTTAGATATAAAAATAAAATTATATTAATCATTCCACATCTTTTGTTTGAATAAAATTTTCTTGAACATAATCCCTTATCTTCTTTGGATGTATATCACTTGATTATTGGGGCATTAATTCACCTAGTGCCCCATCTCATTGAAATTGTAACACTAAATAGAAGATTTTCCAATCTTCCCTTTACGTTTTTTTACATGGTGACCCTTTTATATGCACTTATAAAAAACTCTCAATACTTTCAATAATTTATCTAGGTGATTCTTTCCACATTTGTCACATGTGGGAAAATCCTTCTTTCCCGTATTCTATTTATGTAATCTTTGTTCTTCCATTCTCTTCTTCGATTTCTTCTCTTTAAACCCATAATACTTAGATAATTCATTCTTCATATTGATATATCATAAAATTATTTCACCTTACAAGGAAAATATTTGATAGACCATCACCTTTTAGATACATGGAATAAATCCTTTAATGAAATTTTCAATCTCTTACTCGAGTTTTCATATGAAATCTGTAGCATAAAACCCTAACATGATATATGTATCTTCGTAATCCAAAGCACTTTATTCCTATTTTTTCTTTAAACTAGTGAAATTTATCTTCATCTCAGTTATTTCTCATGAGGGAATAAATTATGAATGAATTTATCCTTAAATGTTCATTATTCCATGAGTACTATTTCTTCTTCCTACCAAGTATTCTAGATCAATGAACAACATTAATCTATATCGCTATTGAGACAATACACTAAATGTGTAACCTTTTCATTTTCAACACATCACAATTCCATGAGTATCTTCTCCAATGAATTAAACCATTACTCAACCATCATTGGTTTATTATTCCAACAAAATTAAGAAGGCCTCTAAAACATAATGTGATCCAAAATTGGATAATCTTATTGTGGAATAAGTTGATCCATCAAGGAAAGGTTGTGTGACATAACCATATTAATCTACCCTTAATGTTTATTTAACATATTTAGTTCCAATACCATATGTATTGGATTAGTAATGATTAAAATATCAATATTTTCTATGAGTATTAATACCATTATTCCATTCAGACATCATTTATAAAGAACTTTATATAATGGATTAGATTATAACATTATGTAACATAATGTATAATAAAAAAAAATAGAGAAATAAAAATAATAAATTGAAAATGATTTAGATAACTAATCTCATAACAATAAACATGTTTTCATTATGGATGTCTTTACATTGAAATATTTCATAATGTTTTGTAAATAAATTGTGAATTATCCTAAATGTATCACTCAAGATCATCAAAATAGTTGCATAATAAGGCCCATTTTCATGTACCGTGCTACACCATGTCAGGCCCGACACACCTTTTCATAGTTTCTAACCCTAAGTACATTTGTATCATGACCATGTCCACTAGTAGTATCCAGATAGGGATGTTTTGCAATGAATATCAACATAATCTCTACATTACAAAAATTCTTTGATTTTCTTATATACTAGTCCTCAAAGTCTGACTACGGGTTATATTTTATAATCTATGTTTTCAATATATATTTTCCATGGTTACTAGTAAACATGCTTTGTTACCAACTACAATTCCCAAACCCCTAAAGCTCAGAGAGAGTGCCATAAATTATTATATTGAAATTGATACAGGCTTCATCTCCCATGTTATGAAACAATTTAGTAGTTTTAGAAAACCAAATTACATACATGTTACTCATAATACATTGGGAAAAGAATAATAAAACATCATATATAAAAAATAAAATAAATATCATCCTTGAAACTCAATAAAAGGAATTTATTTATAACCTAGCTAATTACATCATAATAAGGTTGATCTCAAATGCTCACAAAGGGTAATTAAAGCATTAAAAAACAATGAATCAATATGAATAAATAAACATGGAAATGTAAATCACTTAGAACACATAACATTTAAATAACTAGATAAGGGGTAATCAATATAGAAAGGTGAGAAATTGAAAACACATTCCATTTAATCAATAAACTTTGAATGAGATTTATCCATATATTTTATCATATGAAAATCTCATGGATAGTCACAATGATAACTAAAATATCTATGAAGGAAATTATTAATTATTAGACGTCATGTATCAGGAACCTGGAAACATATACTATCAAGATACATCCTTTAGACAGTTTAAATTATTCTAAATTATCCAACTGATTTATCTCATGACAACCTACCGATGCATCAAGGGGATATATAATGTTTGGTCCCCACCAACCATTTCATATCCAATGCACACCTCATATTAAGTAATCAATTTAAAAAATATTCCTTATAAATATCTATATTGAATAAATAATACATATTTATCAATAATTCCTCAGTTGAGGATAAGTAACAGAAAGTGTTTTTTACATTATTAAATGGAAATACTATTTAATGATCATTAAAACATTTTTTAGGAAAATTAATATTTAAACATCCCAAAGTGTTCCATACCCCTTTGAAACATTTGAATCAAAATTTCATGTGAATTAATTGAAACTATGTTATAATGAAAATATGTATATTCATGATATAACATGTAAAAATGTAGTATGTGTAGCATATAAATGAGTGTTGGTGCATAACAATAATTAAGACTCAATGGAATGTATATTTAGATGAATCCCCTTACCTTGAGTCTGACTTGTCACACCTATCATTTAATTTTTGAATAAAAATGTTATTTTAATTATTCAATTTTTTAATAAAATTTTTATTATTTATACTTAATTTTATTTCACTTATTACAATGTTTTAAACAACTACCTAGACAATTAATCTTATGTCAGATGTTTTGAAAAATTTCGGTTCATGTGTTAAAATGAAATTTTTAGGTCTACCATGGTCAAATCGGTTATTATATAAACTTATAATTAATTATAATCATGAATTAATTAACATATTTAAAAATATATTTATCATTTAAACCCAATCATAAAATATTGTTATTAAAAATGAACCAACATTGTAATCATGGATGTAGTAGGTTGTACCTATGGATGAGTAACATTCCAATTTTTCATTGATCATTATAAAAAGAAGGTTAGTGGCATTATAAAATTCCAAACTCATAATTATATCAAAAATAACATTTTATTTAATTATATTTACATATAAATATAATTAATTAGATAAAAAAGTAATCCCATCAAGTTGAGGAGGTGGAAGTCCACACGTCCACGACCGACATTATCAGTTTTTTGTGTGTGAAAAGGATAATAAGGAAAATTATATATTGTACTTCCATAAAGTTAATTATATCATTCATATCATATATATTTAATTTATGTCACATATGATTAATTAAGTCCACCCTTTATACATTCCATGTATCATTTGATTGAATCACATCGCTTTTAGGAGGTGGTAGTCCACACATCCACAAAAGACATTATCATATTCCAAAAAACGGAAAGCATAATGGTATGTTCTATATAAAAATAAAATAAACAAAAAGAAAATATAAATATCATATATATCATATATAAATAGTTTTTCAATCATAATCCACACCCTTGATATGTGGTAAAGGACAAATGAACAACTTTATTTCGTAAGGCGGTAGTTCACCGCACACAAGAACGGTATGTTTCTTACCCATTAGATAGAGGTTTGTGTAACTTTTTGTGGAAACCATACAATAAAAAAATATGTATATTGATGATAATTATATTATATTATTATCATGAAATAATAATATTCCAAGGGTGGAGAAGGAAAATAAAACAAATGAGCTTGTGGACGGATGTTCATATTTTTCAGGTAACTCCTTTTGGTCTGCAAAAAAGGGATTCCTTGGATAGATTTATGTCCAAATAGAGGATTATTGTATGAGTGGAAAGATTTTTCAATATTATTGGAGTAGTTTTTTAGTGATACAAAAGGTTATTGATGTGTTAGGAAGTGAGAGGGGTGAGGGCCTTATTATTGTGGAGGAGGAGTGGCATTCTAGTATATTTTTGAAAAGAAAATTCCACCAATGTAATTCCTATGACAAGTAGTTCCAATAATTGTCCAATTTTTTTTAAAATTGATTATAGGGTCAAAATATTTCTTCCCAATATCTTTTTTACAGGTTTCTTGGAAAATATAGCCTTTATTTTTATGGTTTAGTCTCTTATTAAGCTAATTTTCTTCTTAAATGCTATAATTAATTTTAATCACATTTGGTAATATTTTTTGTAAAAAACATTGTTGAAGATATTAGATATTATAAATTATTATTATTCAAAATATACAATCTATTTTTCCATTTTAAAATAAAAAAACTGATAGAAATTAATTTAAAGATAATAATGCAGATGGGATGAAAATTTGAGTTTTAAAGTAAAAATGTTCAAAGGATTGTTAAGATTTTATATCCAACTTCATAGTAAAATTTATTCCAATGAAATAAATTAAGTTAAAAATATAAAATTTATCTAATTTATATTTAATAAATATATAAAATATAATTTTTCCATATAAATAAATTATATGAATAATAAGTTTTGAATTAAAATTTAGTATTTCTCAGTATTCTTCAAAAAAGAAACTTCAAAAAAATATTAATATTTACTCTAAGATAACTTTAGTTTTATTATTGAAAATAAGAATTTTATTTTTACATATATTTTTAATAAAATTTCAAAAAGTTGGATTTAAAATAGTTTCTCCATTAAAAGGTGGTAAAACTTCTTTTATAAAAATATCTTTTTTATGAATAAAATTTGATTGGTTCATATCTTATACCTATCAAATATATTGAATGAATATAATTTATTTTGACTAAATAATAAATATATATATATATATATATTACATTAATATCACTCATTAAATTTAATTAATTTAATTTATTAGGATAAAACATTATTGTTGGGATAAAAATTGGCTTCTTTAAAAACATTCCCTTTATATTAAATTTGTTCTAATATGAATTTATAAATAATATGTATAAAATGAATTAAACCATATATTTTTATAAGTTAGTTAATCATATTCATAACAAAAAATTTAATGACCAGGTTGCATCTTATTATATTGAATAATAATATCTTAATTATATATTGTTTTTTGGTAAAACTAGGTTGTGTATATAATGCAAGCCGTTAACGAAACACTTTGTTGCGCGTGACATACTCTAACTCAATATCGCATGCATTGTAAGTTATATTATGGATCAATTTTATTTAAAAAATTAAATATATATTAAGTTATTTGGATATTGTATTCTCTTACACACCTGGAGTTTCGTGTCATACACACTATCAAACACAATGTTCTTATTTTATAATTTTGGGGTGTTACATTTACCATTGGGGACAGTACCTAGAACATTGGGAATAATAATCTAAAATTTTAAAATAGTAACCTAACTATTGGAATAGTAAAATTGACCTAAAAATTATAAATTGTAATATAAATAAATTTTTAATGATTAATTTTGGTAAATATAAATATTGTAATGTAAACAAAATAAGTATCATGATTAAAAAAATCTATTAAAATATAAGCATATTCTTAATAAACTGTTTTTATACTATTTAATTAAAATAATTACTTTTATATGAAAAGAATAAATTACCCATGATATAATTTTATTTTGATCGAATTAATTTATTTTTTCAATTAGTACATTAAAATTTTCCAAGGATTATTTTTTGGTAATATTTTCCAATACATGAACTTTCAAGTGAATGGTAAAAATATAGTTTATTCTCATAGTTGGTATATATTAAATAACATCATCCCTGATGTAAAAATGTGATAATAATGTTAGGAACATGATTTTATATATTGATATATTTAATTTGATAAATGATTCTTTAAAATATAATAAAATAATTACCAAACCTAAAAATAACATTCCAAAAACTAATGTCAAATGTGATCCCTTAAAATACCAGTTTTTTTTCACATTCCTTTCTAATAAACTAATGAAGTCATATTATAAATCTATTTTAATTATTAAAAACAATTATATTTATTTATTTATTTATTTTAATTTCAATAATTCAATATTACTTTTTTTACCTTTAATATATTATTTAATATAATATTTTATTCTAAAAATATGCATCTCTTCAATTATAGATAACCTAACCCCATCCTTTTTCCAAACCACACATCCATCTCTTTCCAAAGCCTAAAATCTACCAATATACGTCATGTGAAGCCCCATATAATCCTTAGGGACATTATGGATTAATAAAACTCCAAGCATCAATGGTGTTTTAGTATCGCACAAGAGAAGCAGGAATGAGGAAAGAGTGAGTTATGGGCAACTCTTCTCTTTTTTTGTTCTTATGATTCTTTTTTCATCCCATTTAATGAAAAAAATATTATAAAATTAATTATTAAGTATTGTAAAAATATATAAATTATATTAATATACAATATTTTTCATATTTATGGCATATATAAATTTCAAAATTCACTTTTCTATTTTTTCAACAATATCTCATAAAAGGTTAGTTAACCACCTATGGAGACATTGAAAAGTCAATTCTCATGACCACATTAATGGATGGAAATTTTTATTTATATATAATATATATATATTTAATTAGATCAATTAAAATATTCTAGAGTTAATTATACTTACATATAAATGAATTCGAATTAAAATAGGGAAATCAAAATAAAAAAGGAAAATTTAATGAAAACATGATATAAAAACAATTAAAGTTTAACAAGGAGTGTTATAAAATATAATAAAATAAATATAATTTATAAATAGTGGAATACTTTTATATAATTTGCTTCTATAATTGTGTATTATTAATTCTAATTTTATTATTTCAAAGGTGTAAAAGAGGCAAAATAAAGCAGGATTTGATGAGAAGGTATTCTCAATCCCAACATCCTTTCATGTGGGTTTCCCTATTTCAGATAAATTTTATTTTAAACAATAAATTAAATTTAAATAAATATTATTTAGTTATTATTAATTTAATGGGGGGATATATATGTTTTCTACATATATTGTTGAAACAAATACAATGATTTTCCATGAAGATTTTTCTTTCCAAAAAAATTCTTCAACTTTTCATGTTCTATTTCTTAACCAAAGTATACTTATATTTTATTCAATAGAATGATTTCTATTTTTCATTTGGTAATATAAATTTTTATTCATGAATTTTTTATTTATTAAATACATATGAATCCCATCCCATATTTTTGGTAATTTTATGACTAGGATTGTTATATATTCTATGTGGCATGCATGATTATATAATTATTATGATGTGATAGGTGGGATCAAAATTATATACCCATAAAAATAAATGGGTATTGGGATTTATATCATGATATTATATTAAATATGTATCACTGTTATTCTATATTTTTTCATAATGAATATTCTAGGATTTATTCACATATTTTATGCATGAACAATATGTTATCTCTGTTCCCATCTATGTGTGGTATTGGAAAAATAAGACATGATGATTTATTTTATAGATATGACACATTCCATGCCTTTATCAAATGTTCCCCTCATTATTATTATGATTATTATATAATTAGGATATTTTTTCTCACCTATGTAATTTTGATTCATTTACTTTAATCACCTAATGTTTTTCCTCCCCTTAATAGGATTTTAGATAACCCATTTCTTTGATGTATGTGACTAGGTGATTATATATACTAAGGAGAATGTGAGAGACACTAAGAGGATATATAATAATGAATTAAATAATTTATCTATTTTATTATGTAAAAGAGATGTTTGATCCTTATTTAACAAAGATTATAAACCTTTTAATCTATTATTGTATCGATATCATGTTGTTTATCTTAAAAATGATGTAATAGTTTTGAAGTGAAAAATTCAGGTGTCTATAGTTGATATTAGATATTTTTTGTTTAATTAAGTAATTATTATTATAAAATGTTGGTGTAAACGCATAAGGATAATTCTATGTATAGTTAAATGTACTATGTTTTGGTAAATTATAAGTGTTTTTGGTTTCCGAGCAGTGAATTCCCTATCTGGATACTACAAGTTGATTTGGATATAGAATAGATGTATTGAGTTGTAACAACCACGAATACACCCCATTTATCTAGACTCGATCAACAATTGGATTATGATAAAAGTCCATGTATCACACCTAGTTTAGAATTTCTCCACGATATGCTTTAGTTAAAGACAAAATCTATTACATACAATAAGGAAGGATATTTAGAAAATGTAATAATTGAATTTAAATCTAAAAAGTATTAAAGCACATTATCTTAATTTTTTTATTGAAAATGATAATCGTAGGGTTCCCATAAGACATGAATTTATAATTAATATGTACTTATGAATAAATTAATTATTCATTCCTTGTTGACTAATGTTTGTTTAATAAAATCAATTTTATAAAATGGTGGGAACCAAAAGAAACCATCAAAACAACCCATGGTCGGGATAATGAAATGATCTCCCAAAAAAATTCCCAATTAAATAGGATGTAGAGTTAAAAACATCATGGCTATTCTTATCAAGTTGAATTAGGATATGAAAAATAATCTGAACAATGTGGAATGTGTTACATAAATAATAAATGAGAAACTAGCTTTCAAATATTTTATATGGAAATAACCATAACTGTTTAGTGGATCTTTAGATCTAATTTTTTTGCAACAATGGTTTAACTAAATATTAAATTTAATTTATGTTCTCCTTTGTTCTAAGAAAGAGAAGATTTTTCTAATCATATATCATTTATATGGAGAGGTAAATAAATGGTGGTTGATGATAATCAATATTATGTTGAAGGATAAAATCCAAGAAATATAGTGATATAGCTTTAATATTTTTTTTTAATAGCAATTGTTTCCCTCAAACTCTTCAAACAATGATATTGGGAGAGTTACTGTAGTATCAGAAAAAGGATGGTTAATCTGACACTACTAATGAGAGAAATTTCAAAGGCTTGGAATATATGGATCTGTTTTTGTTATCAACAATGATAGAAAAATATATATATTCTTTAGTGACTTAAAACCTAACCTTTGAAACGATATAGGTGTCTAAGAATCTGGGAATTATGAAGAGGTTTTCTGATGTTATCTCAAATTATAGTTAATGATAATAGAATTCTCCCATGTCCATGGTGATAATAAATGAGATAAGTAGTTTCAATCTAGAGGATCTAATAACAATTGTGTAAAGATTCCCCAACCACCCACATGTAGAAAATATGGGAAGAATCATCACAGGAACTACCTCAAAGGGTCATGGAAATGATATAGTTGGGGGATATAAGCCCATTAAGCTCGTGAATATTGAATAGTCATGAATAAGATAGCCAAAATAAAGGGGGAAAGTAATTCACCAAATATGGTTCAATGATTCTATCGTAGAGAGTAATGGAACTATGATAACCATTGAACTAATCCACATTTCCTTATAAATAATCAGGTTCAACAACCAAAAAATCCAATGGAGAAAGGAAATATTTATTTCATCACTAGAACTGATGTGTAACATGAAACCGAATTCATACGAGGTACAATTACTATTTAATAATGAATGGAATGAGCTTTTTTATTCTAGTTCTATGCATTACTTTATATAATGAATGAAATCTAAAACTGTTGAATAAATTACATGATACCCAAATATAGATATATCTGTAAAAACACATTTTGGTGATATAATTTCAACCAAATTGTTAGATTCTTCTCTAATTAGTATATGTAGTTATATTCTTCCAGGTAATATCATGATCCTTCCCTGGGAAGAATCTGTTGCTATATTAGGAATAGATTGGATCTCATTATACAGAGAACACATCAAATATCAATAAATTTAAATCTCTTTTCATATTTTAATCCATCATCGGATCCTATATAAATTCAAGGAACATCCCAAATCTCTTTTGGAAATCACTAATTTTTGTGTGTAATGATACCTTGTTAAAATGCATACTTTTCCAAAAATAGTTGAGTTCATGAAAAGTACCATCCTTGAGTAAATTA
Organism: Viscum album; assembly: GCA_963277665.1. NCBI lineage: Eukaryota > Viridiplantae > Streptophyta > Magnoliopsida > Santalales > Viscaceae > Viscum > Viscum album. The sequence goes on from OY728146.1 coordinate 1,184,065,585, forward strand.
CCCTGGTGAGGGAATAAAGTGATATACTTTTTGAAGAGTTACCCAGACTTCCCCAGACTGTGAGGTAGAGTTGTCAATAGACATTATACCTTGAGCCACTCCTATATTTCTATTCCTATACAGGATAGCCCCAATCGAATATGATGAGTTAAAGAAGTATCTATAATATAATTTAGACAAAGGTTTTATATTACCTAGTGCATATCTTTTGGGTATACCTGGTGCTATTTGTTAAGAATAATGATGGATAAATGTGGATGTGTCTCAAATACTAAGAGCTCATAAATATAAAAATAAATAAAAATTATACTCTACTAAGGATTGATTACTTATTCCACCAACTTCATGGATCTCAGTTTCTCTCAAAGGTGGATGTTCATTTTGGATATCATAAATTGAAGGTTATGATTGAGGATATTTAGAAGGAATTAATACATAAAAGGTATAGAAACAATTAGTTTTTAGTGATTCTATTCAAATTTAAAAATTCCACTATAATATTGATTGATTTGATTAATAGTGTCTTAGGAGACTATATCGAAAAAAATTGGTAGTCATTATCGATGATATGCTCGTCTACTCTATAAATAAAGAGGAACTTGAGGGAAATATATAGAAATTTGTCGATATACTAATAAAGGTTAAATTGTATGATAATTATAGAATGTGTGTATTTTGGATGTAGAAAATCACTTTCTTGGAGAATGGGATCATAAGTGAGGGAATTCTAATAAACCCATAAAAATAAAGGAAATTGAGGAGTGTACCATACCCACTAATGACACCGAAATCCATATATTTCATAGAATATTTGGGTAATAACCATGTTTCCTAAGTAATTTATTACAATTATATATGTCAGTAACTAATTTAACATCAAAAGGGGAAAATTATATCTAGACTGAAGACTGTGAGGAAAGATTTATGGAATTGTAGAGTAGGCTATTCACTAATCTAATACTCATGCTACAAATAATTTTGGAAGGTTTTGTGATATACATTGATGCTTAAAAATGGATTGGGATTTATACTCCTGAATAATGATAATGTGATATACTATGGATCATAACAGTTTAATATCTATGATCAGAACTACAAGACACAAGAACACAAGTAAATAGATGTGATCTTCACTATAAAATTTAAATTAATTACATATGTGGTGAAAAGTGTGATATATATATTGATCACATGAGTCTATTGTGTATGTTCACATATAAATATCTAAAAATGTGTTAATTAATATGGTCAGATTTTATCAAGTACTACAATTTCTCTATTCACTACCATTCGGGAAATGAAAATAAGGTAACTAATTCTCTTAGAATGAATGATCCTGATCCACTATCTATGATGCAGATTGAGAAGGAACATATCTTCTTGGATATTAAAAGGATTTATTTTTATATCATAACAAATGGGAATTCATCCTACCTTGGAAAAATGATTTCACAACCTTCTATCCAATAAAATATCAAAGAGACCCAATGGGAAGATTTGGAGAATCAAAAAAGGAGAATTCTGTTAAGGAATGTAGGATTCAAGAGTACCAAATCCATGGGGATGGTGTCATATGATTTATAACTAGACATTGGGTTCCGAAGTCAAAAAATATAATAAAATAGATATTCATAATTCACATATCTCACCTTTCTCTATCCATCCTAGAAGTACCAAGATTTTTCATGATCTTCAAGATTATTTTTTCTAGGAAACCATGAAAAAGGAGATCACCATGTACACCTAAATGTCCTTGGTGTATTAAAAAGTAAAATCTGAGTAGAATAAATCCCAGTGAATGATGCAACCATTTACTATACCCACATGGAAATGGGAGAACATCACCATGGAATTTTATATTGGTCTCTAAAATTCATTTGAATAAAACAACATGATATGTGTTTTTATAGATCAACTAACCAAGACTTCCCTCTCCATTTTTATAGGGTAAGATTTATCACTTGATATTTTTGTTAAGATATATGTAATAAAAGTTGGGAGAGTACATGGGGTTCCACTATTGATCATCTCGGGTCATTGTCCCTAGTTTTCAAATAAATTCTATTGAATTCTTCAACATGATTTGGGTACAAAATTTAATTTAAGTATATGTTATAACCTCTTAACAGCTGGATATTCTAAAAGGACTATTCAAATTTATGAGGACATGATAAGTGCATACTAAAAGGAATTTAAATAAGGATGTATTCAACATCTCTCGTTTTTTGAGTTCTCATACAACAAAATCTTCTTGTCTAGTATTCAAATGGACCAATATGAATATTTTTAGGGGAATCGTTGACAAAAAAGTACTTGTGAAATTTACTTATACCAGATTTTGTGTAAGAGATAATATTAAAACCTCATTCCATCCAAAATCATATAAAACATTCTCAGGGTGGAAAATGCTCTATGCAGACAACTATTGAAGAGTTTTAGAGTTAAATGTTGGTGAAAAAGTTTTCCTTTGATTATAACTATAGAAGAGATCCATGTAGTTTTGAAATAATAGAAAAGCTCATCACAATGTACATTCTCCACTTTTAGATCATTGATTTCATAAGATTGGTTACCTATCGGTTATCAGTTCCTCCAAATATGGATAATGTTCATGACGTGATACAAATATATGTTATGAGATTATGCAAAATTGATACCTCACATGTATTGAATTAAGAGGTGGTAAAACTATATCATAAAATATATTATAAGAAATAGTTAATGAATATCTTATTCCATAGAGAAAAGGTTCTATGTAACAAGACAACTCATCTTGCCAAATTCATTTGGAGGAACCATATGTATGAATAGGTGACATGGGAACAAGATGAAATATTGAAATAGATGTACCCTCATCTATTCTCAATTAATAATATGAGTTGATGTTTTATGGATGAAATTTCTTAAGGGGGAATAATTTAATGACCTAGTTTTTATTAGTAATACTTTTCTCATAAATAAATATTTATTATATTAAATTATATTATATTATATTATACACATATAAAATATAGGGAAACCAAAAAAACAATATATCATTAATCAATCTCATTATGATACATAGATATGAATCCAATGAAAATTGAACACATTACATGTGGACAAAAATATAGAATAAAATAGCTAAAATGGGGAAAATATGTTTTCCCCCAATCTACTTGGATCATTTCCCCCATGACCAACGCTATATAAATGAATCATAATATTAATAAACCAATCAACATCTTAGAAAATGAAAATATTTAACTTTGGGAATAATTGTAGATAATATTCTGTAAAGAAAATAAGGGTTATATAGAGGAGGTAATGTGATCTTTATAATGGTAATGTGATTGTTGTAATTATAACGTGACTGTATGGAATAGTAACTTGACGGCTCGAAATAGTAACACGTCCATTAGGAATATTAACCTAACTTTTGATTTGTAATCTAGCCTCAAAATAATAAATTGTAATATGAATAATATTTTTTAGGACCAATTTATGTAAATATAATTATTATAATGAAAAAAAATATCATGATTAAAAAACTCAAAGAAAATATAAGCCTATTTTTAAATTATGTCATAATATTAAAATGTTCATATATTAAAAATTAAAATTACCTATGATTGAAATTTAAATTGATAAAATGAAATTTATTATTTAAATTAAAATGTTGAAATTTTCTAATGTTTATTTATATGTAACTTTTTAAAAATACCTAAATTTTCAGGTGAATAGTAAAAATAAAGTTTTCTTCATTGCCAGTATATCTCAAATTACATTATCAATGGTGTAATAATGACATAATGATTTATAGAAAATTGTGTTTTGTTGAGATATATTTTATTTAAAAATTTATTCATTAAAATTTAATAAAATAAACTTACAAATGTTAAAATAAGTTTCCAAAACCTAAATTCCAAAGTGATTCCTTATAATAACAATTTTTCTTTTTTCCACATTCTTTTTCAGTAATCTACTGAATTCTAATTTCAAAGAGTTTTAATATATTAAAAATACTTATATTATGTTGATATTTTATTTTTAATGTAAAAAATTCACTATTATATGTTTTACCTCTAATTTATTATTTTATTTAATATTTTATTCCAAAAATACCCTTCTCCAAATGTATAAATAAACCCTCTCCCTCCCATATGAAAAAAATCATCCCATACATTACAAAGATTATCCTCGTCCAAAATGATTTATCTCATTCCACTAATAATCCTTAGGAATTTTTTTGTTGTAACCCAACTCCAATAATTAAGGGATTTTTAGTGCCATACAAGAGAAGATACATTGTGGAAAGAGTAAGTTTTGATGAACAAGACTCTCTTTTTTAACATATATTTCATTATTCCATTAATTTCCCAAAAAAATATTATAAATTTTATAGTAATTATGTAAAAATTATATTATTTATTTTAACATACTAAAAGTATCATATTTATGACATATATGAATTTCGAAATTCACTTTCCTGCTCTTTCAAGAATTCTGCATCGAAAGTCAGTGAACCACTTATGGAGAAATTCCCAAGTCAATATTTATAACCACCTTTATGGATGGAAAATAATAATTATATATAATATATAAATATTTAAGTACATGTATTCTAATCTTCTGAGGTTATTTATAATTATGTATAAAATAATTTAAATTAAAATAGTGACATCAAAAAATTGGAAAATATTATGAAATCATAAGATAAAAAAATAATGTTCAATAGAGTTTTTTATAAAATAGAATACAACAATTATAATGAATAAATAGTGGAAAATGAACAAAAATAACTACTAGAACTATATTTTAATAATGCTAATTTTATTATTCAGTAGGTATGAAAGTAATAAAACAATGCGGGATTTAAGGTAAGGGGTTTCTCAAACCAAACTCCCTTTCATGGGGTATTACCACATTCACATCAATTTCACAATGGATATTCCAATAATGATCTTTAAATAAAATTTTATTTTTCTTCCTTTTTATTTTTTGGTTATCCATGTTTTCCACCATGAGTTTTAAGCTAAATGCAATGATTTTCCAAAAAGACAATTCTTTCTATGAAAATCATCAAATCCTCTAGTTTTATTTATTATCCAAAGAAAAAAGTTCATTTATTCCAATATATGATCTCTATTTTTCATTTTTTAACCTCAATGTTTATTCTTGATTGTATTCTTCATGAAATACTTATGATCACCTTCCCTTTCCATGGGTTATTTCATGATAATAGTTCATATACATTTTATGTGACATGCATGAATTTGTTAATAATATTATTTTATAGGTGGGTAGGAATTATAAATCCCTCCAAAACATTGATTAATTTTATATTTCTCATGATACTATAGTCAATATACATGAACATGATGCTATCTTTGTTAAAAATGAATATTTTCTGATTTATGGACATATGTTATGTGTGAACATGATTCAAGATTTTTTTAAATCTATGTATGGTATTTTACCACTAAGACATTATTTTTCGATTTATTCATATGCCACATTCCCTGCATTTTTCAAAAAAAATCCCCTATTATTATGATGAAGATCCTATTCTTTTGATATGATATTTCTTACCCATATATTTTTGATTAATTTTTTTATTCACCCCATGTAATACCTCATGTTAATGGGATTTTATCACACCTCTTTCTATGATATATATCCTGGTGTGATTTCATGTACTAAGATGAATATAAGAGACACTAAGTTGTTGGAGAAGAAGGCATTAAACAATTTTTCATTTTTATTATGTGAAAGTTATTTTTTATCCTATAATATCGAATATACTAGGCCATTGGATTCTGTATTTTATATTTATTATGTTTTTTTAATTTATTTAATAGTTATGTAATAAAAAAATCATGTCTATATAAATAACTAATTTTGGGATGAAGATGTCAATATATTTTTTATCCTCAAAAGGGTTTACATGAAACAAATTTTATCAAATTCCTCATAAAAATAATTTAATTTTTGAAAACATATGATGAATAACTTTAATGTATTTGGATATAAATTCTTTATTTTTAATTCAAAAGCGAATCGGGAAAAATTTTCACCCAAGAGTGATGATGGTATTTTCTTGGCTTAATCATCCTCTAGTAAATAATATTTTATACAATTAAATAACTAATTTTATTGATTTATATGTACATGTAAACATTTATAAAATATATCAACATGAACCTATGAACTCTTTATATGATCTTGCAAATGATATTTCGAATTTTAATATCAATAATACATCCAGAAATATTACCCAAACAATTAATTTACATGAAAAGTTTCCTATTACATATTAATCTAATCAATCTGATCCTAAAGTAGACTTGAAAGAACCAAGATCATTTGTTCCAAGAATCATTATAACTAATAATGGTCATCATATAGATTAAAATTTCATTGATATTAATAAAGTTAATAATATTATATCTTATCTCAATAATCATGTTGAACAAAAAGTAATAATTTCATATATTGAACATAAAAATATTATTCACACTATAAATGGTGAATTTTAGTCTATGGATATTCATGAAGAGTTGAATCAATTTGAATGGATTAAATATTAGTAAATACATGACTATTATAACTAAATGTTTCTTTAGAAACTATGTTGATGAATTTTGGAACTGTAGTTTAAAATAATGCTAGATTGGTTATGCATGGTTATAATAAAGAAGAAATAACTTATTTTAAATACTTATTTTCACCTACAGCTTAACATGAAGCTATCAAAATATTGCATGCCTATATAAAAAATTAAAATTTAAAACTATACATTATGGATTTCAGGACTGTATCCAATAATGGGAATATTATTTACGATTTATTTGTTGAGAATCCTCTTGGATATTCCAATCCTTTATTTCCACGTTATGTATTTAATTAAAGTAATGATATTTATGGGTAATAATGGATAATAGATCATGGTGTGGTAGGATCAGCACATTATTTAATTCTAAATATTCTACAGAAGGATTAGAAGATCCTACCATATTTATAAAAATTATTTTAGAAGATGGTTTAGTGGTTCAAATATATTCCGATAATATTATTTTCGGCTCTTCTGAAAACTCCTTAAGAAAAACATTTGTCTAAAATAAAGAATAATTAATATTAAATGAGTTTAATGTATGATTTAATGTTCTTTCATGGAATTTAATTTCTCAACATAAAATAGGAATTATTTTAAATAAAGTAATACTCGAAAAAAGACTTGTTGAACTATTTCGGCATTGAAAATAAAAAAAAAGAATTATACTCTTATGAGTAAAAACTATAAATTAGATTTGTATTTCACTAGAAAGAAATATGATTGAATGATATTATATGGTATAATTTAAATTTTGATAGAAATAACTAGTATCTATCTTGATATTAGGTATATTGTTTGTGTATGTTCATTTTCTTGAAAACCCTTGTGAATCAAATATGAATATAGGTAAATGAATTTTAATATACCTCAAGAATATAATTAATTTTCGGATTTTTACTCAAGAGGATTTGAATTTAAATTACCAATTTATTCCGAAATTTATTTTAGTGTCTCTATGATAGAGAGAAAACACATCTAGAACATGTCACTTTTTGGTAATCTCTCTTATAACATGGGGTAGTAAAATTAATTTTTTTCATTAACCACTAAATAATGGGAATAAAATATTATAGGCATATGTTTTCCAAAATAATACCGAAGAAACACAAATTTCATGATTATAGAAATCGATTAAGACATGTACATATAAATTCTGACAATACAAGTGCAATCAATATTTCGCAAATATAGTATTTCATTCAGGAAAAATGGTCATAGATAAAATACATTAATATTTGAGAGATCAATTTCCATAAGGATGATATCACACATCAATTAATCAACACTGAATAAAAATTAGCTATTATTTTCACAAGTCTTATGAATATTTACATACTAAACTATTTTAATCATGAATATTTCATGTTTAATGATTCATAATATTTTATTATTTTATCATCAAAATTCACTTAATGGTCTATAATGTTTGAGTAAATTATTTGAACTATATTTAACTAATATTATATAAATATCTTAGTTAATTTTAAAATTACATTTATTTTATAAATAAATCATGTTAAATTATGTTATAATTCATAAATGAACAATAAAACATGATATAATAATCAAGATACCATAGACCGAATACTGTATAAATGCTACCATAAAATATGATATCTTGTTCTTTCCACTAAAAACATGAGATTCTGTGACTATTTTTACATTTCTGTATACTTTCATCCCGTTGTTGTTATTATTTTCACATATTTAATTTTAACATAAAATACTTATTTTTAATTATTTATTTATGCACTAAATTATATAAATTAAAAAATTTTAAATAAAATAATAGAGTTAAATTCGATAAATACTTACACCTCTTATTCATACCTTATAATCCACTTTTGATATATCACAACTTCTCTTGTACCTCTAAACATTGAAATCAAATTCCAAATGGAACAAATGAAGCAACCAATTTCTTTATATTCTACAAATGTTTCATAAAATTAAATGAAATTGAAATCTAGAATGAACAATTGTGTTCAATATTGTATTTATTATGGAGTAGTTCCTTAGATGGAAATGAATGCTGATTGGATTTAGAGTAGTCAATCTCTAGTGATGAGGTTTGAATAGGATTATGGACTAGTTGAATTGGTTTTGATGAATGATTATACATTTTATCCAAGGTTATTTTAGTAATTATATCTAAATATTTAGTGTCTGTTTTTTAGTATGAAATATTTTTTCAGGACACTCATGAATGGAGAATAACATGTATTTCATAAAATAAGTTTGTGAAAATACCTATGATACCCCATGAGGGTGATTTTGAGGACTTATAAAATAGTAACCCTATTGAAAAATCATATTTTTTAATCAAATAATGATTGTATTGGGCTTATAAGAGAAAAAATAAGAGTTGGCTAATCAATATGTAATTCAATTGCGAGAATTTTCTATTATTGGAGTTTATCTAGAATTTACTCTAAATTATAAAAGGGAACATTATTTTTAGGATGAATAATGATTTATTTTTCTTTTTCCTCATGAGTCATATATGTTATTTTTTAAGAAAACTTCCAATTTCAATTCCCTAGAATATCTGAAGCCAATATTTACACATTTAGTGTCCAATAATCAAATTCATGATAGAGAAAAGAAGTGTACCTCATATTGTGGAAATTTATTAATCTTGTATACATGAAATACGAATTTTTAATTGGAACCAACTAGGATTTATATGGATTGAATGAAATTAAATTATTTATAATAATTTTAGCCAGGTGATGAACCCTTACACCAAATATGACTTGGTATACCATTTTTTGAAACCTGATAATATTCATGTTAAATATTATGAGTATGAATTAGGTGTTGGTAGTTCTTATAATAAATTTGATCTAGTGTAATTGATTGATGAGGTAGAAGGAGGTCATGAAATTTAAGGATGTTTATCTACATAAGAAGTGGGAATGTAGAATGTATCTTATGGATCTCTAGAATCTACATTATATTTCTCATCAGAAAAATAGAATTTATTGGTGATGTGTTATATGATACTATCATTCCTTTACTAGTTCCTATGAGAAATCATATTCATAATTTTATAATGATGAAGAAGAAGACTAACTCTTTATATTAGTTTCTAAATCATTTTAATATGCTAATATTAGTGGACCATATTGTTACAGATGTTTGTCTCTAATAAATTAGATTTGAAGATCTTCTTAACCAAGAATAATGATGAATTGTATATGAGGATAAATCCACATCCTATTTTCTACATATAATTTACTACATCGATTCTTAATGAAATAATTTTATTGATAATGAGTGTAGTCCACCTAATAATAGTTTACATAACTTTTCATCTGGTCCTATAAATCTATAAGGATCACTTGTTTCTAGAAATGAGTGGGAGTTTATGATTAAATCCTTAGATTCTAGTGACATTACTAGAGATGAATCCTCTATATAATATATTCAGGTATCATATTCAAGTGATTCTATTGTGATAATAGTTTTTAATAATAATAAATCTAAATGTGTATAAAACACAATGGAATATGTGGATAAAATTATTGAGGAGACTAGAGATGTTATCCTCCCAGTTTTGTAGTATCTCTACCTAGATAGGAAATGTCTCCATCTATTCCCCATTCTCCCCACAAGTTATATCATACCAAAATTTGTTTGGATGAATTAAAATATGATTTTAAATCTGTAATAAGAGATATTCCTTAGATATATGATACCAATGATAAGTATTATAAATAAGAAGAAAAAATATATATTGTGTCTCTTATTGTCTAGAACCAATAACCTAAGTTGTTTTTGATGATATAAAATTGGGGAGAAAGAATAAAAAATTCATTTTCAACATATTATAGATTTTTATAGATTATCAGAGGAAATAATGATCTATGGGACTCAAAGAGACTTCACTATCTTTATCTACATAGGTTCTCTCAAATCTAGAGTTATTGCCGCATATTATCTATCTTTTATTATTATATCTCGTACCACTTTTTTTCTCCTCTTCCTTTTTTAATTTGAAATTGAGAATATTAAATTAATAGTGATGGAGGATTTATGAAATGTAAAGTGATAATATATTGGTTCACATGATGAATATCTTATGAAATTAATGTCACATGGAGAAGAAATTTATAATTTTGTTAGAAATTCTATCTGTGAAATCCATTAATATGGGAATGTGATCTCAATGGAAATAAATTAATACATTTCCATGTTCTTCACCAATTTTGATCTCTCAAATAACATTAAAAAACAAGGATGTGAATCTCAAGGCACCTTAAGTGAATAGATAAATCATTGAAATATTGATAAAATTAAGGTTCGCAACCATCTCGTGAAACTAATTTGGGAATATAAGAAATAATTTAGTCTCGTGATAAAACATAGAGGAGGAATCATAAGTCATTTTATCTGGTTTATAGATCCATATATCTATACCACCAAAAAAATTGATTTTCCTATATTTTTACCCAGGACAGATTTAATTTTTTCTCCTTCAACTTCAATTAAAACTTCCATAACTCCTATTGTTTTCAACACATTTTGCCTTATTGCAGTTCAAGTTCTTTGTCAACATAGTTCAATTTATTTAGAGATACTTTTATAACCTCTAAAAACTATAAATTCACATCACCTTTCCCATGAAGTATCTAATTATAAAGGAATGGAAGATGTTAACCAACATGATCATAAATCACATTTATGTTAGGGATATAATTATTATTTTTTTATTTTATACTAATTTTATACAATTTTACTTTATTATTATGATAATTTCTTTATTACTGTTCTTCATTCTAGATAGTTTATTTTTATTTTCATTCTATATATTTTTTTTTAATCATAAAAAGGTATAAAAAAGTAGAACATTAAATATAATCTTGATGAAATAAATTTTTTAACCATGCATTTTTTTCATTAAAAAGGGATATTATTGTCTTATTACTATCAATTCATTATTTTAATGATCCTAAATTAGGATTATATTATTATTAATGTCTATGATTTTGTATGATTGAAAAACATATTTATCACTTTTACATGAAATTTGTTTAAATATGGTTTTCTACTGTGAGAATACCTTTGTGACCATTAGTATAATTCTAAATTAGTAATAAAGATTTTTTTTAATGTGAAGGAATATCCATCCATGGGTAGAACTCTATGAACATTAAAAATAAACATGAGACTGTGCATAAAGTATTAGGACCATGATAATGATGTGTGACTATGATATGAATTTCTCCTTCCAATATAAGAATGTAGTTTGACTAAGAAAAATAGTAGGCCTTTAACCATGTGAAAATTGTGTGGCCATATATAGGATAATGAATCTATGAAAAGTAGGTTTTTCAATAATTCCATGTGATGGGTTAACCGTTCCACAAGACATCCCCTGTGAGTTATCTTTGTTTTTCCTATGTGATGATGAAATAAATCTGGGCATATCTGAGAATAAAACAATATTATATTCCAATGGAAAGTTTTTTTAAAATTATAAGCAATTTAAGGTAATTAATTCATTGAGATCACTTCCTTATTCTGAGTATTTTTTAGTCATTTTTATTAAATGTATATTATTGAAAGGATTAATCTATAAATTTCAAATGATCCTCACATGTGGAAATTATTCATAAAAAATAATATAATAAAAAATGATTATATTCCTTATTATAAACTATATTTTTCTACTATATATTATCAAGTCATGAATAATAGATCATGTGACCGTGATCTCCAATCATTGATCTTACTAATAATACATGTATTTGATGAATCTTCATATTCAACCAAAATCCATCTGAAGGGAAGAAAAATATCATTCTTACATTCTTACTTATTTTATATTTGTTTCATTTAAAACATGAGTACAACATATATTTATTTATTTTCTCACGACCTCCCCTTATACTCTAAAGATAATTACTCATATGCTTCTCAACTCTTCTAATTCCATTATTAATACCATGTAAATCTATAGCAGAGGCATAGTTGAGGCTATGAATTATTGTATGTTGTTTTTATATTATTTATAATCAAGGATAAGGAGTTTATTGTTAGTTTTACTAAACATGGTCTTATGAATGATTTTTACCAATAAGAGAGGGCTAGGTTCTAGTTTGAAACTAAACCTTTTGAATTATTTAAATTCCACTATGTGTTATTTTTTATTTTCATACAATTTTTTTAAATTATATTATATTAAAAATTATATGTTTCAAATATACATTTTCTAAGTATTTATTAATTACTTAATAAAAAACCCTCAGATCATTGTCTTGAATCAGGGATAAAGAAATTGTCTTTGGGTGAGTATATTTATATAAAATATTAATGTGACACAAAATTTTCTTAATATGAATTTTTATTGAGCCCTAGAGAAACAGATGAGAATATAAAATTTTATATATCCACTATTTTATTTTAACTACGAGTTCTATAAATATTTAAATTTGTTAATAATTTTCTTAATAGAAATATTTATTTAATTCCCAATTAAAATCCCTTTTGATAAATCCACTCAAACCATCATTTAACATCAAATTCATTTTTTACTATAATTATTATATGTGTTATATCATACCATGATCAAGTCACCAAAATATAAATATTGTTTTTTTATTATAATTATTTAATTATGAAATCATCTAGATCAAAATTTCATGCCCCAAATATACTACCTTACATTAATGGTCAAAATTATGTTTAACAGAAATTAATAGTGAAAATACACATTAAGAGCATTGGTTTTGAAATTTTTACAATTATAAAAGATAAATTTTAAAATCCTAATGAATCGAGAAATTAATTGAGTGATGAAACTAAATTTTCTTATTATTGTAATTTCAGGGGAATTAAAAAAATTAAATTTTCATTTAGGAGAGGATATGTTAAGTAGAATATTTGCTGGTGATACTGCATTCCAATTATATGATCATATTTTGAATATAATAAAGGAAATTCAAATGTTAATCAAATGATATAGATTACATATATTGTCACACATGATAGAGTTAAAATAAATCACGAGTAATCAATTTCTAACATGTTTCATAGGTTCAATTATATCATAGTTAACTAGGTTTGATTTGGATAGAGGTTTATTGGGAAATCTCAAGTATTGTAAACTTTTAGATCTATAAATAATCGCTCGCAGTAGTAAATTAAAGTATTTATCACATTGGCTTTATCATGTCGATTAATATATAAACAACATGAATAAGGAAGATATGTATCTTTTCAGTTTCGGTTATTATTTAATTGATGTGATAAAGTGGGTTACCCTATTTATCAAGTTGGTAATATAATAGCTGATGTATTAAAGAGTCTTTTTTATATCAGTTATCATATAAACGACACAGAAAAGCATTGAAGAATACTTTTTCACATTAGTTAACATTCCACCGACATCATGAGGTCATTATTTAACATTGGTTATTATATAACCAACATTATATGCCTTTTAAAATTTTATAAATCATTTTTTTCATCATTTTGGGGTTATTCATTATTAAAAAAGTAAACTCATTTATCTCACATGGAATACCTTACCCTTTATTATTCGATCCCAAGAACTCCAATATCAATTTTCCAACTGTATACATTCTCATATTTCATTGTCTCATTGTTTCACATTTAATTTTCTCCCCTCTCAAATAATCCTCACACATCTAACGTCTATTTTGATTGTTCAATGGAGCAGAAACCCTAACTCTCAACTTTGTTTTTTCAATTTATAGGACTCAATTATTTTATTACCATCTTCATTAACCATTATTTTTTGTTAGCCTCATCATCTCGAATTCAAATATAAATCTACTCATCTCAAATATTGAAAATATATATTCATTTACCATATGTAAGCTTTGATTTAACTGTGATGTTGTGTGGAATGAATTGTATGTTAATGTTCCATGTTATATCATAAGTGTCAAAATTATATCATAATGTTTCTATGTTTCTAATATATAGAAATGTTTTTTCACCAAATTGTTTCACATATGTTTATAATCAATCACATCTTAATCTCTACATTGAACATCTAAATGTTGCTTATTTTGATGAGATGTGTGAATCATTCATTTTTTTATTAATATACTTTCATGTATATTGATAAATTTTAATTAGATTTATGAATTTAATAGTGTCTTATTAATCATTAAATGTTCTATATACATAAATTGATATTTTTATATACTTTTATATATAATATCATATAAGTACTGTATATACATATCAACACCTTTCTTCTACATGAGCATATTATTATCTTGAAAAATAATATATTAAATATGTAGTCTACATATTATGAGTTACTATCAATATAATGTTGACAATATTGGGGAATATAAAATATTAACTGTCAATTGGTTTCATTACATATCATTTTTGTATTATTTTAGAATGGGAATTAATAGTGATTTAGAGCTTTACCTAAATCAAGTTTTCAAAAATTAACATTGTGTAACTTAATTATATATTTCATTGGGTAGTGAAATATCTAGATACTTATGTGGAATACATGGACTACTAGAACTACTTAAACAATTATTCATGATTTACTAGGCCTCTAATAAATGAGATCATATTATGATCAACATCCTAGTTTAGAATTTGATTAAAGTATAACCCTTTAAATTGTTATCTAAATAATTTTTTAATGTATATGATAATTTTAGGAATACATTGTATGGTTAAATGTTATCATAGTAAACAAAATTAGAAAAATTGACTTCACAATAGTCCATCTAATATTTGAAAATTAAAAGAAATCTATCACTGAATTCCATTATTCAACGGGATTAATCAACCCTCATATTCTAAAGAGGAAAACTAATAATTGATTCCCAAAAAAAATTACCATAACCATGGATTCAAAATAAATATCACTGAACACATTATAACAATGAAAAAGAACATATAGGGTTGATACAAAATAATAGTCCATGACCCAATATCCCAATTAAAATAACATTGAGTACCTATCCACATTTAATTTTGAAACATATCAGCACATTATTGTTAATTAAAGAAATTAAAATAATAACTCAATCAACCAAATAACAATGGATAATATACATTTCTTTGAACCACTTGATGAAGTCACTATTTATTGACTGTAAAAATGAAATTACACTCATGTAATGGAAAACAACTGGGGGAAGTGTGTCCCTTATTAAATATAACTAAGTGGATTCAAGTCAATAATATTTTGTTTCATGTTTCATCTAAATTAATTGATAGGAAAATATAAAATGGGAGAATGGTATAACTATATTTTATTTTTGGAATTATTTCCATGCATTTGTTTTTATGATTTACAAAAAATATTCAAACTTATATTCCATTATTATCTACAATTTATAATTATTCTTTTCAAATACAGATATATGTTTTGTAAATTTCAAAATTTTGTTTCATCCATATTATTTCCTATTTGATATAAATTTTCTTTATATTCTCTATGATTATTTTATAATCATTCTAATTAAAATTAAATTTCATCTCGAATGTTACTAGATTTTTAAAAATTGAATTCACTATAATTGAAAATCATAAAAAACATTTTACTGATGAATTATAACATAAGTGTTTCTTCTTGATTATCATTTAAATAATATATTATTATCCCCCCTTACTCACTTTTATCACCACTATTTTCTTTTGAAAATATATTTATTTTTCATGTTTGTTATATAAGACAAACATTTTGGTTTGGATTATAGAACTTCAAATAAGTTATGAATATGATAAAGGAATTGATGGTTTTTTTTAATTTTCAAAATGAAACATTCTAAACAATGAAATATTTTTATGAAAATGCCTGAAATGTTTAAATAAGAATTATTTAAAAATCATGGAGATCAAAGATAATTTTATTTTTCAGGGTTTTAATATGAGATATAGCCTATGGATTTGGCCTTATGAAACAGGTGGACATTTTGGATCTATTAATGAGGATGCTTTTCAAGATGATCACTCTGATCAAATTAAAGAAATTATTTGTGATATTGTTGTAATTTAAATTAATAAAGAACCGAAAATTGAGCTTAAATATGGCGATGTTTAAAAACAATTCTATCCGAGTGGTAATGAATTTACAGTTTTATTGATGGTGTTAAAATTAGTTAACATGGACGCAAAACATGGATATAGTGACAAGAGTTTTAACGATTTTATATAATTATTGAAATATTTTCTTCCAAAATAAATTGATCTTCTAGGTTTCTATTATAAATTGAATAAAATACTATGTATGATGGGTTTAGCATACAAAAAATATATGCCTTCCCAAATGACAATGTTCTATATATGAAGAAATATGAATTAATAACAAGGTTTCTTAAATTTGGGATGTCATGTTATAAGTTGAAATAAAAAGAACATTATAATTTAGTAGCTACAGAGGCCCTTTCCAAGGAAATTTTATATATTCCTATAATTCTTGGTATGAAATTAATATTTTCAAATTGACATGATTCAAAGAGGTTAAGATGGATTTCAGATAAGCGGATATTTTAAGGAAAATTATCACATCCAGATGATTGTCCACAATTGATGAAAATTAATCTACAGTTTCTTACATTAAGAAATGAAGTTTTAGATATCATACTTGGACTTTTCAATTAAGGAATAAATCCATATCAAATCCTTAGTAGTACACATTCTTCACTACCTATTTTATTTGTAATTTACTACTTATCTCCTATATTTTGTACAAAAATTAAATATGTGATGTTGAGTTTAAGGATCTCTAGACCAGAATATCCTAAAAATGATATTGATGTTGTCTTTTCATTATTAATTGATGATTTTGAAATTTTATGGGAGGATGGTATTAGGGTGTATGATTCTTATAAAATGAAATATTTTCAGCTGTATACAATTATTATGTTCACTATAAATGAATTTCTAGTATATTTAAATGTGTTAGGATACAGTGTTAAGGGGCATAATACTTTTCTAATTTGTGAAAAAAACATCATATTATCAACTACATCATGGGAGAAAAACAATATACTTGGTTCATCAAATGTTTCTTTCTACGGATCAATCTTATAAGAGATTTAAGAAATACATTAATAGATCACAATAATTTGATATTTTTTCAAAACCTTTATACACTGGTCAATATTTTGAAAGGGTGAAAAACATAGATGTGGCATTCATAAAGACACATAAATATGGTAATGATAGAAATATTTTGTAGAAAAAATAAACATTTTTAGAGCCAGAGTATTGGAAATATCATGAGTTCAACATAACATTGATTTTATGCACATGGAAATAAATATATGAGACAAATTGATTGGAACATTGTTTGATATTAACGGAAAGACTAAAGGTTCGTTGAATGAAAGAATAGACTTACACTCAATAGGAATACCTTAAGAGTTAGATCCCACGACTGAGGGAAGGTGAAAATTCATACCAAAAAATTATCATACATTATACAAGGGGGAGAAAATAAGTATTTTTCAGCATCTTCATTATATAAAAGTGTCATAGGATCATTCTCCAAAGATAAAAAAATTATTTCATTAAAATATTTGAAGTTAACATGTATGAAATCTCGTGATTGTCACATCATGATGCCAAATCTTCATGTAGTTCTATTACATAGAATTTTTCCCATCCATTTCAGAATGAATTTCATGAAGTTATGTTATTTTTTAAATTAAATTTTAAATAAGGTTACTGATTTGAATGCTTTTAAAAAATTGTAGAACATAATGGTTTCTATACTTTTTCTTTTGGAAATATATTTTCCTCTATATTTTTTTGATATGATGATGGATTTAGTGGTTCATTCTATGTAACATATAAGTTTTTTTGGATCTATATATCGGGATTGGATATATCCTTTTGGAAGTCATATGATGATATTGAAGGGGTTTGTTACAAATCTGGATCAACTTGAAGCCTCGTTTTTTATGAACTATATTTTTAAATAGGTTGCGTAGTTTTATACAAGCTACATTTCTATAGTTGAGAACATTATTTTGCCTATAACTCTCCATGAATGATTTAATTATATGGGAATGGAGATCTGTGGCTGGAATATAAATTCATTAGAAGAAGAATGTATAATGAAGGTACATTTATACATATTGAATATCATATATGGTGCTCAGAGATATATAACATTTCATATTAATATGTTTAAACGATGTTAATCAAATAATAAATACATGTGAACTTTCAATGAGTATAAAAAACCATTTTTTCCCTGGTATATAGAAACCATGCATGGTATATCTGATACATCGGAAACAGTGAAATTGTTAGTGGGTGGTCTAGGTTTAAATTTAATAACATGGTCTATGTATGAAGTTAATTTTTATAAATTTCATATGAAAGATTAGGAAAACAGAAGTGTAATTAAGAATAGTAGTATATTTGTGTTTGTAGAAGCAAGGCATTTTTAGAGCTCCAAAGACAAAAACTCAATCTCCACATCATGTTCATAATATAGAGTCATTAAATAAATATGTAAGGTTGATTACATGAAATTTCGAGTTCAAATTTTTAACTCAGAATTATTAATAAGTAAGAACAATGTTAGACATGGTGAATTTGGAATGACACTAGTTAATATGAATTGAATGAAATATACAGTATAACCTTTTATAATGGAAATACAAGGGCAAAAAAATTTCTTATTTTCTTAATCAACCAGGTATGTGGTTGTTTGTTATTTTTCAAGGAAAAAATAATATGTTGGTGAAGATAAACCTGATGAGGATACTAATTTATGTTATATCCCTACTCACAAAGAAATATTAATTGATAATGTTTATGAGAACGTTATAGACATGGTTTGTGTAATATAGAATGATCATGATCAAGGAATTTGATAAACAAATCCTTCAGTACATTCCTAATATTATAGGTAATATTTTTTTATTTATCGTTTATTTTTTTAATTCATAATATGTTAGATTTTTTCCCTTATAAAAACACATATTGTAACAAATAAGTTAAATTCTTTGTGTGTATTATATTTATTTTTTTAGTTTCGCATGTTTACTAATACATAACTAATCTATTGATTGATTTTTTTTAAACAGTTATTCTAAATATAATATGTTAAATGAAAAATAATTGTATAAGAGTATGTTCAAAAAATATTATTTTGGAAATAAAAATGATATAATTTGTTGGATCATTTTTTCTATTCACCCATTTTTTGGAATTTTATTCTTTTGTTTATATATAATTTCATATCTCATTAATTTTGTTATAATTTTTTTTCATAATATAAAATATGGATGCTTTATTTTTCTATGTTAACTTTAGTTTACTTTTTTTAGATTTTTAATTTTTTTATTTACATTATTATATAATAATAAAATTTTTATATTAGGGTACTAATTGTTCGTTACATTGATTGTTATGATAATGACATGAGAATAAACTGATCCATTACATGATTTTGGGGATGAACATAATGATACCTCTAGGGATGAATGCACACATTCTCTTGTTGGGTTTCACTATATGTCTTTACAAGATACCTCTACTCCTATGAGTCTAAAGAAGAGTTCAAGGGTTGGTAAATGCTTGATACACATTTACCAAAATTATTTGTTTCTTGTATCTAGGACTAGAGGATAATGGTATATTTTGATGGTAATGATATTCAATGATATATAAATTCAAAACAATTCAATAATTTTATAGCGGTGCATGATAAAATGAAAGTTAGTATTTTGATTGATTATTGGATAATTGTGGAAAAATTGAAAATATCTCTCTTGTGGGAGAACATTTTCATAAGGTCATTTTTTTATTTTACATATCATGAAAATTTTATAATAATAAATGTTTTCCCCATCTTATCAGATGATATATCATACATGTAATACTAGGGGAGATATAAGAATATTTTTATCATTGAATGCTAGAAGATGGAGGAGTTTTAAATTAACCCTCACATTAGATTTCATTTTTATGAATAGGAAACATCACAATACATGTGATATATATCTATTTATAGATGATGATAAATATAAGAAATTTCTTGAAAGTATAAAATGATAAGAAATTGTTCTATGATAAATGTTTCCTTTTAGTTGTTTTTTATATTATTGATCTAATTAAGGAATTATTAATTATTGATTTATTTAGAAATCGAGGATATATCATCATGGGAGCCAATATTGAAATGTATAGCCTCATACATTATCTTAGGGAGGGTATATGTTATTTGAATAACAAATTATTTCTGAAATATTCAATAACTAAGATATGAGGATCTAGAGCCCCCCCCCCCCCACCCCACTGGATTTGGAGAATGGATAGGGAGTCAGATGAGAAAGAAAGGATAATATATTACAAAGGAGTAAAGGGTTTTATCTGAGAGGATTGCAAGATGTATACTTTATTTATTTATTCATGTTAATTCAATTCATTATATATTGTGATTCATTACTAATTTCTTCAAATATTCCATGCAGTATACTCTTAAGGAGAAGAAAATGAATGGGGTATTTATTTTTGAGTATAGGAAATATTTGTTTGAAACAAAATTAGGGAAGATCAAACACTTCAGTCAGGTGTAAAGATACTCGACCAGTGTATTAGTGAAAAAACTATTTCTTTGTTCTATAGTTTCTTCAATGGAGGATGTTTTTTATAAAATTGAATATTTTGAAGCTAAATTTTTGGATATTCATGTGATGATGGAGGATATCATCAAAGCATTGGTATAGTTGATTTTTAAAGACATGCAATGATAGCTTCAAATTTTTTATCCCACTCTTCTATATCCACCAGTAGTTCCCACTCCTCTTGTAGACCCCTCTCATTCATATCCTACTCCCACACCCCCACCAAATATTCAAATATATTCTGAGTAATATGTTGATTATACCAAACATTATATTATTTCATAAGGGGTGATATTTTATATTAGAGATACCATTAATTTTACAAATATAGAGATAAAGAATCATAGGTTCATTGTACATGATATTACAGATATATCTGTAGGAGTATCTCACAAATTTTAGTTTGGACATTTAGACTTTTTGGAAATATTATCATATTCCTATGTCTATATTTTATTTTTTATTTCATTTAGTTATTCAATTTTTTGGAACATTTTAATGTTTTTATATTTATCTATTTTTTTAAAAGAATAAATTAAAGGTAAAGAAATATTATATAGGAAACAAAAAATACAATGTTTTATGACATCATATAAAAACTATAGTA
The DNA here is from genome assembly GCA_963277665.1 of Viscum album. Classification (NCBI taxonomy): domain Eukaryota; kingdom Viridiplantae; phylum Streptophyta; class Magnoliopsida; order Santalales; family Viscaceae; genus Viscum; species Viscum album. The sequence continues at coordinate 1,184,087,384 of OY728146.1, forward strand.
GTATTGATATATTGGAAACTTATTCCAATTTTGTGTTTGATGTTTATGATATTACAATTGATTTTGGTGTTTATTTGAGTGCAATGAGGGTGGTGATTTTGAAAAAGGTATCATATATCTTGTAACTGGATATCATTTTAGAATCAACATTATGTAATTTCCTTCCATGTAAGTCTTAACATAAATCATTACGTATGTCTAATTTATTAAAATTTTATATATATGTTCTTTTTCTATGAGAAATATTTTTAGAATTTTTATGTATTATAATATGAAATATGTATATTAATTTATGGACCCAAAGTTTATTTCACCTAGGGCAATGAATATTACTAAAACATAAATAAAAGCTTATATTGTAGAAAGAATTAAAAATAATGTAATTATTCAGTGATGGATGTTTTCTTATCTTCAAGATAATGAATCATATATCTCAAAAAGTGTTATATATCACCTAAAATAATAACTAATGACATTAAATTTTCTTTTATATCAGTGGTATTTATATGTTAGGTTTTTTTGTCGAAAGGAGAAGGCACATTACTGGTTGTGCTATATCTATGGTCAAGTGTGACAAAATTATGTTGATGTATTGGACGTGTAAGTGTGAGTTTTTTAATCCTTGTTTATATTATAATGATTTTTTTATTTATTTTATTCATATTATATTAGAATAGGGAATGAAAGTTCTTTCTATATACCACAAGGAAGGAGAGATCTAAGATCAAATATGTAAAAGCAAAGGTGAATTTTAATTTATAATTAATAACTTTTAGATACATTACTTAATAATGTTATTATGAATTTAAAAACTATTTTTAACAAAATTTTCATAAACAATATGGAATAATGAAATGTGGATATTATGTTTTAAGATTTATGTATGAATTTATTTGAATTGGGAATATGATGAAGTATTAGAAGGTTCTATTTCTCTATGAACTTTTATTTAATATTTTATCCCTTTTATTCGGAATTAATGTTAAATAAATTTATTTTAATTTGTATCTTTGTTATGACCCTTGGAATTATAGTTCACAGGACCTGTGAAACTTACAAATTTAATGGGAAAATCATTTTATTGGTGTTATTTTATTTTAGTTTATTTTTACTATATATTCGAATCTTGAATGTTCTAATTATAAATGTATTTTTCTAGTTGTTCTGCTGCTATTTATGTTTGTTTTCATCTTTTTTTTCAAGTTTTTAGATTTCTTTTCTCTTTATGTCTAATGATTATTATATTATTTAAAATAAATTATTTAAAAAATTGATTTCAAATATCATTTATTTGAAAACCGACATAAAAAAAATTAATAATTAAGGGTTTTTACGTCAGTTATCTGATAATCTATGTGAAAAAACATGACCAATATTTCCTTAAAAATGTTAGTTTGTTCAACTCAGGTTAAAAACATATTTACAGTGTTTGATACATTAAAATTGTGTACTAACCAATTTTAAAAGGAAATAAAACTAACCTAAATACCCATTTTCTGCACTATTTTTATATGCATAGTTGTCTTTTTTAGAGTGTCCTATGACATTATTAAAATGTAAGCAATTAAACTATTAAACATAATTACTAGTTTTGTGTTGTGACCTATTAAGAGTGAAAAATTAATGGGAATATTATATTTTGGATACAATACCATAGGTAACAAATACTACCTTAGTCATTCATAAAATAACTTCAATGAGGATTTCAATAAGATTAAAGGATAATTATTTGAATATTCTTCAATGCTTGAAGGAATCACTATTAAATTTAATAATAAATTTTAAAATATAAAAAGGTTTCATGTTTTTTATTTATGTGATAAAACAACTCTTCTGAATGAAAATTAAAAATAATGAATCATAGTTAATTGATATAAACCAATTTCATTAATTTTATTTATGTTCATGAAAATTTGACATTTATAGAACCGTACTTACTACTTATAAATTGAAAAATGTGAGTATTATTGTGAAGTATGAAAGGAAGAAAAAAAGTATGTTTGCATGTGACCAATATAATATTAAAAAGTACCAAAAACAACAACAAAATAAATAACAGAGAAAAAGGTGAGGCAATGCAAAATTGAGAAAAAACTGATGAAAATTACACTTAACAAAGGATGAAAATGTGGGTATCAAACTCTCTTGAATTGATTAATGGTATTATCTATTTTTACTCATGTTAATTGAAACTAAATAGTGACTAGAATAAAGGGTTTTGATGAACTGAGTTATAATTAAATCAACATCAATGTTCAATTATTCTACCTTTGTGAAGTTCTAATGATAAAAACTAAGGGATTTATGTGTTCAATATGGCGGAGGTATACATATATCATCACATTTTAGTACATAAATAGGTTATAAAGAGAGAGAAAATCTACCTTCTCTTGTCAAATCATAGTGTAGTGTACAAGAGATTCACATAATTAATGTATATGAGAAAACTGAATGTAGACTCCATAGAAACAGATGTGTTAAGGAGATTTTAATATATTAAGAACAAAAAAAGCATTTAAATATGATTCCCCTATTAATATTTTACATTAATAGAAGAACCAATGATCAACAAAAATAGGAAAAAGGGATGAAATTTCTCTTATGATATCATCTCCTTCCTCGAGCTCTAGCTATAGATGATGTTCCACTCCCCGCTAAATTTTCTACTCTTGTTGCCTGTGTTATGGTGTGGTCGATGAATTATGGAACTTCTCTATTTATTTTCAGATACATACCCCTTTATAATGAAATTTTTTAACCATGAACTAGTATGATCACAAAGTAATAGATTGGTGAACAACTCCCATGCTTCCATGTGGAATTTATGTCACAATTTTCCATCATCAATATGGACTGAGGCAAAGATCCCAAAACCAATTACATACTGCATGAAGAAGTTGTAAATTATCCACACGACGTACATAGAGATTTATTTAGATTCAACAAACTTCCTAGGTAATTTACATGAAAATAAGGACATATAGTATCATTTTCCATGCACCTCGGGTCATGGAAGATTCCTGCGCAATGAAAAAAATAGTAATCAGTTAATGAAAGTGGGAAAAGTAGTCAATCTCACGCCCCCAAATCCAATCATTTTTTAGGATCAGACATAAATATATAATTTTTTTATATTTATAATTATATTATTATTATTTATAAAAATAAATATATATAAATTTATGTATAGGTTTTTATATTCATATACTTACAATTCCATACTACAAATATTATTATTGTTATTATTAATATATATGAACTTATATTAATATTTATTGTAATTATTTATTATTATTTATTATTATATATTTATAAATATATTTATTATTATATATAATAATTATTATATTTCTATTCTTTTTCATTAATTATTATTATTATTTTCCACAATCGGTCTTATTCTCATGAAAAGTCGTGTAGCGGCATATTAAGCATTGATATGAGAGATTGGCTTCAATTCCAAATTCATCGGGTACATTTCACTATAGTATAACATAAATGGTAGTGAATTATGCTTCCAAATAACTATAGGTTAGGGTTTTTCTTCATCATTAGTGATTATGTTTCAATGATTATTCTGATTTAGATTATTATCCCAAGTTTGACTTTCATGTGGATCTGTATCTGGATACTAAGGCAATGGATTTGATACCATTTCAACCTTGTTATTGGTGGTGGACCTAAATAATTAATTAGAAAAATAAATTCTAATAAACACGAAATAATAAATTGTAACAAATAAAAAAAATAATTAATTAATCAATTGAACTCATGCATTAGGTTAAAATAAAAATCTCAAAAAAAATTGTAATTCAGAAAATCAATTTAACTAAATAATGATTTTTTTTAAAAAAAAGATAAATTAAAAGAAAAAAATATTATTAATCTAATAATAAATTGAATAAAGAGTTAAACATATACAATAATGACATTAATTATTTAAAATTAATATTTTAAAAAACCAAAAATTAGTAAACCATTAAAAGAATGATAGTTATATTTTTAAAATATTAAGATAATAAAAAATTTCTAGTTAGAATAAAATTTCTAATTAATATGATATTATCCTAATGTCTTAAATAAATAATAAAATACATATTTTAACATAAAATCCCCATATTTAATAATTAAACAAAAAATAAACAACATTTATTAAATCATAAGTCATAACATTATTTTGAATATCAAAATATAATTATATTTTATAAAATATGTTGAAAATGATAGAGAAAAATACACATCAAATTCCCCCACACTTAATAAGCTTCGCTCATTAGAAATTAAATTCATTTTATTTATTCAAAAATTTCGTTAAAATGAAATAATCATCCTTTCTGTGTTCAGAATTACTCTAGAGTCAAAGGAAAAAAATCCCATAATTGCTTAAAAAAATCATGCTTCTTATGTGAAATTAATTCACTGACTAATTTATATTTTTCCAATGATTTATAGTTCTAGGAGAAAAAACATATTTGATATAATTAAAAATAACACATTAAAAATAGACTATTAGTTACAACTCTATTACGTTCTAAAAAAATAAAGTTCTATTTTTTCAGTTCAATGATTAAACTCACATATTATTATTAAAAAGTCAATTCTTTCCTTATTCAACTAGGTTAAAAATTCCCCTTGACATAATGAACTCATTCCTTCACTATTTTCCAAATGTATTAAAATATATATTTTTTGAATTTTATCGATCCATGTAAGTGAAGAGCACTAAGTAAAAGAACTTATTCGATATTAACATAGGGCTTACACACAAACCTAGTTACAAAAGCCATAAATATTCACTATGGAATCATAATTGCTTATTTTACACCAATTACAAAAAATAATAATTATCATTTGAGTTGGATTGATGAGGTTTTATTTCAGAAATATTACTTCACTTAAGTTCATATTCAAATTTCTATTTTTTTAATAAAAATAACAATTGAAAAAAATGTCTTTTATCACACTCCCTTTCCATGTTCATAAAATTAACATCCATAAAACACTATGGAAAAAACACTCATAAATTACAATGTTATACCAATTTGAAAATTAGTGAAATGCCTCAACATAGAAAGAAACTATCACCTAAGCATGAAAAAATGAGGTTTTTTCATTATTTTTATTATTATATTTACAAAAAACCTAAAATAATATATGATCAAGAGGAATTTAAAAAATATTAAGGGAACTTATGGATTCACAATTAAATAATGTATTGAATATTTATGATCCATCCCCAACACTTAATTATTAGCATTGTCCCCGATGTCGAGTCTCAATGTGGGAATCAAAATTAGACAATCTTGATAAAAATGAATGAGCAATGAAGCGCAGTAAAGGTTTTTCTTTAATTGGTGACTGAGGAGTTCCTAATATGGTTTCCCATGAAAAAATCAAGAAATAAGAAATAGGAACAAATGATCCCCACTAAAAACTACTATTAAATAAAGTATATAAATTGATTTTCTTTAAATGCCCATTTTTTCCCATTTCAAAAGCTGGAGTAGTAAAAATACAAAATCAAATCATTCAAAATCAAAATTTAAATTTCAAAATTCAAATAAAACATAGAACTCGAACATTATAAGTCCCCGAGTCTTTTATGCCATCATCACCTACATCGAGGTATTAAAAAACAAAATTCGCATTGCCATCATCACCATCGTACCATCAATAGATTATCATCACTGTGAAAACTGATGTCATCACCACACATCACTGGAGCTGGTGACTGGAATAAATAAACCACAGAAGAACTATTCAACCTCTTCCAAAACGTTAATTCCTCTCACCCGTATCAATGACGTGAGCTGACACAATTAACGTAAATATTAAGTAGGATAAAGATGACTCAAGAAGCACATAGGTTGTCATCAACCACCAGGCAACAAAACTAAAACCTTATAGAAACCACTACTCTCGAAACTAATTGGAGAGGATCTGTGGAATGAGAGTTCAGAGATGGGGAAAACTGTCAAGGTATCACTAGTAAACCTCTTTCATCACCACTAATGAAACTACATGTGGAACTGTCAATAAGAAAAAATAGAATATCAAATCGATAAGGCTAAAGTTGTCCACAACCATTTCTAGAACATATCCATGTGATTCTTCACACACACAAATAAAAAACACCACCACATACTGAATTGAAGACATCATTGTACACTTCTCTTAGAAGACCACTATCCAATCAAACTGCTAATCCCAAATTATCCAAGAAACCAACAATGTGAACCAACTAGGAGAGAAATGAATATTATCTCTTTTTTACAAAACACATGTATCCTCCCTAAATTGATTAGGAATAATTATAAAAATGACTCCCCAGATAAAAATAAGGTTATCTATGGGATAAAAAACACATGTATCCTTTCTAAAATCCAATGAAACAATCTTTGGTTCCATGATCAAGTTTTTATAGTATGAATAGGTCAAAATTAGATTCCTAAATAAAAATTAGTGTTAATTATTGTGAATGTTTTACCATGATTTATCAACTGGAATCTCCATTTGGAATTAAGGTTAAAAATATCCTTTACCATTGTTAAGGAATCCTCTAAACTGATTGTTCCCTATTTATACTCTCACTTTACCATCTGTGAGACCAGATGTTATGGTAGGTAAACCTAACACATCCCACCTATACATTAAATTAATTTAACACCTAAACATTTAAATAAAACGAATAAAAATTAAATGAGTGTATCCATATTAAATTATAGAAATTTTTTTATATACATTTGGATACAAACAACTATGTAAGGAGAATTTACTTAAGAATAAATTTGAAGAGAGAAATAATAAAATCATGGGTTTCCTCCCACGTAGCACTAGCTTTATATCCCCCAACCAGACTCAATACCATAATGATTTTATCCATGGTCATTCAATAGGTTTGATTCATCATTAATTGGGGATTGGATATTTTCTTTTGAAAATTAATCAATTTCACAAAAGACCTCATTAAATTTAAAATGTTTAATAATTTTAATCCAAAACAATAAAACTCATTGATTAAAAATCCTTCTATCAAAATATTAAAAATTAATTTTTTTAGTCAAGGAATCAAGAAAAGAATAAAAAATCTTGACTACATAATCATAATTATCATCCTCACATTTCAATTTCTCATCCTAAGTTATATCAATAACAAAATCAAAGAAAAGAAGAAATTGTGAAAAATGGAAGGTCATTATCAGAAACATAATAGATCTCTGAAACAAATTCAATGGATAATGAAAATGAAGGGAATATAAGATATTCTATAAAATTTTCATTTTCATGGACAGAAATTTTATTATCCATGTAATATAAAGAATCATTACAATAACAACCTTCCAAAAACAGTCAAATTTCTAGAAACTCTTCCAACTCACTTTTAACATATTAATAATACTCAACACTAACCTATTGTTTAATTGAACTAACTTTATAATCATACTCACCCTTAGAATTTCCATTTTTAGGTGAAAAAGAACCACATCTAAAATATCCTTTCTTAGATTGCTAGGAATATGAAGTAGAAACCAAAAAAAATGGTTATGTACATGGGATGGATGAAAACATTGAACAGAATGAGAAATAAAATTATAAAGAAAACATTATTTTTTTTATCAAACTCGTTGTGGTTATCATTAATATAATTCCTAATTTTACAATCAATTCTCCCAAATTTTTCATGTTCCTTTTTATAGTGAAATTTTAGAAAATATAATAAAAAATATTCATTGCAATACATAGTGATAAATTCATTATAGTGATAGTAATTTTCTTTTATAACATCATCTTTAAAAAACCCATCCACAAAATCAATCAATATACATCATACCTAAACTGGATACTCTTTGTAATCCTCAAATTCCTTTTGGACCTCTCCACCATGAAGGGTATGTTAAGACTCTGAAAAATCGATAATATTACCAACATTATCAATTAATTTCCTACATAAAATTATTTAAACCATGTTATAACACTCTATGTGAAGAATAAGGATGTCTATTGGAATGTATACTTTACCTAACTTAACTAATAGAATATATAAACTCCCATAATGGTAGGTAAGTGACCTGTCATATAAATGAAATGAAAATGTATTTGCTATGATCTCTATAAGGCCCAAATTTTTTGATAGGGAGTGGGGGATAAAGTTAATTATTTCTCCTTGATCTCATCAGAACATAATATCCTCAAATTGAAAATTTTTAAAAGATATTAATAGACTACCAATGTATTTCAAATTCCAATTAACTTTCTTTTGGACAATGTAATTCCAATCTTATTTGAAAGGTATTATTGATCTCTCACCCTAGTTGTAACATCCTAGGTAAATAAAGAATAATAAATTTTCATATTTATTAATATTTGGGAATTAAATAGTAATTTTACTTTAAATGGGATGCTATGTACAATGGCTCACCCAATACACAACAACAGGTTTCTATGAAAACTTATGTTGAACAAAACGTTGAGTTATAATGAAAAATTTAATATAATGTTATTATTTTAAATGGTAGTTAATTCCTAGCCTCTATAATTTCTAGAAAGAACAAAACTAACTAAATTATGATTATTCATTATTATTAAAAGTTTTTAAATTTATCCAATAAATTTTGGAGGCTTAAAATAATAAAGAATCTGATTTTAAGCAAAAATACTCTAATATTCTTTAAACAGTTGTTTTATTTCCTTTTCATAGAGAACCATTTTTAAATATATTTTTTAAAAAAATTTATATGTTATATTTGAAAAAATAAAATTACTCTTTTGAATCGGGATATCAAAATTTAATTGGGGTAAGTTTTTGGTATCATTCTGATAAATAAATTTTGTAATGAATAGTTAATAATACCACATTTTAATTAATTGACTAAAAATTTTATTTTTATTATTCAAACAGTTTTTGAGGAAAAAGTCAGAAACCATACAGAACTCCATGACATAAAACAACATAACACTATGGAACAAAAGTTTAAGGCCAAACACCAAGCCATCACTCACAAAACCTAAATTCCATTCCATTGATTCAATACATTCAACCAGCAGCTCCACAATTTCCAAGCATTCAAAATTTTCAAACCCCCATACTTCACAGCACCTCAAAATTTACAGGTAACCATAGAACAACCTAGTATTCAAGAGGTTCAAGAACCAAACACTGATTATCACCTTCAAACCTTCACTACCTCCATGAAATTCAAGAAAATTCAAATCCAAAATTCTCCCAAATGTTATAATTCCTCTTAAACAGCAAATCCTAAATAAATATAATGATTTAAATAAATGTGATTAAAAAATTTAAACACTATCCAAAACCTATCCACTTCTTCTTAGATGATTTTATTTCAAAAAATATTTATCTTATCATTGAATTTAATTATTTTTTGACTTTTTGAATCTAAAAATCAGTTTATTATAGAATAATATTTTCAAACATTTCTAAAGAGCCCCTCCTCCTCCTAAAAAGAAATCACCTCTAACCCATTACTCACACCTCTCAAACCCCTTGGATCGACCATACTATTCACAATTAAGATCTCTACATACCTATATTCTATATATAAGCCTTAACTTAGGCAGAAGGATCTTCAATAAAGCCTTTTGGTTCAAACCAAAGTGACTTGCCGGATTTAAAGGTAATGTCTTCTCTTGAGTTATTTTATTTTATTTTACTTCTACAACACCCTAAAATCTTTTTATTCCTTTCATTTATAACCACACTGGTATCCTCAATATATTATATTTTTTATGATAATTATTTGAACTACACTTACACACACCTCCATATAATGGGTAAAGAACATACTGTTTCTGTGGACAGCGAACTACTGCCCCATGAAACGATTATTGTTCAATTATCACCTACCACCTCTCATGGTGGCCATTATGATGTCACTATATTTATATGTGTTATATATTATATTTATATTATCTCTATACTTTTTTATTTTTCATTTATAGAACACCTTTATGGTTTCTGTAATGGGTAAACACAATAATTTCATTTGAGGAAGTGTGGACTACCGCCCCCTCAAAGTGATATGACTCATTCATACCACACATGGAAAATATAAAATATAGTGTAAATAAACATATGTAACATATAAAAAATATGATATTATATAGGAATTATAATATACCTATCTATCATTTAATTTTCCTTCCTTTAAAAATGAAAAAATGAAATTAAAGTAGCGTTCATGTGTATGTACGACTTACTGTCTCCATGAACAATGAATTTCATTTTCATATATACAAATGATATTGACTATTCTAAATATTTATATACTAGATATATATGATTTATATTATTTTTAAAACATGAATATCACTCTCTATATAATTGACTTTTGACCACATGGACAACTTGTAATTATAAGATGGTCATTTTCGACTCAAATACTAAATATCGACAAAACAACCAATACTAACATAAATGATTATATAATGTTTATAACATGATAATAAGTGATATAAAAGGAATAATAAAACTGAAAATTATTCTAAAGCAATTATAAATTAACTTTAGTTTACTATTTTTCAGATTAAAGAATGAATGAGTCAAGTCGGACATGAGGTAAGAGACTTTGTCTCAATCACCTTTCATTGATGCATATTTTTGATTTCTACACAAAATTCTTTTATAATGTTTATAAACACCTTTTAATTTTCATTTAATTAAAAAGTAAAATTTTCTCTACAAAGCATTTTACTAAACGACAAAAAGAATGTTTCTTTTTAATGTAAGCGGTAACAAAGACCTTTTCCACTGCCACGATTATTACTTGATTTTTTCCATCCAAAACAAGTAGTAGTGTTTTTAAAAGGAAAATAAATACCATATACCTCTTTTATGTATTTTGGTATTGAAAATGGTTTTGATAAATCATTTATTATATAAATATTTTGTGATTATATATTGTGATTGATGTTAGGAAATGTTATCTTTCCTTTAAGCTTGTTTTATGTGTTACGGTTTTTGGGCATTATTTACATATATAGGTGGTTCCATGATAAAACTAGGGAGGGTGAGCCCACGATATCCCTCCAATTCATTTGAAAATGTGACAGAGGTAAACATTAATGATTATTTTAAGAGATTTTGGGAATATACTATGATGAGTATTTCAAACATAGCTCCCTATGTAGCTATGAAAGCTACAAAAAAGTATGTTATTGATGCCACAAGTTACAATTATGAATTATGTTTTATAGGTGTTATTCATAAATTTTATGATTTCATGAGTTATGTTAAAAATCTTATGTTTTGATGGAATAATGTTTTCTTTATTTATTTTATAACCCTTACTGATATTTTTTATGCTCGTCCCATGTTTTGAAATGTTTTTCCCGGGACTTAAAGATGAATAGGGTCAAGGATGGGATCAAGGAAAAGTCATGTTGTCTAAAACATGGAAGTAGACATGACTCTTTTTTTCAAGAGTTTTTTTTATGAAAAAAATGGAAACTGAGTTCAAGTATCTACTGTGTAACTTTTTGAAATGTAATAGATATGGACTAATTATATAAAACGTTAAAGATGAAAATATATTCAATGTGAATTACCCATTTAATTTAAGATTATGTAATGTTTTAAGGATGGGGCATTATATTTGGTATCATAGGTCAATTTAGACAACATTAGGAGTTAGGATATTTTTAAAATAATATCCATAAATTAATTTATGTTAATATTGAAATAATATTGAATTTACAGAATACCATGTTGATTCACCTAATATATGTTTGTTCAGAATGGTTTTTCATAGAAGAAATAGGGAAGCTATGTTGGGAAGACATATAGAGGGAAATGCCCATCCAAATCAGAATCCTGAGATGTTTATAAATTAGAATTGAAAAGTTTATTGAAGTGATGGCTCAATTGACTCAGGTGATAAATTGTGGTTGTGTTTGGTTACAACAAATTTCATTCTGTGGTAACATTGTTTCAAAAATTGCCATAACTGTTGATCCTTATAAAACAAATGTTGTTGAAGAATGGTTAATCCCTACCAATATCATATATATCCATAGTTTTCATGGTTTAGAAGTTTATTATCAGAGGTTTGTTGGAAATTTTTTATGGTTATCTTTCCCACTGACTAAGATAACTTGAAAAGCTGTTAATTTCATATGGACAAAAGAATGTGATTATTTTTTTAGGAATTGAAATTAATATTGGTGAATGCTACAGTTTTAGAACTAACTTAAAGAAATGGTGATTTTTTTATCTATAATGATGCTTCGTTGAATGAAAATGGATGTTTTATTATGCAGAATGATCATGTAATTGCTTATGATTCAAGTAAGTTGAAACCACATGAGGTAAATTACCCTACACATGATTTGGAATTAGTTGTTGTTGTTTTTACTTTAAAAATTTGAAGGCATCATCTGTATGGATTAAAATTTGAAATACATACTGACCATAAAAGTTTTAAGTATATATTCACTCAGAAATAACTGAACATGAGACAGAAGAGATGGCTGGAATTAATCATGAAATATGATTTCACAATTCATTACCATCCAGGAAAGGAAAATAAAGTGGGTGATTCTTTAGGTCAAAAAAGTAATACAACATTAACCTTGTTGCGTTTGGAATAAGATCCATTGATTAAATATTTGATGAACTTTGGGATAGAAGATGTGGGTACAGAAAATTCTTCTATTCTTTTACAGGTGTCAGTGAAATCTTATATATCAGATAGAATTAAGAAAACACAGAAGGAAGATAGTGAGTTGCAAAAAATATTAGAGTTCATTCATAAGGGTAAGTTTCCTGATTTTAATATTGATAATGATTGTATTTTAAGATTTTATAAGAGATTATGTGTGTCTTGTGATTCACAGTTGAAGAATGATTTGTTATGTGAATCTCATAGTTCTTTGGTTTCAGTTCATCCTTGTAGTACTATGATATACAGAGATCATCAAAAGTATTACTGGTGGGATGGAATGAAAAGAGATATTGTTTACTTTAATGTGATGTGTTTGACTTGTCAACATGTTAAAGAATAGCAACAGTTACCGAAAGGGATGATTTAGTCTTTACCAGTGTCAAAGTGGAAATGGGAAAATATATCCATGGACTTCGTTGGGGGATTACCGAAGACATCTTGAGGGGACAATGAAATCTAGGTTATTGTTGATCGATTGACTAAATCAGATCATTTCATTCCTATTTGAGATACCCTATATCTATAAAAACTTTCTTGGTTGTATGTTAAAGAGATAGTCATGTTGCATAGAGTTCCCCTCTCCATTGTATCTGATTGTGATCTGATGTTCAATTTTAACATTTGGAATGACCTTTAGAAGTAATTGGGTACTGAATTAAATTTTAGTATAATTTTTCATCCTCAATCATATGGGAAGTCAAAAAGAACAATTCAGACCTTGGAGGATATGTTACGTTCTTGCTCGATGGATTACCAGGGAAGTTGGGACCAACATCTTTCTTTGGTTGAATTTTTTTATAATAACAGTTTTCATCCTAGTATACAGATGGCTCCATTTGAGGCATTATATGGGAAGTGGTGTTGAACTCTTGCTTTATGGGACGAAGTATGTAAAAGGAAGTTTATGGGACCAAAATTGGTAGAAAAGCTGGATGAAATATTTCAGTTAATTTAGAAGAACTTGAGAACAGCTCAGATAAGGCATAAAATTTATGTGAATAACCAGAGGAAGGATCATTCTTTCGAGGTTGGTTATCATGTCTTTCTCAATGTTTCTCCATGGAAAAGTGTGATACATTTTGGTAAGATGGGAAAGTTGAGTCTGAGGTTCATTTGACCTTATGATATCTTGGAGAAAGATGGATCAATTTTCTATAGAGTGTATTTACCACCATGTTTATCCTAGGTACACAATGTTTTTCATGTTTCAATGTTTAGGAAGTATATACCAGATACATCTCATTCTTTGAGCCCAGAGCTAGTTCAGTTGGAAGAGAATCTCCCTTTTAAGGAACAACCAGTCCAGATTCTTGACCGAAGAGAGAAAGTATTGTGGAATATAGTAATTAATCAGCTAATGGTTTTGTAGAAAAACCATATGTTTGAAGTGGAAATGTGGGAATCTGAAAATTCTATGAGGGATAAATACTCTCACTTATTTGATAAGTGAATAAAAATCATGAGGACGCAATTTTTAAAAGGGGGAAGGATGTAACATCCCAAGTAAATAAAGAATAATACATTTTCATATTTATTAATATTTTTCAATAAAATATTAATTTTACTTTAATGGGGATTCTATGTTCAAAGGCCTACCTGATACACAACAATAGGTTTCTTTAAAAACATATGTTTCACCAAACGTTGAGTTATACTGAAAAATATTAACATAATATAATTTTTTAAATGGTAGTTAACACCTAACTATTGTAATGGAAGGAATGAACAAAACTAACTAAAATATGATTATATATGTTTGTTAAATGTTTTTACATTTATTCAATAAATTTTAGAGTCTTAAAATAAGAATTAATCTAATTTTAAGCAGAAATACTCTAATATTCTTTAAAAGGACGTTTTACTGCCTTTTGATGGAGATCCCTTTTTAAATATAGTTTTTTATCACTTTTATATGTTCTATTTGACAAAATATAATTCTTTTTTAGAATCAGGACATCAAAATTTACATTAGGTAAATATTTGTTAATATTCTGATAAAGTTAATTTTGTAATGAATAGTGAAAAATACAACATTTTAATTCAAAACTAGATTTTCAAATACTTTATTTATATCATGAGACTATCTTTTTAATTGGTTTTAATGTTTAATTAGATTATATTTTTAAAATTTAATCCAATGTTTGTCATTGGAATTAATTTCAAATTGAAATAGGACATAAACAAGTTTCAATCTTTTGATTTTTATTATTTCTTAAAAACACACTTATTGTTTTGACAATGTGAATTAATTTTAAATTATTTTTTTCCACTACTATGTTTTGAATTTGGAAAAATGGATTCCATATTTTGAATATATAGGTATCAATTATGATAATGGGTACCTTTTATTTTTATACATTATGAATATTTACTTTAGTAAATGTTTTATTTACCTCTATAAAAGGGAAAATATGGTAAATAAGGGTAAAAATAATATTATAATACTATTAAATTACCCTAATGTAAGTCGTAATCTTATTTTTTGATACATTTCCGACAATGGGTATCCTTGGGTCGATTTTGGGACCCCATGGATCCACATAAGAGTGATAATGACACTTTATATTAATTAATTTAAAGTAATAACAAAACTGACATAAACATATATCTTTTAGTAAATCAATTCTTACATGGGGTTATATAAGTTATCTCTTAGACTATAACTATTCATTATAAATCTAAAAATATTTCTGAAATCATGGAATTTTATTTATAATTTTTAGACATAAAATAGATAAAATTATTTATGACTCAATGATGATGCAGTGATTACATTATTATTGAATGATTTAAATAAATAAAATTATAAAATTTAAAAACTATTGAAAACCAGTCCAATTATTGTTGGATGAGTTTATTTCAAACAAGAGCCATATTATATTATAATGTAATGAGTTTTTGACATTTTTAAAAAAAATTAAGTTAATAATAAAATAATATTTTCTACCTTTCTTAAAGAGCCCCTCCTCCACCATATAAAAAGTCATCACATCTAACTCATTTCTTACACCTCTAAAGCCCATTGGCTCATCCAACCTATGCCCAATTAATCTCCCTAAATCAATATATTCCACATAAAATCCTTACCTAATTCATAATTCACTTTAATAAACTCTTTTGGTTCAAACCAAATGGATTTACCCGATTTAAAGGTAATGTCTTCTCTTAAGTTTTTTTCTTTTATTTTACTTCTCCAACCCACTAAACTCTTTTTATTCCTTTATATTATAAAATAACTAGTATAATTAATATACTAGGTTTTTTTATGATAATTATTTGAACTAAACTTACACACACCTCTATATAATAGGTAAAAACATACTATTTCTATGGATGAAAAACTATTGCATCACAAAATGATGATTGTTCAATTATCATGTAAAACCTCTCATGGTGGCCATTATGATTGAAATTTATTTATATGTGGTATATATTATATTTATATTATCTCTATACTTCTATAATTTTCATTTATATCATACCAATATGGTTTCCATAATGGTTAAACATGATAATTTCATTTGAGGTAGTGCAGACTATCTCCCTCTCAAAGTGATATGACTCATTCATACCATACATGGAACATATAAAGGGTGGTCTTAATGAAAATATGAATTGTATATAAAATATGATATTATACTGTAATTATACTATACATTTGAATCATTTTGTTTTTATTCTTTTATAAATTTAAATAAGAAATGAAAGTAGCGTTCATGCGTACGTACGACTTACTATATCCATGAACGATGCATTTCATTTTCATAAATCCAAATGATATGGACTATTATAAATACATATATTCTGTATATATATGATTTATATAATATATAAATCATGAATAACATTCTGTATATAATGGTCTTTTGACCACATGAAAAACTTGTAATTATAAGAAGTTCATTTTCGACTCAAATACCAAATATCGACAAAATGACCGTTATAAAGTTAAATGATAATATAATGTTTATAACAGGGTAATAAGTGTTATAAAAGGAATAATAGACCAAAAAAAGGTTATTAATCAAGTCAAAATTAACTTTATTCTATTATTCATGATATTAAATAATCAATGAGTCAATTCGTATATAAGGTAAGGGACTTCATCTCAATCACATTTCATTGAGGAATATTTTGATTTCTACACGACTTTCTTTTATATGGTGTATAAACCCTTTTGACATTTCTTTTAATTAAAATGGAATATTTCCTCTATGAAACATTTTTCTAAACAACAAAAAGAATGTTTCTTTTTATGGTACTTGGTGACAACGACCTTTTACGCCATCACGAGTATTATTTTATATTAGGCTTCCTTAACTAGCTGTAGTATTTTTAAATTAAAAATAAATACCATATACCCATTTTATGTATTCTGGTATTGAAAATTGTTTTTATAAAACATTGATTATTTCAATATCTTGAGATGATATACTGTTATTGTTGTGTGGAAATGTTATCTTTCGTTTATGCTTGTTTTATATGTTATTGTTCTTGGGAATGTTTTACGTATATGGGTGGTTCCAGGATAAACCTAGGGCGGATGAGCCAGAAATAGCTCTCTAATGCATTGGGTAACATGATGGATGTATACATTAAAGTTTCTCTTAAGAGATTTATAGAACATAATATGATGGGTATTCCTAACGTTACTCCCTATATTGTTGTGAAAGATACAACATAAGTATGTTATGGATGCCACATGTTACATTTATAATTTATGTTTTCTATGTGTTATTCATAAATCTTATGATTTCATGATGTATTTTATAATGATTATGTTTTTATGGACTATTCTTTCCTTTTTTTATAACCCTTAAGGAGCTGTTTTTTCCTCATCTCATCTTTGGAAATGGTTTTTCACAGGACTGAAAAATGAACAGGATCAATGATGGGATCAAGGAAAAGTCATGATGTCTAAAACATGGAACTAGACATGAGTATTTTTTTCAAGAGTTTTTATTTTATGAAAAAAATGGAAACTAAGTAGAAGTGTCTACTTGGTAACTTTTTGAGATGTAATCGTTATGGCCTAATTATCTAAAACTCTAAACCTGAAAAGATACTAAATGTGAATTATTCTCTTTATTCAATATTATGTAATGTTTTAAGTATGGGGCCTTATACTAATCCATCTTGTTAGATACGAACCTCTTATGAAAATTATGATAAAATGATATTTTTTTCAACGCTTCCAAGAAGGTAGTGTTAACATAAAAGCTCTAACAAATTTAAGGGAATTTTTTGAAAAACTTTTCGTTATCCTATTTAATCACTTTATAAAAAGGGATGGAAGGAGAATAATTTTAAAACATGTGAGTTATTCTTCTCATCCTCAAATATTTCCTTCTTATTTCCCTCTTTTATCAATTCCCATGGGATTTTCCTTTGTTAAGTGGTTTTACCTACTAATGGTTCACCATCATGGTCCTTAATTTCCAAAGTTATAGATTTCTAATTTCTAATATTTTTATTTTAAATTTCATCTTTTCCATTAGTTTTAACATTACATGGTTGTTCATTGAATTGTTCTTGAGTTCAAAGGCTAGATCCAGTCCTTACTACAAAAAACTTCTCTCATGGTTTTGATTCTGTTGTGTTGGGACACTTTCCCTTGTATCTTACACCAAGGTCTTTATCTATTTGTACCATTTGAAATAGAATACTATAAATCCTAGTGTCTTTATATTTATTTAAGGAACCAATTTCCCCCAAATCCTGATATAGATTTCCCTTAATTCCTAATTATGAATTTAGAGTATCATCCCAATGATGATTTTAGAAATATTGTTTAAGTTTTTTTTGGTAATTTTTGGATGTGTACTATTTAATAACACCTTGTTCAATCAAAGTAAGGTTTGATTTATTTTTATATCAATAATTGTTTTGATTTGAGTAAGGATATTGGAATCCATGATTTATATCTCTAGAATCCATAAACTAATCACTCTCCTCATATTGAAGGGGGAGATAAAAGGTCAGAAAACATGTTTGAGTGTGACCAAACATCCTCCAGTGAAAACATTAATCTTTAATATTTTTTTCATCAAAATACATATGTTGAGTATTTTGAAAAAAATTATCAAATTATTTATTATTCCCATCAGCACTGTAATATGAGACTTCGCCCACACAATATAGGTCTGGTATGTTCTAGCTGTAAGGAGTATGTGAAAGGTAGATGGTATCTATGAGGAGGAGAGTGAACTAGTGATTGGAACATTTCTTTAACTAAAAAGTATTTAACTTTTCCAATATTAAAAAAATATATTATTAAAGGTACATTTTTTTGGTAAAATTTTTCACCAACAAATATGGATTTATCACTAAATTGTCGGTAAAAACATTATCAACAAATGTTATTATGACAGATAAAATATTTTTGCTACAAAATTAATAATACCAATATAATATATATATATATATATATTGGTAAATGCAAATAGGAACATATTCATATAAGGAAAATATACATTGGTAATAATATTATAATCATATAATATCTATTTATAAATTACATTTAAATAAACATTATAAATTTGTCATAATAGAAACAATTCATATTTTGATTATTAATTTATGATATATAATACTCCTATGATTCATCATATGAAACAATAAAACCAATGATCCATATTATACCCCCAACCCTTTCCCTACATATTTCATTTCAGGATTGCAATCATCCACCACCCACCATGGTATAATATTAGTTACTCCTCAGAAATATCTTATTCCCAAGTAGTTCACTAGAAGATAAAAACAACTTTTTATTCAGTATCAATGAGGAACCTCAAGCCACTTATATGTCACAACATTCATATGAAAGATCTACAAAAAACGCAACCAAAGTTAATACCCACCAATCAATGAGAAATATCGACATGAATTGAAACCAAAATAGAAATAAATAAATGTTTTAAAAATGATCTGCATAGAATGATCATTTTTCCTCAAAATATCTTTTCCACCGAAAAAAATAAAAGATATAATCTTTTAAAAATGGTTACTTATCATTAACACATGAATAAAAATTTAGAAAACTTCATATATAATAAAATCCATGATTGGTTATACCAATCTGATTTTCATGGGACTTAGAATAACCATGACATCTCTAAAATAACATTATATCATATGCACGTAGATGGGGACAACAAACTAGACAAAGCACATGAGTTTTTAAAATAAAAAATAAATCTTGTATACTAATTCAAGGAATATATGTAATAAGAAAATAATTATTCTCAATAAAAAATAATTCATATATAACCATCCATCAAATATAATAGTCTACCAACTATAAATTATTAGGCCATTTTTGACATAATAAATTATTTTCCATAAGAATGAAAAAGATAAAAAAGAAAGTATTTTTAATATTTTTTTTTGGTATTAATGGAAAGTGTGTGATGAAATATGTTAAAAGGATGTATATTCAAGGAAATAATTGATAAAAATAGACTGAAGGGAAAAAATGATGAAAATATCCCAGTAACAAATGTTGAACATATTTAAGTGCCATTTTTTTAAAAGTTCAACACTTACATCAAAATAACTGATTGAAATTTAGTATATAACCATGGACTAACACTTTAATCCTAAAATTTTTGTTAACAAAGGTTTTATCTTACAACAATTTCTGAAAAATGGTCCAACACATATAACTTATGAGGAAATACTATTGTCAAAAAAATATTTACCTAGGATTTAATAACCATAGAGAAAGATTTCTCATCTAATTTAATAAATACGATGAGTGCCTCTTCCAGAATTATATCAGTTTTTATCGTAACATAAAATAAAAATATTCCATAGTAAGGGAGGAAAGTAATGAAAAAAGAAGAAAAATTAAACAGCACAGTCAAACCACCTTATTATACTATTCAAGCCATGATTATTCTTCGCATGAAGCCATTCATTTTAATACATTTCAAGTATTTTTTTGATCAAAATCCTATTAATTGGTTTTGTAAATTTAAATATCAATTATTTTGGAATATACATAGTTTTAAGTGTTCCTAAATGTCATACAATGATTAGTAAGAACCATGTTATTAAATTTCTTATAAAAATTATCACTTGTGATAGGTGATTCAGTTCAAGTGTTCTCCAATTTCTTATTAAAGCGAAAACATATTTAAGTGATTTTATTCATTGATTTAATTAACATAAATAAATGATTTAATAAATCATGTTTTGTACAATGGTAATATTGTTAGTTTCTATAACAAATAACTACCCCTCCAAACTACACATTAATTTTAACAAAGTGTTCGGTGAAATCTTGTCTTAAAATGCATTCATGTAAAATTATTGTTTTTAACATGATTCCTTTTATAGTGTCACATGCCTGGATTTTTTAATGAAATTTCCCTTTGGTTTTGAAATAAATAAGAAGAAGCATTGGAAGTAATGATTATGTACTCTTTACTTTACTTTTTACTATGAAAGTGTGGTTAATTATTTTTACTTATTACAATCCATTATTCCATTAAAAACGCCTTAAATTGATAATTTTAGAGGTATGTATCCATTTAGGTGGTTAGTTTTTATTGAAAGTAACATGATTCCTATTATACAAAACATGAAAATTGTAATGTATTTAATCTTTGATATGTTGTTAAATGTTAAGATGAAATTAGAATGTGTTTTAAGTGGATTAATGGACATGTTGGGTTTCTATTTTCCTCTTTAATTAATAGTGATGGAAAAAATTCTATTTCATGAAAGTTTTGATGCAAATTTTTATGAAACAATCTATTGATTAAAAAACATAATATTTAAAAAAATTAAATAAATAAATGAAATATAATATAATTTAACTACAAGTATTTAGAGAGTGTAGTATTATAAGTGGGATTTCCCATAGTGGATCCCAACTTTGAGTACTACTCAATTGGTTTGTGCGGACATGATTGACCAAAATAAATCAAAAGGAATAATAAAACATTACTAAAGAAGGTACAAAAAAATGAAATGTGTAATGCTTCACCCACTCAGATCAAATTGAACATGTTAAAAGTCTATGAACAACCTATAATAACCTTAATTAACATTAATCACATAAATATTTTTTACACCTACACAGATAATATATTACTCACATACAGATTAAAAAGATACATATTACATAGATACCAATTAATAAATTTCAACACATATATATTACACAGATACACACACAGATTACACATATAGATTACATGGATATATATTATATAAATATTTTTCAAACATATACAGATAATTGTTAACACACATACATATTACACATATACATATCACCCAAGTACATGTTACATACATTACACACATAAACTTTACAAAGATACACACACAAATTACACATATAGATTACACAGATACATATTTTAGATTACTCACATACATATATAGATTATACACATACAGTTGACACATATTGATGTATTACATAAATAAAAATAATAAAATCTTACTAACATCCACTTTGGAAAAAAAATTAATCATTTGTGGTAAAACAGATCCATAACCAATTTGAACATAATAAATCATATAGATCCTTAACCCCATTGAACAAAAGAAATCATATAGATGAGTTGAAATGTAACATAAAGTTTCATAACATTTATTTTGGAGAATCATTAACTTTAAAAATGTTGTCACAAATTCCAACCCACTTCATTGAAACTCTGAAGATGTTAGTGAATTTTCATGAGACATGTCGGGGGTGGGCTTAAGCATTTTGTAATTACTTTCCTCAAGAGTTTCTTGAATATATATACATTTACAACTTCACTTACCTATATTTTGAAGTTGTATCTTGTTATATATATAGTGAGTTTCATGATACATAGTGATACTTCTTTAAAGAGACTTGATGTGGTATGTGTTAACCATTGTTAGGAATATTCTACAACCAACAATAGGCCCAGTTGAAGCCTTCCAAATTCACAGAACTCCTTTGTTAAATTATATATATTCATATACAAAATGTGGGTCATGATACAGAGTGAACCTTCTTCATAGATACTTATTGTGGTATGTGGTAACAATTGTTAGGAATCATATAAGACCAACAATAAGGCCAGTAGTATATTGCACTCTGGCTTTTTAACCATTTCAATATGCAACATCAAAACATTAACCTGGATCTAGATACATCAAACTGATCAAAAGAGATGAAAAAATTGATTTGGAATTAGGAAGAGCTATGAATTAACATTCATGAACATTTTAGATAGAACCATAACTACATATTAATAAATAATATTTTAAAAAACATGTGAGATATTTAATTCTAAATACTAGAATAAACTATGTTTCCTTAATATGAAACACAAATATTTTATAATCATATAAATATATCATTATGATTCTCATAATTTAAATAATATTCAATAGATATGTTAGCTATTGACTAAGATAATCCACTTTAATAATGAATATATAATTCAAAATGAAAATTTTCAACAAAAACAATAAACCGAATTGAATTAGGATTTCAATGAGATGACATTAGAAGATTTATTTTAACATGAAAGAGAAATATGTAAACATATAATTTTTATCCACCATTAGAGCACATAGGCTACCTTGTTTAAGTGGAAACTTTATCACGAATATCTTGCAACAAATTATTCAGCATTATATCACTGGTCAGAAGTGAGTAAAAAAGTTACAGTCGCATAGTTATAGAATATATTAAAAAAATAAACTATAAAAAAATTAAAATAATAATATGAGTTTAGAAAAAATACATATATATGCATTTTTATTTACTGGAAGACATCCCCTCTAACATATATTAGATCACAATATTAGTTCTAAACTAATATATATATATATATTGATAATAAAAAATATTTGACCTTCATTATAATATATAATGATCAAAATAGAGATTTTTTTAACTAATATTAGTTATAAACTAATATTTTCATAAATACATATAATAAACATTAATAAAAATCAGTTCTTCATAGTACATCAGTTCTGAACTAAAACATATACATTTATGTAATATTAATTTACCACAAATATGAAATTTTATTTTTTATTCAAAAAATGAAATATTTGTTTTGGAATATATATTGAGCACAATATATAAATATATTTTTGGTATTGAAATTACCTCTCATATATGTTGGATCACAATAATAGTTTAAAATTGAAATGTTTTCATAAAAAACCTAAATAACATCATTTCTAAAATTTAATGAATAAAATACATTTATCTTTTTATTGGATATAATTTCTAAAGAAAATATAGTTTTTGATAAAAATTAGTTCTAATACATACATATTACTTATATCACATAATATTGTTTAGTTGAGCTTTATGTATTGATAGAAAATAATAAAATAATAATACCGGGGCTCATTTTTATCTTTGTAGATACCGGAATTCAATGTATATTAATAGGTCTTACGAGTTTAATTTTTCAAAAAAAATTAATATACAGTATATACAAACACAAAATAATTAACTATATAATTGGAAAGAAATAATAATATGATAAATGAGTAAATTAATTTTAAATTCATATGTATCTATGTTGTTTTTAGTGTTTGAATAATATATATTAGAAATATGATTTTATGCCACATATTAAGATGTTTTTTATATATTTTTAGAGCAATACTCTATTTAACAACACCTATTGAATGCAACCGACATAACACTATATTTTTAATTTATAAAATAGTGGCAAAAAGATACAAAAAAAATGGCATTGGTCATTTAAGAAGCATAAGAAGATCACTTGTATTATTTTACATTCGTTTACTCTATGTAGTTTTTCAATATTTTCAGCCTTGAAAAAAAGACTTTAATTGAATGTTTGAACACATAAAAATTAAAAAATAAATAAATAACGCTTGTTGAAAATATTAAATTGGAAAATATTATAGTAAATGGAATAAGGCCCATTTGGTATCACTTTTTAAAAATTATTTATATCACTTATAACATATGATAATAATATTTAAAAAATATATGATATTTGTTGTATTTTTATAAATGAACATAAATTGAGGATTTTTCATAAAATGCATGGTATAAATATTTTCTCAAAAAAATATATTAACATATAATATTTCAAAAAAAAACATATTATGATTAATATTAAATATCGGGACAAACTATTATTCATAATTATGAAACAATACTCTTTTATAATCACCAAAATATATCATAATAATCATCAACATTTATGTGAAATATAGTATAGATATCAACTACAGACACTTGATAACAAATTCAAAAGTACACCAAATGATTAATGTTGTAAGATGAATATAATTCATTTTCACATCACATGGAATTAAAATCATACATTAATCAAGAAAATACATGACATTTAGGAATTCCACACATCAATTAAAAAAATGAATTATAATAACATACACAAATAAAAAACATTAGTTGTGAAAGTAAAAATTAATTCCCCTCTAATATGACGATTGGGGGTGAATTCAAATGTAAAACGTTCAACCACCACCATTTAAAGTGAAAATTTTCTATATGGATTTTACATTTTACTAAAGTGTATGGAATGAAATCATTTTTGTTTAATTAAAATCACATTCATACTAGAAAATAGAGTTACAAAAAAATATGGTCAATCTAGATCTCAATGAAACACCCATTAATCATCATGGGACCCTGAATCCTGTTTAAAATAAGAGATGGTGTAAAATAATTATTTTTGAAGCATAAAAATGTTGTGTCCCTTTCAATGTGACCATTATATAAGAATTAACTAAATGAACATCAATCTTTAAACCTTCTTAAAATGGGTTCATCACTTTTCTGATGACAGATAATTTCTTATCTTTATTTTTGACTAATGTAATGTAAAACAGAGGCATTAACTCTATATTCATAGCCAAAAATTGAGAAATCATGATAGAAACCTTAAATATTATTGTTTCTAAAATTTTCTTTACAAATTAATTCATTTATTTCAGCCCAAAATATAATTTCTCACATGCATAATAAATATTTTGGGTGTATTGGAAGAAACGAATCAAAATAATAATAATTAATTACATCCAATTTATGACAATATATAAGGATAAGGTATCCTATGAGAAGAGTGTGGGATGCATAGGAGGAGCATGCATATAAAATTAGAGAAATATCGATGAACCAAAGGTGTTGTGGTCAAACAGAAACATAGTTGGTAATGAACTGGTGAAAGGCCAAAGTAGGATGATTGGTTAGCACATTAGGGGGAAAAGGGGTGGATTATAAAGGGAACAAACATTGATGTTTTATATTGACTAAAATAAAACTAAAATCAAAAAAAATATGCTAAAAATTAACTACAAATAGTGAAAGAAGTGAATTGAAGGAAAGTGAAAACAAATTGAAGAAAACACAAATTACAAGAGATGAAATGTAAGGGGTATCAAAAAATCATGAACTGATTAGTGATATTATTTATTTTTACTCAAATATACTGAAATTATATATTTACTAGAATAAAAGTTGTTGATAAACTGAGTTATCACTCAATGTTCAAAACAATTCAATTATACTACCGTAATGATGTTATACTGATAAACACATTGGGATTGATGTGTTCCAATATGGATAAGACATACATTTACATTTTACATTATCATAAATATATTGATGCTCAAGATAAAACAATTCACTACCTTCTCTTATTAAATCATTTTGTAGTGTAATATAAATACTCATAAAGAATATGAATTAGAAAATTGAAATTATAATACAATAAAACTGTTGAAATAATGATAGAAGAATATATTTAAAAAGCTTAAAAAAATTTGATTAATTCCTATATGGAAATTACTTACTCATAGAAGTAAAAATGATCCAAAAAATAGATAAAATAGAAGATAAGAAATATATAGTGATATTTACACCATCAACATGCTCTATCTACAGATTAGGTTCTCCTCACTACACATTTGTTTTCTCCGACTCTCTGTGCTATGTTATGATCGATGGATGATTGAATCACCCCCTCCATGTTCACATTCTTATCCAAATAAAATGAAATTTATGTGCCTAAAAATGGAAAAATATCTTAGTCACATCTCGGAAGGAAACTCCTTGGATTCCATGTGAAATTTTGGTAACTTTTTATCATCCTCAAAAGTGACTAAGTAAAATCTCTAGAAATCAGTCTCACTCTATATGCACTAGTTGTTAAAGATACACGTGACCTATAAAGAGATATATCAAGCATCAATCAAATTTCAATGTAATGTCTAACAAATTCACAAAACTGCCTATGACATTCTCCATGCCCCGTAGGTATTGTAAAAAACATGCATAATCAAAAATATTGTAATCAGATATAAAAATAAGATATTAGTAATCTACCCTATTGACACTAATACAATAGTTTTTTGGGATTAGTCATACCTCAATAATATTTCCTTCCTCAAAAGTGATGGATAAAATCTCCCAATTTCAATTTGACTATACACACACATGTTGTTAAAAATACACATTACTTTTACCATGATTTCCCCATTCTCAATCTACCACATTGGGAATATCTGACAAAATGAATAATATTCGAGTGACATAATCCATGCACCTTAGGTCTCGGAAAATACATACACAGTGAAAAACACAACAATAAAGTACATAAATTAGGCCACCAAAGTCAAGCTTGTGTTCTTGTGTCCAATCATATTTTTGGGCTCAGACGTATGTCAAGCTTATTATTTTATTTCAAATTTCTAATTATATTATTATTATTTATATATATGTATATGTTTCTATATTAACACACTTCTAATTTTTTATTATAAATATAAATATTATTATCATTAATGTATATATACTTATTTCTTTTATTATTATAATTATTGTTATTTATATTAATTTTAATATATTTTAGATTTTTCCTTTCATTATTTTGATTTTTTTATTTTATTTCAAAACCATCCTTCATATCCTATAATAACGTGCAACTTTAACCTTCAGTAATGGCTCAACATCAGGTCTTGGTTCAAACATTCATTAGGAGCCGCTCAGGTTTTCAAGAACCACAAGTATTAGTGACATGTGGATTTCAGTCTGGTTGAATGATAGTAGTGGCGAACCTTGTTTCCATGTATCTATAGGTTAGGGTTCTTCACCTTCTTCTCTAGAGATTGAGTTTCGGTGATTATTCATATACAAATTTCTATCCTTGGTTCGACTATCTTAGTGGGGGCACATTCAACAGGTGCTGTAATGGATTCAGTTATTGTAGAGCTTCAATCAGCAGCTATATGTTGAATTTTTGTAGGAGTATCTTGTGGTAGGTCACCCTCGAATGGTAGGTATTTATTATTGTAGGTCATTGTAATGGTTTATAAGAGGGGATGTGAAAAAAGAAGAAAGGAAAGTGTGTGTTATGGTTTCAGCCTAGCAGTTGTTGTTTGTCGTAGTAAATAAAATAAATTATATTCAAACAAACAAATAACAAAACAACAATAAAATGTAAAGAATTTATTTTCCAATAAAAATATAATAAATTTATTAATTGAATTAATTTTTAAATTTAATATAATTATAACATAAATAAATTAGTAAATTACAAAAACAATTAAAATAAATAATAAGTCTAATAAATAACAAGATTAATTAGAATGATAAAAAATTATTACATTAAAATAATATTTTAATTAATAATTAAAAAATATTATAATGAAATTCATTATTTAAAGTTATTATTTTGAAGAAAATAATGAGTAAATATTAATATAATTTTTATAATAATTTAAAAATATAAACCAAAGAAAAAATTATTGGTTAGAGTAATTTTTTTTATTAAAATGAAATTATCCAAAAAGACTAAAATAAACAATATATTTTTTTAACACAATATTCCCAAATTTAATAATTAAATAAAAAATTAAAAATATTTATAAAATAATCTGTTAGAAGCATTATTTTGATAGAAAATGATATTAATTATAATAATAAATGTGTCAAAATGAACAAAAACAAAAACCACATCAACTAACTTAAATTAACTAATGGTAAAATTAATAAGTCCATTGAATGGTTTACTAGTTGAAGAAACACATTATTTGTGAATCTTGGTAAGAATATCACATTTATATACAACTATAATCGCATACCATCCTAGAGAAATGAAGATTAAAAACATTAACTTTTCTCCTAGTTCGAATTCATGTAGTTCTATAAACTACAAATTTACTTTTTTTCAAATAAGATATTAATTTCTAGAACTCAGAATATTATAATAAATAGATAATTATTGATTATTATTATTTCTAATGATTTATTTGTGAACTACTATAGACAATAGAATTTATGGTCACCCAAATTAGTGATTGATTAATTTTTTTCTATAGAAATTCTTGAAAAGTTCTTGTACATTATTATGGTATTTGAACGTTGAATGTTCTAGACATACGAATATATATTACTATTATTTCAAGAATATCATGAATTTGGAGGATGTATAGGTTTTTTGGTAACAATTGTAATGGAAGAATAATTGTTCTTTGAAAAATACGTATCTCTAAATATGATCGAATATATAGGGTTTTTTATGATGATGGTTTAGAATATAATTTCTATATCATTTCACAATAATGTGATTATTTTTTTCAATTGATGTTTGGAAATTATTCCAAAAATATTTATGATTCTATACATGGTTTAGTATTTCAAGATTTTAGAAATAATAATGTTCATGATGTCAATCTAGAATCATTAATTTCACAATTTATCTATTACGTAATTTCTTTTCATAAAAAAGTTTGGTTGCGTAATAAAATTCTAGGTCGCTACAATATATAATCAAATTGAATGACTAATAATATATTTTTAGTTAAGTATATTCCTAAAATTTAGTTCCAAAATAATATAGTGTGAATTCAAAGTAAAAAAGTTTTGATAACAATATTACATACAAAACAAAGAAATACATTTCTATAACTAAATACCTTAAGTTTGTTCACAGCTATTTATTAGGACCATCTATGGTTGGTAGTTTAGTATAAAATAAATATTCTTATATTATTTTTGATGATTAATCATGATTAGCACAGGTTTATTTTTTATATAAAAAATATTACTCTTGAAAATACTTCTCAAAATATAATATGTCCATAGAGAATCGTATTTGACTTAATATCAAAACCATAATAATTAATCATCACAATGAGTTTTAAAACAAACACATTGAAAACATATTTGACCAACAAGGTTATAATCATAACCTCTATTTTCCTTGATAACCTCAATAGAATGGGGTGGGTAAATGAAGAAATACCACTCTTCAGAAAATATCCCAAATAATGATTAGTGAATATGACCTACCTATATAATATTGGGATAAACCTGGAAATCCAACAAGTTATATAATCAATTGGATATTTATCAGGCCTCTTATAAAAAATACACCCAATGAATTATGTAATGGTAGAAAAACTAGTTTAATTACATTAAGAAACTTCTACATAAAGACTTTATTCTTAATTCAAATGAATGTTTGGAAAAAATTATAGAAATAGTGATGAAGGAATTTTCATAGGTTATTTATCATCTAAAAAATCATATCAATTGTTCAATAAAAACTAGTTTGTTTGAAAAATCTATACATGTGAGAATTGTATAAATTACACCATATTATCAAAAATATTATTATATGTTCTCAAGGTTGATAAGAATAATTTTATAATAATTTTATATATAAAAAAAGTGACCACTGTGTTAATTTTACTGAATAATCACCTAATGAAGAGTAATAAAACAAACAATATATTGAAGAATAGTTGGATGAAAAAAGTACTTCTATTCCTAGAAACATTAAAACCCAAAGATACCAACCATAAATATCATTGAGGGGGATCATAAAAATTTTCTTCAAAACATATCATCCCATAGAATTCATGTTGTGAAACATGAATTCTTATCATAATGTGCACCTAAAAAATTATTGATGCTATTGATTTTGTATTTTTTATCATGGATATGAAGAAAGTGTTTAATTATTTTGAAAGGAATAATATTTGGGAAAATTTAGAGACACTAATAGATACATTACTATTGGAACTAAATGGGTTTTTTGAATCATGTTGTTGAATTTAGAACTATAGTTAAAAATAATGATTGATTGGATACACATGGTTATAGTCATGAGAATGGAATTTATTACCAAGAAACTTTTCCCCTATTGATGGAAATGAAGATATAAGAATACTATTTTAATATAGTGCACATCCACGTTTCATACTATGTCAACTAGAGGTGAATAGTTCATTCCTAATATTTTATATTATTGAGGATGTATATTTTGTTAAACACCCTATTTTTTCAAATAATTTATTTTGAAATCATATTCCTAAATTATCAAATTATCTTTATAGGTTAAAATAAGATCTCTGATCTTGACATGATAAGATCACCTCTATCTAGTTTTCCATAGTTTTAAAAAAAGAATAAATAACGATAACATTTTTATAAAAAGGATTTGAAAATATTTTTTAGTGATTCATATATTTGTAGATGATAATTTTTTGTTAAAAAAATAATTTTTTATTGAATTGACTAAAATGTTGTTGAACGAATTTTAAATTTGGTTAATGTGTTTGTTAATGTTATACATTTGATATTATATTTTTATAAATAAAAATGGATATTTTTAAATAAATGAATAAAAATAAATTTTTTTGAAATTGGTTAGACAAAGTGTTGTGAAACTCTAATAAGTAGAAACTATAAAATTATTTTTGGATAAAAATATAAATCTGGTTGACCAAACACAATATAGTTGAATCATTGGGAGATTACGTTATATAATTGACTTTTGTACTAATATTATATATAGTTTTTTTATGTGTGCAAATATTTATAGAAATCCCATTGAATCTCGTATAAATAGAGTGAAATGAATTTTTTTTATACCTTAAGAATACAATTAATTTTTTTGGCTTTTTTACTATAGATGACACGGTATATAATATTTTAGATATTCAAATTTTGGTTTAAATAGTTGTACATTTGATAGAAAGAGAAACTATCTAACATTTCACCTTTTTTGGAAAGTCTCTAGTATGTTGGTGTAGAAAAATGTTGAATTTTTTGAATTATCTAACAATGTTGGAAACATAACTACACATAATTTTTATGTAAAAATTCTATATATTAATCACACATTTCTATATTATTGATCTCAATTTATACATGTCTCAATTACTCATGATAATACATGTACTATTACTATTCTCAGAAGACTTGTATCTCATTCAAGAACAATAAAAATTGATAAAGAAATGAATTTTTTAGAGATAATTTTTAAAAGGTTGATATATATATTTAATTCATAAATATTGGACAGAAACAAGATAATATTTTAAAAAATCCTTGGAATATTGAGTGCTTTAACTATATCAAACATTATCATGGAATGAATACTTATTCTTGATCATTTATTATGTGAATTTATAGAATATAATATAACTTTATAATGGTTGGGTATATTATTCAAAATAAATTTTTTCAATTTTCCTTGCATATCTCATTTTGTTTCTAAATTAAAATTAGTTTATGATTAAATATATTTAATTTAAGATATAATACATAAATGATCATGATGAAATAGAACCAATGGAATAATACCATATGCAAGACACCAGGGACTTACTACCATAAACAAGATACTATTAATGCAACATCTTGATATTTTAAAAACAAATATTATTCCACATAAAGCTTAAATTAAAAAATAAATATTATTATTTAAATGTGACCTTTATAACCTATCCATTATATTAGAGGGTATGAATAGTAATAAAAATTTTATGAAATAAATATAAAATTTTAACTCAATATGAGATTATTGGTATGTTCTTATAAAATAATTACATTCTTTTTAGTAAAGTTATTTTATTATTAAAAAATATTTTTTTCTCAAAAAGAATTTTTATTGATTTTTATTGGTAATTATTAATTTATTAAAATTTAGAAAAATATATTTTAAAATTTTAATTTCTATATTAATTCATAATTAAAAAATTATACAAGAATTATTTTTTAAAAATTGTTTGGGAAAATTTATTTTTAGTAAATAGTGAAAATAATGATTTCTATTAAAAACTGTATTTTTATGTTAATGTATTTATATAGTATGATTATGTTTTTGTTCAGTTTTATAATTTCATTAGTTTATATTAATCTAAAATAATCTACTTAGGTATTTTGAAATGTATTTTCTACATATATTTAGTATAAAACATTTTTTATTTAAAAAAGATATTTTTATGAAAAAATGGGTTCCATTGATTTTTGAATGTTTAATTTTAAATTAAAATTTTACACATCATTATTTTGATTTTTTTAATATGGATTAAAATTTGGAATAAATTTGTACAAAATTTTTTAAATACGGACCTATTTTTGGATAATATGAATAATAAACTTTGTAATTTTTATTAAAATTATTAAGTATAAATAGGGTAATTAAAGGCAAAAAATATATGATAAGAATAATAAAATTATCAAAATACATGTAATAATTATAATGGATAAGTAAATTTCGACGAAAATCATTTATTATTTCACTCTATGACACTTTGTATCCACTTGGTTGACATTTATTCTCTTATAATATTTTATTTTATGAAAAGTCAAACATGTCACACTATTGTTTTTATAAGTATAATAGTATTTAATATGTGGTCATAAGGAATATTTTTAGAACAATAAATAATATTTTAAAATTATAATATTTTTAACTTCATCATGGTAATTTATTTTTAATTTTTAAGGAGGAAATAATTACCTTAAAGGCCTTCACGACAGTGATGCAAAAAATTATTTAATTACTATAAAAATCACTAAATGATATTATTATAAGTATTAGAAGAAATATAATATGAGATAATTAATGTAATCCATGAATATTCTATAATACCTTGAAATTTTTAGGATATAATAAAATAGTGGGTTATAATTGGACATATTGTATAGATCTTTTCAATGTCAATGTAATGAAAGGTATAAAATTTGACAATAATGAAATTTTATGGAATTAATATTTTATTAAATAATTAAAAAACATTATATATATTAAATAAGCCCATATTGGATAATAGATGGTAAAAAAATTCATACCTATTGTATTTATGGTCTATTTGGAATTATGTGGCTCTAGAATAGTCTTTATATATTTTAATATTTTGTTGAATACCTAAAGTTCCCTAGACCACAATTATAAAAGGGAACCCCTTTATTCACATAATTTCTCCTCAATGAGACTTAAATCTCAAAACTAATCTATAAAACTGTCTTATCCACTTCCCTAACCACATTATAGATTTTCTGGTCTCACCAAAACACATATTCCATGTTTTTTAAGGCATTATTTAAGGAGGTGGTATTAAAGAGATGACTTTCTTAAACCACATCTCTTAATTTATTTTCTTCTTCAACATTCTCCTCAAATAATTCATCCATATAGGCATAATAACTCCAGTATCATGTATATAATGGAATTCTATAATTCTAATTAAATATTTTATATCCACCCTTTTTATTATAACCTCTTATTCAATGAAATGAAACAATTTCCCAAATTATGGGAGTTAACCATCTCGAGGGATAAAGAGTTTTTTTTTCATTACGGCCTTCTAAGATGGTCATAAAACTATAATTATGGTAAAATAATATTTTATTTATTATATTATAACTTATTTCAAATTTTTGAAATAATATATTAATATGATATTAAATAAAATGAAACAAATTCACGACATTCAAAAAACCCACCAAAATTAACAAAACAGTTATCATTAACATTTTATCAAATGAATAATCTTCGTGTAAAAATATATAATGATATATGGTAACATTTAAACATAAATAGGTTCATAAAGACCATATAATGTCACTTCTGTAGTACTATTCCCCTTGGAAAATAACATTAATAAATATACACAAGTTAATGAACAATGAAACCATGCAAGGAACACTAAAAAAACTTTGAAATTGGTCTTTACACACATCTAAATATGAATAAATGAACATAATAAAATTATAGTAAATAAAATATATTTGTATTATTCTCTTCATTAGTTAATTAATTAATATAATTTTGTTAACCTTGATGTTATGTACAATAGAAGAATTCATTCAGACCTATGGTAGGGGACTTTTTTACCAAAATATTGTTTTAAATGTTCTAATGATTTATTTTAAAAATCATTCTCATTAATGGAAATGGAATTAAATATTATTTTTAATAATTTATTTACATGTGAATAAATATCTTAAAATTTTACTTTTCTAATTTCTCTCAAATGTTTTAAAAAAAGAATCATTTTAAGGTTTTATGTAAAGAAATTTAGTTAAAAAATCATCTTCTAAAGTTCCCCATTCATCTATTTTTACAAATGTAAAATGAAATTAATTGTTACATACAAGACATGAAATACATTTTCTACTATCATGAAACCCTAATTCATTAATTATTGTTTTATAAGTTTTTACATTTCTCTTCCAAGAAACTAGTATCATTATCTTGTGGGTGTTTTTTAGGTTTTTAAAATGTGTTTTCAAAAATAGTGTATTTTGATATATGAAAGTGTTTTACAAATGGGTATAAAATATTACGCAATGTTTTTATTTATTAAATATTCCTTGGATGTTTTTTATTATGGGTACACCTATATTGTACTGGGTGAGTCCATTATAGTTTATGATAAGAATTTATCCCCATTATTGTTCATGTGTGAGCCCGATATAGCTTATCTGAAGTGTTGATCCCCTTTAAAGGACTTGAATAGTGGGTAATCATAATATATATTATATGAAGGGTGATCCCCATTATAGTTATCCTATACATTTTGTAATTATTTTTTTCTCTTGATAATTATTAGAAGTCACCCATATGGTTATTCTAATTTGTAAGGGTTCTATAAGGATTTATTATTATGATGTACCAAGGAACATACATGACTTTTCATTGTTTTTTAATAAGTTTTCATAGATATAATTTATTTAAAAAAGTAAAGATAGTTTAATTTTTTTATGGAAAAATTACTCTCTTTTTGGGTGAATAATTATCTTTTTTACGAAAAGGTTCTTAAGTGGTTTTCATGTTTTTCACTGGACTAAATGTTTTCTTCTTTTATGTCCCTTATTCAGAATTTTCTTCTCAAACTATGTTTTAATATGTTTCTAACAAGATTAAATAGATGATCATAGGTCTATTATTGTGCTACTAAAAATTAATTTAATTAGATATTTTTTTCATTATTTTTGTATACTCTGAAGTTACAAAAGGTATTTCTCTAACCCCACGGAACCTAGATCAGAAAATAACCTCATTTGTAAAATTGAATCTGTATTTTTATAGTTACATTTTTTTTATAAAATATCTATTGTATGTTTTATAAATGGACCTGAAATTTTAGGTTTAGGGAATTATATTTGGCATTAGTGTAACTATCTAAGAAAATTTAGAGATTCGGTTTTTTACGTTTTTTTAATCTAAGTGATAAATTTTTTCTTTTGAAGTTCAATGTAATTAAGTTTCTTTGTATGTTTTAGCTTTTCATAATTATGAATATAGAAATTCATAATTTTAATCATGACAAATAAATTTTGAGGGTGAAATTCATTTCGGGGGGAAAGATTTCGATATTTTAAAATGAAACAATATGCCATGTCGAGATTAAATGAAAAACTACATATTATTATTTAAATGAGTCCTTTATAACATAGTTGTTATGTTACCGAGTATAAATAAAAATAACTGATTTATGAAATAAATATAAATTTCCAAATAAATATCAATTTATTAGATTGTTCTTATAAAATAATTATATACTTTTAAGTAAAGTCGTTTATTTCAAAAATATTTTTTCCTCAAAAATGATTTTTACGGTTTTATGGGAGATTATTAATTTGTGTATTTTTTTAAAAATTAATCTTAAAAAATAATTTCAATATTTATTCCAGAATTGAAAAAATTTCTTAAGATGAATTTTTTCTACTTTTCAAAAAATTTTGATTTTCTAATGAATAGTAAAAATAATGATTTTTATTGGAAAATATATTTTCATTAAATCATATTTACATAAAAATATTATTTATTCACTCTTTAAAATTATTTTTATTTATTTATAATTTAAAATAATCTTTTAATGGTTTTAGAAAAGTATTTTGACATAAAATTAATATAAAATCATTTTATATTTAATTTTGGCATTTTTCAGAAAAAATAAGTTTTTATTAAATTTATACAGTATGATTATAATTTAAAAATATCCACTTTTGAATTATGAATTTCAAAAAAATTACTTCATATTTCGAATTATATTGTTGAAATTTATTAAATATTCCCCGTTTATTTTTAGATAAAATTAATAGTAAACTTTAGTAAATTATTTTACAATGGTTAAGGATAAATCAAGTAATTAAGGGTAAAACTAATATGAAAAGAATTATCATATTACAATAAATTTGTAGTAACTTAATTTTATGAGTGATTTTTGACAAAATACATCCACGGGTTGAATTTGTGACTCTTTGAAGCCATATGGTTGACATTAAGTCCCTTTGAGTATTTTATATTAAGTAAACTCAAACTTGTCACACTAGTGATTTTAATAAGTATAATTTTTTTAATATGTGGTCATCTATAATATATGTTTGATCATTAATAATTATTTTAAATCTTAAATATTTATATTAAAGGTGGTAATATATTTTTATTTTTTATGGGAGAAATAATTACCTTAAAGTCTTGAACGATAATGATGCAATAATTATTTAATTTATTGAAAAAATATAATAGATGATATTTAAAATAGTAGTAGTCATATGATTTGAGATAATTATTATAATCCACTTATTTTAAAGATAATATTAATCTTTTTTATATACTAATATTATCGGTTTAAATTATTATTGATTTGTGGATGTTTTTAACGTCAAAGTAATGAGTAGTATCAAATTTGAAAATAATGACATTTTATTGAATTGATATTTTATTAAATTATTTAAAAATTAAAAAATATTAAATAATTACATATGGGATAATATATGGTTTGTATTTCACCCCCTAGAAATTTAAGTTATATTTGGAATTATATTTATCTTGTATATTCATATAATATTTTAATATGTTGAGGAACTCTTATCATAGACCTTACCTCAATTATAAAAGTGAACCACTTACATCACATAAATTCATCACCTTGAGACTTATACATAAAAAATACTCTTCCAAATTCTCTTATCCACTTCCCTAGCCACATTATAGAGATTTTGGTTTCACCAAAAGGCCAATTCCATGTTTGATAAGGGATCCTTCCAGGATGGGATATTCAATAGATAGCTTTCTTAAACAACATTTCTTAATTTATTTTCTTTTTCTAACATCTCCTCACCTCATTCATCAATTAAGTAAAAATAAATCTAGTATAAATTATATATTGGTATTTAATATTTCTAATTGAATATTTTATATCCATAATTTTTCTCATATCCTATTATTCAATGAAAGGAAACTATTGTCCAAACTATGGAGACAAAACGTCTCCATGGATAATGAAATTTTTTTTCTATTACCTACTTCAAATTTTGTCATAATACTATTATAATAGTTAAATGTGATTTTAATAAGTATATTCGAACTTATTTTCTGATGTGGAACTAACATATATACATGATATTAAATAAAATGAAACAGATTTTTGATGGTTGGAAAAACCGCCAAAATAAACTATACAATTATCATTAATGTTTTATCAAATCAATAATCCT
This sequence comes from Viscum album, assembly GCA_963277665.1. Lineage (NCBI taxonomy): Eukaryota > Viridiplantae > Streptophyta > Magnoliopsida > Santalales > Viscaceae > Viscum > Viscum album. Next base: position 1,184,125,826 of record OY728146.1, read on the forward strand.
CATCCAATAAAGAAAAATTATATATAAGACCATTTAAAATTATTTAGTTCCATGAATATCATATAATATCAGTCAAGGATAACTACTCCCATTTGAAATGAACAACCATAAATATATGCAACTGAACCAACCATGAAACCATGAAACGAATGCTCCATGAACAAGAAAATTCATAATTATAAATTATCTAAATTGGAATAAATAAACCTAATAAAATTATAATAAATAAATATATGTGTAATAGGTTCTAAATTAAGTAAATAATGATTCTAATTTGATTATATAAGGTGGTAAGTTCAATTATAGAACACATATTGATATAAGTTATGGAAATCATAAACTAGAACCTCATTTTATAGGTTTTAATTATTTATTTTATAAATCATTCACATTTAGGTAAATGTTTTTAAATATTATTTCCATTAATATAATTATATATACATTAATGTTTTAAAATTTGAATCTTTGAGTTTCTAACAAATGTTTTCAAAAATGAGTCTTCATAAGGTTATATTTGAAGGGCTTTATTTTTAAAATCATATTTTAATGTTCCTCTTTCAAAACATTCTAAAAAAGTAAAATGATATGTTTTTTACATATATAAAAAGAATAAAATTTCAAAATTTCATGAAGTCATAAATATTTATTTATTCCTTTATATGTTTTTATAATTTTGTTCAAATAAAATCGATTCATTATTTTTTTTTTGGTTTTTAGATTTTTTAAAGTGATATTTACATGAAAAGGAAAATTTAAAATACACAAGTATTTTTAACAATTGTTTTAAAATAGTATTCAAGGTTTTTATTCCTTATAAGATCATTAAACATTATTTATGATGGGTGAACCCAAATAGGACAAGGTGAGCCCGTTATAGATTATAAGAAGGGTTGAGCCCCATTATAGCTCATTATTGATCCCGATATAGCTTATATTAAGGGTTGAGGCTGATTATAGATTATGAATAATGGGTAACACTAATATAGATTATATGAAGGGTGACCCTCATTATAGTTTTCCAACGCCATGGGTAATGATTTTATTCTACGGAGAAATATATTATAAGTCAACTGTAAGGTTATTCTAATTACTAATGGTTCTCTAAGGGTTCTATGATAACGATTTCCCAAGGAACCGACATGACGTATAACATATTGTTAATGAGTTTTCATGGAAATCATTTGATTTTAAAATTTTACAATAATGAAATTATCTTTATGAAAAAATGACTCTCTTTTCAGATGAATATGTATTCATTTTAATAAAAATATTTAATGGGTTTTCATGCCTTTCACTGGGCTTGCAATTTTATTCTTTTTGTCCCTTATTGATATTTTTATGCTCATACCATGTTTTAAAATGTTTTCCAGAGGATTCCGTAGAATTTAATAGGTATATTATGGTAAAAGTGTAGAAAAAATAAATTAGTTAGTGTGTATATATTTTTATAATCTTTGATTTTATGTACGGTATTTTTCTAATCCTCCATAAACATGCTCCGAAACAATCCATAGTTGTAAGATGGACTATGTATTTTACTATTACTTTTTTTAAAAAATGTCACATAGTATAATTTAGTCTGAATCTTGAAGTGCATGTTCGGTAATTATAATGAATCATTATATCATAGATGTGATACATTGAACATGTAATTCCGTGAGTATTCACACATCAATGTCAAATATTTTCTTTATAATTATTTTATCATTATAATTAGTTAAAAAATAAATTATTTATTTTCTCATATTTAGTTCACACCAAAGATGAAATAATGATTTGAATATTAATTAGAATCACACATTTAGAAACCCAATATTCCCTCACCTCTCTTACAAACTTTCACATTTTGTCTCACTAAACTGTTCACATACTTGTGCACACCTAAATCTCTATTGAAATGAATCTAATGAAGTGACATAATATTTCCAACCGCCTGGTGATTTTTTACCATTAATGAAATTGATAGATAGACCGAGTAATTTTTTTGAACCTATAAATCAACTTTTACAAAATCCTGGGGTATTGATAGGGAGGGAAATGATTTTTGATTGGCTATGGACTAACTATCTCTGCTGTTCAATGTTATACTAGATCAAGGATGAGATAAATGATTTTTGTGTAATGACCGAACTTTTTTTATTCAGTTTGGTTAAAGATTTATATTTACATATATAGTATGAATTTGGTGATATGAATTATTTTAAAGTGACACTCATAAATAAATATGAACATTTTTTCATCAAATCAGGGGATGATATTCCTTAATCTTACCCAACAATGGTGGGTATGAGGATTTCTAATGTTATTACGTAGTCATTTCTTCATGTTTTGAAATAGAAAATTATCATTTTTAACAAACAAGAGATAAAAATAATGTGGTACTATGCATTATAGAATTATATTTTATGTATCTGTTTCTTTAGGGTTTATACAACAGGTAATAATCTTGATAAAAATGGGATTTTAGAGTTATGAGTAATAAATATTTTATAAGGCCACAGCCTTAAACATTACTTAATATTGAATTAAATGAATAATTCACATTGAGGATCTTTTTAGTTTTATAGTTTTAGAGAATTAGGACATAACTGTTACATCTCAAAAATTACAAAGTTGAAACTTCTACTGAGTTTTCATAAAATAAAAAAAAATCTTAAAAAGAAACATGTCTAGTTCCATGTTTTATATAGCATGACTTTCCCTTGATCCCATCCTTGACCCTATTCCACATTAAGTCCTGTGAAAAACATTTCAGAAAAACTTGGGGTGAGCATAAAAAGCTTAGTAAGGGATACACAAAGAATGAAAACTGTTAGTTTTTCAAACATCAAGTAAACCATGTATAATTTATCAAAGTAATACCTTAACCTTCATGAAGTAGTAAAAACTCTTCACTAAATAAAATATCATTACATACCCTTTTGTAACCAAAGGATTACCATAAACCCCATATAAATAACACATAACATATAAAGGTAACTTGGGACATAAACATACTTAAGTGGAATAACCATACGGTCTACTTCTACACATATCACTTAATGGAATAGCCATACGGCTAACTTCCATACATACTTAATGGAATAGCCATACGGACGACTTCCATACCCAATGCATTGGAGGTTATAACGTAACCACCCGTCCTGATATTCACGGCACCACCCGCCATATGGTTTATCACGTAACCACCCGTCAAATGTCCAAGTACCATTATAAAAATCATAATACATAAAACAAATATAATGGAAAGAAAACAATTCCACACTTTGATCACAATATATCACTTAAATATATTGACATAAAAAATACATTATAAAAACCATTTTCAATACCAAAATACATAAAAGAGTATATGGTATTTATTTCATTTTAAAAATAAACATTATGGCTTGTTCAGGAAGCCAAAGACCAAATAATACTCATGGCGGTGGAAAAGGTCGCTGTCACCGCGTACGTTAAAAGAAACATTCATTTTTATCATTTTGTAAAACGATTCATAGAAAAAGATTCCATTTTAATAAATGTAAAATTAAAAGGGGTTTATATACCTTATAAAATATAGTTGTGTATAAAACGAAATATGACTCAATGAAAGAAGATTGAGACGAAGTCCATTACCTCGGGTCCGACTTGACTCGATCGTTCTTTAACGTCCGGAATAATAAACTTGAGTTAATTTATACTTGATTAAGAACCTTTTTAAAGTTCATTATTCCTTTTATATTACTTATTTTCCATGTTATAAATATTATGTAACCATTTAAGTTAATAATGTTTGTTTTGTCGTTATTTGTTTCTTAAGTCGAAAGTGGACTTCTTACAATTACATGTTTTTCGTGTGGTCCAAGGTTCTTTATATCCAGAATGACATTCCTGATTTGGATAGCATATATATCATATATATCCATCATATACATGTATTGATTATATTACATAATCATTTAGAGGTAAGAAATGAAATGCGCCGTTCATGGAGACGGAAAGTCATACGTACGCATGAACACTACTTTCATTTCTTTGTCATATTAATGGAATTAAAATTAAATGAGAGGTATGTATATTTTAATTCCAGAATTATATTCATCATTTAGATTCATAATTCATTATATATATCTATTATATACATGTACTTTTAATAGTACATTACATTTGGGGATAAGAAATGAAATGCACCGTTCATGGAGACGGTAAACCGTACGTATGCATGAACGCTACTTTCATTTCTATATCATAATTTAATGTGAAGAAATAATAATGATATAGAGGTATATTATAATTCCAGAATAAAATCATATATAATAACTTTAAATCCATCCTTTATACATCCCTCATATGGCATTAACGAATCACATCACTTTGAGGGGGCGGTAGTCCGCACTTCCTTAAATGAAGATATCACATTTACCCACAATGGAATCCATAATGGTATGCCACAAAAGAAAAATACAGAAGCTTAAGTAAAACATAAAAATATTATATATCATATATAAATATAGTTACATCTTAATGGCCACCTTTGAAGGTGTTATATGAGTCTTGAACAATCATCGTTTCGTGAGGTAGAAATTCGTCATCCAGGGAAACGTTATGTTCTTTATTCATTATATGTAGGTGTGTGTAAGTGTAGCTTGAATCCTTCTTATAAAAACATCCTAGTATATTCAGTATACTGTAGTTGTTACAAAATAAAATAATAAAAAGAGTTTAGGGGGTTGGAGAAGCAAAATAAAACAAAAGGACTCAAAAGAAGACATTACCTTAAAATCGGGTAACTCCCATTGGTTTGAGCTCAAAGGCTTACTTGGGAAGACTTATGCCCAAAGTGAGTCTTCAAGGAGTAATAGAGGGAATTTTAGAGACAAAATTGGCAGAGGTTGGCCGATCCAAAGGCTTTGGGAGTATGGGTAAGGTGGTAGAGGTGGGGGCCTTTTATTAGAGGAGAGGATGGGCACTCTTGGAAAGTAAAGAAAAGTCACTTTATTTTAAAATGATATTCGAATTTAAGAGGTCCCACATTGATATAATTTGAATATAAGGTGATAAGGTTTCTAAATACACTCATCCAATAGGTTTTGGACATGTTTAGGTCTTAGATATTACATTATATTTCCATTTTATTTAAATCATTAAATAATGAGGTCATCACTGCATCATCATAATGTCATAAATAATTTAATTTATTTAATGTCTAAAAATTATATAAAAAATAATATGATGTATGAACTCTTTTTAGCTTTCCAATTAATATTTATAGTCAAAAATATGATTTTTATAACCCCATGTAAAAAATGTTTTAGTAAAACATTTCATGTTTGTCTCATTTTGACATTAACTTTAAATAAAAAAGATATTAATGTCATTTTCCAACCAAAGTGGCTTCATGGGGTCCCCAAGTTGACCCATGGGTTTTCTTGGTATTCCATGGCACATAAAAGGAGGGTAGGACATGTGTCAAGCTCATCTCATATTATTAAAACATTATTTTTACCTTAAACTACACTAATTACCTCTAATCACGATTAAGAACTTAAAAGTTATTATTCACCAAAAAAAATATTTTAATCTCATTGAACAAAATTTTACTTCTCAATGAAAACCATGTATGTCGGATTTTTGAAATTAAAAACACAGAAGTGGTAAAATTTCATTTAAACGAAAAATCAGTTTTTATAAGTACCACTTAGTGGTTTCACTATTCATCAAAAATTGAAGTTTTTCAGAAAAATACCAAAAATTCACCCTAAGATATATTTGATATTCCAATTTCAAAAATGAAGTATATTTTAAAAAATTCAAAACATATAAGTCACATTGATTAATTTAATGATTAATTCTCGATGTCATGACAAATAGCGTGTTTTTATGAAATAATAAGTACCAAAAGATTGGCACTAGTTTAAGTCTGATTTCAAAGTGAAATTAATTCTAACAACCACTATTGGATTTAATGGTAAAAATATTTTCTAATTTCACTTTAAAACCAATTCAAATGATAATCTAATAATATAAATATATTATATTAGAAAGAGGTTTTGAATTAAAATACAACTTTTTACACTATTCATTAACAAAATGAACTTTATCGGAAAGATACCAAAAATTTACACAATGAAAATTTTGATGTCCTGATTCTAAAGAAGAGTTTTATTTGGTCCAATAGAATGTATAAGAGTGATAAAAACTATATTTAATGACGGTTCGCCATCAAAAGGTGATAAGTGAACCTTTAGTGAAAATTAGGGTATAAATGACTAAAATTTAATTCATTCCGTATTTTAAGCCTTTATCTTTTATTAGATAAAAGTAAAAACATTTAAAAAACATATATAATCATATTATAGTTATTTATATCCATTCCCACCAATACAATGGCTAAGTTTTAACTACCATTTAAAATAATATTATTTTATTAATAGTGTGCAACATAAGATTTCAATGAAACTCTTTGTTGCGTATTGGGTACGCTATCGAACATAGAAACCCCTTTAAAGTAAAATTAATATTTAATTCGAAAATATTAATAAATATGAAAATGTATTATTCTTTATTTACCTGGGATGTTACATCCTTCCCCCCTTTTGGGAATTGCGTCCTCGCAATTTTAAAATTGGGCTCGGAAACTTCATTGAAAGCCCCACATCGGAAAAGGACTAAATTAAACTATCACTTTAAAATAATGAATGGGGAGTATAGAGGTCACCCGAGTTAACCCATACTAGCATTCCATGTAATAAAACATGGACATGGAGGGTAAAACCAAGGGTTATGTTCCGGGGGAGAGTGATAGAAAACATGTTTAGGAGAAATTTAACCACAAGAAAATCACAAAATTGTGATGCGTTAAACGGTATTTGATTCCCCAGTAGGAAACGTTAATAGAAAAAAAATTTCTTTTAAGTTACTTTTCAATGAGGAATTTATTTTTGATCTTAAGGAAACATACTTACTTGTAATTTTGACTTTCAACTCTTTCTAGGTTTCTTACACAAACTCATAATAGCATACCTTGATCATGGCGTCCACTCGGTTTCATCGTCATCTTGTTCATGTAGGTAGAAGTCCCATGCATTACAACAATGATTTAGAGATCCTTAAAAATCATTTGCATCCTCCATCCAAATACACCTCGTACAACAATGGTCATATGGTTGTTCACAGAAAAACAGTTTTGGAAAATAATCATGTATGACGTATAATTCCAAAACATCTGATAAAACATGATTTCTATAAAATTGTCAGACCGAAATTGAGTTGAAACTTTCTATTATTGGTCCTTTTAAAATACCATAAGTATGTTTTATGAGACTATATTTTAAAAGAAAATATAAATAGGTTGCGCAAGGGTCTCCTTCCTCAGCACCATCTTTAAAATCATAATATGCTTCAAATTCTTGTGATAAGGTGAAATATTTGAAAATACCTTGATAATATTTACCTTTCTTGAAAATATGAGAATATTTTGAAAATAGTATTTGTCTAAAAACAACCCATGATCCACGATGATAACGAGGTATAGAGGAGGTGTTTTATATCTCAAACAAATGCTTGCAAGTGAGTTGTATGCTAGAAAAAGGTTTTCAATCATCCGAATATGACGTTGCAATAATTATTTCAAGCATGTCATCTGGAAGAGATAGGAATTCCATTTGATATCCTTCTCTTTCCATTAGTAACCGACTTTACATTACCTGAAAAAAGTTATAAAACAAGGATTTAATTGAAATAATAGATATGTGGACTAACCGTGTGTCTAACAAAACTCCTAATCCCTAAAGTTGTCTAAACCGACCTCTGATACCAACTATAAGGCCCAGGCCTTAAACATTACTTAATATTGAATTAAATGAATAATTCACATTGAGGATCTTTTCAGGTTTAGAGTTTTAGAGAATTAGGACATAACTGTTACATCTCAACAGATTACAAATTAGACACTTCTACTGAGTTTTCAAAAAATAAAATAAAAACTCTTAAAAATAAACATGTCTAGTTCCATGTTTTATATTGCATGAATTTCCCTTGATTCCATCCTTGACCCTATTCCACATTAAGTCCTATGAAAAACATTTCAAAAAAACTTGGGGTGAGCATAAAAAGCTTAGTAAGGGATACACAAAGAATGAAAACTGTTAGTTTTTCAAACATCAAGTAAACCATATATACTTTATCAAAGTAATACCTTCACCTTCATGAATTAGTAATAACTCTTCACTGAATAAAATATCATTACTTACCCTTTTGTAACCAAAGGATTACCATAAAACCCATATAAAGAACACATAACATATAAAGGTAACTTGGGACATAAACATACTTAAGTGGAATAACCATACGGTCTACTTCCACACACATCACTTAATGGAATAGCCATACGGCCAACTTCCATACATACTTAATGGAATAGCCATACGGCCGAATTCCATACCCAATACAATGGAGGTTATAACGTAACCACCCATCCTGATATTCACGGCACCACCCGTCATATGGATTATCACGTAACCACCCGTCAAATGTCTAAGTACCATTATAAAAATCATAAGACATAAAACAAATATAATGGAAAGAAAACAATTCCACACTTTGATCACAATATATCACTTAAATATATTGACATAAAAAATCCATTATGAAAACCATTTTCAATACCAAAATACATAAAAGAGTATATGGTATTTATTTCATTTTAAAAATAATCATTACGGCTTGTTCAGGAGGCCAAAGACCAAATAATACTCACGGCGGTGGAAAAGGTCATTGTCACCGCGTACGTTAAAAGAAACATTCCTTTTTATCGTTTTGTAAAACGCTTCATAGAAAAAGATTCCTTTTGTATAAAAGTAAAATTCAAAGGGGTTTATACACCGTATAAAAGATAGTTGTGTATAAAACGAAATATGACTCAATGAAAGGAGATTGATACGAAGTCCCTTACATTGGGTCCGACTTGACTCGATCGTTCTTTAACATCCTGAATAATAAACTTGAGTTAATTTCTACTTGATTAAGAACCTTTTTAAAGTTCATTATTCCTTTTATATCACTTATTTTCCATGTTATAAACATTATGTAACCATTTAAGTTAATAATGTTTGTTTTGTCGATATTTGGTTCTTAAGTCGAAAGTGGACATCTTACAATTACATGTTGTTCGTGTGGTCAATGTTTCTTTATATCCAGAATGAAATTCCTGATTTGGATAGCATATATATCATATATATCTAGAATATACATGTATTTATTATATTACAGAATCATTTAGAGGTAATAAATGAAATGCACCGTTCATGGAGACAGTAAGCCGTACGTACGCATGAACACTACTTTCATTTATTTGTCATATTAATGGAATTAAAATTAAATGAGAGGTATTTATATTTTAATTCCAGAATTATATTCATCATTTAGATGTATCATTCATTATATATATCCATTATATACATGTACTTTTAATTGTACATTACATTTGGGGATAAGAAATGAAATGCACCGTTCATGGAGACGGTATGCCGTACGTACGCATGAATGCTACATTCATATCTATCTCATAATTTAATGGGAAGAAATAATAATGATATAGAGGTATATTATAATTCCAGTATAAAATCATTTATAATAACTTTAAATCCATCCTTTATACGTCCCACATATGGCATTAACGAATCACATCACTTTGAGGGGGTGGTAGCCCGCACTTCCTTAAATGAAGATATCACTTTTACCCATAATGGAAACCATAAAGGTATGCCACAAAATAAAAATACAGAAGCTTAAGTAAAACATAAAAATATCATATATCATATATAAATATAGTGACATCTTAATGGCCACCTTTGAAGGTGTTATATGAGTGTTGAACAATCATCGTTTCGTGAGGCAGAAATTCTCCATCCACGGAAATAGTATGTTCTTTAACCGTTAGATGTAGGTGTGTGTAAGTGTAGCTTGAATCCTTATTATAACAACATCCTAGTATATTTAAGATACTTGAGTTGTTACAAAAGAAAAGAATAAAAAGAGGTTAGGGGGTTGGAGAAGCAAAATAAAACAAAAGGACTCAAAAGAAGACATTACCTTAAAATCGGGTAACTCCCTTTGGTTTGAGCTCAAAGGCTTCCTTGGGAAGACTTCTGCCCAAAGTGAGGATTCAAGGAGTAATAGAGGGAAGTGGAGAGACAAAATGGGCAGAGTTTGGCCGATCCAAAGGCTTTGGGAGTGTGGGTAAGGTGGTAGAGGTGGGGGCCTTTTATAAGAGGAGAGGAGGGGCACTCTTGGAAAGTAAAGAAAAGCCACTTTATTTTAAAATGATATTCAGATTTAAGAGGTCCCACATTGATATAATTCGAAAATAAGGTGATAAGGGTTCGAAATACCCTCATACAATAGGTTTTGGACATGTTTAGGTCTTAGATATTACATTATCATTCCATTTTATTTAAATCGTTAAATAATGAGGTCATCGCTGCATCATCATGATGTCATAAATAATTTAATTTATTTAATGTCTAAAAATTATAAAAAAAACTATTATGTATGAAATATATTTATATTTCCAATGAATATTTATAGTCCAAACTCTGATTTGAATAACCCCGTGTAAAAATTGTTTTCGTAAAACATTTCATGTTTGTCACATTTTTACTTTAAGTTTAAATAAAAAGATATTAATGTCATTTTAGAACCAAAGTGGATTCATGGGGTCCCCAAGTTGACCCATGGGTTGTCTTGGTCGGCCATGACACATCCAATGAGGGTAGGACATGTGTCAAACTCATATCATATTATTAAAACATTATTTTTACCTTAAACTACACTAATTACCTCTAATCGCGATTAAGAACTTAAAAGTTACTATTCACCAAAAAAATTATTTTAATCTCATTGAACAACATTTTACTTCTTAATGACAACCATGTATGTCGGATTTTTGAAATTCAAAACATAGAAGTGGTAAAATTTCATTTAAACGAAAAATCAGTTTTTATAAGTACCACTTTGTGGTTTCACTATTCATCAAAAATTGAAGTTTTTCAGAAAAATACCAAAAATTCACCCTAAGATATATTTGATATTTCGATTTCAAAGATGAATTATATTTTACAAAATTCAAAACATATAAGTCACATTAATTAATTTAATAATTAATTCCCGTTGTCATGACAAATAGCGTGTTTTTCTGAAATAATAAGTATCAAAATATTGACACTAGTTTAAGTCTGACTTCAAAGTGAAATTAATTCCAACGACCACTATTGGATTTAATGGTAAAAATATTTTATAATTTCAATTTAAAACCAAATAAAATGATAATCTAATAATATAAATAAATTAGATTAAAAAGAGGATTTGAATTAAAATACAACTTTTTACACTATTCATTAATAAAATGAACTTTATCGGAAAGATACCAAAAATTTACACAAAATAAATTTTGATGTCCCGATTCTAAAGAAGAGTTTTATTTGGTCCAATAGAATGTATAAGAGTGATC